>JAYESA010000005.1:193139802-193739802 GCA_036927795.1 Iris macrosiphon
CACGGGTAGCCTTAGGGTCTAGGAAGGTTCTAAACTACTAATTATACTATATTAGAGTAATTAGTAAGAGTAAAGCTAGGGTTTACCTCTTGGGAGTTGGAATTCCAAGGCCAAAGTCTCCAAATCTCTTGAAATTACCTCCCTCAAGCTCCAAGCCTCCAAATCAAGCCTCCACACTAAGTCTAGGCTCTACTCACCTAGGTTAGGGAAAATCAAAGGGTTAGGGTTCACATCCATGGAGAATAGAAGAAAAAAGAGGAAAAATGGAGAACTTACTTGAAGTTGGAAGAAGAAAAGAAGAAGAAAGAGTGGAGAGTGGAGAAGAAGAAGAAGACAAGTGAAGAAGAAGAATGGGGGAGGGGCTGTGTTCGGTCTGGGAATGGGAATATGGGCCGACCACAACATGAAAAGGGGTTTACATGGATGAAAAATTACCAAAATGCCCTCCCCTTTAGGATGCAACTTGGGTTTTGTGTTTGGGGTTCCAAAAGCACTCAAACTAACTCCCAATCTCTCCAACTAACTAAAATAAAATATAATAATAATTCTAAACCCAAAATAGGTCTCACAAGGGTGTTGGTTGGGTCAGACATGGGTTCACTAGGGTCTGACATGGGTCCAGACTAGCCAAAACCCTAAAACAATCAATAGAAAAATAATACAATCATCAATTAAATATAAATAAAATTAATTATAAATAATACACAATTTACTAAATTAAAAAAAATTAAAAAATACCCTGCTCTGGAATTGGGGTAGTGACAGAAATAAATATCGCCAACGTTCCCAGAATAAGCGAGATAGCTAGAAAACACTACCCTTTCGTCCAATTTGGACACAGGGGCAAAACGGTAATTTTGGGTCAAAGTGGGCTCCACATGTGGGCCACTTTACACCAAAAAGCATGTCAGGGGTAAAGGTATCTAAAAGGGACAAATTATAGGTCAAACCAATTCTAAACGTCAATACAAACTCAACGGTACGCCCAATTTTGGATTCCGGTGAGCCGAATACAAATTCGCCCAAAAAGTCAACCGTAGGGCCCAGAAATAGGCGGCTTGGTCAACTGTTTCAGAATCACGTAAAACTTGGGTCACAGGACCAGCGCGATACCACGAGTCCAATGGCATAAGTTTTGTCACGTTCTGACGAGCGTACAATAAATGGTGTGATGTTTTGCAAAAGTTGCGATATGGGGACTTTTTGCGGATACGGGGTAATTTCACGCGCACACGCGTCCAAATCAGTTTTTGCGAAAGTCCACACGTCTGGGTATACCGTGTACACCTTTTGGTACACTAAGTACACGACGAGGCGATCCCGTTTGGCGGGACGCGCTCCGTATCATAAATTTTTGTGTTTCAAAAAACAGATTTTTATGGATTTTTAACCTAATTTAATTCAGCATACAATATCAAATAAAATAATATAATTGACAGGAAATAATCTAGGTTAGGTGGTCTTCACATAGCAAAAGAAATTTCTAAGTTCGGATCTCTGTGGTGGGAGATACGAGTACGTAAACATTGATGATTGTATCAGTTTTTCTGAGAATAAAAGTATTTATTTTTCCTCGACTTGGCGTCGATTTTTACCTAGGGTTGTGCACTGTTCAGAGAAAACTAATACGCAGTATTGGAAGAGGGATAGGTGATGAACATATCGGTGAAGACGAGGTCGAATTTGGTCGAGCGATGGAGCGGGAATCGACGCGCGAACAGGGATTCGTCGCAGTAAATTTCCTGTGCGGCGCGTGCGGGGTTGATGCGGACGCGCGGTCATGGCGGCAGGCGGCCCTGGGGCTCCGGCGGCGGCTCTGGTGGTCGGCGGCGGTCGCGGCTAGGTCGAGGTCGAGATGGATGAAGAGTAGGGTTAGGGTTTAAGATCCTATTTATATAAATATAGAGAGAGCGAGAGAGAGCGGGGGTAGGGGAATCGCGGGTTGGCTCTGGGCCGTGGGTTCTCAGTGCGCGGGGGTTGGGTAGTACTGTTAGGGTTTTTTTATATTTCTTTTTCTTTTCTTTTTCCTATTTCTTTTCTAATTTTTTCTATTATTCTTTTTCTTTTCTTTATTCTTATTATTACTACTACTAATAATAATACCATTATTATTATTATTATTATTATTATTATTATTATTATTATTAATAATATAACTAATTATTATTATTACTATTATAACTAATTATTATTATTACTAATATATATTACGATTATTGTTACACTATTTATTTATTTGCACATATATTTATGGTATATAAAAATTATATTAGCACCCAATTAAATTCTACAAAATTTTATCACCCCTCTAAATTTATTCCTAAAATAAAATAATAGGTTTTTGTACAACAATTGTAAATATATAATTATCTAGGTACTTAAATCACTATGTATATATTATCCAAATAACTACGTAATATTATAAATAAATAAATTAAATAACTAATTAATTAAATAAATAAAATATTAAAAAATTATAGGGTTTTATATTCTACCCAACTTACAAAAATTTCGTCCTCGAAATTGATACTAACCCATATTCATAATAATCACTATAGCTATTACACTACATTGGTATCTAGCAGCGCTTCCTAAAAGTCATGGTCTGTCATTCTAACACTTCCTCATTTATTGTCCATATACTATTCTAATTCTAACTCATCTACACTAACCAACTTACAAGAATTCTACTAGTAGTCACAGTCTCTTGAGCCTATTGTCTAGGTTGTAAGACGGATATATTTATTGGGTCAAGAATCTTGGGGTACTTGTCTTGAATCTCACAACCATGATTTTTTTTTGTAACTGTCAAGTATCATAGTCTAATACTGCCATGCCACCTGACTAATATGTCTATAAATACTTCGACTACTCTACTACAACGGTCTAGCTGCAGTTGTCGCTACTTTGCCAACAATTTGTCATAGTTGTCAATTCGTAACAAGTGCCTTCAACTCTTCCTAGACATAGTCTAAGTTTTAGGATAACAATTAAGGTCTTGACTAAAAACTATTAGGAGTATAAACTATTTCAAACAATCTAACAATTTCTATTGGGCTAAATGATGCTACTTGAGGGTTAAATTAATAAAGAATACAGATACTGCTATAATACATATACATAAGGGTTATCATTATTAACTCATCATATAGTTATTAATCATTTACTAGACCACTTATGTTTTTAACTAACAAATTAAGGGTGAGGTTGAAGTAATTTAAACAGTTCGTAATGGCGCAAAAGGATACGACTATGATAGGAAGAGTTAAGCACGAGATACATAGTGGATAGAGAAGAGAAGATGAGCCACCCAAGAGGGTGAGATGGTGATAGAAAAAGAATACTACTACTGCTATGTGTGACATTTATTAGCATTGCGTGTATGCCATCTGGGTAGAATATCCATACATCCTCATAACTGCTAAACTACCTTATATATAATTCTACGGCTATTATGTACCTAGAATCTCGTATCACAATGGGGGTCATGAGTATGAAATGGCATATATAACTAAAAGGTCGTACCTATATCTATGGCTTCCTGTGCCTGTGCTCCTATATTTGTCATTATGAGTGCTCGGCCTATGGGGTATATCTAGTACTATTCGTGTATCAAACTTATACTAAGCACGAACGTTCGCCTTTCCGAAATAGGGGAAGACGAAAAACAACAATAAAGAATTTCAAGGAGGAGATGATAGAATACAAGTACGTGATTCAAAGGGATTAGAGAATTCGAAAGGGAGTTGCCAAGGCAGTTGTGGATTAAAATCTTATTTTGGATAAATTCCTATTCGCATATTCACATCAAAACAGTTATGTACCTGACATGATATGTCCTGACCCGTCTAGAGAGCAAGTATATATTTCTAACAAGTTAAGTCAACTATATCTCAATCCACATAAAGTAGTGATACAAAGAGCGAACCAAGCACACTACGGTTGATCAGACCATAATATATCGATTCTGATTTAGATAATATATTAGTGTGGCCCCCCAATATTACATATGTCATGAACAAGCTTAATAAAAGAATAAGCTTTCAAAACTAGACTATAATAGCAGCATAAGTCGAGGTAGTAAAAATATGAGTACGCTTGATTATGATGGAGGAAGGTACAGAATAATCTAAGTTCACCAAAAAGATCGGTATTGTGCCTCTACAGTTTTCATAATAACTCCTTGTCAAGGTCTCTAGTCGACCAAATGGGTGTATGGGCCTCTAAGTTCTACAGTCTGGGTAAACACTATCTTTTTATGCAGGTCTATAGTTGGTGTCATTCAATTATACTTTATTAATTGGGCAATAGGTCTATGTGTTACTAGGTTATGAGGCATACTATCCAACTTACAATAATTTAACTAATAGTGTTATTGTATACTAGAGTATATTTTCTTAGTATAAATCATCTTCATAGCCCCTATCAAGCACGAAGGATAAGATAAGATTTGTAACACCCCGTTCCGCTCAAGCGGACTACCATTTCAAACGGTAATAGTGCAACTGTCCCGACCCGCTTTGCCCCAAACGAGAAACAAAGGATATCCAGACTTGTCCCTACAGGAATCCGGCTTAGGCTTTCAGAGGCATGCTTGACGTATCGCTCTACCGAGGCGAATCATCGCTAAGGTGGGTGGCTACGGTGAACTTGTCTTTGCTTAGCCAGCACACATAAAAATGTAGAATATTCATGCTAGTCGCTAGGTGATTCACCCCCTGCATGCTAATAAGAATCCAACGCACCTAGCTAAGGGAATAATCCCAACTTGTATTGCTTATGCTAGAACATGGAAATGAAACACTGCTAATATATATGTTCAGACCCTCGCATGCTAAGTCCCTTACGGTTTTATCTCTCGACTTACCTTCGGGTCCGAGCAAACGTGTCTACTTACGTTCCTTAGAAACGCATGCTTGTCTGCTTGAATGTTGCCTTATTTTCATCCAAACCCCGGAAGACTACTAAGTAGTCGTTCCGTGCATGATTGAACCTACAAGTATCCGGGACCGTTAGGTCACCCAAGGCAGCCCCGAACTAGGGGAATGCATCAAGGCAAAGTCACTCACTGAACAATGAATCAAGATCCAAGTATCTCGTGTACTCGTGTTCTCGTGCACTCGTGTTCTCGTGTTCTAGTACACACATGTTTTCGTGTTCTCGTGTATCCCATGATAATTGAAAGACCCAATAATTGTATGTCACGGATAACTCAGAAATGAGGTACAGTTCCACGGACGGTCTCCGGGGCACTGGGTCCGATCCTATCCGGATGGAACTTCAAGTGTGGTCCCTCGTGTGCAGGCGAGTGGTTGTAGCACCTCTTGTACTTTCGTTGCATTCCACTTGGCCTAGGACCACATCATGTGTAGTCCATCGTGTACATGCAAGATGGTTTGTAGCACATCGTGTACTTTCGTTGTATTCCATCTTGGCCTTGGACTACATGTGCAATCCATCATGTACGGGCGAGATGGTTAGTAGCGCATCGTGTGCTCTCATTGTATTCCACTCTCGTCTGGGATTAGTCCATTATGGTTATGCCAGCGACTCATGTTCATATATATAAGCCATCCTCGCTTAGCGGCTATCCGTGTATGAGTTATTGCATCGCATCAAGAACAACTGAGCACTCCAAATATTGTCCAGTTCAATGACTCTCGTGTTGCATATGCTATGTCTCCTGAATGTTTATACTTGCCCGTGCATGAATTTATAATGTTTGTCTTGGACAGGGAAGGCTAAATGGTAAGTCTCGCCGTGTTTCCTCTCATGTTGCATGATGCACTGCCACACGAGTTAGGCTATTCAAATCTTGCATAAAACTGATCCTAAGGCAACTAGAAAAACAACTTAATAGTTGGTGCACAGAACTTATATTACGTGTTTGGATTTGTCGAACGGGCGAGTAGCTTTCCCACCAGTGCATTCAATGTACTGATAATCCACCAGTTTGTATACAGGGTGCGGGAGAACCTCGTTTGGTGCAGATGCCTCCTTCGTGCGTGCTAAGGTGTGGAGATCACTCCGAAGCATCGGTGCGTCCGGAACAGAAGCACATATACAAGACATAATGTTGTGAACATCGCCTGAACATCCCCTTAACATCGCCTGATCATCGCTTGTACAATTATTCCACAATTGTAGCCACTTGGCACGCTTTTACTGTTTCAGAGAGAGAGGCTTGAGCGACTTGTAATCTCGGCTATACGCCGCCTGTAACACATGTTTATATCAATAAAGAGTTTCTTTACTTCAACTTGTGTTTTCAATGCTTCCGCTATATTGTCGACTCAGTGAACTTGTTACCAAATCGCTATGCGTTTATAACTCCGCTGCACTCGGACAATCTGTGCGACTCTGTGGCTTAGAACTCTTACCGCCAGCCAACGAACCACGGCCTTGCACGGGTGTGGATCATGCTCGTGCGGCATCACGCCCGGATGGGTCATAAAGCGATCGTTCCGCGGGAGCGCTGGCACGGTGATTCTCGCCTAGCGGGAATGGCCGATTTAGCCTGCGGGAGATCGGGGCATGACAAGATTGACGTAGAGAAGGGATCACGCAAGATGCAATGCAAGCAATCAAATGAGAATGCGAAACAAAATCAAGGGAGGTGATAAATAAGTTGATGAGATCATATATTCTAATCCTATGTGTAGGCTTGCTCGGTTCAGTGACATAACCGAGACAATATGCTCTCGACCTACATGGGCCACCATACCTAGATTTTAGGTCATAGGGTTTACAATTTTAAATTTGTATCAAATATTTAATTTGATCATATTTGGACGTCCATAATTGGTATTGGGCTATTTTAGGTGGAATATGATTCTTATTTTAAGGTTTTCTATTTAGAAAATTCTATTATGACCTAAAATATGATTTCTTATCCTAGAAATATAGGAGGAGAGTGGAGGCACAAAGAATATCACAAGTTGGAGATTTGGGGTGCTCGTCCACATAAAATCTAAGAAAAAGTCTGTGCTTTGCACTTAGGACTTCGCTATCCAAGACAGAAGGAAGAAGGTGATCTGATCAATGAGTCGTCGCTTTAGTCCAGGAAGATTGCTATGAGTTGGTGAGTGATTTCAATTGTAATCTCTTTCTTTTTTTCTTGAGTATGGTGAGAGGGTTGAATCTATTAGGACAAATGGTTCAACATTGATTTTGTCAATCTTGTAATTTTACCTGAGTTATAAAGCTTAAAATTTGTCCAGGTGTCGTATTTACCGCCATATAGTTGTCTTTATTTGTGCTTGGTGTTCGTTAGACAGGGATTGGTTATCTCGGGTGGGGTTGGCCTAAAGTTTTCGCTATGGGCACTCTCAGACATGGTGTCAAAATGCTTGCAGGGTATGTCCGCGTTCCCAACAAGTGGTATCAGAGCCCAAGGTTCCAGGGTTGGTTTGAGCGGCTATAATTGGTTCGAGACAGATGATGTTGAACATTCATAGATTATACGGACTCTTCTCAAGGTGGAATAGAAGTATCAACTACACGAATTAGCTTTAAAGGTGGATCTGACGAGTCCAATATGGAGCAAGACGTTGTGGTTGGCACACAATGGTGGTGTGGATGAACATGTCAGGTTTGGTTCTGTGGTCGAATGGAAGAAGATGACAATATGTTTGATCTCCTGGGTGCTCAGTTAGCGGAAAAGGACAAAGATAGCCGGAGTGTGCTAAGGTTGTTCGGCTAGCGGGAACGAGAAAATGTAGCCTGGGTGTGCTAAGGGTGCTCGGCTAGTTGGAACGAGCAAAATGTAGTCGGGATGTGCTAAGGTTGTTCGGCTAGCGAAAACGAGCTAAGGTGGAGATTGTTTGATTGTATCTCGTTTCCGGTTGAGCGCTCAAAAGGAAGGTGACAATAGAGTTGGTAATTTAGTCCCACATCGGATAGGAGGTGGGATAATGAAGTGTAGATAATGAAAATTTTCTTTTAAGTCATATGGGTCCAGTCCAATATCGTACCTCATGGACCAACTCCGATTCGGATCATACCGCGTTTCCAACATTAACTATAAGAAAATAATAGGACTTTTTGGCTTTTTCCCTCGACATGTATGGAAAGGCCGGCTAAGATATGATATACCTATTTTCTTCAATAAATATTGAATAATACTAGCTTTTGCTTTTAAATGTCAAGAAATTATGGATGTTTGGTCAAAAATATCGAATATGTGGGGCTTCTTCTCCTTACATATTCCACGAAACTAACACCTGGTAGAGGGCTTTCTTTACACCTGGTTCTAATGTCATTGAAGGAGTATGGATGTTATGATCTGCCCCCTTATAATTAAATTGAGCCAATTTCTCTATAATTGTTTTTCTCTTCCAAAGCACAACTAGTCAGGTTTCCTGGTTTTTCACTCTTGGCAGAAATTCAACTGAATGTGAGATTCGAATTCACTCCTAGGCGTAGATAACTATCATGGTACTGTATAAAACGTAAGGAATAATTTCTTGATATATAGTTCTCATTACACTCTCAAACAACAAATTTCTTAACTTGATGCCTTACAGACTATGCAGGTTCCACAGAGAAAATCATGTCAATCGAAATGAATCCTGTGGTGAGTGTGATGTTCATAATGGGTGAACAACAGATCTGTGGTCGTCCATGGGGTCGTGACATGTTAGTTACGAGGGAACACTTTCGTGGAGATGGATACGGTTCGAACTTCTCTTTAGTAACATAGTTCCTAACCTGGAGTTTTTCTTATCGTATCTTTAAGAATTTGCGACTTGTGGTTTTCAATCTCTACTCAAAGCTATGCTTTTTCTTAAGAAGATGCATTCTGTCGAAACGAAACACCTTGATTCGTTCAATCCTGTCTGCAGAACTTGTTCTGTCCATTTGAGAGGCATAATATTTTTTGCATCTCCATTTGGAGGCTAACATGATTAAAGGAAAAAATATTTTAGCAAATGTTTCTAATACAAATATAGAAATTAGTATATACCTCCACTTATTTAAAAAAAAAAATTAGCAAATGTTCCAATTATGAGTAAATTAATCAAAATTTTGATTAAATAGTAGGGATATATTTTAAATTTTTAAATATTGTATACAAAGAAATGTGAGCATTTGCTATTTTTAAAAATAAGTGGGGGTATATGCTAGTTTCTATATTTGTAATGAGGACATTGCTAAGATATTTCTTAAAGGAACGAATTTTTTTTGTATAAAATTAAATTAGTTGTAGATAATTAAGTTGGAGGAAATTGGCTGCGAAGAAAAGATACGTCCTTATTAAGGACGTTTTCGTTGGAACGGAATATAAAAATAAAATTTAGTTGAAAACGTTCATAACAAGGACGTATTTGGTTTATAATTTTTTTTGGAAAAGTTCACTTAGAATTTTTTTTACAAAAAATCGACGAAAATGTCCTTACCGGAGGCATTTTCAATATTTTTTTTCCGGCTAGCTAAATACGCATCTAGTATGGACGTTTTCAAAAAACAAAAATTCAAATTTTTTGGCTTTTACTTGGGAAGGGGGGAGCTGACAGGACTGCATCTGCAACACAACACACCTACTAGGAGCGTTAATTTTTTTTTTAATTTTGAGAAAAAAATAAATGAAAAAATGAATTTTTTTTGGCTTTACTTCTGACTTGTGCAATTAACAACACACTAACCCGGGCGTTTTCACTAAATATTTTTAAATTTTTTACGAAAAATATATTTAAAGTTACGAAAAATATATTTAAAGTTTAAAACGTCCCTGTTAAGAACGTTTTGTATAAAATATCTTATTTTAATCTTATATCTACAGCCATTAAATTAAAAAAGTAGATAAATTTAACAACGGTTGGAAAAGAACGATGATGTCTACGACATATAATTTCTCCAATCTTATGTCTACGGCTTATTTTATTAAACTATAATACTATATAGAAAATTTTCTAAAGAAAGGGATCAAAAAAAGGAAAAACTTGGAAAAAAAATTGCTAGCCGAAAATTTTGAAAACGCCCATACTAGGGACGTATTCAGCTGGCCGATTTTTTTTTTTAAACGCCACTGTTAAGGACATTTTTATCGAATTAAAAAAAGACTTTCTAAATGAATTTTTCTAAAATTTTTATAAACCGAATACGCTCTTGTTATGGACATTTTCAGTTAAATTTTATTTTTATATTTCGTTCCAACGAAAATGTCCTTAGTAAGTACATTTTTTTCTTCGTAGCCAATTTCTTCAAACTTAATTCTCTACAATTAATTTAATAATAATTTAATTCTCTACAGAAAAATTTTCGTTAAAGGAAATAGTGCTATGGCAAAAATACTAGAAAATAGAGAATATTAATGATGGCAGGTAGGGCTGAGCATAAATCGATTTCGAACCGAATACAGAACCGAACCGAACCGAACCGACCCGATTAAGCCAATCGGTTCGAGTGCTGAAAATATCGAGTTGGATTTGGTTCAGTAAAATCCACCGATCGGTTATCGGTTTCGATTTCGGGTTAGTGGATCGGTTTCGGTTTAGAACCAAAACCGAATAAAGATATACAATTACCTAAATACCCTTGATACCATATAAAACACATCCGACGATAGACCAAACCCTAAAAGTCTCTCTCCTCACTTTCACTCTGTCTCGTTTCAGAGACTGAGAACCGAGCCTCCTCTGGAGGAGATTAGGGTTTCTGAGTCTCTATCTCCACTCTCCTCCTCCACTAACTTCTCCGAGAGTCCGCTCTCTCCCTCTTCTGACTCCGGAGAAGAAATCCTAACATTTCCTCTCCCATATCCCCTTTCGGCCTCTCCTGTTTAGATCTACAATCTCCTGTTCAGATCTACGATCTTCGAGTGCGGATCTACGAGTTCAGATCTGTATGTATTTTTTTGAAATTTTTTTAGATCTGTAAGTTTTTTGTTCATATTTTTAGATCTAAATTTTTTTTAGATCTGAAATATTTTTAGATCTGAAATTTTTTTAGATCTAAAAGTACTAGTTCAGATCCCCTCTGTTCAGATCTATTTTTTTGAAATTTCTTTAGATCTGTAAGGTTTTTGTTCATATTTTTAGATCTAAATTTTTTTTAGATCTGAAATTTTTTTTAGATCTAAAAATACTAGTTCAGATCCTCTCTGTTCAGATCTTTTTTTTTTGAATTTTTTTAGATCTGTAAGTTTTTTGTTCATGTTTTTAGATCTAAACTTTTTTTAGATCTGAAATTTTTTTAGATCTAAAAATACTAGTTCAGATCCCCTATTTTCAAAAATGATCAAAAAAAAAAGATCTAAAAATCCTGTTCAGATCTACGATTTTTTTTAAATTTTTTTTGTTAATGCTTCCTTGTTCCTATTTAGGAATTCCTCTTTTCAAGTTGATGATTTTGGAGTATGTGTGGTGGCTGGTACATGTCTGATTCCGACATGATATGTCACGGTAATGATTTTTTAGTGTCCATGCTTCCTTTGCTATTGTCACGCCCCAGTCCCAAAATACGTAGGACTAGGAATACGTAACACGCCCAGTCGTATGTATACGAACTCCAATATATGGAAACCATATACATACGTACGCTGTACATGAATATCCAATCCACCAGTGGTAATATATTGTCACAACAAGTCATACACAATCTATATCTCATCCACAGTATAAATAATAAGTAGGAATAAAGAGCTGAATAATAACTGAATATCAAAGATGAGTCTCAAGTCTGATAGTCGGATGGAAACAAATCCACTATAAAACGACTATACTGAAGTAGCAACAAAATCTCTAAATAGTGGAAATAAATCACAGCTACTCTGAGGGTAAGACCTCCTCTCAGGTAAGTAGAGTCAGGTCCAGGTCCGTACTCCTGTGGATACTCCTGCTCGTCCATATCTGGAAAGGGACCAGGTCCTCAGAGGGACGTAACAAGATACATATAAACATGCCAATAAAGTACTAAAATATAAACATCCAATGGGTCGCCTAACCGTCTAAGTGAAATGCAACTTGAGGACAACTTTGAGTGTATGGGAAGTGTAGGCTAGACATATGCTGACGTAATTCACCAATCGTGACATCTGGCTAGTATATGCCACATATGCCCCCCAATACAAGGGCACAATGTATATAATAACGTCCTACCGCTCTGAAGAACGGAGAATCTGCGTAGTATATAACGTCCATATCGCTCCGAAGAACGTGAAATATGCATAGTATATAACGTCCATATCACTCCGTCGAGTATGAAATCTGCATAGAGGAAGTGGGTGTCCCATATGCCTACTAGTAGTCCTCCCCGCCCAATGCTCTAAGCATGCCACATCCATGACACGATAAAACCTCTAAATAACTGTCAGGTCTACTAGCATACAAAGTTTATATCAGCAGTTATCCTTATCTGTCGCACGACCTATACGTACCAGTGGCCAGCCGAATACGCAAGTCCGTGTCCTATATGTGACTCACACTCGTGTAAGAATAGTGTCATGGCCAATGAAAAATAAAATACCTCATAATAATGGGATGGTCTCATAAAGTAGGTCCAATAATCTACATAAATAAATATGATACGGCGGCATCGTCGTTGCACCCAAGTTTCCTTGGACGCACAATTTATTTAGCAATAAATGAACTAAATAAGCAGAAATAAATTAGCAGACATCATATGGAATGTAAATAATAGTACGATGGCAATGTATACTTGCCGAGCAGGAGTTCTGTATAGTATAAGTGTCCAATACTGTGTTAAGTTTAGTGAAAGAAGTGGGGTTAGGGTTTGGGAGAGTTGTAATATATATAGAGATCAAGAGGCGGTGGGGAAACTTAGTGGTCTCAAAGACTACTGCTGCTGCTATTTCTTTCTTTCATTGGTTTTGGTTTCGGTTGATCTTTCATTGGTTTTGGTTTCGTTTGAGGAGAGTTTAGTAATAATAGAGATAAGAAGCGGTGGAATGAGAAGGCTCACACGCGCGTAGAAGGAAAAGCAAAGTTGGTTTTTGCTACTGCTGTTGTTGATATTTTGCTCCCCTAACGGATCCGGGTAGGGGCTATACGAGTAGTGGGTTCAAGCGGGTAGGGTAGAGGCTAAGGGGTTAACAGTTTTGGGTAGAGATCCAATAGGAATTATATATATATATATATATATATATATATATATATATATATACATATCTATTCATCATATCTATTCATTCTAAAAATTATATTAGTGCATACCATTAAGCTAGCAATTGTCCAAAGGGTCTCCTACATAGAATAAATTAGGAAAAATTTATAATGGCTCCATAAATTTCCTAAATGCACAGACATCTTAAATAAAAATTAAATAAAATCTATTTCCTCTATTTAGGGGTTTTCAGAATTAGGGGTTTTACATTCTACCCAACTTATAAAAATTTCGTCCTCGAAATTAAAATAGGGTAGGGTCTCTCTATCTAATCTCTCTTGATCACATTTTAAAAGAATTCACCTCATGTTTAATAATGCAATTTCTACCCAACTTAGAATTTACCCATCTATCACATATGGCTATACATCTAAGAAAACTATTCCTCGAATCATTTAATCATGTTATTCAATCCTCCAAAGTTTACACAAAATATCATTTACACAGTATAAGTGTCCAATACTGTGTTAAGTTTAGTGAAAGAAGTGGGGTTAGGGTTTGGGAGAGTTGTAATATATATAGAGATCAAGAGGCGGTGGGGAAACTTAGTGGTCTCAAAGACTACTGCTGATGCTGTTTCTTTCTTTCATTGGTTTTGGTTTCGGTTGATCTTTCATTGGTTTTGGTTTCGTTTGAGGAGAGTTTAGTAGTAATAGAGATAAGAAGCGGTGGAATGAGAAGGCTCACACGCGCGTAGAAGGGAAAGCAAAGTTGGTTTTTGCTACTGCTGCTGTTGATATTTTGCTCCCCTAACGGATCCGGGTAGGGGCTACACGGGTAGTGGGTTCAAGCGGGTAGGGTAGAGGCTAAGGGGTTAACGGTTTTGGGTAGAGATCCAATAGGAATTATATATATATATATATATATATATATATATATATATATATATCTATTCATCATATCTATTCATTCTAAAAATTATATTGGTGCATACCATTAAGCTAGCAATTGTCCAAAGGGTCTCCTACATAGAATAAATTAGGAAAAATTTATAATGGCTCCATAAATCTCCTAAATGCACAGACATCTTAAATAAAAATTAAATAAAATCTATTTCCTCTATTTAGGGGTTTTTATAATTAGGGGTTTTACATTCTACCCAACTTATAAAAATTTCGTCCTCGAAATTAAAATAGGGTAGGGTCTCTCTATCTAATCTCTCTTGATCACATTTTAAAAGAATTCACCTCATGTTTAATAATGCAATTTCTACCCAATTTAGAATTTACCCATCTATCACATATGGCTATACATCTAAGAAAACTATTCCTCGAATCATTTAATCATGTTATTCAATCCTCCGAAGTTTACACAAAATATCTCACCTATGATATATCTTTAATTACGGGAAGTAATCATCAAATAATGTGATCGGCCTATGGGGTATCTCTAGTACTATCTGTATATCATACTTATACTAAGTACGAGATTTCGTCTTTCCGAAATAAGGAAGGACGGAAAACAATAATAACGAGTTCAAGGGGGAGGTAATAAATTAGAAGTATGGGGATCAAGGCGTTTAATGAATTCAAAAGGAATTGTCAAGGCAGTTGCGATTAAAATCTATTTTGTTAATTCTTATTCACATGCTTGTATCGGTACAGTTATGTAACTGATACGATATGCTCAGACCTATCTAGAGGGCAAGTATATTCGTCTACTAATCACTACATATCTCAATCCACGTAAAGTAGTTATACCAAGGGCGAACCAAGCGCATTAAGGTTAGCTAGACCTTAATACATTGATTCTAAAATGTATTAATGTATGCATCCACTAATACATATATCATGAACAAGCTCGATAAAAGACTACGCTTTGCAAAACTAGGCTATAAAATAGCAGCATAAGTCAATGTAGTATATAAAATATAAATGCGCTAGATCATGATGAAAGAAGGTACATAATAATTCAAGTCACAAAGAGATAAGACTCTATAGTTGTCATATTAATCCCTTGTCTAAGTTGCTAGTTGACCAAATAGGGTATGGGCCTCTAAAATTTACAGTCTGGATAAACATTATCTTCTTATGCTAGCGTACAGTTAATGTCATTCAACTATACTTTACTAAGGAGTCAAAAAGACTATGTGATACTAGGTTGTGAGGCATACTACCAAACTTATAAAAATCTCATCCTTGAAATTAAAACTAAGTCACGGTAGAAAGTCAAGGATGGTATAAGGTATAAATTAACAAAGTAAATTTATACCTTGATCAACGAATAGGTTCAGAAAACGTTCGCGCCTCTGCCGTCCTCGCATTGCCAAGTTGATTCTCCTGGTCTATTTATCTGCTGAGCTGGCTTCGGTGCTGGAAGTGCTAGCTCCTGTACTAACGGTAAAAGTGTCACTGTCTGCTGCATTGGACAGTCTCTTACCAAATGCTGTTCGGAACCACACTTTAGACATTGTCCTAAGCGGTTCCGACAATCTCTCAAAATGTGCCCGCGTCTCCCACAATAATTACATTGGGCCTTCTCCGGAATCTAGTACGGTCCGGCTCTGTGTTGATACTGTTGTTGTTGTTGTTCCAAAGAACGTCTGATAGGTCCTCCTTGCTGTGTCCTTTTTGGTCCTGGATGTGTCCTTACACCCGTCATCCATAGGTCTGCAGGTAGCTGCGATGCCTCTAATAATTTTTGTGTGTGAGTGATCCAGTTGGTAGTTTCCTCTGGGCTCTCAATGCCTCTGTACGGCCTTGGACCCATCTGTACAAAGTTCTTTACTGAACCAACTCTAGCTCGAGGTACTGGAGCTAGTGCTTGAGTTGGTACAATAGTCTTTGCAGCCATCCTTTCAAGTGCTACTAGGAACTCTTGTCTCTGTTCTGCTGCTTGCTGCTCTGCTCTGCAGCTAGTGTGGCAGTCTGTTATTGTTGTTCCTGTATTATTATCTGGAAGAATTAGAACAGTTGTGCCTGGCCATCCTGCGGTATCGATGATACTGGAAGGTTCCCATTAGGTGGAACGGGAAGATCAGATGGAACTGCATTGTGAATCTGTCCATCTGGTTCCGAAAGTCTAGGAATTGTTGAGGTTCCTCCTTGAGTCTGACCATTGACTCCAGGAGTTGGGTCACCATCGGCGACAGTACATCCCTTATACATATCCATCTCTCTGTAGGTGATGTACACAACGATTTAGAAGAAGTACAGGAATCAAACAGGATGCAAGCATTAGATAGAATGTAGAAGCATGAAATACGCTGGGGAATTGTTCGCGTATTTACAGTCAAAAACCCCCAACATACTTGAAGTCCCTCCCTGCGTAAAACAGGGCTTCTAGGTTGTTTGCGTAAAACAGGTTTAATAAGCTGTCCGCGTAAAAATAGAGATTCAAGGAAATTTGGCGTAAAACAGAGATTCAAAGTAGTCAGCGTAAAACAAAGATTCAAGAAAGTTTGGCATAAAGTAAAGCTTCAGAGTGGTCCGCATAAAGCAGAGGAGCGTAAAGTAGAGCTGTCGCGTAAAGCAGAGATTCAAAACTGTCGGCATAAAACATGGCTTCAGAACCGTCCGCGTAAAGCAGAGATGCGTAAAGTTGGGCTTCAGAGTTGTCTGGGTAAAAGTCTGCGTAAAAAGTTTTCGCGCGTAAAGTCTGCGTAAAAATCTGCACGTAAAATCTGCGTGCGTAAAATCTGCATGTATAAAGTCTACGCGTAAAAGGTCTGTGCATAAAAGATTGCTATTCTTCTGGCATAAAGTATGCGTAAAATCTGCGCGTAAAATTTGAAATACGTTTTTTTTTGTCACCACCCCATTTCCAGAGCCGGGTATTTTTATTTTATTTTAATTTAGTGAATTATGTATTATTTATAATTAATTGTATTTATAATTAATTATTGATTATATTATTTTTATATTGATTATTTTAGGATTTTGGCTAGCCTGGACCCATGTCAGACCCTAGTGGACCCATGTCCGACCCAGCCCACACCCCTGTGAGACTTATTTTTGGGTTTAGAATATTTATTATATTTTTAGTGGGTTAGTTGGAGAGATTTGGAGCTAGTTTGAGTGCTTTTGGAACCCGAAACCCGAAACCAAGTCAAGTAGGGGCGTTTTGGGAATTTGGAACTTGTAAACCCCTTTATTTCTACATGGCCGGCCTCTACCAACCCCCCCAACCCGTGGAACACAGCAGCCCTCTCCTCCCTTGGTTCTTCTTCTTCTTCATTCCACTCTTCTTCTTCACTTCTTCTTCTTCTCCACTTCTTCTTTCTTCTTCCTTCTTCTTCAAGGTGAGTTTCTCTTCCATTTTCTTCCTTCTTTCTTTCATTTCTTCTTCTTAATTGAACCCTAACCCTACTTTTTCCCCAACCTAGGTGGGTAGAGCTTGAATTTGGTGTTGGAGCTAGATTTGGGAGCTTGGAAGCTTGGGTTGGTGGATTTGGAGCTTTTTGGAGACTTTGGCTTGGGATTCCAACTCCCAAGAGGTAAACCCTAATTTTACCCTTGTAATTACTCTTTTATAGTGTAATTAATAGTTTAGAACCTTCCTAGACCCTTAGGCTACCCGTGGGAGGAAGTTGGAACTAGTTGGGTTGTGTTTAGAGACTTTAACACTAGGTTTTGTGTCAATTTCGGGTGGAATCCGAATTTGGCCCAATTTTGGGTGATGTCCTAGGTTAGACGGACCTAGGTAGACGTTGTCGGGTGTCTTGAGGGTGAGTGCGTGTCTCCGTTAGGACACGGGAAGCCGTGTCGCGGAGAAACGGGCATTTTGGGCAAATTTGGGGCTTTTCGTCGTCGTTGATTCTAAGTGCGTGCGCGTTTCCGCCACGGACCTAGAATCGACACGGGAGCACTTTTTCTAGGATCTAGGCATCGTTTAGAGCGCGTAGGTAAATTTTGGGCCGATTTCGAGTTCGTTTGGTGTGCGTTTTAGGAGGTTTTCCGAACCGCGCACCGCGTGTTCGTCGAAATGACCGAACGGCCATTTCGACTTGGTTTCCTTGTTTCGGG
The DNA here is from genome assembly GCA_036927795.1 of Iris macrosiphon. Taxonomy (NCBI): domain Eukaryota; kingdom Viridiplantae; phylum Streptophyta; class Magnoliopsida; order Asparagales; family Iridaceae; genus Iris; species Iris macrosiphon. The sequence continues at coordinate 193,157,889 of JAYESA010000005.1, forward strand.
CTTGTGCGTGCGTTGGGTTAGTATCGGGGAGTGTGTGCTAGAGTTTTCGAGTTATATTTTATATATTTATGGGTGTTTGTGTGTGTCGGGGTCGTTGGGCGCGCGTTGGTGGGGCGTTGTGAGCGTTGCGCGTTGTGGTGTGTTGTGTTTATATATATATATGTGTATATATATATATATGTTTGTGTGTGTTTCTATATATATATATTTCTATTTATATGTGTGTTTTTATGTGTTTGTGAGTGTGTTAGTGAGTGCTAGTGTATGTGTATAGGTGAGTGCTTGTGTGAGTGTGTTGGTGCTAGTGTATGTGTGAGTGTGAGTGTGTGTGTGAGTGTGAGTGAGTGTTTAGATATATATATATATATAGGTATATGAGTTTGAGTTTATGTATATATGTATATATATTTATATATATATGTATGAGTGTTTGTGTGTGTGGTTGTGTGTTTGTGAGAGTGTGTGCTAGTGTGTGTGAGAGTGTGTGTGTGAGGGTGTATGAGTGTGAGAGTGTGTGAGGATATATATATATATATATGTATGTGTGTGAGAGTGTATATGTATAGATATATATAGATATAGTGTGTATATATATATATATAGATATATGTGTGTAAATATATAGATATGTGTTTGTGTATATAATTATGTGTGTGTGTGTGTGTGTGTGTGTGTGTGTGTGTGTGTGTTGATATGTGTTGAGTGTGTGTATATATATATAAGTTAGTGTGTATATGTGTATCTATAGAGTTATATATATGTATATATATGTATGTATATATATATAGTGATATATATATGTATATAGGAGTGTGTGTGTGTGTGTGTTTGAGAGAGGGGGGAGCAGCTGAACTGCTCAACAGCAGACTGCAACAGCTCCAGCGAGCAGCGCACGCAGCAGTAGCCGCTGCAGCGAGCAGCAGCAGCCGCGCAGGCGCCGTGGCGCGCACCACGGCAGCAGATCGCTGCAGCGCTCGCGCAGCAGTAGCAGCAGTAAATGCTGCAGTAGCAGCAGTACAAGACAGCATCAGCAGCAGTTTTTAGGAGGAGATGCTGCAGCAGTAGCTATGTAGCACAGCAGCAATATGAAGCCAGGCATCAGCAGCAGCAGTTTAAGCAGCATGCGAGGTAGAGAGGGGTATATATATGTATATAGATAGATTGATTGATAGGTAACTAGATCTAGATAACTAGTTAGATAGATAATTAGATTACTAGATAGATGGATTAATAGATAGGTAGTTGGATAGATAGGTATATGTATGGATAGATTGATAGATATATATGATAGATTGATAGATAGGTAGATAGTTAGATTTATAGATACTAGATAGATAGATAGCTAGATCTATAGTTAGATAGATATATAGATTGATAGATAGATAGACCCATAGATAGATAATTAGATGGATTGATAGTTAGATACTTAGATTGATAGATAGACACATAGATAGCTAGGTAAATAGATAGATGCATAGATAAATAGATAGATAGATAGATAGATATCTATAGTTAGGTAGATAGGTAAATAGATATATGGATAGATAGATACATGGATAGCTAGATTGATAGATAGATATATAAGTAGATAGATAGGTAAATTGATAGATAGATAATTACCTAGATATGTTAGATAGATAGATAGATATAGATAGATATTAGATAGTTAGATAGATAGATTGATAGATAGCTAAATATTAGATAGATAGTTAGATATCTATATATATATATATATATATATATATATATATATATATATATATATATATATATATACATAGCTAGATAGATAGTTAGATATCTAGGTATAGATATATCTATGTGTAAGGTATGTGTAAGGTAAGGTATATATGTTGGGTATATATATAGGTATATGCATATATGTATTAGATATCAATATTTTAGCCTAGATTATAGCTAGATATATATGTTTATGCATAGTTAGTTAGCTAGAGGGGTAGTCGGGTTGAGTTTAGAGCGGTATCTCAATACCTTGAGATACCTAGGTATCTCAATACCTTAAGATAACCAAGGTATTGAGTTTCGAGCGGAGTTTTTGAGCAATAGCCTAGGAATAGTATTGGAGTAATTTTTATATGCTTATGTGTATATATTTACGCGTGCTAGCATAGGTTTTAGAGGGTATAGACGGGGTATATAGCGTAGGTTTAGGTATCGGATACCGAGGGTATCCCGGTATCTCAAGGAGGCGAGTTTGTGAGTTTTCTAGCTTAATGACCTCGGTTTGACCTAGAATTTCAGGAGCACCCTAGTTTGACGTAGACTTGACCGTAGTTGACTCGGTTGACCGCCAAAGTTAACTTTTGACCTAGTTTTGACCCATAGTTGACTTTTTGGACCCAGAGTTGACTTTTTGACCCAGATTTCACCGGTTTGACCTGTTCGACCTAGAACGACCCTAGAAGCCTATTTTTAGTTATTTTATATCTGTTTAACTCATTAGAACCCTGTTTAACCTTGCTTTTCGCATTAGGTCCTTGCGATACCGGTTCGGATCGCCAGTTGCTCAGGACGTCAGGCGAGTACATTCTCTGATAGTTTTCATTATCTGATGATTATTATGATTCAGCTCCTAGTATAGTATCATCTGATTATTTTGGCACAACACGGGACACTGACTGGTATTTCTGGATTCATTTACTTGCGACACGTACATTTCATGTTTCTGGCCTCTATTCTGGAATCACTACTGGCATCACCTACAGGCATCACTACAGGCATCACTCATGTTCAGGCTGGACTCATCTTGATTTGCGTGTCGGGTCTTGGATCCACTTGTATTAGTCGGGGTGAGAAAATACTCGAGTAGACATGTAAACATTCCCATCTGGAATCATCAGGAATCACTCCCTCTGGTCTAATCTGGAATGATAGTAGCCGCGCACCCAGTGCGCGGTGAGCCGTACTTACCCCTAGCCGTTTACATGTCGAAACAAGTATTTTAAAGACACCGAGTTCATTCTTTATAGTCTGGACTCACTTATATTTTCTTGTTGGTCTCACTTACATGTTTCTGGACTTGACTCACTACATATATTTCATGCTGGACTCACTACACGTTCTTGTGCACAGACTTGATCTTAGCTTAGATTTTCTGTATCTTGCAGTTACTACTATCTTGTTTCTGATATTCTTGCATCTTTACCTTTATGCACCAGTGATTTATATATATTTCTTGTTTCATACTTGCTTCATTCTTCTTGCTACTTGCTATAACTGTTTTATAGTTTTTATCATTTAAATGGAACTGCTGTTAGAGATGTACTTGCTCCAGTCCTGACTGGACATATTTTTTAGAGTATCCGGAGGAGTGGTGTCCGACGTTTTATGGACCTGAGCCTGTCGATGGTGCAGACAGGGACCCTCTAGTTTAGGAGTGATTTCCGGGTTGGTAGCCGGGATTACTAGGATCTTGTTATTTTTATTAGCTTTTAGCACCGAATTTGTCTCCGGTTTTGGATTGAGACCTTGTATTGTATATTATTTTGGATGTTGTATTATTATTATTGATGTTGTGGTTATTGTAGTAGTTGTTGTTGGTTAGACCTTGGAGTTGTTAGTCTTCTTGTTATCTTATCGTGCTTAGATTCGTGATTGAGTACTTGATTATCATTATGATATCACTCCTCCGTTTGGAGTTGAGATCTTGACAGGTTTATATATTGATTGCGTGGTTGCCCTCCTTTTGGAGAGGTCATGGCAGATTTTTTTTATGAGTTATCTAGATAGTTGACCTAGACAGCCTTCTACCGCCGATGCTGCGGCGTAGGCTGGACGTACCCACGACTCATGCCCAATTTTTCGGGTGCGGGTCATGACATTTTTAATGAAGCATAAAGTTGTACGAGGAACTCTTTGTATTTCCTCGGATGAATTTGTCAGACAAATCAGTGAACCTGACATCTGACAAAAGTATTGCCCGATGATCGAGAGGACGGCTGTGATGATAATTTTGCACAGAGATCCAGGTTATCGTTTAGTGTCATATTTGATACAAGTCATTTTTACGTATTTAAAAGAAAGAAAAATGGAGTCCTCTGAATACGCTGCATATTCTACATGGACAGAAATGAGTTTTTACGCTTAAGACAGGACAAAATCAACAAAGATGAGTTTTTACGCTCAAGAGAAGACAAAATCAGACGTCACGTCAAAAGCTGTTTCTGTACAGGGTTCGAGGCATATCTCTGCATTTAATGCACGAGATTACTATTTAAAATTGGTCATGACTGGGAAGGCTAAGTCTGTGACAAATACGCTCACATCATCATCCTTATATTTTACGCCTAAATAAGCTACTCTACGCTGGTTATCTATTATTCATGAATTATCAAGTTTACGCAGGGGCAGTTACCTACGTGGCTTTTATGCCATGATCTTATAAAGGGATACGTGTCATACACAAATTGAACGTGGGTAGCAGTTGTCATAATCGCAGCATAAATGAGGTAATTTTCTTTATAGTTTGGTTTTTTACGCCAACAAGACAGTCAATTGGCTTTTATGCCAACAACAGTTTACTTGGCTTTTATGCCAACAACAGTCATTTAGCTTTTACGCCAACAACAGTCATTTGGCTTTTACGCCAACAAGGGTAAAGGGTCTGGTCACAGGGTAAAGGGTTTTTGGCGTAAACTTTGTTTATCCAAACATAGGATAGTTGAAAGGAAGAACGGGGTTTCAGTCAAGCGTGGATGAGATCCTTATACTCTATTCCTATACGCAGGCTTGTTCGGTACAGTTACGTAACTGATACAATATATTCTGACCTGCATGGGCCACCACCAAAAATATGTCACACCCCAGTCCCAAAATACGTAGGACTAGGAATACGTAACACGCCCAGCCGTATGTATACGAACTCCAATATATGGAAACCATATACACACGTATGCTGTACATGAATATTTAATCCACCAGTGGTAATATACTGTCACAACAAGTCATACACAATCTATATCTCATCCAATTTTTGTTGAACATATGAAAGTTTTTGTATGTACAGTTTACTGTCCAAATTGTATGGCTGAACACATGAAAGTTTTGTATGTACATGATTTTACTGTCTATAAACCCCCTGATTTTCAGGAATTTTTTAAAATGGATTTTTACAATTTTCTAGATTTTTCTGGAATTTTTCACTAATTAAAATCAAGGTATTTTGTAATTAAATAATTTTTTAAATGATGTTAATTAATATTAAAATATTATGAAAATAATATTTTTTGGTGTAAAATGAAAAATTAGACATAGGATAATTTTTTGGGAATTTATTGGACCCCGAAAGCATTTTTAAAGCCCTAAAAACTAAGTTGTAATAAACCCTAATTAAACCCTGAATAAAACCCGATTTATTTTAAAATAAACCAAACCAACCTGAACCGAACCATGGTGAACCGAACCGAACCCAAATCCTTAACGGGTCGGGTTGGATCCGAACTGAACCCGACCCGAACCCGGACCCGATAACCCGCAAAACCTAAACCTAACCCCCGATGTTTCCCCTCCGCCGTAATCGACGGCCGCCGCAACCGACGGCCGCCGCAATTCCGGCGATGCTCGGCCTCCCTGCAGTGGCCGTTCTCCGCCGCTCTGCCTCCCCCAGCCGCTCCGCCTCCCGTAACCGACGCCGGCCCAACTCCTCCCTCCCTGCTCCCTATATAAACTGCCCTAGCCACCGTCTTCCTCGATCGTCTCCGGCGTCTCCCCTCTACCTCACCCCTCCGCCTCACTCCGTCACTGCCACAGCCCTCCTTCCTCCGCCTCGACCTCTCACCCGCCGCTAGAGCCCCGGTCATCTCCCCGAGCTCCTCCGCCAGAGCCTCCGCCCCGCTCCGTCGATCTCCTCGCAGCGTTTCAGCACCCCGAGCCGCCGTGCCCGCCTCTGGCGCCGTCCCTGGACAGCTTCGCCTCCGGCCGACTCAGCCCCCAGCGCCGCCTCGAGCCCGGCCGCCTCCGCCTCTGTCAACGCTGCCCTCCTCCGGTGAAGTTTCGGCGCCCCAGCCGCTGTGGTGATCGAAACCCTAGCCCTAACTCAGACATTGTGTCGTGTCGTGTCGAGTCGCCTCACGGACACGGGAATTCGGTTTTCGCGAAGCCCTGTTCAGGTACTCTTTTCTCTTTCCTCGTTGTCCCATTTTTTGTTCCGTCTGTTGTGACGCGAACCCTGCGTGACCCTCTCGATGCCCGTGCAACCCGCTCGGTGTATCGCATCCTGTGGTGATCGCGAACTGCGATCCAAAAAAAGGAAAATCAACATCACGTTTTCCCCCGGAACTGAGTACGTCCCGCCAAACGGGACGACTTGGTCGCGTACGGTCTTCACCGAAAGGTGCACTTTGTCGATACGGTCGTGCGGGATTTTGCAGAAGTTGATTTGGATGTGCGTGCATACCGGAATCAACGCGTATCCACCGACAATGCCCCGTATCGGCCCGTTCTGGATCTTGTTGTAACTTGGTGTACACACGTCGGATCGAAATGAAACTTGCGCCATCGGACTCGTAGCAATACGCTGGTCCCGTGACCCAAGTTTGGTTCGATTCTGAGAACGTTGACAAAATCGCGTATCGTGGGCCCCACAGCTCCACTTGACGGGCGATTTTGTGATCGGCTCATCGGAATCCAGTTCTGGAAGTTCCGTTGGGTTCATATCGTCGTTCTGGACTTGTTGACACTAAGTTTAATGAATTTAGAGACCATTGTTCCTGACACATTTTTCGGTACGAAGCGGCCAACATGTGGATCCCGCTTTGACCAGAAATGTCATTTTTGTCCTGGTGTCCAAATTGGACTCAAGGATAGGCGTTTTTAGCTATTTGATATTTTCTGAAACTGATGGTGATATTTATTTCAGCAATCGGAGCAGTACCTGCAATTCCCACTGAGGTCAGAGCTACAGTTGGAGTCAGAACCCCAGGCAAGTGTACCTTGCCAACATTGTAGTTCTTGTTACATATTTCCTTGATTTATTTATATCTTGTACATGCTTAACCTAGGACCGCATGACTTTACTTAGCGTCCGATTAATAGTCGGGTGACAACCTCGTACGCAGAGTTGTGTAACGTCACCTAGAGATGGATATCGTGACCCTTTAGTTCTCGTGCTTGCATTATCAAGTACGTTATAACCCAGGACACCTGACACTATTCATGAAACAGAATCTTCCTGAAATATTCAAGGTGATTCTGTATAGGTTACAGGTTTCATGACATATTCTTTATTCATATGCTTAGATCTCATTATGACTTGTTGCATTAGATATGATCTTGCGTGTCATGGACATGAGATGTGTGATTACATTGGGTGGGGAGAGATTTACCATACAAAAGGCTGATTATATATATATATATATATATATATATATATATATATATATATATATATATATATATATATATATATATATTACTTTACTGGAGGTGCCTTAGACTCTGACACAGAGCTTTGGTACATTACTGGCCCTTCGAGAGAATACTGCTATGGGTTTCTCCGACACTGATCCTATAGTAGTCTCAGCCCGAGTATGACTAAAACTCTCATTTGCATATCACTTAGCTGGTTATATATTTACCCTATTGTTTTGTTACGCCCCAGTCCCAAAAGTACATAGGACTAGGAACACGTAAGCATGCCAGCCGCATGGATATGGCAACTCCAATATATAAAAACCAAAATCCACACGTACGCTGTAATATGAATATCAATCCACAAGTGGTATAAAATGTATCCCAAGTCACAGGGTATAATCTAAATCTCATCCGCGAAAATCAGATATAAATAATAACCAGCATCTATATAACTAGATCTCAACATAAATATCTAAGGATGATAGTTGGATGGAAACAAATCCACTACCAACTCGAATGGAAAAGTACAACACAACAAATACAATATAGGAATACCAGCTAACGACCATGGGCTCGAAGAGAAGACATCCTCGTAACACAAGTAATCATCCAAATCTGCGCTCCTATAATTACTCAAGAACAGATACACCTGGCAGAGGACCAGGTCCTCAGAGGGACGTAACAAGATACAGAAAATACGAGCCAATTTGAATACAGTAAACATGCATATTATTTGAAAATAAATAAGTACGCTGTACAAGACAATCTATATGAATGCAAATAAGGACAACTTTTTGACGTATGGGCAAGGGTAGGCTACTCGATCTACCTCACAACTCACACACACGTCAATGGACATCAGAAATCGACATACCGCGGGGGTAGCGACCAGCGAGACTCCAGAAATCGACATACCGCGGGGTTAGCGACCAGCGCGACACACGCCCGTAGTGCGAACTATATACTACGGTTTACCAGAGTGGTTAAAAGCCCATACGTCTAATGATTGTCCTCTCATGATACTAGGTGCCATGTGTGTGTCAACATATTTAATACATAGTAATGACTGAAGGAAAACTACATATGCAAGAAAAATAAAGAAATGCAATGAATAAACAGAAATATAAATAGCATGCAAAGTACTGTAAATAATTTGGCAAGGTATCTTGCTTGGGGTCCTGCTGCTGGTATGAATCAGAGTCCAAGTCACAGTCCAAATAGCCTATGTATTACAAATTTATCACGTCAAAAGATAATTTATTTAATTATGGAATAATTACTCTAAAATTCTATTTTAATCTTATTATTCTGATTTTTATGTTAATTCCTAAATTTTGTCCAAAGAAACTGAATTTTATCAACTCGAGACTCATGGCACGCACAAATCAAGGCGATCTGTTGACCGAAAAGTCAACCAACACAAACTCAACTTTCATGCATGATTTACTGTAGATTTCAGCGTTAAAAATATGCTAGAATTTATGGCTCGTCCGAATTCAAATTCGTTTGGGAATTATGGCACATATAAATTTTGTATTGTGCACCGATGGTTAAATTCTAACCTAGAAGTTCTACAGAATTAACAGTATATAAATACTTTTAATTAAATTCTGGGAAAAACATATGTCAATGATCTTGACATTATCTTTCTGAAACTTTAAACGATTCATGATTCTGATTCCTGGTTCTCCCGGAATCGCAAAAATATTGAAACACGTCTATTTTCGGACATGCTGAGCTCTACGAATTTTCCAGAATTTAATACTCATAATTTCGTAAAATAAATTATATAATCAGAAAGCTAACCTCAATATCTTTCTAATGCAAGAAACTAGGCCTCGTTTGGAGTCCGGAGCTATGCGCAATGGCTTGTGGAAGATGAAGGAACCCTAGATGGCAATTCTCCAAAATCTCTCTCTCTAAAATAATGGGATAATTAGGGTTATAATAATATATATATATATATATATATATATATATATATATATATATATATATATATATATATATATATATATATATATATATATATATATATATATATGGATGTACCTGCGGCTGAATGAATATTTATAGGCTGACACGTGTCAGAATCTGATTGGATGGTTTTTGTTATATTATTTATTTTTGATTTGCCTTTATCAAAACATTATTTAAGTCATTTTAAATCTAAATAACTCCAAATAAATATTAAAAATAATTATAAAAATCTGGAAAAATTATATAAAATATATTTTGAACCTATAAATCCTAGAAAAATATATGGAACAATTTTATATTCATAAGTTTACTACTATAATTAGGAGAAGCTCTAAACATTAGTTTTATCCATTTAACTAAAAATAAATACTAAAATTATTCCAAAAATTCTGAAATAATTCCAAAAAATATATAATAATATTATAAACCCTAGAAAATTACGTGGGTCCATTCTATATTCCTGGACTTGCACAATAAATTCTACAAGTCCTAAAAATTAGTTATTAGTCTAAATAACTTCCAATAAATACTAAAAGTATTCAGAAAATTCCCAAAAAATTCTAGAAAATATATTTGACTATTTAGAACCTAAAATAAAATTTTGGAATATTTTTAACTAATTTTGAATATAAAATAAATTCTTTAAAGTTCTAGAAAATTAGTGTTACTAGTTTTTAATTAACTAAAAATTATGGAAAAATCTTAATAATCTAAAATAGCCTAAAAATACTTCTAAATAAATATTTATATAAGTAAATATACTAAAAAAATTTATTTTCTAATTAACTAAGAGAATACTCTAAATAAATTCAACATCTATAATAAATATAATAATATAAAATATACACAAAATACCTATTTTGGGTGAGGGAGTTTACATGTTTCATTTATTGCTGCACTGCATTTATTTTGGCATGAGTTATCTTGTACCTTGCTATGTCCCCTGAGGACCTGGATCTGGATTATGTCCCCAGGGTTAGCAGAGGATATCTATCCTGAGGTCTACGGAATAGGAGCATTAGCAGGAGCAGAACCAGGAACCGAGGACGAGGTGATTGCAGAAGATTTCTCCTGAGTATATGTTTCTTCTATGCTCAGTCTGGATGTTATTAAATCTCTTTTATTTCTTGTTTAAGTGAACAATTTTAACAGACTTAATATCGGGTTGTTCCCCGATTTTAATTACTTGTGACTGATGATGTTTCTATTTCCTTTTGATGATATTGATGTATTTATTCTGTGGATGAGATTAGTAGACCCTGATTATTGTTTTACAGCTTAAGTACGCCCTGATGGATCCATTAAATTGGGTTTGTCCATCGGTGCGTGCTGCTGGCCATTACCACGTGTCTAGTCCCTCGATATTTTGGGACTAGGGCGTGACATAGTTTTTGTGGTGGCCCATGCAGGTCAACGACTAAATTATTCGATTTTAACTTAGGGACTGAGCAAGCCTGCAATAAGATAAGATAAGTCATAGGATCTCATCCACATGCTTGAAACGTTCTTGACATCTAAATCGGATTCGAATTTATTTTGCATCCTGCCTTAATTCCTGTGCGCCTCTTATAGTTTATTTTTGATGCAGAGTAATGGATTCAAGAGCCAACTACGAAACTCCAGCAAGAACACCAATAGGTGCTGTAGCCACCTACGGAGAAGATGAAGTGACGCCCTTGAGTGGAGATCCCTCTACTCAACGAAGCAGCCAAGCAGATCAGCATGCCTCTAGATTTCGGCGTGATGACATCCCGCCGCCGCCGCAGTTCATTCCACCAATGCCCGTATTTCCACAAGGGCAGCCAATAGACGGGCAACAGATTTTCCAAATGATCTACTATAAACCCCCTCGTCAAATAAAAATAGGATTTAATTAATTATTTTACTGAGATGAAACCACAACCCAAAATCCCACGTACCCAAGTTAGGGTATCAGTCTACACCAAGCTTGTTATGCCACGACTCCTGTATACCACCCAAATCTAGTTCTTTATGTTTCCGACGCATTAGTAATTACCGAGTTGAATTATTAAATCAATTTAAACTTAAAGCCAATTTACCTCTAGCAAAAACCAAACCAAGCCACATGCTCTTTCACGTGGACCAGCCCAACCCCACCAAGGCTGGACAGGCCCAAGCCCAAGCCCAGCCATCAAACCTCCCCTATATAAACATACATGCTCCTACATGAAACCCTAATTGTTACTAATCATCAAAAACCTTAGCCGACCCCTCCCCTACTTCCGGCCAGCCCACACAGCAAGCCGCCACCTGCTTATCCCTCGACACCGGACTCCAACCCACCCGCCATCACCGCCACTCCAACCCGATCTTCCATCCAACCCCGATCTCCCCGCATCCCGACAGCCACTTCCCCAGCCCCGATCGCCACGCTCAGGCGGACCCGACCTCCCCGCGTCCCGACAGCCCCCCCCCCCCCCCCGCGCCGCCTCGACCAGCAACCCCGCTGCCCAGCGCTGCCGCTGCTGCTGCGATCACCCGCAGTCGCTGCTGTGAGCCGCTACCGCCGCTGCCTTGCTCGTAGGCTGCCGACCGGAGCACCGCCACCCCACCGGAAGACGACCACGCTGAGGAACATCGCCAGCCGCTAGGTAAACGCCTATACCCCTTTCCCCTCGTATCGTATTCATATGTGAGTATCGTGTCATCGCGTCGAGAGTTGGATCCTTGGACACAACATTATTAACCCTAATCTTTATATAAAATGGCATGACAATTAACCAGAGATAGAACTCATCGAATAACCATCGATTAACTTAACTTAGACCTGTCATCTAGGTCCAGTATCTCATCCAGACACTGGACATAAACCAAGTATGGTTGAACATGGAAACCAAGGGCACGTTTCCGTACAGAGCAGATATAGTTGTCAACTATAAACCGATAATCATTGTCGCAAGGAACACGTTGACCAAAGACAGAGCACGAGTACACCCTAGCTACGTGCACATGTGACGCTGTATTTGGTCAGCAGTAGACCGGCAACAATATCTAGGAGCAACTTCATAATTACTTATGTATTTCTTCATGTCTGATATTAGATTGTTATATTATATTTGTGTTTAGGATCTTTCGATCAGCCAGGAGACATTATTGGAGCCAACTTCTGGCATTCCCAGCTTCAGGACACAGGCAAGATACCTTGCTATATTTACTGTCTAATTTAAATATGCATACATTGTATTGTATTCTTGTTGCTCGTAATTTATACAACTGTGCGCGTCCGAGTTATCTCGGGTGCATTCGACGGGTACGTCGATGTTAGTATATATATGGACTTAGCTCTTAGCAGACTCAACCCATTGGACGATACTCTGTTATTGTCTGAGACCTGACACCTTACACGGTCACTGAGATATATTCATATTGGGATGCGGGTTTGCGCACTCGACTAGCTATCGTTGCATATCACCTACATCACGGTTAGTATATAGTCAGGATATAGTTTAGAGACTTGGCATATAGATACATGGTATGCACGTCGAGTAGTCGACTTGCGTATCTATATTGGGCGGAGAGGACAACTAGTAGGCGTATGGGGTACACACATTGGAGCCGTAGTTTCGGAGGAGCCTCGGATCCAATGACCTTTCCTTTATACTGATGCCACGTTCTTCGGAGCGATATGGACGATATACTGTACTGATGCCATTCTCTTCGGAGCATGGACGTTATGCCTACACCTACTCATACGCACCAGCGTTGTCCTCACATTACATTTACTTAGATGGCTAGCACACCCTTATTGTGTTTATTTTATTCAGTATTCATATATGGCATGTTGTTTTCTTGTATCTTGTTACGTCCCTCTGAGGACCTGGTACCTTTCCAGATTTAGACGAGGCTTACTACCCCACCGTATACGGCTCGGGACAGGAGACGAGATTTGCTACAGCTGAGGAGTTGGAAGTGCAACCGTCAGAGTTTCCGTGACCAGTTGGTAGGCCTTTAGCCTAGATGGAGGGCATCATTATCTACTCAGCTGATGCTCTAGTCATTATCTTTTATATCTTATTTCAGTACTTTATTTCGTCATAGTAGTGGGTTTGTTCCCACCAGACATCACTGGTTGTACTATGATATCTTGAGACTGGTATTTATCAACCAGCAGTTTATTTAGTGTTTCTTGCTCTTTATATTGTGGATAAGATTAGATTACCTGTTATTGATTGATATTGGACATATAGTATTATAGGACAGCGTAGCACTCTTTGTGGATCTATTAAATTGGGATATCTTCGGAGACGTGTCAACTGGCCATTGCCACGTGGCCTGGTCCCGTATATTTTGGGACTGGGGCGTGACATGGTTTTAGTGGTGGCCCATGCAGGTCGACAAATTCGCTTGTGGTATGGTAACATGCCCAGCAAGCCTGCAATAGGATAGAAATTATTAGGTCTCATCCACTTTTGATTCGTCCTTGAACTTCCTTCATACTGCTTCTAAATAATCTGCATCCTGTTTGTTTGCTCTCGTACTCTTTTAATGAAGCTCTATCTCTTGCAGCAAGATGAATTTGCGCAGTGGATGAGGAGCACCCTGTGTCGCGGTGCCAGATAACACCGCTCAAGGAGATGAGGTACCCCAAGGGCAACCCCCTCTACAGACCCCGCTGATACATTGGCACGAGACATCGCAGGGCGATCCTACACCGCCACCTGAGGGACAGACTTCCCAGACGATCCCTACGCAGCATTGTGAGGGCCAGACTTCAGGAGCTACACCGATGCCGCAGACTGAGAGACCGACATCTGAGGAGACGCCTACTGCACAACCAGAGAATCCACTACCACCGCCCCCACCTTATCCACCCCAGATGCCACAGCTAGATGGCCAGCCACAGATGCTTCAGTTCTTCCAGGCAATGATGCAAGCACAGTGGCATCAGACAGAGACACTGCGACAGAGTCTGATGGCAGTACTAGAGAGGACACCTGTCACGACCCCAGTACCAGCACCTCCACCAGCCCCGACGGGTGGCACTGTTAGATGGTTCCGACAGATGGGACCAGATACCTTCTCAGGCAATGAGACTGCGGAACAGATCTCCGATTGGATCGCCAACACGGAGATGCTATTAGAGGCCTCACAACTGCATCCAGACCTTTGGATGACCGCAGTGAGGGCCCAACTAAAAGGCAACGCCCACCACTGGTGGGATTCTATCGAGCGCAGTGTAGGCAAGAACCAGACTTGGAAACAGTTCTCGGAATACTTCAATGCGAAGTATTTTCCAGCAACGGTCAGAAATGCCCTGTACTCCCAGTTTCTACACCTAGAACAGGGGAATATGACTGTTGACGCCTATGACACAGAGTTTAGCCGCCTTAGCATATTTGGAGCCGTCCTGATACCCAATGATCTAGAGAAGGCTCAGAGATTCCACCACGGCCTAAATTTCGAGCTACAGAGATATACCACTGCACAGGCAAGGATTTCTTATGAGGAGGTTCTCGTAGAGGCGAGGATCCAAGAGGCCATTGTCAGAAGAGTTAGGCGTTCTAGCACGACCATGCCAGCTAGAGCTCAGCCCGGAGCAGGAGGACCCATCCGTCGTCCCGGAGCACAGACACAACAGAGAGCAGCACCATATCCACACCAGGAACTTCTGACTTGCCACTTCTGTGGTAAGAAAGGTCACTTCGAGAAGGACTGCCGGAAGAGACTTGGGACATGCATGATTTGTGGAGCAAGCCAGCACCTTGTCAGAGATTGCCCACAGCGCAGGGAGGCAGCCCCACAGGCCGGACAAAGGCCAGCAGCACCAGCCCCGAGGATACTACCCCCACCAGGAGGACAGCGTCCACCAGCACCCGGAGGATTCCAGAGGGGACCACCCTTGGCCCCACAGCAGGCACAGTTTGATCGGGCCCGACAGCAGGCAGGAGGACAATGACAGGGACAGGCCTTTGCATTAGCAGCCGCAGAGGAGGAAACAGAAGGAGAAGCAATCACAGGTACCATTTTAGTCGCATCCTTACCTGTGACAGCATTGTTTGATTCTGGGGCTACATTGTCATTTATATCTAGTAGATTTGTAGCAATGCATAGAGTAGCGACTTCCCCCTTACCTAAGAGTTGGAAGATTCTTACCGGAGGAGGTATCGTGTCGGTTACCAGCACTATTAGAACGTGCTCGGTATCGGTAGTCGTATGTGGTAGAGAGATGAGAGCGCGATTCCTGGTATTGCCTATGCCGTACTTTGACGTTGTGTTAGGCATGGACTGGTTAAGCCAGTATAATGCCGTACTGAACTGCCAGAAGGGTAGCGTCACTTTTAGACCACCAGATCAACCGGAGTTCGAGTACATGCGAGGGACCGTCGAACAAGGAGTAGGACAGACAGCTGGAACTTGCATGACTATGGAGATTGTGCCCCCACCAATAGTTGCAGAATTCGAGGATGTTTTTCCCGAAGAATTGCCAGGCTTACCACCAGATAGAGACGTGGAGTTCACCATTGAGCTAGTACCAGGAGCAGCACCGGTATCTTCTAATGTGTACCGATTGGCGAAGAAGGAGTTAGACGAGCAGAAGCTACAATTGGAGGAGTTGCAGAGCAAGGGATTTATCCGTCCTAGTGCATCACCATGGGGAGCACCCGTATTGTTTGTGCCTAAGAAGGATGGAATAGTACGTATGTGTATTGATTACAGAGCCCTTAATGCTTTGACTATCAAGAACAAGTACCCCCTGCCGCGGATTGACGATTTATTCGACCAGTTGACAGGAGCAGTGGTGTTCACAAAGATCGACTTAAGATCGAGTTATCATCAAGTGAAGGTGCGAAGAGAAGACATACAAAAGACAGCATTCCGGACTCGTTATGGTCACTACGAGTTCTTAGTGATGCCTTTTGGACTGACGAATGCGCCAGCTGTATTTATGAACTTGATGAACAGAGTATTCCATCAATACTTAGACCAGTTCGTGGTAGTCTTCATCGACGACATTTTGGTGTATTCGAAGAGCCACGAGGAGCACGAGAAGCACTTGAGACTAGCATTAGAGACACTGAGGAGAGAGAGACTTTATGCCAAGCTTAGCAAGTGCGAGTTTCTCCTAGATCGTGTCGCCTTCCTTGGACATGTCATCTCAGGAGACGGTATCTCAGTAGATCCGACGAAGATTTCATCTGTAGAGACATAGCCAACCCCTACCAATGTCTCAGAAGTGAGGAGTTTCCTAGGACTTGCCGGATATTACCGGAGGTTCGTAGAGAACTTCGCGAAGATTGCAGAGCCAATGACCCGCTTGACCCGTAAGGAGCAGGAGTTCACTTGGACAGAGGAGTGTCAGAAGGTATTCGATGAGCTAAAGAAGCGCTTGACTACAACACCCATCTTGACCATACCTTCTGGACCCGGAGGATTCGTAATCTACAGCGACGCGTCGGGGAAAGGATTAGGATGCGTCTTGATGCAGCATGGAAAGGTTGTAGCTTATGCTTCTAGACAGTTGAGGACACATGAGAAGAACTATCCCACCCACGACTTGGAGCTTGCAGCGGTGATCTTTGCGTTAAAGCTTTGGAGGCATTACCTATATGGAGAGAGAGTGAAGATATTTACTGATCATAAGAGCCTGAAATACGTCTACACTCAGAAGGATCTAAATCAGAGACAGAGACGTTGGCTCGAGGTGATGACAGACTTCGAAATAGAGCTACAGTACCACCCAGGAAAAGCCAACGTAGTTGCAGACGCATTGAGCAGAAGACCTATGGCCTTCTTCTTGACTACCCAACAACATCTGTTGAAAGATCTAGAGAAGATGGATATAGAGGTTGTTATACCCGGAGTAGACGGACAATTGTCGAATTTCTAATTGTAATCGACACTGGTCGAGAGAATCAAGGCTGCCTTGCCGACAGATGCCAGATTTCAGAGGCTCAGACAGAGGACAGAGGCTGGATTACAGACAGGATTGCGGATACATAAAGACGGAACACTGAGATGCGGAGATCGTCTCTATGTCCCAAATGGAGAACTTCGGTAGGAATTATTGGCAGAGGCACACAGTTCCACCTACTCCGTTCATCCAGGAGGCACGAAGATGTATAGAGATCTAAGACAGTACTACTGGTGGCACGGAATGAAGAGAGAGATAGCACGCTTCGTGGCCAAGTGCCTGGTGTGTCAGCAAGTCAAGGCTGAACACCAGAGGTCTGCAGGATTGCTTCAACCGCTTCCTATACCGGAGTGGAAATGGGAGCATATCACTATGGACTTTGTTACAGGCTTCCCGAGGAGTCCTGGTGGGCGCAATGCAGTATGGGTAATCGTGGATAGACTCACCAAGTCCGTACACTTTTTACCCTTTAGAGTTGGGTAATCGACGGAGGCTTTAGCAGATATGTACATGAGAGAGATTGTGCGCCTACATGGAGTGCCAGTTAGCATTGTGTCAGACAGGGATACGAGATTTACGTCTTACTTTTAGCGGAGTATGCAAGAGAGTCTTGGTACTCGCCTAAAGTGTAGCACAGCGTATCACCCACAAACAGATGGCCAGTCGGAGCACACCATTCAGACGCTAGAAGACATGTTAAGAGCATGCATGCTGGACTTCGGAGGATCATGGGAGGACCACTTACATTTGGTCGAGTTTTCCTACAATAACAGCTATCAAGCTAGCATTCAGATGGCTCCCTATGAAGCGTTGTATGGCAGGAAGTATCTTTCTCCAGTATGCTGGAGTGATATAGGCGAACGACAGATTCTCGGACCAGATTTGGTTGTTCGGACGGTAGAGAAGGTAAAGAAGATCCAAGGACACCTTAGAGCAGCACAAGACCGACAGAAGCATTGGGCGAATGCGCATCGCCGACCCTTAGAGTTTCAGGTTGGAGATCATGTATTCTTAAAGATCTCACCAACTCGAGGGACTATCAGATTCGGAGGCAGAGTGAAGCTAAGTCCGAGGTACATCGGACTATTCGACATATTAGAACGCGTTAGAGAGGTTGCTTACAGATTAGCATTACCGCAGACCTTGGAAGGAGTTTACGACGTCTTCCATGTATCTCAATTGAGGAGGTACATACCGGATTCTAGTCACGTGCTTGACCATTCCGAAATCACCGTCGGCCCGAGCCTATCATATGAAGAGGAGCCTGTGGAGATTCTAGACAGAAGTGAGAAGGTATTACGAGGGCAGACCATTCCCTTAGTTCGTGTTGCATGGAGGCATCATGCACCAGGCGAGTCGACCTGGGAACGCGAGGAGGATATTCGCCAGCGTTACCCCCACCTCTTCGAAGGCCTAGGTATGTGGTAGTATTTTAAATTCAGTCGTTAGTTCTTACCATACATATGTTTTAATTTCGAGGACGAAATGCTCTAAGGAGGGTAGATTGTAAACCCCCTCGTCAAATAAAAATAGGATTTAATTAATTATTTTACTGAGATGAAACCATAACCCAAAATCCCACGTACCCAAGTTAGGGTATCAGTCTACACTAAGCTTGTTATGCCACGACTCCTGTATACCACCAAAATCTAGTTCTTTATGTTTCCGACTCATTAGTAATTACCGAGTTGAATTATTAAATCAATTTAAACTTAAAGCCAATTTACCTCTAGCAAAAACCAAACCAAGCCACATGCTCTTTCACGTGGACCAGCCCAACCCCACCAAGGCTGGACAGGCCCAAGCCCAAGCCCAAGACCAGCCATCAAACCTCCCCTATATAAACATACATGCTCCTACATGAAACCCTAATTGTTACTAATCATCAGAAACCCTAGCTGACCCCTCCCCTACTTCCGGCCAGCCCACACAGCAAGCCGCCACCTGCTCATCCCTCGACACCGGACTCCAACCCACCCGCCATCACCGCCACTCCAACCCGATCTTCCATCCAACCCCGACCTCCCCGCATCCCGACAGCCACTTCCCCAGCCCCGATCGCCACGCTCAGGCGGACCCGACCTCCCCGCGTCCCGACAGCCCCCCCCGTGCCGCCTCGACCAGCAACCCCGCTGCCCAGCGCTGCCGCTGCTGTTGCGATCACCCGCAGTCGTTGCTGCGAGCCGCTACCGCCGCTGCCTTGCTCGTCGGCTGCCGACCGGAGCACCGCCACCCTACCGGAAGACGACCACGCTGAGGAACATCGCCAGCCGCTAGGTAAACGCCTATACCCCTTCTCCCTCGTATCGTATTCATATGTGAGTATCGTGTCATCGCATTGAGAGTTGGATCCTTGGACACAACGTTATTAACCCTAATCTTTATATAAAATGGCATGACAATTAACCAGAGATAGAACTCATCGAATAACCATCGATTAACTTAACTTAGACCTGTCATCTAGGTCCAGTATCTCATCCAGACACTGGACATAAACCAAGTATGGTTGAACATGGAAACCAAGGGCACGTTTCCGTGCAGAGCAGAAATAGTTGTCAACTATAAACCGATAATCATTGTCACAAGGAACACGTTGACCAAAGACAGAGCACGAGTACACCCTAGCTACGTGCACATGTGACGTTGTATTTGGTCAGCAGTAGACCGGCAACAATATCTAGGAGCAACTTCATAATTACTTATGTATTTCTTCATGTCTGATATTAGATTGTTATATTATATTTGTGTTTAGGATCTTTGGATCAGCCAGGAGACATTGTTGGAACCAGCTTCTGGCATTCCCAACTTCAGGACACAGGCAAGATACCTTGCTATATTTACTGTCTAATTTAAATATGCATAAGTTGTATTGTATTCTTGTTGCTCATAATTTATACAACTGTGCGCGTCCGAGTTGTCTCGGGTGCATTCGACGGGTACGTCGATGTTAGTATATATATGGACTTAGCTCTTAGCAGACTCAACCCATTGGACGATACTCTGTTATTGTCTGAGACCTGACACCTTACACGGTCACTGAGATATATTCATATTGGGATGGGGGTTTGCGCACTCGACTAGCTATCGTTGCGTATCACCTACATCACGGTTAGTATATAGTCAGGATATAGTTTAGAGACTTGGCATATAGATACATGGTATGCACGTCGAGTAGTCGACTTGCGTATCTACATTGGGCGGGGAGGACAACTAGTAGGCGTATGGGGTACACACATTGGAGCCGTAGTTTCGGAGGAGCCTCGGATCCAATGACCTTCCCTTTATACTGATGCCACGTTCTTCGGAGCGATATGGACGATATACTGTACTGATGCCATTCTCTTCGGAGCATGGACGTTATGCCTATACCTACTCATACGCACCAGCGTTATCCTCACATTGCATTCACTTAGATGGCTAGCACACCCTTATTGTGTTTATTTTATTCAGTATTCATATATGGCATATTATTTTCTTGTATCTTGTTACGTCCCTCTGAGGACCTGGTACCTTTCCAGATTTAGACGAGGCTTACTACCCCACCGTATACGGCCCGAGACAGGAGACGAGATTTGCTACAGCTGAGGAGTTGGAAGTGCAACCGTCAGAGTTTCTGTGACCAGTTGGTAGGCCTTTAGCCTAGATGGAGGGCATCATTATCTACTCAGCTGATGCTCTAGTCATTATCTTTTATATCTCATTTCAGTACTTTATTTTGTCATAGTAGTAGGTTTGTTCCCACCAGACATCACTGGTTGTACTATGATATCTTGAGACTGGTATTTATCAACCAGCAGTTTATTTAGTGTTTCTTGCTCTTTATATTGTGGATGAGATTAGATTACCTGTTATTGATTGATATTGGACATATAGTATTATAGGACAGCGTAGCACTCTTCGTGGATCCATTAAATTAGGATATCTTCGGAGACGTGTCAGCTGGCCATTGCCGCGTGGCCTGGTCCCGTATATTTTGGGACTGGGGCGTGACATCTACGCAATGATGCAAGCCCAACAACTGGTTATACAAGAGGCTCAACGTCGTAAGGCAGATTACTTGAGGAATAGCCTAGTAAATGCACTAGAGCAGGCCAACCTACCAGCTCGACGGCCAACGACGGGCTCTATCACCGATTTTCGCCAGCTGAAGCCCCGTACCTTCTCAGGCAAGGAGGAGCCCACAGAAGTTCATGAGTGGCTCACCAACACTCAGCATCAATTAGAAGCAGCTGAGCTTCCACGAGAACGTTGGATGACTACCGTCAGAATATAATTGACGGGCAATGCACATCACTGGTGGCTATCTGAGGAGAGACGGCTCGGACCAGACCGAGTCTCTTGGGAGGAGTTCTCCAGACTCTTTCAGGAGATGTACATTCCAGCTATCGCTCGATCAGAACTTCGGGACAAGTTCAATCGCCTCACTCAGGACAATATGACAGTGGAAGAGTACAACGCGGAATTCATTCGTCTGAGTCGCTTCGCCCCTACCTTGATCCCGACAGAAGAAGAGAAGGCTAAGAAGTTCTTTGACGGACTAAACTTTGAGCTACAAAGAATGATCGGATCCATTGCACCTACTTCGTACATGGGCATCCTTGCTGCAGCTCGACGTATGGAGCGTGTCACCAGGCGAGAGTCCAACCTGAAGAGGCCTCTCACATCAGCACCAGCCAGAGCACCGCATGGAGAAGCTGTAAAGAAACCTCATCTGCATCAAGCACCGTAGGGAGCTGTATCCAAATCCCTAGCCCTTCCAACTTCTCACTACTATGGCAAAGTAGGCCATGTTGAGAAGGAGTGTAGACGCAAATTCGGATTATGTTTAACTTGCGGATCCCGGCAGCATTCAGTGAGGGAATGCCCTGAGCGTAGAGAAGGAGCACCAATGGTAAACCAACAAGCTCTACCAGCACCCAAACCAAGGCCACCCTTGGCACCTCGAGCAGCACTCTTCCAGCAAGCCCAGCAACAGAAGAGGGCACCACCTCAAGGACACGGACAGGCTTTTGCAATTATTTTGGAGGACGCGTAGAATCATGGAGTAGCTGTCACGCCCCAGTCCTAAAAATACATAGGACTAGGACCCGTGATCATGCCAGCCGTATGAATATGGCACTCCAATATATGGAAACCATAACATACGTACGCTGTATATAAATAACAAAATCCATAAGTGGTATAAATCCAACACAAGTCACATGGTATAATCTAGATCTCATCCATAAAATCAATATAAATAAATGTCTAGTATCTACGGCTAGATATCAATGTGAGGTATCTTAAAAATGACAGTCGAATGGAAACAAATCCACTACCAAACTAGAATATGGAATAAACAAGATAAATACAAACTAAGTACCAAGTCTAACAATCACGTGGGTCGAAGAGAGAACTCCTCGGAATGTACGCAATCAGTCCGGATCTGTGCTCCTGCAATACTCATGAACAATACACTTGGAAAGGGACCAGGTCCTCAAAGGAACGTAACAAGATACATAAAAGCATACCATAAAGTAAATACTGTAAAACTCCAGGGTGACCTAACCATCTAAGTAAAATGCAACTTGAGGACAACTTTGAGTATATGGGAAGGTGTAGGCTAGACATATGCTAACGTAATTCACCAGTCGTGACAACCGGCTAGTATATGCCACACATGCCCCCTATAACACGGGCATAGGAATACAGTAACGTCCAACGCTCTACAAAACGTAGTATCAGTAATATATATATACGTCCGTATCACTCCGTCGAGTGCGGTGCCAGTGTAAAGGAGTGGGGTGTCCCATATGCCTACTAGTCGTCCTCCCCGCCCAATGATCTAAGCATGTTGTATCCACAACACGCGTCAGCTACTACGCCTCGGCGTCGTAACTCGGGCTCATAGTCTATCGTTAGAGCAAGGGTCCAATCCTTACAACCAAACAAGGACAAGGAATAAACCGTCCTACCACGATAGTCTACGCTCCGCCTACTAATAACTGCTAAGTCTTCTAACATGCATCACTATTAGCAGTTATACCCTATCTGTCGCATGCCTACACGTACAGGTGGCCAACCATATACGCAGGACCGTGCCCTACATAAGACTCAAAACACGTGTACGAAATGTGTCAAGGCCTGGGAAGTCATATTGATAACTCCTCAACTTTAGGTGGGTCCGCTAGACACTAGGTCAGACACAAGTCCTAACGTCAACGCATTCGTTGACTGCATCCGAGTCTCTCTCGGATGCGCACAGTTAACTAATAAATATGTAGCTAATAATGTAGAATTTAAACAGTACAACAAAGGCAAGGTATACTTGACTGGCAAGCGGCTATGTAGTCCTGATAACCAGCTCCGGAAGTCGCGCAGCTAAATCCAACAGTTCTTCGGGGTCAGCGTGCACAGGTACGGGAAGCGGGGTGACCACTGCGGTTTGTCTGGCGAGGGTGACGGGTTCATAGTGAACACGAGGGTGAGGGTAATGACGATGATTAAGGTTGACACGGTGATGGTTAAGGGTGACAGTGTTTAATGATGATGATGGTTTGAGATGATGGTGAGGATAATGTTGAGGGTGATAGGGATGATGATAATGTTGATGATCCTGATGGTAGGGGATAGTGACGATATCGGCGACGATGGCAATGATGATGCCAAGAACGATGATGATGACTAGGATGATGATGACGAGGATGACGATGTGGGTGATGACGATGTTAAGGTCGATGATGAGGATGATAATGTAATGAGGGTGGTTAAGGTGATAACAACAACGACAATGGCGATGGTGATGGTAACATAATAATTAAGGGATGATTAGAGTTTACGTGTTGATAATGAATGGTGATGACGAAGATGATGGTGGTACTAAAGATGATGAGGCAATGGTTAGGGTTTTATGTGTTGAGGATGGATGATGATGATAGTGATGAGATGATGACTAGGTTGATGGTGTGGATGATGATGTGTAAGATGGTAGTGACGAGGGCGATGATGTAGAGGATGGCGATGACCAGGAGGATGATGTGGCGATTAGGGTTAAGATATTGGTGACGATAATAACAACGATGATGATGATGATGGTGAAGGTGGTGGGAATAGTAGTGGTAATGACTATGGTGATGGTGAAGGTGATGATGTGTATGATGATCATGATGTTCATGGTGATTGGTGAAGTTGTGGCTGTTGACAACTGACTGGAGGCCGGCCAGGGGGAGGCTGAGCAGGGAGTAGGTTGGACCGGGATATGGAAGAGGCACAGGTGGTGGTGTTGATACCCCAATCAGGGGAATCGTGGTAGCCGGAGGGGATGGCCGCTGGGGGTGAAGGTGATAGAGAGATGGTGGAGGCTCGGGGCCGGACTGGAGGAGGTCGAAGGGTGGAGGCAGTGGCTCGAGGGAAGGAGACGCGGAGGTTCAGGCGAGGTCGTATCTCCGGTTCAGCGAGTGCGGCGAGTTCGACAGGGAGAGACGAGCGGGAAGAGTGCAGTTTGATGGAGAGGTGTTCGTGAGGCGGCGTTGGTCGGAGTTGGGTTGTCGTGTGGCACGTCGGAGAAGGAGTTGGGTCCGACGGATGGACGGAGGAGGAGAAGGGAGATCAGGGAGGTGATCCGGCGGGTGGAGACGGTGCACAGGCGGAGGGGAACGACTCCGGCGAAGGGGCTGGCCTGGGGTGTGTCGTGTTCACCGGAGGGGAGGCTGTCGAGTCGGGGTGGCTGTCGACTCCGACGGCAGCTTGGGTCTCCGGTCGGCTGGCTGTAGGAAGGAAGGAGAGGAGCTCGGCGCTGATGGTGGTGGCCCGGAGAGTCGAGGCCGGCGGGGTCTGCTCGGCGCTGTGCCGACGGGGTCGGGGTCGGCTCCAAGCAGGTCGAGTCATCGAGGAGAGAGGCCGATGAGTTGGGGTAGCGGCCGGCGGGCTCCGGCCATGGGGAGGATGGGGGAAGTGAACAGTAGATGGAGGGGGGGTCGGCTGAATTGGGAATTTAGGTTTTAATTTGGGATTTGATTTTTAGGTCAAGAAGAAAATAGAAAAAGTAATTTTATATATGTAGAAATTTGGGTTTGGGTTTGACCTAGGATTAGGGCTTGGTCAACATTCCTTGGTATGGGCCTTGGGCTCACATGAGGATGTTTGGAGAGCCAGATTTTGCATTAATTAAATGCAAGGGTAGCTTAATATACGGGGCGATGTGCGCGCGTTGCACATCCCGAAAAATTATGGAAAAATTTACGTGAAGGGAAAATTGGGTTTCTTCACGTATTGTCCAACGGTGGGGACACCTCAATGCGTTTTTGCATAAAAGTGCCCAACAATCGAGAAAATTGCACAAGGGCAAAAATTAGATTTAATTTATCAAAATTATCGCGCACGGTGTTCCGAAATTAATTAGGAGTACCTGGGAATAAAATTAGGTCAGACACAAGTGTCTGGGGCATAGAAGATACAGTGTAGAATATTAATAAAATTTGGGTGGTACAAAACGGTCAAGATTATGTCTCCAATTTCGATTGGGACGCACAAGGGTACAAAGTCGGGATTTATTTAGAATTAAGAAATAACGTCCGTGACGTTTATTGTGTGACTAGAATGTAGCACGAGAAAGCAATATTATAAGTTACATAAAGGTCAGAAAGGTAGGCGGGCACGTCTAGGACAATGTTGTGAAATTTGCAGATAGGCAACGGCTAGCGTAGTGCTCAAATTAACGAAGCAACAGTAAGGTGCGCTACACGATAAAATAATGTACAGTTAAATCAAACGTCGTGTTCTAAATTCTAATTGGGTTCAAACTATCCCTAATTCCACTATATAAGCCAAGTAACCCTAATTTCGGGTGAGGAGGTTTACAATCTACCCAACTTAAGAATAATTTTGTCCTCGAAATTAAAATAGGCATAATTGGTTTAACTCCTCCACTTGCGTACGTAAGGCAAGTTAAATCGCACTCTCTTCCAAAATTTAACTTATTCAAATCCATCGAAATCCCTTTCGAATTGAACCATTTGTTTAAATCGAACGTCAACACATCGCGTTGTCTTCTCCATTCTTAATTTACTAATCCACATCCAATCTAATTCAAATCTCTATAACATCCCAAATCAGAATTTGCATCGCAATCTTCAACTGTTAAAATTTCCTCTAGAAAGTTATAATCAATTCTTATTTCTATCCTCAACTTGTGAACCTCGTACTCTTAAAATTTTAAATTCAATTTATATTCTCAATATTTTCAAATAGGTAATCCCACTATCAATATTTAACCTTTAATTTAAGTCCTCAATATTTAAAATTTGAATTCTAATTCACCAATTGTCCGAGTCTAGATTTTTATATTTATCCTCAAAATTTAAATCAATGATTTAATCCTACAATATCCAAAAATTTAAATCATGCGCTCAAGTATAAATATTTGGTCCGCCATATCAAGATTCTAAAATTTATTGAATCATCATCATCTTAATCATTCTTCTAAAAATTCTCAAAAATTAAAATGACTCGTATCTCCCAATCCAATCTTACATGATCACCATCTAAAAGAAATTTCCTCTCAAGTTGTCAATGCAACTGCTACCCAACTTAGAATTTACTCATCTATCACATAAGGTTCTTACATTTTAGAAATCTCGTTCCGCGATTTTACTTAATCCTGTTACTCAATCCTCAAAAGTTTAACACCAAATATATTACATGTGATATGCCCTTGGTTACAAAATAATCATCAAATAAGGTATTTGGCCTGTAGGGTATATCTCATACTATCTGCGTATCAACTTATGCTAGGCACGAGGTTTCGTTTTTCCGAAATAAGGGAAGACGGAAAACAATAATAAAGAGTTCAAGAGGTGGTAATAGATTAGAAGTATGGGGATCAAGGCATTTAAAGAATTCAATGGAAATTGTCAAGGCAGTTGTGGATTGAATCCTATTTTGCTAATTCCTATTAACATGCTCGCATTGGTACAGTTATGTAACGAATACGATATGCTCAGACATATCTAGAGGGCAAGTACATTCGTCTACTAATCACTATATATCTCAATCCATGTAAAGTAGTTATGCGAAGGGCGAACCACGCACACTATGGCTGATCAGACCGTAGTACACTGATTCTGAAATATATTAGTGTACGTGTCCAATAATACATATTTCATGAACAAGCTTGATAAAAGACTGAGCTTGCAAAAACTAGGCTGTAACAGCAGCATAAGTCGAGGTAGTACAAAACTATAAGCACGCTAGATTATGATGAGAGAAGTTACAAAATAATTTAATTTCATAAAACCAAACAGGATACAAAATTAAGATTCCACAATCTCTACAGTTGCCATACTCACTCCTTATCTAAGTCGCTAGTCGACCCAATAGGGGTTTGGGCCTTTAATTTCTACCGTCTGAATGAACACTATCTTCTTACGCAAGTCTAAAGTTGTGTCATCCTATCACACTTCATCCATGGGTCAGTAGGGCTATGTGGTGCTATATTGTGAGGCATATTACCCTACTTAAAAATAATTAACTAATACTATAACTGCATTAAAGGAGATTCTACAAGATGATATTATTCTTGTAAATAAAGTATAGACTCTTATTGGGGTATATGCGGAAAAGGTCTTGGTGCTTATTAGGGTCTCCTGTTGTATTATGCAGGTAATGACCAACTTAAGTCTTAGTCATAGTGTTCATAGAATACAAGTGTCAATAATAAGAATGGGAAAGCTACTGGTTCTTAAGTGAAAGGAGGATATATCTATATTGGGTTATGGATACGAATTACGCGATTAAAAACTAAGGGTAATCATCAAATTGCAATCTACCCGAATAACTTAAAACTATCAAGTCCTAGCTACCAAGCACAGAATTCAAGGTTCAAGATTACAATTATTATCTTAGTAATCTATATATCCTATCATAGAATAAGATCACTTGGCCTATAATCAGAGGAGTCAAGTGGCACGAGTTAAAAGATAGAGAAAAGAAGAATCATAATTTAATTGTCGCAAAATTAGCAAACGCTAAGGTTTTTGAGGAACACGATATGAAATTACAATAGAGGGACTCAAGATAATATCATGGTTTCCTAAGGGGAAGGTGACGAGCAAATCTCCGGGTTTGAGGTATGATCAAGGGGATTGTCATACTCGTTGCTCTGGGCTTCCTGAGGTACTGTCTGCTAATATCAAGACAATGATCTATATCCTAACACTATCTCACTATGCAAATTTGGTTCAGCCCCTACATTCAGTCTCAGATTTCTATTGGTTCCTCAATACTAGGGTCAAACATTTGGGTCAAATCTCTAACTAACTCTAGTAGTGCCTATACTATTCTTAAGTCATTCATAATTATGTCAAGGAATAATGGTAAGCCATTCTTTAGATAAGGCTGCTAGGGTTTACTTAAATGTTCTAAACTTAGTGACGTGTCAGGGTTCTAGTTACTCTTACTAGGAAGGTTACCGTACTTATTATCTAACAACAGGGACTTCTATATTCTAGGAGAAAGCTACACTCAAGGAACTAATAGGAAGGCACATGAATCAAGCATGATGCAATTATTCAACGGAATGGATTGGAAGGGGGATGAGTCATAGTCGGTTGTGGATGAGATCCTATACTCTAATCCTAGGTGCATGCTTGCTCGGTACAGTAACGTAACCGAGACAATATGCTCTGACCTGCATGGGCCACTACTAAAAATATGTCATGCCCCAGTCCCAAAAATACGTAGGACTAGGACCCGTGATCATGCCAGCCGTATGAATATGGCACTCCAATATATGGAAACCATAACACACGTACGCTGTATATGAATAACAAAATCCATAAGTGGTATAAATCCAACACAAGTCACATGGTATAATCTAGATCTCATCCATAAAATCAATATCTAGTATCTACGGCTAGATATCAATGTGAGGTATCTCAAAAATGACAGTCGGATGGAAATAAATCTACTACCGAACTAGAATATGGAATAAACAAGATAAATACAAAGTAAGTACCATGTCTAACAATCACGTGGCTCGAAGAGAGAACTCCTCGGAACGTACGCAATCAGTCTGGATCTGTGCTCCTGCAATACTCATGAACAATACACCTGGAAAGGGACTAGGTCCTCAGAGGGACGTAACAAGATACATAAAAGCATGCCATAAAGTAAATACTGTAAAACTCCAGGGTGACCTAACCATCTAAGTGAAATACAACTTGAGGACAACTTTGAGTATATGGGAAGGTGTAGGCTAGACATATGCTGATGTAATTCACCAGTCGTGACAACCGGCTAGTATATGCCACACATGCCCCCTATAACACGGGTGCAGGAATACAGTAACGTCCAACGCTCTACAGAACGTGGTATCAGTAATATATATATATACGTCCATATCACTCCGTCGAGTGCGGTGCCAGTGTAAAGGAGTGGGGTGTCCCATATGCCTACTAGTCGTCCTCCCCGTCCAATGATCTAAGCATGTTGTATCCACAACACGCGTCAGCTACTACGCCTCGGCATCGTAACTCTGGCTCATAGTCTATCGTTAGAGCAAGGGTCTAATCCTTACAACCAAACAAGGACAAGGAATAAACCTTCATACCACGATAGTCTATGCTCCGCCTACTAATAATTGCTAAGTCTTCTAACAAGCATCACTATTAGCAGTTATACCCTATCCGTCGCACGCCTACACATACATGTGGCCAACCATATACGCAGGACCGTGCCCTACATGAGACTCACAACACGTGTACGAAATATGTCAAGGCCTGGGAAGTCATATTGATAACTCCTCAGCTTTAGGTGGGTCCACTAGACACTAGGTCTGACACAAGGCCTAACGTTAACGCATTCGTTGACTGCACCCGACTCTCTCTCGGACGCGCACAGTTAACTAATAAATATTCAGCTAATAATATAGAATTTAAATAGTACAACAAAGGCAAGGTATACTTGCCTGGCAAGCGGCTGTGTAGTCCCGATAACCAGCTCCGGAAGTCGCGCAGCTAAATCCAATATATCTTTGGGGTCAGCGTGCACAGGTACGGGAAGCGGGGTGACCACTACAGTTTGTTTGGCGAGGGTGACGGGTTCATAGTGAACACGAGGGCGAGGGTAATGACGATGATTGAGGTTGATACGGTGATGGTTAAGGGTGACAGTGTTTAATGATGATGATGGTTCAAGATGATGGTGAGGACAATGTTGAGGGTGATAGGGATGATGATAATGTTGATGATCCTGATGGTAGGGGATGGTGACGATGTCGGCGACGATGGCGATGATGATGCCAAGAACGATGATGATGACTAGGATTATGATGACGAGGTGGGTGATAACGATGTTAAGGTCGATGATGAGGATGATAATGGTGACGAGGGTAGTTAAGGTGATAACAATGACGACAATGGCGATGGTGATGGTAACGTGATGATTAAGGGATGATTAGGGTTTACGTGTTGACAATGAATGGTGATGACGAAGATGATGGTGGTACTGAAGATGACGAGGCAATAGTTAGGGTTTTATGTGGTGGCTGTAGGGAGGAAGGAGAGGAGCTCGGCGCTGATGGTGGTGGCCCGGAGAGTCGAGGCCGGCAGGGTCTGCTCGGCGCTGTGCCGGCGGGGTCGAGGTCGGCTCCAGGCAGGTCGAGTCGTGGAGGAAAGAGGCCGACGAGTTGGGGCAGCGGCCGGCGGGCTCCGGCCATGGGGAGGATGGGGGAAGTGAACAGTTGATGGAGGGGGGGTCGGCTGAATTGGGAATTTAGGTTTTAGTTTGGGATTTGATTTTTAGGTCAAGAAGAAAATAGAAAAAGTAATTTTATATATGCAGAAATTTGGGCTTGGGTTTGACCAAGGATTAGGGCTTGGTCAACACTCCTTGGTATGGGCCTTGGGCTCACATGAGGATGTTTGGAGAGCCAGAATTTGCATTAATTAAATGCAAGGGTAGCTTAATATACGGGGCGATGTGCGCACGTTGCACATCCCGAAAAATTACGAAAAAATCTACGTGAAGGGAAAATTGGGTTTCTTCACGTATTGTCCAACGGTGGGGACACCTCAATGCGTTTTTGTATAAAAGTGCCCAACAATCGAGAAAATTGCACAAGGGCAAAAATTAGATTTAATTTATTAAAATTACCGTGCATGGTGTTCCGGAATTAATTAGGAGTACCTGGGAATAAAATTAGGTCGGACACAAGTGTCTGGGGCATAGAAGATACAGTGTAGAATATTAATAAAATTTGGGTGGTACAAAACGGTCAAGATTATGTCTCCAATTTCGATTGGGACGCACAAGTTTACAAAGTCGAGATTTATTTAGAATTAAGAAATAACGTCCGCGACGTTTATTGTGGGACTAGAATGTAGCACAAGAAAGCAATATTATAAGTTACACAAAGGTCAGAAAGGTAGGCGGGCACGTCTAGGACAATGTTCTAAAATTTGCAGATAGGCAACGGCTAGCGTAGTGCTCCAATTAACGAAGCAATAGTAAGGTGCGCTACACGATAAAATAATGTACAGTTAAATCAAACAACGTGTTCTAAATTCTAATTGGGTTCAAACTATCCCTAATTCCATTATATAAGCCAAGTAACCCTAATTTCGGGTGAGGGGGTTTACAGTAGCTAATGCACGTAAGTTTTCGTAGTTATCTCGTTTAGTATTGCTTTAGCTCGTGCCTATTGGTTCGTGACCTTAGCCTTAACCTGGTAGTTTTGAACTAGCTAATAATTGATAACCTAGTAATAACCTAGTATGTTTTTATAAGTGATAACCTAGTTTTTCTAAAACTGTAGTTTTCTAGATTTTCTTTCTTCTGGAAATTTCATAAACTTCCATTGCTTAGGGAAATAATTTTCCCTATGTGTTTTAAACCCTCAACCTTGACTCTTCTTAATCGTGATGTGCTTCGAACAATGTTTGCAACCGTGTCATCTTTGTTGACCGATTATTCTTTGATTGCGAGGACGCAATCCTCTCAAGGGGTTAGATTGTAAACCCCCTGATTTTCAAAATTTTTTTTAAATGGATTTTCACAATTTTCTGGAATTTTCTGGAATTTTTAACTAATTAAAATCAAGATATTTTATAATTAAATGATTTTTTAAATGATGTTAATTAATATTAAAATATTATGAAAATAATATTTTCTGGTGTAAAATAAAAAATTAGACATAGGATAATTTTCCGGGAATTTATTGGACCCCGGAAGCATTTTTAAAGCCCTAAAAACTAAGTTGTAATAAACCCTAATTAAACCTTGAATAAAACCTAGTTTATTTTAAAATAAACCAAACCAACCTGAACCGAACCATGGTGAACCGAACCGAACCTAAATCCTTAACGGGTCGGGTCAGATCCGAACTGAACCCGACCCGAACCCGGACCCGATAACCCGCAAAACCTAAACCTAACCCCCGACGTTTCCCCTCCGTCGTAACCGACGGCCGCCGTAATTCCGGCGACGCTCGGCCTCCCTGCAGTGGCCCTTCTCCGCCGCTCCGCCTCCCCCAGCCGCTCCGCCTCCCGTAACCGACGCCGGCCCAACTCCTCCCTCCCTGCTCCCTATATAAACCGCCCTAGCCACCGTCTTCCCCGATCGACTCCGGCGTCTCCCCTCTGCCTCACCCCTCCGCCTCACTCCGCCGCTGCCACCGCCCTCCTTCCTCCGCCTCGACCTCTCACCCGTCGCTAGAGCCTCTGTCATCTTCCCGAGCTCCTCCGCCAGAGCCTCCGCCCCGCTCCGTCGATCTCTTCGCAGCATTTTAGCACCCCGAGCTCCGTGCCCGCCTCCGGCGCCGTCCCTGGACAGCTTCGCCTCCGGCCGACTCACCCCCCAGCGCCGCCTCGAGCCCGGTCGCCTCTGTCAGCGCTGCCCTCCTCCGACTAAGTTCTGGCGCCCCAGCCGCTGTGGTGATCGAAACCCTAGCCCTAACTCAGACATTGTGTCGTGTAGTGTCGAGTCGCCTCGCGGATACGGGAATTCGGTTTTCGCGAAGCCCTGTTGAGGTACTCTTTTCTCTCTTCTCGTTGTCCCGTTTTCCATTCCGTCTACTGTGACACGAACCCTGCATGACTCTCTCGATGCTCGTGCAACCCGCTTGGTGTGTCACGTCCTGTGGTGATCGCGAACTGCGATCCAAAAACAGGAAAATCAACACCCCATTTTCTCCCGGAACTGAGTACGCCCCGCCAAACGGGACGACTTGGTAGCGTATGGTCTTCACCGAAAGGTGCGCGCCGTCGATACGGTTGTGCGAGATTTCGCAGAAGTTGATTTGGATGTGCGTGCACACCGGAATCAACGTGTATCCGCCGACAACGCCCCATATCGGCCCGTTATAGATCTTGTTATAACTTGGTGTACATACGTCGAATCGAAACAAAACTTACGCCATCGGACTCGTAGCAATATGCTGGTCCTGTGACCCAAG
Organism: Iris macrosiphon; assembly: GCA_036927795.1. Classification (NCBI taxonomy): domain Eukaryota; kingdom Viridiplantae; phylum Streptophyta; class Magnoliopsida; order Asparagales; family Iridaceae; genus Iris; species Iris macrosiphon. Next base: position 193,191,542 of record JAYESA010000005.1, read on the forward strand.
TTTGGTTCGATTCTGAGAACATTGACAAAATTGCGTATCATGGGCCCCACGGCTCCACTTGACAGGCGATTTTGTGATCGACTCATCGGAATCCAGTTCTGGAAGTTCCGTTGGGTTCATATCATCATTCTGGACTTATTGACACTAAGTTTGATGAATTTGGAGACCATTGTTCCTAACACATTTTTCGGTGCGAAGCGGCCCACATGTGGACCCCGCTTTGACTAGAAACTGTCATTTTTGCCCTGGTGTCCAAATTGGACTCAAGGACAGGCGTTTCTAGCTATTTGATATTTTCTGAAACTGATGGTGATATTTATTTCAGCAACCGGAGCAGTACCTGCAATTCCCACTGAGGTCAGAGCTACAGTTGGAGTCAGAACCCCAGGCAAGTGTACCTTGCCAACATTGTAGTTCTTGTTACATATTTCCTTGATTTATTTATATCTTGTATATGCTTAACCTAGGGCCGCGTGACTTTACTTAGCGTCCGATTAATAGTCGGATGACAACCCCGTACGCGGAGTTGTGTAACGTCACCTAGAGATGGATATCGTGACCCTTTACTTCTCGTGCTTGCATTATCAAGTACGTTATAACCCAGGACACCTGACACTATTCATGAAACAGAATCTTCCTGAAATATTCAAGGTGATTCTGTATAGGTTACAGGTTTCATGACATATTCTTTATTCATATGCTTAGATCTCATTATGACTTGTTGCATTAGATATGATCTTGCGTGTCACGGACATGAGACGTGTGATTACATTGGGTAGGGAGAGATTTACCATACAAAAGGCTGATTATATATATATATATATATATATATATATATATATATATATATATATATATATATATATATATATATATATATATTACTTTACTGGAGGTGCCTTAGACTCTGACACAGAGCTTTGATACATTACTGGCCCTTCGAGAGAATACTGCTATGGGTTTCTCTGACACTGATCCTATAGTAGTCTCAGCCCGAGTATGACTAAAACTCTCATTTGCATATCACTTAGCTGGTTATATATTTACCCTATTATTTCATTTATTGCTGCACTGCTGTTAAGGATAATAAACGAGAAAAGATTTGATGAATGCAGAAAACAAGGTCTTGTGCGAAGACCCGCCCTTCTTTTATGTTTACAAACAAGATTGTACAAATTTGATCCTACACGAGGATGTCTAAGTATAATTTATTTAATCTGGGTGAATATTGCTATAGGTGTCTGATCTGCGGTCGATCACTTTAGCCCTTGGACCACACGATATTGAATAAGTGCCGTGGAAGACAGGTAGCAGCTTCGAAGGTTGCTAAAGAGGGTGGATGCCCGATGCCAAAGTCGTCGATCCCTTCTCTTTGCCTGAGCTCCGGATTCTCCTATCTCTCTCTCTCGACCGTTGGATCTGGTACTGGATCTCTGGATCAGTTTTCAGACCTAACTTCTTTGACCCTCTAATTTCTCGACCTTGTTCGTCATTGATAGAGGTATCTATTTATAGAGTTTTAGTGACAGTGACCACACAGTCGGCGTAGAAACCGAGTAGTAGAAAGTACAGCACCCTTTTACACGACGGTTTAAAATAACCAATGCCTGCGTATAAATGACCTTTTGAGTGAGCATGTGACGCGCGTCCAACTAAGGGACAGAACGCGTATATCTGCTACGAAGATCATGGCGTAGAAGCCACGTAGGTAGTTATCCCTTGTGTAGAAGAGGTTGGCGTAGAAGCCAAATGACTGTCACCATGGCATAGAAGCCAAGTAGGCATAGAAGCCGAGTAGGCATAGAAGCCAAGTAGGCATAGAAGCCGAGCAGGCGCAGAAGCCGAGTGGTCATAAAGGCCGAGGAGGCGTAGAAGCCGAGTGGGCATAGAAACCGAGTGGGCATAGAAGCCGAGCAGGCGTAGAAGCCGAGTGGGCATAGAAGTCGAGCAGGCGTAGAAGCCGAGTGGTCATAGAGGCCGAGGAGGCGTAGAAGCCGAGCAGGCGTAGAAGCCGAGTGGACATAGAAGCCGAGCAGGCGTAGAAGCCGAGATGATGTGGACGTTTTAGCCAGAATTATGGCTCTTGGAGATATAATCAAATCTCTTGCATTAAATACAGAGATCTGCCCCCATCCTGTGCATTAAATACAGAGGCCTGTCTTTAAGATTTGCCATCATTCTGCTCATTAAATGCAGATACGTGCCTCGAATCCTGTACGAAGAGTGACTGCTGATGTGGTGGTCTGTTTGCCTTCTGCGGAGCGTAAGAAGCTCACGTCTGCCTGTGTAAAACTAGACAGCATATTCCTTTATATGCGTAAGAGTAGTTTACGCAAAGGGGATGCCACTAAATGACGGTTCGGTAACATTTAATCAAATTTTCTGCATTAAATGCGGAGATCCGAATTTATCCTGCTCATTAAATGAGGAGGCGTGGTTTGAAGGTCTATCACCCTTCTGTGCCTCAAGTGTAGAGACGTGCCTCAGGCATTTATCAGTATTCGGCGCTTCAAATGCAGAGACGTGCCTCGAGAAACTGTCACCGCTCTGCGCATTAAATGTAGAGACGTGCCTCGAGCCCTGTACGAAGTGCAGCTTTTGACGTGGCAGGCTGTTTGTCTTCCGCGGAGCGTAAACAGCTCACATCTGCCTGTGTAAAACAAGGCGGCATATTCCTTCGTATGTGAAAAAGTGGTTTACGCAAAGGAAATGGCAGTAAATGACAGCCTGGGTTGTAGTGCTGAGCCATCATGATACCCGTCGCTTGGGTTATCGTGCAGTACTCTTTGTCAGGAGTCCAGACGTCAGGTTCATTGCATGATCTGACAGGTTCATTTCGAAGAATATGAAGCGTTCCTCGTACACTTCAATGTTGCATTGAAAGCGGATGAGTTTTACGCCATATAGGCGATGTAGCACCTCTTTTACGCTGAAGCAGTCTGGTCACTTTGCACTACGCGGATGGTCCTTGAGCTTATATTTTACGTTGTGCTCAGCGAAGAAACTCTGTTGCAAGTTGATGGCTCTGAGGTCATTTTTTACGCTGCCCTGTATGAACATGCTGCGTATAGCTATCCAGCGTATAGCTATCCAGCATATTTTTCATGCTTCTACAAGACCCCCTTCAAAGCTTTTAAATTCCTCGTAATTTGAAACGCTTTGAATGAAGCATGAACCGTTCCTCGTAACTCGAAATGCTCTGAGTGGAGCCTGAAACGGTCAAGCCTGACACATTCTTTCATGGCTGACTTTATGGCAGAGTTATTGGGGATCGGTGCTCTTTTTTGCCTATAAAAAGGCTGAGGAGTTCTCCTGTTCTTCCCACACTTCCTTCACCATACAGAGATGATGGCCGGAGTTCGTCGGGTCGACTTGAGGAAGAAAGAGATCATTGAAGGACATCATAGCGTCTTCGAGCAAATGTCCTCTGCAACGATGGATCATTGAAGGATATCTTAGCCTCCTTTGCTCGGGATAATCAGCAACTTTGTATGGTGGTTCTTCGGGAGAGAAAAAGGGTCATATTTGACCAGGCATCTTGCAAGTGGTGCCTTCTCCCATTACCTCCGTGGCGCGGGATATAGGCAAGCAGATTTACTCTGCTTTCCTTCTGTTGGAGGATGGGTCTATGCCCAGTTTTGTATCCTTTCGCCGTTGATCATATGTCAGTCATTTTGCGGTCAACGACTGGCTGCTGGAGGATGAAGAATGCCGCCCATGCGAGAACCTGGCTGAAACAGATTCTGGGCACGATCTTTAAAAATGAAAATGAGAAACCCTTCGTAGACGGGATTTCCCTCATATGTAACCACGAAAATGGAGAAAAACCCTTATAGACTGGATTTCCCTCATATGTAATCGTGATTTTAATAAGATCGTCTTTTTCTTCATATGATCATATTGCCATACTTTGCTGTGAAGTCTGAATATGTGTAGCTTCGACACGTCTGATTCTTTACGCTGACTCTGTGTAGAAAGAGCGGTAGGTCCTGTCCTGTCTTTTACGCATGACTAAGGATGCGCAGAAAGCCGCTTAGCAGTCGAGTGTTCGAACTGTCCTGCTGTTAGGAACCGCGTAGAATTCTGGACTGTTCTTTTACTTCTGATAAACAGAATTTTTGTTCAGACCGTCATCTTCAAGAATGATTTCTCGAAAATCCCTTGGAACAGGGCAAGAACTGGCTGTCAAACTGAGTCGCCATCTTGAATTTTGTAGACGAAATATTCAGACTTGATTCTGGATGAACTTCAAATCGACCCCTGAAGAAGAGTAATTTTCAATGTTGAACTCTGTATGCTTCGGGTACTTGGGGTATCTTGAGGTCAAGAAGGAGTATCTTCTGTGTGAACTCCTATAATTGACCGCCTTGAGAATCGTTCAGATGTACTGTACTGGCCTGCACATCTTTCAGATGTGCAGAAAGTCGTGGAGCATGAAATCATAAGTTCGTTGCCTCTGAGCGTAAAAAGCCACCGAGCATGAAATCATAGACTTGTAGTTCCTGAGCATGAAGTCATAGGTTTGTAGCCTCTTGAGCATAAAAGCTACCGAGCACAAAGGCATCCGGGCGTAAAACCATAGACTTGTAGCCATTGGAACGTAAAACCGTAGATTTGTAGCTGTCGAGCGTAGAAAACTCCTTGGTACAGAACTGTAGATTTGTAGCTTCTGAAAAGAAAATCTTCCGAGCGTGAAGTCATGGATCTGTTGCCTCTGAGCGTAAAAAGCCACCGAGCGTGAGATCATAGATTTGTAGCTGCTGAGCATGAAGTCGTAGGTTTGTAGCCTCTCGAGCGTAAAAGCTACCGAGCACAAAGACATCCGGGCGTAAAACCATAGACTTGTAGCCTGTGAGCGTAAAACCGTAGATCCGTAGCTGTCGAGCGTAAAGAGCCCCTTAGCGTAAGAACCGCGAATCTTCCTCGCACGAAAACTTTTCGAATTCGCTGACTGTCCTCCTTCTCTGAGTGAATAGGCTGACGTAGTACCCAATCATAACCGAGTATTAATTAGGAGATTTGATTCGGGATTCGAGGAGTCCATCCGAACTCTATATATACCCCAAGTTTCTGAGAGAAAAACTTTTTATCCGTCTTCTGTGAAAGAAAGCCTTCGTCTGTTCGAGTTCTTCTTCGTTTCTTCTCTGAGATTTCGAAGTTTCCACTAATGGCCTCGAAACAATCCTCCTCCACTAAGGGAAAGAAGGTCGATTCTTCTTCTCGTTCTTCTGCTCAAGTGAGAGCGTCTTCGGTCGGGCAAGGCGAACTTCCTTCTGAACGAAGTATCCCGCCGACGAGCAGTGCACCCGGCCTAAAAGGTAGAGCATTTGGGATGAAGAAGAACGACCGAAAATCCTTCGCACACGTTGTACGTGACCGCGCTAGGTTATCTCCTGTGCTGATAGCCTCTTTTGAGGAAGATGATGCACAGAGACGCTTCATATTTTACGCCCACATTTCTAATGTGTCAGCGCAAAAACTCCATATTTTTCCAGTCCGGCGTAAGAGCTTCGACTGTCAAAAGTTGGCGTATAAAATTTGAGTGTTATTCCTCTGGACGAAGATTCTGGCGTAATACCTCAATTTTATCAGTCTGGCATAAAGCACAGACTGTATGCTGCCAGCCTTGAATTTTTACGCTTTTAGGAAATGGATTCCAGCATAATGGTCATGTTTTTTACGGTCTTGACGTAAAGCACAGACTGTTGATTTTTGGCGTATGCTGTAAGATCTGTAATGTCTAGTTATAGGAACTAACGTATTTTTCTTGCACTCTTGCAGTTAACTTGCATGTGTCTCCGCTAGCCGATGTGATGGGTTCTGCCACAGGGATGCTGCACTCCAACTATCTGGAGGATCTGTCACACGTGACATTTCCTATCTCCGGGCCGCAGTATCCTGAAGGAAGGGAGATTCTGATATCGGCTCAGGGCGAGCGAACGCTGTTGAACCTGATCAACGGGGAGCCCCTGACGTATATAGACGGGGACCAATACATAAAGCCGGCCTTCCTTTTCGGGGACATGATTGACAAGCAGTCCCAGACGAAGCCCAAGAGAGAACTCTGGGCTTTCCCTTCCGGGAGCTTGGTTTTGTATCTACCCAAGATGCCAAGAGACTATCCCATCTCGGCTTTCTTCCATGTCACACATCCCAGGAAGATGTCGTGGACGCTGACTCCCGATCTTCACGGCAGGCCGGGAAAGATCTTTCATCTGAAAGGAGTTGACCAAGGGTCGTTTGTCAGCCGGCCTACTGGCAATGTGACGGTGTTCAGGGGACTGTACTCGGGCAGTGTCCCGAGTGAAGACAGCTTGGTGATCCAGCCGGTCCAGTTATCGACTTTCTGCAATGATTTTATGGGGCACAGGGGAGTATATCCTAAGGTGAACCCTCGGTGCGGTGGGTGGATCACCCCTTCAAACCTTCGATGGGCTCGCTTAGTTGATTGAGCCCTGAAGCATTTTTAGACCGAGTTGGAGAGCATTGGTCTGTTTGCAGCTGTGAGTGCTACCAGTGTTGGGTTACCTCCTAACCCTAACCTGTTCCTGGCACTAATGGAGCGATATATTTCGCTCACCGGGACTTTCGCCACTCCACTGGGGGAGTTGGGATTGGCCCTTCATGAGATGGCAGAGATCTCGAGACTGACGATGGGGGATACTCCGTATGAAGAGTATGTTCCTACGAACCGGGAGCTGGGGGATTCAGACTCTCAGGTAGTGGAGGTCTATCAGGAGCTGATGTGCCACTACCTCGCTTGCACCTCTTTTTATGATGAGCCCTCAGATTTGGCTCACATCAGCAAATGGACGTCCTACCTCTTCTTTCACCGGTCCAGGACTGCTAAGCCGGAGAAGGTATTGGAGGGCAAGGATCTGCCTGTGAATCCTCTGAGCGTGCTTAATGCTCAGGTAGTCGACAATCTCATAGTGGATGCTGGGGCTCCGGACTTGATTCTCTACGAAGGGATCGGACAGTATCCTGTAGGCACTAAGTCCTATAGTTATTTGAGGCACTGCCGCAGGCCTCTGTCCAGGGAAGCTCAACTGGCTGGCTTCCTCTCCATATGGCTACGCCGAGTGGTGGTACCTGGCATCGCATCTGTGGACCGTATTCACCGTAATACGCTGTGGTCTGCAGTGCGTCTGGTATTCGGGGCAAGACTGGGCTTGCTCCCTGCCATGGTGTGTCGTATTCAAGCCGGCCTGAGGGCCATGACTGATGGGCTGCTCGCCGATGAGACTCGGCGTGATAGCTTTCCCAGGATAGAATTACCATACCTATATCTGATGGGATGGTTAATTCTTCATAACCCCAGGATTATGTCTCCCGGCTCCGGCAGTAGTTCGGGGACTAGTTTCCTGTTGAACTACCAGAAGTCTTCCTGGAATATGACCATGATTCTAGACTATCGGCGGGCGCTGGGCCTCAGTCACAGCTGGAAGCTCTTCTGCACTGTCCCCTCCGTACATCGCAATCAATCGGGGATTAGGCTTGAAGATTCCGGTAGAGAGAAGACCAATCTTTCTCATGAAGCTTTTAATTGGTTGGTCTGCATTAGACCTTCCCATCTACTGTACAAGAGTGAAGACCATTACTTCTTGGAGCCCTACCTGCCTAGTCGGTTTGCCAGGCAGTTTGGGTATGATCAGTTGCACGTAGGCAACGCCGTCACCAGCTTTCGGTCCAGGGGTGGACTCATTGATGGAGCGAGAGGATGGCGATATTTTCTCATGGGTTGTACTGGAGCAATTTTTACCGTGTCGGTTATTGCACTCTCCACGGAGCTGCGCATCCTGCACTCGTATGCCCAGTTCTATGTGGCAACGAACACCTTCCATCACAATTTTGACATGCATGGAAGTTTTAGGGTGCCCTCCTCCAAGTCTGGGGGAAGAGTCGAAGTCCCCTCGGTCTCTTCCGACGAGGGTGAGGAGTTTGTCAATCCAGATGAGCCTCTGGTGGCGGTATCGAGGGGTGAAGTTCCTCTGCCTGCAGGCCCTTTGGTGATTTCTGGGAAGCGAAGGGCTCCTACTCCGAAGGAGACTTTCCCTTGAAAGAGGAAGAAGAAGATGGTTAATCGTCCTCTCCGGATCCTTGGTGTTGAGGCTCCTGGAAGTGAGCTTGCATCTCCCCATGTTGGGGATGATTCTTTGATTGGGGGTTCCTCACCTTTTAGAGAGGGACCCTCTAATGTTCCGGCTGGTGGTGCCGGAGAATCTCTGCTGGAGGCTGCCATCGCTGCTACTGCTTCAGGTAGTGGAACGAGGTCGCCTTCGGGGCTGAGAATGCCTTTATGCGGCTCGGCATCGGGAGAGACTCCTGCCGTGTCTGCTAGTGCATCTGGCGAGATCCCAGCCGATGAGCCTCGGTCGGAATTTGACGAGGACCTGGAAGAGCATTCGCCGGTGCTTCTTAGAGCACCCCCTTCTCCAGGTATAATAGCTTGCCTAGCATCATTAAGGAATGATTTAGATGTACAGGCTGCAGATGCGACATATATGCCGTCGGCCATGGGTAAATGTCGTCTTCACGCCTTTTCTTTTAGGAAAGTTAACATTATGCTGATATTAACTTCCTTTCGTCCTCCTTTCAGGGGAAGACCTCTTCGGGGAGGGCAGTGTAGATGCGCCCTTTGGCTCTGGCGGCGATACGGATGTGGCTAATTTTGAAGATGAAGCATCTTCGGGTGCCGGCTCGCCTGTCGACGAGGTTCCGATATCTCAAGAGGAGGACGAGCCTGTCATTGCGACAATGCCTCCTTTGAGTATGCTGGTATCTTCGTCCGATGTTGGCGCTTCTTCTTTCGTCGCACCACCTGTTGAGGCGACGGCCGTGGTAACATCGTCTGCGGTTGTTCTCGGAGGAAGATTCGCCAATATCGAGGCCACCCCCAGCGTCCAACCGGATCTAGCTGTGCTGATCGGACAGTACACTGATATCTTCTACACCACTTTAAAAATATTAATATCAAGGGTGTTGGCGAAGAATCTGAGCTTTGCGTCGCTGAAGAGGTCCTCCCAGTCGACGATAATGCCGATCCGAGAATTCGACGACACTGGGCTAGCTAAAATGCTGGAGGAGATAGTTAATGGTTTGGAGCAACCCATTAACGAATACTTGCAGCTAGCTCAAGGCAATGTTAAAGATCTGGTCCAGGCTAGATACGACTCCATGACTGCGCGACTTACCAAACAGATGGCAGGCGTAAATAAATCCATCCAAACACACCAGCAGGAGATGGATGAAGGAAAAGTCGTCCTGGAGGAGACCATTGCTCTTCGAACGAAGTGCCAGGCCGAGCACGAAGGGAATATAGCGAGGGTCCTCAGGATGGAAACGAAACTCGCTCAGGCAAAAGAGTGGGCTTCCCAGTTGTCGGAAGCTCTAGCTGTGGTGGATAGCCGATTGGGAATAGCACAACAGAACTTGGCGCGTGTAGATGTCGCTCGTGCTGGTTTTCTTCGGGCTAGATCCGAACTGTCCCTTATGAGCAATGACGAGTCACGACTGGAGCGGGCTCGCCATGATGTCTTGGATTCCAGGACTGAGAGGATGGCCGCATTGGCGTAGCAGCTTCGCGACCTGACCGCTCCCCCTAAATGATGTACTTTTGCTTTTGCTTTTTAATGTACTTCTGCTCCTTTTTGGGAATAATAAAGAGGCTTTCATCTGACTTTGTGGACCCATCATTTCAGAATATAAATGACAGGTTTGGGGTGAAAGTGATATCAAAGGTAATATGGACGTGATATACTCTCGGTAAGTTTTAGCAGGATACATCTATTCAGAGGTTATATAGACATGATAGAATACGATCCCACTAGTTTCGCTTTGAAAGTAGTTTTGTCAGAATGAGGTTTTCGCCATATTCCACTTGAGCAGAGGAGGTTAAGCATAGTACCTTTTCAGGAATTTGCCATTGATAGGAGCCATTAGCAGGTCTCCATTAGGCTGGGCTAACCTGTAAGCGCCGTTTGAGAACGTCGTCTCGATCACATAAGGGCCTTTCCATTTGGGCTAGAATTTGCCCTTACTTTTGTGAGTGAGAATTATCGGCCTTCTCACAGCTAAGACTAGCTCACCGACTTTGAACACCCTTTTCTTCACTCTTTGATTAAAAGCCTTGGAAATGCGTGCTTGGTAGAGCGCGATGCGCTGTTGAGCTTGGAGGCATTTCTCGTCTAATCCTTCTAGCTCTTGAAGCCTTAACAGGTCATTCTTTTCTTGAGTCAGCTCATTAGCCACGGCTATCCTGAGTGACAGAATTTGGATCTCGATGGGGAGAACTGCTTCACTCCCGTAGACTAATGAGAATGGGGTGCAACCTGTCGGTGCCCGTACCGTTGTGCGGTATGCCCAGAGACATTCTCCCAGTTTCTCATTCCAATCCCTTTTGTTCGAAGAGATGAACTTCTTCAAGAGCTTGATAATGGTTTTGTTGAAAGCTTCCGCCAAACCATTAGCAGCAGGATTATATGCCGTAGAGGCGATATTCTGTATCTGATTTTTATCGCAAAATCGATGAAACGCTTGGCTGATGAACTGCGGTCCATTGTCATGGATTATCCTTCAGGGTATCCCGAAGCGATAAATGACATGGTGCTTGATGAAGCTGATCATATTAGATGCCTTTACCTCGGCAAGAGGGATTGCTTCCTCCCATTTGGAGAAATAATCCGTGATGGCCAGTATAAACTGGTGACCTCTGGAAGAAGACGGGTGAATAGGACCAATGATATCCATACCCTATGCTTCGAAAGGCCAGGACGCAACCGTAGGATGTAGATATTCGGGAGGTTGATGAATAAAGTCTGCATGGACCTGACAGGCTCTGCATTGTCATGCATACTTTATTGCGTCTGTGATCATAGTAGGCCAGTAATAGCCCATTCTCCTGATGCGATCCTGTAGCTTAGGACCGGGTTGATGTGCTCCGCATACGCCGTCGTGGGCTTCACGGATAATCCGCTGTGCTTCATCACCAGAGAGACATAGTAATAATAGTCCGTCATAAGACCGGCGATATAGACATTGTGACGATGCATCAAAATAGAAGCGTAATGATCGTCTTTTGACGGATACCGCTTCTTTAGGATCCATTGGCAAGATTCCGTATGCTACGAAATCTATGAAGGGACTTCTCCAGTCTCTCCTGGGAGGATCTGTGTTCACAGCGTAGCTGCATTCGATGTGAAAGTTGTTTTTCACACAGAATAAGTCTCTGTTAAGAAGGATTACCGAATTCTGCCTTCTTATAGGGGTAGCTAAATCTGCAGCTAGACTGGCTAGGGCATCAGCTTCTAGATTCTGAGATCGAGGTACATGCTCTAGGAAGAACCCTTTGAACGTCATGGCTATCTCAACCGTTGCTCGGTGATAAGGGATGAGGTCTGGATTCTGGACTTTATATATTCCTCTGACTTGATTGACGATCAGCAAAGAATCACCGAAAGCTTCAAGAGATTCGACGCCCAATTCTTTAGCGACTTGGAGGCCGATTAGTAGAGCGTTGTACTCTGCCACATTATTGGAACAGGGCTCGCTAAGAGAATATGCTCGGTAGATGACGAGCTTATCAGGAGTAACCAGGACAATTCCTACTCCCGAGACCACATTTCCCCTGGGACCAGTTCTGGAGGTGCCATCGAAGAATAGTTGCCATGCATCACTCTCTATTGCGGAATTACATTCTGTAACTTTGTCGGGAATGTCCTCGTACAGTTTAGAGGCCTCCGGGATTGGATGAGCAGCTAGGAAGTCAGCCAGTGCTTGGCGCTTGACGGATTTCTGGGGGACGTACACCATGTTATACGGTGTTAATAACATCGCCCAAGTCGCGAGTCGGGAATTAAGAACACTTGGCTTGTTCATCAGTACCCGAAGAGGATTGATCCTGGAGATGATGTGAATGGTTTGGCCTGTGACATAGTGTCGCGTCTTTTGGATAGCGAACATCAGAGCCAAGCATTCTTTCTCCACTGGATTGTACCGGTGTTCGGCTCCAACCATCATCCTGCTGAGGTAGTAGATAGCCTGCTCGCGACCCATCTCGTTCTTTTGTGCGAGAAGAGCTCCCAGAGAATGATCCATCGCTCAAATATACAGCACGAATGGTCTTCCCATGACATGAGGCACCAGAACTGGCGGACTGGTGAGGTAGCGCTTGATATCATCGAACGCTTGCTGACAGGCTTCGTCCCATACGAAGGATACACCTTTCTTCATGAGACGATAAAATGGCTGACATCTTCCCGAGAGGTTGGATATGAACCTCCGGATATAAGCCAGACGACCTTGAAATCCCCTGAGTTCCCTCAGATTGCGGGGCGGTCGCATTTCTAAGATGGCCTTGACTTTATCAGGGTCCACTTGAATGCCTTTGGCGGTAATGACAAATCCCAGAAATTTGCCACTAGATACACCCAGAAAGGACTTTGTAGGATTTATTTTGAGTCGATATTGGCGCATCAATTCAAATACTGTCTTCAAGTCTTGGATGTGATGATCCTTGAGGCGGCTTTTGACAGCTACGTCGTCCACGTAATACTCCACTGTCTTGCATAAATGCTCATGGAATATGTTACTCATAGCCCGTTGGTACGTAGCCCCGGCATTCTTCAATCCGAAGGGCATGACCGTATAGCAATATACTCCCAGTGGTGTCCGGAAGGCAGTGTACTTCTCGTCTTCAGGATGCATCTTGATTTGATTGTATCCTAAAAATCCGTCCATGAAAGACATACATTCAAAACCGCTGGTATTGTCAATTATGACGTCTGTGATGGGAAAAGGAAACTCATCATTGGGGCAGGCTGCGTTCAGATCTCGAAAATCGATGCAGACTCGTATTTTCCCATTTTTCTTCATGACCGGGACAACATTGGCGACCCAGTCAGGATGTTGTTCTTCTCGGATGAAGCCGCAGAATATTAACTTCTTGAATTCAGCTTCAATGGCGTCCATCATATCCGGGCGGAACCGGCGTTGGTGTTGCTTCACAGGCTTCAAATCAGGCAATATGTTGAGCCTATGAGTTGCTACCCTGGGATCAAGGCCTGGCATGTCCTCATAATTCCACGCAAAGACGTCGATATATTCTTTTATCAGCTGGATAACTTCTTCGCTTTCTGCTTCGGAAAGATTGTTACTGATAAATATCGGCTTTGGCGAAAGTTCATCCCCAAAGTTAATCTGGATAACTTTGTCTTCAGTGGGAGGTTCTCTCTGCTCGAAGCAGAACTCCCATTGTGTATCCATTTGCTGAGCCCAAGCGTCATTCTCAAATGGTTCGGATTCTTGTTCGTCTGATTCGAAGGAATCCGTCACTACCATATTTGTTGATAATGTTCGCTCGAGAGCATGAGATGAGTCGGAGGGCACTGAGCCGTTTTGTGAGGAGGAAAAGATATCCTCGCTTGACTCAGGAGCTGCGAGGGAGGTGGTATACCCTAACCCGAAACGAGTTCGTTGATAGTAGGGATTGCCGTGCAGCAGCATTCGTCTGCCTTTTCCGTAGTTGAGACCCGATTCCAGCTTCAAGTTATAACCCATATTTTACATGATCTTCAGAGCTTGCGGGCTGTATCTGTGAACCTGCATTTTACCATCATCGTCGTCGGAAGAATCCTCTTGCACCGTCGGTTTATTGCGTATGCGGCCGAAGACTATCGAATGCTGACTGCTGACTGCTGCAAGTAGGCGGGACAATGAAGATAGAATCCTCATGCGGTCCGTATGTCGTGGTGACATTGGATGATGATGCCACTTCCCATATATATGGATGATAGGAATCTATAGCTTCCAAGAATTTTTGTGCTACAGGTTCTATATCGTCGTAGGGAGAGGATTCCTGATTTGGAATTTGGGCATCAGTATACTGGAAAAGAGGATGTTTATTATCATCTGAAACTCCGTTCCTGGTTGCATTTATATCACTCGGCTGTTTACTGCGCCGGAGGTCGATGACCAAGGATGGAGGCTTCTGGTTCAAAGTGATCACTAGAGGATCACCCCCTTTTCCTGATCTGGTCTCGTTCAGGTGGATCGTCGTAGGCTCTTTGGCTTTCGGATGAGTAGTCCGTCCTTTCACCTTGATTGACAGAGGTTGCTTGGCAGAGGGTCTCTCTGGCTCCCGGTGGAATTCCTTCTCTGCTTCGGCTGACACCTCTTTCGTACAATCTTGAGAGTACAACACAGCATCAGAGTAGTAGGATTCTACTCCTTTGAACGGGTTCAGGTCAGCAATCTCCGTTTGCACTGTTCCTCGGGCGTCTACATATTTGAAACATTGGTGTAGAGTTGAAGGAACGATATTGTGGTCGTGGATCCAAGGTCTACCCAGCAAAATATTGTAGAATACCTCTGAATCGATGACGTAACATGTAGCCACCGATCTGAGGTTGCCAATCTGGATCCTCAGGTGAATCTTTCCCAACGGCTTACTTCTTCCGGCGTTGAACCCCACGATCATAGTGGTGGTGTAAGCCAATTCGCTGGTAGGAATCCTCAGCGGTCTGAGCAGACTATGAGGAATGATGATGATCGATGATCCCGGATCTATGTGTTTCCGGTCGACCTCCATGGAACCGATGTACCCGGTGTAATAGAGGGGTCTGTCATGCCTGTTATGTTTCAACATCATGTCATCTTGAGTGAAAGTGATGTTTGGGATCACCTCCATCACACTGTGGCATTGAGGACACACCACGGGTTCTTCGTCAGGAGACTTGAGCTGGGTCAAGTATGCATCCGCCTGCATCAATGCTTCGCTCAGGGCTTGACGACTGTCCTGAGAGAGCCTGAGTAGCTCGAAGATGGACAGCCTGGCTAGTGTATTAGCCAGCTGGGCCAGGATATTGAAGTTGTATGGCTTCTCTAAACCTTTGTTTTGAATGTTTTTCACAGGTTTATCAAAGCGCACTTCTTTTTGCTTCCCTTTGTCCGCCGAAGTTGGTCTTGAAGGACCGGCCTCTGGTACGACGGATTTCAGTTCTGAAGGTTTGGCCGCTGAAGCGTCTGCCGATACATCTTCCTGGCTGGCTCCATAGTCCTGGAGGTAGGCTTTCCCTGAGCGGGTTCCAGTAGCCAAGACCTCGTCTTCTGATGCCGAGTGTACCGTAATCATGTGACACGGTTTGTGCTTTGAGTTCTTTTTAGACTTAGCTTTAGCAGCTTGAGTCTCTTTCTCGATTTCTGGCACCAGATCTGGATGAACCCACATAGTCTCGCCTCGCTGGGTAGTTAGTGGTAGCAGGTCATGATTTTGACCTCTAGCTGGAGGGAGATTAACGATGCTCATCGTCGTCCGAGAAATAGGCGTAACACCGTTCGGGATTTCTTGGGGAGGCAGATTGCCAAATTGTAGGGAGATCATGTTGGCAGTGACCGTCTTCTCGCTGTTGCGCAAAGTGATGGCCTTGGAATCGATCAGCTCCTGGATCTTCCTTTTTAGTATATAACACGCCTTGGTGGGGTGGTGTATGTACCTATGGAAGATGCAGTACTTGGGGTTGTTGGTACTGCCGGCCTCATTGGGCCGTCTCACTTCAGGAAGGGTAATCTTGCCGCTTTTGACGAGACATTCGAATATGCTCGGAATATCGTCGTCGTCGAAAGAGTACACTTCAAGGGGCCTGGAAGTCCCAGGCTTCGTCTGCGTGGTAGCCACCGTCTTTTGCCTGGACGTGTTGATTGCCAGAGCTTCTTTACCCTTGGAACCCCGAGGATGGTCGATGTTGGAGGATGACCTCTTGCCTTTATCAGAGGCCGAGATCATGATGCCATTATCGCGCGCCTTCTGACTATTGTCCTCTGCGGCTACCGCTGAGATGATGAACGAGAGCCAATCACGGAACTGATATGGTCCTGTGAACACCGAAATCACGGGGAGAAGGTTCTTCCTATAGATGTCGACCAACGCTGAGTCTGGGACTCCTGGAGGCATTTGCAGAGTGGCTTGACGAAAACGTTTGATGAAAGTGCGAACATTATCCTTTTCCTTCTGCCTGACTTCGATGAGAGAGGACATAGACATGTCCATTCCTCCCTCATAGAATCGCATGAAAAATAATGCCTTGAAGTCTTCAAAGAAAGTAATGCAGTTGTCCGCCAGACTTCGGTACCACTGGTAAGCTACTCCCGAGAGACAGCCCTTGAACACCCGAGTGAGGAGGGCGTCGTTCCCTTGTAACAACACTGTCATCATGTTGAAGTAGTTCATGTATTGACTTGGTGATGTTTTTCCCTCGAACAAGGCCATAGTCTGTGGTTTGTATTTAGGAGGGAAAGGGACCTCTGCCCAGATGGCTGGGTAAGGTTGGTTGATTCCCAATTTCTTTAGCTGATCTTTGTGCTTTAGGGCATCAAATTGGGCTTTCAACTCCCGTACTGCCTGCATCGGATCTTCAGCCGGTGGCGGGACCACGGAGTGATGAGGAGTTGATTGCATCACGACCCCGGTTGGAGGTAATACGTGCTCCGAGTGAGGAAGTGGAGGAACTGCTGACTCCTGATCTAGAGCAGGCTCTTGGACCGTGTTGGATGGTGGTAAGTCCACCCCCACGCGTATCTGAGTTAGAGGAGCCGATGCTGGCGCCATGGCAGCTGCGTGTTGAGTTAGCATCATCCGGTGCATGTTCTCCATCATGGATTATATTTCCTTCAGAGACGTCTCTAGTACAGTGATGCGCTGCTCAGTGTTCCCGGATGGGGAAGCTTCCTCGTGTTCATCTCCAATGGCATAAACTCCCCTCTCCCTTGGTGTCATTGAAAGATTAGTATAGGTCTCTGTAGAAGTTGACTCTATACTTTCGGCGTCTGATTCGGGAGACTGGCGACCCCCGACATCGGAATCAGAAGAGTATGAAGCTGGCTGTTGCGACCTTGAACGAGTGTTTTGGAACACCCCAGCTTCTTTGTTCCTAAGGAGCATGTTGAATCTCCTTCGGCTCGGAGTTCTAGAGGGATGACGTCTTGAGCCTGACCCTCCTCTAGGTACGTGTGAAGCCATGTTCACAGATGCATGCGGGGGCTCTTCTTCCTGGAAAGATGGAGAGTAGCTCAACCGGTCGAAAACCGACCGTTTTGCTTCAGAACAGCAACAATTAATTATAATCCTATGACTATTACAATAGTGCTCGCTAGGAGGCGTAATAAACATGCTGGAAGATCCCCTCTCCTTGCACTTCTGGATCAGATAATTGCGCAGGTTAGTAGGAGCTATAGAAGAAGATGATCGCTTGTTCCTTTGTTGGCATGAAGTTGAGTAGTCCGCCGCATGCTTTCCCTTGCGTAGTTTGCAGGGATCATCTGCTTTTCCCCGGAAGACAGATGCATTTTTATGCCCGGAGCGCGTTTGTTATTCCTGATTTGGCGCTGAGGCATCATCAGAAATTTTGTCTATTCCGCCAGGGACGGGAGACTGAAATTTATGCGCAGAGCGCGGTTTAGGCTCCTGGACTAGCGCTGAGGCATTGTCAGAAGTTTTGTCTGTTCCGCCAGAGACGGGAGACTGAATTTTATGCGCAGAGCGCGGATTATACTTCTGGGTTAGCGCTGAGGCTTTGCCAGAAGTTTTGTCGGTCTTGTCAGAGACAGGCGACTGAATTTTATGCGCAAGGCACAGATTATACTTCTGGGTTAGCGCTGAGGCTTTGCCAGAAGTTTTGTCGGTCCTGCCAGAGACAGGCGACTGAATTTTACGCGCAGGGCGCGGATTATACTTCTGGGTTAGCGCTGACGCTTTGCCAGAAGTTTTGTCGATCCTGCCAGAGACAGGCGACTGAATTTTACGTGCAGGGTACGGAGGGAGCAAAGCTACAACCTCATTGGTCGGAGAGATCGGAGAGTCCACAGGAATGGCAGAGGATGTCTTGTGCATCCAGACCTTGCGCAGCTTCCTGTTGCTTTGGACGGAGAGGGAGTGAGAGCTACCCCCTGCTCGAAGCATGTCTTCGTAGGCCGACTGGTCGAACTGGACGACCAGTGTCTTCTTCATGGATCCCATGGATACTGCATCGTGTTGAGCAATAGCTTCCTCATCAGGAGAGAAAGACGTCCCCAGAAGAGTCGCCATCTTGTTTAGGATAATAAACGAGAAAAGATTTGATGAACGCGGAAAATGAGGTCTTGTGCGAAGACCCGCCCTTCTTTTATGTTTACAAACAAGATTGTACAAATTTGATCCTATACGAGGATGTCTAAGTATAATTTATTTAATTTGGGTGAATATTGCTATAGGTGTCTGATATGCGGTCGATCACTTTAGCCCTTGGACCACACGATGTTGAATAAGTGCAATGGAAGACAGGTAGCAGCTTCGAAGGTTGCTAAAGAGGGTGGATGCCCGATGCCAAAGTCGTCGATCCCTTCTCTTTGCCTGAGCTCCGGATTCTCCTCTCTCTCTCTCTCTCGACCGTTGGATCTGGTACTGGATCTCTGGATCAGTTTTTAGACCTAACTTCTTCAACCCTCCAATTTATCGACCTTGTTCCTCATTGATAGAGGTCTCTATTTATAGAGTTTTAGTGACAGTGACCACACAGTCGGCGTAGAAATCGAGTAGTGGAAAGTACATCACCATTTTACACGACGATTTAAAATAACCAATGCCTGCGTATAAATGACCTTTTGAGTGAGCATGTGACACGTGTCCAACTAAGGGACATAACGCGTATATCTGCTACGAAGATCACGGCGTAGAAGCCACGTAGGTAGTTATCCCTTGTGTAGAAGAGGTTGACGTAGAAGCCAAATGACTGTCACTATGGCATAGAAGCAAAGTAGGCATAGAAGCCGAGTAGACATAGAAGCCAAGTAGGCATAGAAGCCGAGCAGGCGTAGAAGCCGAGTGGTCATAGAGGCCGAGGAGGCGTAGAAGCCGAGTGGGCATAGAAGCCGAGTGGACATAGAAGCCGAGCAGGCGTAGAAGCCGAATGGGCATAGAAGCCGAGCAGGCGTAGAAGTCGAGTGGTCATAGAGGCCGAGGAGGCGTAGAAGCCGAGCAGGCGTAGAAGCCGAGCAGGCGTAGAAGCCGAGTGGGCATAGAAGCCGAGTGGGCATAGAAGCCGAGCAGGCGTAGAAGCCGAGACGATGTGGACATTTTAGCCAGAATTATGACTCTTAGAGATATAATCAAATCTCTTGCATTAAATGCAGAGATCTGCCCCCATCCTGTGCATTAAATGCAGAGGCCTGTCTTTAAGATTTCCATCATTCTGCTCATTAAATGCAGATACGCGCCTCGAATCCTGTACGAAGAGTAACTGCTGATATGGCGGTTTGTTTGCCCTCTGCGGAGCGTAAGAAGCTCACGTCTGCCTGTGTAAAATTGGACAACGTATTCCTTTATATGCGTAAGAGTAGTTTACGCAAAGGGGATGCCACTAAACGACGGTTCGGTGACATTTAATCAAATCTCCTGCATTAAATGCGGAGATCCGAATTTATCCTGCTCATTAAATAAGGAGGCATGGTTTGAAGGTCTGTCACCCTTCTGTGCCTCAAGTGCAGAGACGTGCCTCAGGCATCTGTCAGTATTCGGCGCTTCAAATGCAGAGACGTGCCTCGAGAAACTGTCACCGCTCTGCGCATTAAATGTAGAGACGTGCCTCGAGCCCTGTACGAAGTGCAACTTTTGACGTGGCAGGCTGTTTGTCTTCCGCGGAGCGTAAACAGCTCACATTTGCCTGTGTAAAACAAGGCGGCGTATTCCTTCGTATGTGAAAAAGTGGTTTACGCAAAGGAAATGGCAGTAAATGACTGCCTGGGTTGCAGTGCCGCGCCATCATGATATCCGTCGCTTGGGTTGTCGTGCAGTACTCTTTGTCAGGAGTCGAGACGTCAGGTTCATTGCATGATCTGATAGGTTCATTTTGAAGAATACGAAGCGTTCCTCGTACACTTCAATGTTGCATTGAAAGCGGATGAGTTTTACGCCATATAGGCGATGTAGCACCTCTTTTACGCTGAAGCAGTCTGGTCACTTTGCACTACGCGGATGGTCCTTGAGCTTATATTTTACGCTGTGCTCAGCGGAGAAACTCTGTTGCAAGTTGATGGCTCTGAGGTCATCTTTTTACGCTTCCCTGTATGAACATGCTGCGTATAGCTATCCAGCGTATTTTTCATGCTTCTACAACTGCATTTATTTTGGCATGAGTTATCTTGTACCTTGCTATGTCCCCTGAGGACCTGGATCTGGATTATGTCCCCAGGGTTAGCAGAGGATATCTATCCTGGGGTCTACGGAACAGGAGCATTAGTAGGAGCAGAACCAGGAACCGAGGACGAGGTGATTGCAGAAGATTTCTCCTTAGTATATGTTTCTTCTATGCTCAGTCTGGATGCTATTAAATCTCTTTTATTTCTTGTTTAAGTGAACAATTGTAACAGACTTAATATCGGGTTGTTCCTCGATTTTAATTACTTGTGAATGATGATGTTTCTATTTCCTTTTGATGATATTGATGTATTTATTCTGTGGATGAGATTAGTAGACCCTGATTATTGTTCTACAACTTAAGTACGTCCTGATGGATCCATTAAATTGGGTTTGTCCATCGGTGCGTGCTGCTGGCTATTGCCACGTGTCTAGTCCCTCGATATTTTGGGACTGGAGCGTGACACTGTCTATATGGTTCTTTTCAAATTTTGTATTTTTGTAATTCCACTAGTTTAGTTGTTATCATTGAAATATTTGATATTTTTTTCTGGATATTCAACTGATGTGTTTTTATAAGTAATCCAACCAGCTGTTTTTGTATACGGTCTAGTTACTAAAAATGCCCATTAAAAAAACGGCCCACTAAATAACCGACCCATTAAAAAATTGGCCCAGGAAAAAAATGGGTCCCTTAACAAATACCGGTTCAACCGATATAAACCGAATAAACCGAAAAACCGAGAAAAGTAATTCGGTTCGGTTTATTTCGGTTATGTGTATTTTCGGTTCGATTTCGGTTCGATTTCGGTTGGACTAATACTAAATTCGCTTTCCTCGGTTTTACTTAATTCGGTTCGGTTATAACCGAAATAACCGAATACTCACCACTAATGGCAGGTAGAATTATTCCCAAACTTGAAACCAAAGCATTTGTTACCAGGGAATTGCTCAATTGGAAATGGGCTATTTGATTTTATCCCCTGTTAGATTAGATATATTGATATTACCCCATGTTAGATCAAAAGTTAAGAATACCTTCCTGAAAGTGTCGTTAAAAATTCATTAACGACACTTTCAAAAAATTTAACGACATTTTCAGAAGAATATTCCTAACTTTTGATTTAACATGGAATAATATCAATATACCTAACCTAACAGGAGGTAAAATCAAATAGCCCATTAGAATGACTGGTAGGAATTAAGGTACATAAGACTAAGATTTCATGTCCTCTTATAACTCGAATTTACTTGGTTTCGTTTTTACGAGGTACTACACCATAGTCGCCAAGATTCAGCTGCATACTGACTAAGGCTTCTTCTCTTGTTGGTATTGTTGCAGGTTTCACTTTTGTGGTTGAGGCTTTCATTTTTCATTTTGCAAAGAAACTATATCAAGAACCTTGGTAGTTATGATGAAATTTTCATGAGAATTATTTTGCTGAAGTATTAAATTGGAAAGCTGATATATTCTATGACACTTGTACTGATTATTTGCTGGTTTCTACTAATATTCTGAATTGTTGTTGTTGTTGCTGCTAGTAGTGCTACATGATTATTATTGTTTTTTCTTGCACTTGTGAAGTTCTTCTTGTATATGTATAGAAAGTTTTACTTGGAGTTGGACCCGAAGGGACACCCAAATTTTGTGTCATTGGATGAGGACTTAACCAAATGTGCAACGCATGTGCGTGCTATCTGTCTAACCAATCGACCCAACTTGGCTTGGCTGGTTGGATCAAAAGAATTATATATATATATATTTTTTACTTCCGAATCATTCCTAATGGTTGTGCCCAAAGGATGTGTCTATTGGAAACGATGTCTCTTCCAAACAGTACGTCCGTTTATTTTTGTCTCTTCATTGTTTATATAAGCATTGTCCTATCAGTGTTTGGCTCATTCATACATTCAAGTACTCAATTCGAGAGAGAATACCTGATTGCTTCGACAGGTTTCTGCGGTTTGAAGTGCTGCTATTAGAGGAGGAGTTTTATTATATCTTGGGAGACTAAATCACCATTAAACTGTAAGTACCTGTGCGGTAGAAATATTCTTTCGAGGACATTGAATCAAGTTCAAGTTTTGGTCTCGATCAAATTATTTATTTACGTTTCTCAGTTTCTACGATACAAAGTTAATTACAATCAATCGTAAGAGAATCTTATTTTTATATAACTTTTACTCTGTATCTGGTTCAGAGAGCCAACCAGAAATTACATTACAGTTTCATAGTGTAATTGGTTCAAAGTCCTCTGGTTTGGTAATCCGAATAGTACTCTTGAAAAGTTTAACTTTACATTTTTTTTCTTCTTCTCAGAACATATTATATTTGAAAGATTAGACAATCAACTTTAGAGTATTGTCATTGTCTTCTAATTATTAAGATTTCAAGATTAGACAATAATTGTTTTTTTTAATTCGTTTTATCTTTGCTCTAAATTTTCTTCCGATCTGTTCTACATAAATAGAACATATGTGAAAAAATAATAAATATGGAAAAAGGTTACTTTTTATTATTTTGATGCATGAGCCTTTATATAACAGAGTTTACATCAATATTGTTTAAACTAACTCATGAGGTTACAACTGAATCCTACAATCATGGTTAGAGATAATTACAAAGACAAAATCAGAGATTGTCTAAACTAACTCATGAGGTTACAACTGAATCCTACAATCATGGTTAGAGATAATTACAAAGACAAAATCAGAGAAAGACTAAGTCAATAACTTAATACCCTCCCCCAAGCTCACGATCGAGTACGAACGAGAAGCTTGGACCGTAAGTTTTGAAACCGTGAGGAGCCAACAACTTTGGTAAAAATGTCCGCTATCTGATCAGCAGACTTGACATGCCTAACAATCAGATCACCTGCCTGAACTTGTTCCCAGACAAAGTGATAGTCGATTTTGATATGCTTGGACCGTTGGTGAAAGACCGGGTTTGCAGTAAGAAAAGTGGCACTGAGATTATCACAAAGAAGAATGGGAGGACCAGGAGATGGTGCCGCCATTTCCTCGAGAAGCTGTTGAAGCCAAATAAGTTCAGCCGAGGCAAAGGCAATAGCCCTGTACTCAGCCTCACTGCTAGAGCGAGCAACCACATTCTGTTTGCGAGAAGACCAGCTCACAAGGTTGCCTCCAAAGTAAACCGAGAACCCATGTTGAGAGCGGCAGTCCTCGGGATCAGAAGCCCAGCCAGCATCAGTAAAGCAAACAAGCCGAGTGTCACGAGCAGGACGAAATAAGAGGCCGGAATCGAGTGAACCCTTGAGGTAGCGGAGGATTCGTTTGACCGCAGCCAAATGATGTTCCGACGGCTGGTGCATGAACTGGCAGACCCGATTGACTGAGTAGGAAATCTCAGGCCGGGTGATGGTGACATATTGGAGAGCTCCTACGATGCTGCGGTAGAGATGGACGTCGCAGAACGGATCACCGCCCAAAACGAGCCGAGAACCTAGAACAGCCGACGAGGCTTTGGGTTTAGCGCCCATCATTTTGCTGCGATCAAGGAGGTCCAAAATGTACTTTCTTTGGGAGAGTAGAAGACCAGCTAAATTACGATGGACTTCAATTCCCAAGAAAAAGTTGAGATCACCCAAATCCTTCAGAGAGAAAACCGAGTTGAGATACTTGACAAACTCATCAATGAAGGAAGAGTTGGAACCGGTGATAATGAGGTCATCCACATAAACAAGCACATAGACAACATCGGAGCCATGACGTTTGATGAAAAGAGAGGTATCGGAGATGCATTGCCAGAAGCCGTGACGAAGCAAATCCTGGTTGAGCTTCTGAAACCATGCTCGCGGAGCTTGCTTGAGGCCATAAAGTGCCTTTTTGAGGCGACAGACATAGGACGGCCGATCAGGGGAAGTGAAACCCGGTGCTTGCTCCATATAGACAGTTTCTGCTAGATCACCATTGAGGAAGGCATTATTAATGTCAACCTGACGGAGAGGCCAATGACGAGTGACAGCAATGCTCAATACCACCCGAATCGTGGTAGGCTTGATGACCGGACTGAATGTGTCGAAGTAGTCAACTCCCTCTTCTTGATTGTATCCCTTGGCAACCAAACGGGCCTTGTACTGGTCAATAGAGCCATCTGGTTTCTTCTTGATCCTGAAAACCCACTTACAACCAACAATATTAGAAGAGGAGGGCCTAGGAACCAAGTCCCAAGTCCCATTAGCAATTAAGGCATCAAACTCTAGTTGCATAGCATGTTGCCAATTGGGGTTCTTTTTGGCTTGTAAGAAATTTTTGGGTTCAAAATCAGAGGAATCACAGGGAATAGGGTGTTTGGTAGCAGTGTGGGCTTTAGGTTTAAGGGAATTAGTGGAGGCTCGAGTGACCATACCGTGGGTCGAAGTGTTGGAGGGGCGAAAATACGAGGGAGCATGTTGATATGGTATAACCGGCGAAAGGATTGGTGGTGGGGAAGGTGGCACCACCGTGCGGGAATGTGGCGTGAGGTCGAAGGGAGACGAAGACGATGGCTGAATGGGAGTCGGTCGAGAAGAATCCAAAGGAGAAGATGCAACCAAGAGTGGTGTTAATGCAGCTTCTTGAAGCGAAAAAAGAGAAAGGTCAGGACGAGGCGAATCTAGCTGTCCGGACTGAGAATTATGCTCCGAAAAAGAAAAGAAGACTCATCAAAGACAACATGACGAGCAATGTACGTTCGAGAGGAAGAAACGTGATAGCACAGATATCCTTTATGTTTAGCACTATACCCTAAGAAGATGCACGCCACAGAACGGAATTCCAACTTGCTACTGTTGTAAGGGCGAAGATAAGGAAAACACAAGCAACCAAAGGATTTTAGAAAATGATAATTAGGTTGACGCTGATATAGGCATGCATACGAGGACTTGTTCTGAAGAATAGGAGTTATAGTTCTATTATTCAAGTAAATGGCGGTATGAAAGGCATGTTCCCAAAATTTCATAGGAAGATGGGAATGTGCCAAAAGAGCCAACCCTTTTTCAATGATATTCCTATTCCTTCTTTCAGAAGCACCATTTTGTTCAGGAGTGTGAGGGCAAGAAACACGATGAAGTATGCCATTAGTTTTAAGAAACGTTGATACAGTTCGGTACTCGCCACCCCAATCAGATTGAAAAGCTTTGAGTTTAGTGGAAAACTTTGTCTCAACCATAGTTTTGAAAGATGTAAAGGCAGACAAAACCTGAGACTTAGCCGCCAAGAAATAAACCCAAACAAATTTGGTGCAATCGTCAATAAAAATAACAAAATAATGATTACCATTTAAAGAAGACACATAGGCAGGGCCCCAAACATCCGAATAAATTAAATCAAAAGGATTTTTAGAGGGAACATGACAAGAGGGTAGATGATGTCTTTGACTCTTGCCTAATTGAAAAGCACTACACAAAGGCAATGATTTATTTACAGAAACAGGCAAATTAAAAGTAACTAATTGACGACACAAGATGGACTCATGCGGATGAGCAAAGCGATGATGCCAACAAGAGACAGAGGCGCGTTCACCAACAAAAACTCTGGGAGCGGGTGAGCGAACAGGAAGCCGGTACAAGCCATTCTCAACGATTCCCTTGAGTATTCTCGTGCCCTGAAGGTCCTTAACATAACAATGATTAGCATGAAGTTCCACAAAAACATTGTTATCGAGGCATAATTGACGAACACTAAGAAGGTTTTTAGATACTTTAGGCACAACGAGAATATCTTTAAGGGTAATGGATTTAGCAACATGTTTAGCAGAGAGAGAAAGATTGCCTGTATGCATAATGGGAAGGGACTGACCGTTTGCAACGACAAGGCTGTCACTGCCAGTGTACTCGGACTGGAGGTTGAGGCCGGATAGGTCAGCCGTGACGTGATTCGTCGCTCCAGAGTCGACCACCCATGGGTCGGTGATGGCGGACGGGCTGGCAATGTACGCCACATGAGCCTGCTTGCTGGCGGACTGGCGAAGGAGATCAGCGGCGCAGCGATTAGTGGCAGGGAAGGCAGACAGGTTAAGTCGTTGATGGCAATTCCGTGCTTCATGACCCTTCTTGTCGCAGAGTTGACACACCGGGCGGGAGCGGTCGCCAGACGTGGTAGAGTCCAACGGGGAATGTCGACTTGCAGCCGCGCCTCTACGATGAGCAACATGGGCCACCGAAAAACTAGATTCGGCGCAAGAGTCAAGTATGCGCTGTTCTTCCTGAAGAAGGAGGCCGAGCAGCTCATTCGACGAAATCGGTTCCAGCCACATACTCAGTGCTGTTTTGAGCGCACTATATTCAGCCCCTAAGCCAAATAGCACAAAAGAGACAAAATCCTCATCCGATACAGTGGTGAGACATTCAGCGAGGGAATCAGAAATTGCCCTTTTCTTCTCAATATATTCCAAGATAGACAGGTTCCCCTTGGAGAGCAATTGAAGTTGTTGTTTCAAATGCATCTGCCTGGCATGAGTTTGGGAGTGAAACATCTACTCTAACATGGACCAAAGTTCCACGGTTGTGGCAGCCCGAACAACGTGACCAAGCATAGGAGTGGAGAGAGTGGATCGCAGCTATAGAAGAACCAGTCGGTCCTTGCGCTTCCAAGCAACAAAGTCAGGATTCGGGCTAGTGGTGGTTGACGAATCTACAGCCGATGAAACAGTCGGCGGAGGAGCACCACCAGCGACATGAAATCCCTCAATCTCATAAGCCTCAAGAGCCGAGCGAATAGTGCCGCGCCATAGAGAGTAATTGGAGCGATCGAGACGGACTACTAGCGCCGTGAATTGAAGGTTGGCCGCGGCGCCACCAGAAGCAGTGAACAAGATTTGAGTAGCGGAAGGAGTAATCTGGTTGTTTTCGGAAGACATAGCGTATGATCGGTTTAGGCTATTCTGATACCATGTGAAGAAATGATAAATATGGAAAAATGTTACTTTTTATTATTTTGATGCATGAGCCTTTATATAGCAGACTTTACATCAATATTGTTTAAACTAACTCATGAGGTTACAACTGAATCCTACAATCTTGGTTAGAGATAATTACAAAGACAAAATCAGAGATTGTCTAAACTAACTCATGAGGTTACAACTGAATCCTACAATCATGGTTAGAGATAATTACAAAGACAAAATCAGAGAAAGACTAAGTCAATAACTTAATAACATATAACAAATACTTCTTCATTATGATTTTATTTTATTTTTTACTTACTGGTCTCTACTGCTATATTGTAACAGACAATGTGTCAACTATTGAAAACACTGTAATGGTCACCTCTGCTCCTGTTCATGTTTGTAATCCTCTCTATTTTTATTTTTTAGTAATTATAATTATTGAAAAAATTATTAGAAATCATGAGAGTTACACATAAATCCACGTTACGTCTATGTCACACTACCCAAAAATATGAAACACTATGCTAAGCATGACTCATAGAAACTCAAATTTAGCTTTAGGGCATTTTAGAATTTCTAAAAAAGTTTAAATTTTTTTAGATAATTAAAACTTAGAAAATAAATTTTTTATTGGGGTTTAGAAAGCCTATATATCCACTTCCTTTTCTCCTAGTAGGGGACAAATATGTTTGATTGAAATAGAAAAGTGAAAAGTGGGAAGTGAAAGATTGGACAATTGTGTTTGGTTGGAATAGAAAGTGAAAAATAAAAAATGGAAGAATATAATTAATTCACATAATAATTTAATAAAATAAATAATTAGTTTTAATTACTTAAAACATACATTAATAGATTAATTAATAGATTAAATATTAATTAGTAAAGAATTACAAATTTATCAACTCAAATTTAATTACTAATTAAGAGTTAACATTTTAATTAATTAATACATACAAACATACATACATTAATACATTACCTTATCATCTAATACATACATTAATATATTTATTAATAGATTAAATAGCTAACTAATGAATGGACACCCATGGCTCCCCAGATTATAACATTACCTTTCTCTATATTCTCATAGCCGACCGCTTCTAAAAATAAAATAAAAACCATGGCTCCCCTTCTCCGCCACCAAACCCTCCGGCCACCACGACCCCCAACCCTCCGGCCTCTGTTATGGACTCCGTCACCAAACTCTCCTTCTCCTCCTCCGTCCACTTTGGACCGGAGATTCGGATCCCGATACCACCGTCGTCTTTGTTGATCTCATGCTGTCGTCGAGCCTGTACCTCCTGGACACACAGGAGGTCGTCGACGGGGGCTTCGTTTCCGGAGGCATCGCTGATCAGTGAGATTTCTTTTTTACTAAGTAATTTTTTTTCTGTAATTTTTTTTTCTTACTAAGTTCCATTCTCCATCTGCTTTCCAAATCTCTGTTCCCCCGAACCAAAGAAAGGAACCTATAGATTTGGCCTCACTTCCTGATGAAACTCCAAATCCAATTCCAATTTTTATTTACCAAACAAGCCATTAGTACAAATATTATTTTGCACTTTAATACCTTAAAATCTATATTATAATTTATATCGGCTCAGCAAACTAAAAAAATAGAACGACTAGTTCTAGGAAGTACCAAGTAGAAGTAAAAGATTGCTTCTAAAAGCTATTTTCTACTTCTTATTGTGTGCTTTTTTTTTTCTTATAAAAAATTATGCATATAATAACCAACTTTTTTTTTCTTCTAAAAAATTATGCATGTAATAACAACGTCAAGGTATGTAATGGGCCGGACGGTTCGGAACTTGGTCCGAACCTACCACGGTCAAACGTGGGCTGGATCGACCAGAACTCGGTCAACTGACCGGCCCAGTCTGGCCCACTACACTAACGGGTTCGAGTTTTGTTTGAATTTTAGTCCCGTAGGTCCGGTCCGACCTAACCATCGGTCTAATAAAATTCGATCAATAACTAATAAATATATAGATAAAAAATATATTTGTAAAGAGAGAATATGAACACATGATCTCATAATACATTTAACTTCTCCTATGGTCGGCTCCGCGAGGGGGTGGGGGGAGCTACGCAGTCGTCTAGGGCCAAGGGAGTCTCCTTAATTTTTTTTTTTCATTGAAGTAGTAGCCAGGACCAAAAAAAAATGGACCTAGGGAGGTCCATGGCTGCCTGGAAAAGAATTAAATAAAATTCTGAAAAAATAAAATAAAATTTGGAGTTGCTTAGTTTATTGGATCGATCTTAGTGATAATTTATGTGTATTCAAGAGCTAATTATATTGTATTTTGAATTTGTTGAAATTTAAATTTTAAAAAACTTATATAAAAAATGAGGATATCATTTTTAGAATTGTCTAGGACCTACAAAATAATAAAAATAGCCCTGTCGAAGACAAATTAATCTTGTATCCTGTAATACTCTTTTTTCATATGAAGCATGAATCAACATTTAGGGACACTTGGATCAAGGTTTTGTATTCCTAGAAATTTATTTTCTATTTTTTGGAAAAAGAATTCAATATTTTCATACCCATGTTTGGTTACGTTAGGTTAGGAATATGAAAAATAAATATTAATTTATTTAATTTTTCATAAATACCTTTCATGTTTCTATTACTTAAATTTACATATTTGAAATAGAAGTTAAAATTTTAAAGAAAAATGAGGATATTATTGTCTAAACAAAATATTCAAACAACATTCCTAGAAAACTAAAACTATTCCAAGGTACTTTCCCACAATAATAAAAATATGAAGTCCCTCATGTCCCCTCCTAATTTTCAATCATAGACATACCAAATAAGGATAAGGAATCTAAAATATATTCCCAAGCCTCCAAAAAATACTTGAACCAAACGCCCTTTATATTATATGTAGAACACTACGAAACATAAAACTGCAGGTATACACACAAAAACCAAAAAGTGATCCTACGTAGACCGAAAGGGGGGACCGCAAAGCAAACCGTCCACCACGTGTTCCCTCCGATTGGTCGAATTTTTTTAGCTGACATTAGCAGAAGGGGAGGCGATGCCTACGGAAAAGGCACCAGCCAATCAGGAGGAACACATGGCATCGATTTGTTTTGCGATCCCACCCTCGTCTGTCAATACTTTTCCAAAAATAAATTCTGCCTGTTTGTTGCTTAGTTTTGCAGCAACAGCAGATTATGCTACTCCTGCTGCGACAGGTATGCAAGTAGGGCCAACAATCTCCCTCAACCGTTTGCATATTAGTAGAGCTGTCAAGTGGGCCGGACCGGACCTAAGGATGAAAATATGAGTCCAGCCCGACACATAACCCACGGGACGGTGGACTTTGGATCGGACCGGACCGGACCCGGCCTGGTAGGGCCGGACTTAGAATAATGCAAATATAATGTTCATTTATTTTCTCTGTGATCAACAGTCATCATTCTACTTAATCATACTTAATCAAATATCAATTAAAGAAGATAACATACATCATATAGTTAGAAAGGAATGGGATAGGAGAATTTTTAGTCACCCCAATTTTTTGTCCACAGGCCGGGCCGGGCTTGGACTCCGGGTTGAACCGAACTTATTTTGTGAACCAGTATATAAGATCCAGCACAGCCCACTACATTCGGTCGGACCAGTCCGAGCCCACAATGAATCGGACCGAACTGACACATGAGTCAAATTTTTGGGCCGGACTTGTGCTGGATGGGACTGGTCCGATCCAATTGACAGGCCTACATATTAGTCCCAGAAGAAATAGAAGAAAGCTATAACTAGGTTTATAGCTATGTTATAGCTATTTTAGTAACCACATCGATCTCCCTAGCGCCAAACGCTCCAAACAGGAACGTCTACAAAGCTACGAGAAATTAGCAACACAGCTAGTCGACCTGGTGACGACATGGTCTCTACCTACTGAGCACCACCACCAATGACATCCAGCATGTCCTCACCAAGGTCCAGCACCCCACCAATGACCAGCACCCCATGACCTAATCATTTTTGTATTTTTGTATGCCGAAAATGGTAAAAATATTGGAAACGAAACAAATTTTTTTTCCCGACGTATTGACAGAGATGTCAGCTCATTTCAAACGAAACCAAACTGGTCCGACGATTCTTTAAATAGATTATTATTATTATTATTATTATGTGTGATGGGGTTGTGCCGACACTCGTAAATCTCATGAGACACGCTCAACAGACTTGAAGAAAAATCACATTTCTTTGGACATATTGGATGCAACAGGTTGCAAGTTTATTGGCCATACAAATTCGCTAAAGAACAGTGAAGGGCAGCCTGACAATCATGAAGGGACAAAAAAAAAATCATCAAACTCGTGTCTGTTGAGGTTAGTTTTCTGAATATGTAATTTGTTTCACGAAATTCTGAATATTAAATTCTGAAAAATTCGTACAACACAACATGTCCAAAAATCGACGCGTCTCGGTATTTTTGTGATTCCGGGAGAACCAGGAATCAGAATCACGAACCGTTTAAAGTTTCGGAAAGCTAATGTCGAGATCAACGATATATGTTTTTTCCAGAATTTAATTCAAAATATTTATGTGCTGTTAATTCTGTAGAACTTTTAGGTTAGCAATCAACCACTGTCATCGAGACAGAGAAAGAGTTGGACGACACTACACCAAAACATGCTATTTGTTGTTATTACCGTGATAAATTTATGTAACAGTTTTTGCAATGATAATAACTGTAATTAAATTAATCTTCGTAACGATTATTGCCATTATAAAAATATGCTCTTCCATTACTACTTTTTCACTTTTGTAACGGTTATAAACGCTACAATTTTATTTTGGGGAAAAAATATAATTTGAATATATTTGTCACGAACATATATTCAACCAACTTCTCAATGAACAACACTCTAATTAGGGGTGAGTATTTAGTTTATTCGATTTCAACCGAATCGAAATAGTCAAAACCGAATAAACCGAAATTCAAAAAATCTAAAACCGAAATCGAACCGAAATTAGCCAAAACCGAAACATAACCTAATAGCTTGTTATTGTTTAATGTATCGAACCCAAAAATGGAATCGTAGTTAAATTATATTAAAATATATAATTTTATACACATAATTGTTGTATTTCAAAGTTGTGTCAAAGTTGAACTTCAAAAGATATACTAGAATTCTTGTTTTTAAAATATACACATTTTCAATCACAAAATATGCATAGAATTAGAGTATTTATATATTTGCATAAATCTAATTCGGTTTTCAGTTTTGGACCAAAACCGAAACCCAAAACCGAATAATTTTTTTTAGTATTTTTAAAACCGAAACCGAACCGATTTTTTTTCAAACCGAACCGAATCTCTTATTCGAGTCCAAACCCGAATAATGCTCAACCCTAACTCCAATTAACATTACAAGTTCAACAATATATAATATCAACAATAATGTTTAAATTATGCAATAGGTTTAGTATTCATGAAACTTAAATATTATGTTAATGAACTAATATGTATACATATTAGTTCATTAACATAATATTTAAGTTTCATGAATACTACATTTCACAAGAAGAGAACCAATAATGGACTCCTAATATATACTACATTTCTCGCTACTTATAAATGCTACACAAATACAAAGTGGACGTATGCACATGCGCATCACAAAACTTTATGCAATCAATATAAGTCTTGAAGGCTATGAAGATTTTTCCTTCTTTTTAACAATTGCTTGTTAGTGATGTTTCTTATGTAAAACTGAATCACAAAACCAAAACCAACCAAATATTAGTATCTAGATATAAGTACAAATCATGAGAGAGAAGATTTTTTCTTTCGAGGTTATTGCTCGATTCGTCTACGTTGTATCTTCCAAAGACATTCTAACTCTATGAATTAACCAACCGAAATTTCAATATCTTACAACCGAAATTTCAATATCTTACGATCCACGATTCGATTACATTATTCCAAACATAAATTCAATTCCTATAGCATCGTCCGAATCTGATCAAGTATAATTCTGTATTCGTTTAATTTTCAAGAACTATCTCAACTATCTTCTAACTTGCAACTTATCGGTACCTGAATCCATCTCGCTTATTTAACACTTCTTTTGATGACACGAAATCCAGATCCCCAATATCCAATTCGTTTTGTCAACTACCCATCTATTATTTCGATCCATCCTCAAGATGACACAATCCATTTTTTCAAGTATTTTTGTCTTATGAAACCATAATGTTACCTCGAACGTGGTCGATCAAAATTCAAGTCAATTCAAATCCAGTTCAGACCCAAGTATCACACTATCATCGATTACATCTTTCGAGCACATAATTTTAATTTATAATTTAATTCGTTTCTAACTTTCTCGATTAATTCCTACGTCCGACCATAACATCAATCTGATTAGTCCTCTATACCATCTCGTTCTTTTGATTGTAACATCTATCCAATCTAGCAACCAACATTCAAATTTTATCGTCCATTCTACTCGCATCAAACATTAAACTTTCCTAGCATATACATCCAAATCCAAGTCCTAACTCTAAATCTTTCTGCCCCAGCTCTATGGTCTACCTATGCAACTCTTCTAAGGTCGATCATACATGTTCTATCTCTCGGCATAGGATTAACCACTAGGTCAGTTCACCAGGTCAAAGTCACGTCTCAAATTGCTATCTACAATATGCCAACTGAAATCCATTGCACTCACCCAAATCCTAGGGCCAAACCAACGTCCGATCGTGTGGGGTATTCTACCTAAGCTTGTCTTACTCAGATTTCTAAACTTCGAGAATAAATCATCCTACTCGCATCAGCAACATCTCGTTCAAGGGTCAGAGTCTGTTCAACAAAGCCGGTACCTAGGCTAAATCCTTTCCAACAAAATCATCGATATAACCTAATCGACAACATCTATCCGAATGATTACCTAGTCCTTATCCTCAAGTCTAAGCAATAACGTACCAATATAGTTTCACAGTTCTCGATCACCGAATCACAAATCAAAATTCTAAGTCACCATTCTCAATTCTCAAAGTCTAAGTCACCAATGTAAGTCATGAAATCATTTTACAAATCCATCGAGCTTGACTTGCTTCAAGTTCTAGAATAGCTCGTCCTCGAAACACATATTCGATTTCACTCATATTCTCAAACTCGTCTTATCGTTCAACCATAAGTCTGTGTAATCTTCAAAGTCACCAATTACTTAATCATTACAGTTTATTTTCCTCTAAGTCATCAATCTCGTTACTTCGAATCAAAGGTAAATCCTAAGGATCTCAACATCCATCAAGCTGAGTTCATCTAATATTCATTCATGCCATGATCAACATTCGCCTAACCAAGTCGTCCGAGACTTTAATGTTATCTTTCGATCAATTCTTAGTCTACATTTAG
Organism: Iris macrosiphon; assembly: GCA_036927795.1. Classification (NCBI taxonomy): domain Eukaryota; kingdom Viridiplantae; phylum Streptophyta; class Magnoliopsida; order Asparagales; family Iridaceae; genus Iris; species Iris macrosiphon. Next base: position 193,225,989 of record JAYESA010000005.1, read on the forward strand.
CATTCTTCAAAACAACCAAGTTTAAAGATCAGTTCAATAATCTATTCGTCGTTCATCCTGTTGGCCCATTCGGTCTCAGTCAACTTAATTTTTATAGTTAACTAAACCATGTTTCTATATGTCGCAATATGATACAACTGAAGACTCAACAATACTGTGACGATTGCTGGTTGTACTGTATCTTTTTGTAATTCTTCTATGTAATTTTTTACTTTATTTGAGTGTAGGACTGATGTACATCGAGTCGCACTGGCATAACTCAAGTCCACTCAAATAGCCTGAAATCCATCCACCATATACAAACCTAAACTAAGCACACATAAACCCAAAACCCTACTGGAATAAACCAACCTAACTCGGACCGAACTTGGTCAGTGTATTTTAGAAATATGACCAGTTGTGAAATCCCTGATTTTGGGGCCCCCAATGTTTGAAAATTTGAATATTCCATACCGAATTCTGAATGAACTCGGTTGGGGAATAACCTATAAATAGGTTTGGATTTTCACATTCTTATTCATCCATCTCACTCTCTTCTCTTTATTTTTCTATCTTCTAGTGAGCTATACCCTAAGCTTTAACCTTCCTATCTCCAAGATCAACTCCCTAGCCTTCTAAGTGCCCAGTACAATCTCGGTCTAGAAGTCTATTAGAGTTGTAGGAACTTGGCTCAGCAAGTGTTCTCTCTCTCTAGCGGTGAAGTTGCAAGCCTTCGTATCAAAGCCTGTGGTTGTAAAAAAGTGGCAAGCCTTCGGATCAAAGCTTGTGATTCATTATTGGTGATTATAGTGGATACAACTCCGAGCAAGAGTTTTTGGGCCTAGACTAGTCCTCTCAGAGAAAAACCATGATAAAATCTCGGTGTTTGCATTTTCTCTCTCTTACCCTTACTACTTTACATATCTGTCTTGAATATTACTGTTAGTAGTTAACTGCCTTTACCTTGGATAAATTTTTAATTGGATAGATTATTCTGCTGCACTCTATTCACCTCCCCTCTAGAGTTGCCTTACGGTCATACAATTGGTATCAGAGGAAGTTCTCTTGTTACCAGATTAACCTTCCTAGAGATTTATGACAACTATTAGATCTATCCACACAAACAATAGTGAAGGTCAGTCCACAAATAGGTCACTCCTATTTGACGGTACCAACTACACATACTGGAAGACACGTATGAGCTTTTATCTGAAGTCACTTAATTTTGATCTTTGGACTGTTGTAGTACATAGGTACAAGAAACCACCTAGAATAGTCATAGATGGTAACCTTGTAGATAAGCCCTATGACAAATTCATGGACAATGAAAAGAAACAAGCTAGTCTTGATGTTAAAGCTATTATTGCTCTATTTTGTGCTATAAACAGAACAGAATTTAACCGAGTCTCTACTTGTGGCACTTCACACGAACTATGAAAACTTCTTGAGGTCACTCATGAAGGAACCTCACATGTGAAAGAATAAAAAATAAGTCGACTAACGCAAGAGTATGAAGCATTCAAGATGAAGCAGAATGAGATGACCACTCAAATGTTCACAAGATTCCTCGATATCGTCAACCCTCTATTCTCTCTTGGCAAAGAGTACATCAATCACGAGAAGATTCACAAGTTACTCAAAGGACTCACCAAGAACTGGAATCCCAAAGCTACTACAATCATAGAAGGGAATGATCTTACCACGATGACACTCGAGACGCTCATGGAAAAGATGATGACTCACGAGTTAGATCTCATGGAATTTGAAGATCCCACGTCGAAAGAAAAGTTGATTGTATTCAAGGCACATCACAAGAAAGTCTCCAACTATAACTCGGACGATGATGAATCTCAAGATGAAGAAGTTGCCCTGATCACCAAAAACTTCCAAAAAATTCTAAAGATCGAGAGATCAAAGAAGAAGGAGTACAACGACAACAGTGATAAGGAACCTATATGCTACAAATGTAAGAAGACATGTCATATAAAGAGGGACTGCCCAACAATAAAGAAAGGGAATCGCCAAGATTGCCCATCCAGAAGTACATCATCAAGGAAGTACATAAATACAAGTATCTAGAATGAAAGCGAAGCTAGTGAATACGAGAAAGAAGAAAATCCTCAAGACACAACAAACCTTTGCTTCATGGCACTGACTGATCAGGTAACATATAAAAATTCCTATAATAATTTTAATTTTGACGATCTAGGCAATAAGTAAAGTGAAGAATACTTCTACTTGTAATAATTCAGATGAGATACCAGACTTAAGCTTAGTTTCCATGAGGCACTTGACAACATTGACAAGAGTTCTCCAGAGAATGCCAAACTAAAAGATGAGCTCGAATCAGAGAAGAAATATTCCATTGCTGCTCTTAGAATAGATTCTTTAACTGCTAGTTAGAAAACCAATGATTATGACGCAAAAAGTAAAGGGATTTTTCAAGTTAAATGGGAAAGGTCCTTTCGTGGTAGAATTAGTGTATTCCAACAGAGCTTACAGGCTTGCAAAGCCCAATGGGAATTTGTTGATAATGCCGATCAATGAAAAGTTTCTAAAGAAGTATTATGCTTAATCTTCAACGAAGAAGCACGAAATGAACAGTGTTTGCATTTCGGAAGTTCTATGTAAGATTGACATAATAATGTAAAGAAAATGTATAATTAGCATGAATAGTCCTCATATCCTATGAAATGTTCTTGTTGAGATCACCTAAAATGAGCCTCTCCAAGCAAGTAATCGTATTCTTAGAGCTCACCTGACCTAAGGATATCTTATTTTTAATCCCCAGTTGGATTAGAGATACTATTAAATATTTTCCCCCCATGTAGAATGAAATAGTTTTAACAATGGTTCACGTCCATATTACCTTAGAACTATCTCCTTTATTCTCCCCAGTAGAATGAATTTGTTGATAAAGAAAACAATCATGTCCATATTACCTCGGCATTGTTTTCTCATAAAAATTTAAATTCCCCCAGGGTTATATTTTGCCACGTTTATATCACCTCTGAGCAGATGTCTCTATTGAACCCTAATCTAAAATTTTACCATATCCATATTACCTCTGAGCAAGCGTTCTGTCTATCAACTTTCTACTATCACGCATTTTTATTCCCTTTAATAGTGTCAGTTGCTTCAATTTATTCTCCAGTGGCATTATCTCAACCTATCACGTCTATGTCACCTCTGATAACCCTCATACGATTGGCAAAGGGTAGCAAACCTTTCCTTCCTTTTTATGGATAGTAGATCACTATCAAAAATGTATATCGAACATACAAGTCGTGTGCTTCGCAAAAAAAGAAGTTATGACCAAAATAAGAAATTTTATTTGATTCAAAAGTAAATAGGCTTACAAAAGATGGCATTGACAAAAAAGAAAAAATCTTTCACATCATTGAGAAGGGGCTGAGAGTTCAACAATTCTTTCTCTCAGCAGAGCAAGCTGCTGGTCTTTCTTAAATTCAACCTTTTGCCTCGTCTTAAGCCTCCTAGTTTCTTTATTATCATATTTAGTCAAATGGGCATACAAATCAATAATCCTAAACCAAGCTTGGTCAATAGTTGCCTTCACTTGCTCTAGAGTAATGAGCCTATTACTCATTAGTTGGTATTGTGTCAATTCCCTGCGATGCTTGTCTTGCAATACCGTTATCTTCTCTTGAGATTGCCTGATCAAGGCTTCTCGCTGATCTATCTTGAAAGAAATGTCATCTTTGGCAGACTGATGTTGAAGGAGAGAAGAATTGGTGATGTTTAATTCCTCCAACTGCTGGGCTCCATGGTCCTCATGAAACTTCCATCTTTTCTTTAAAATCCATTTTCTATGTCTGGAATTGGACAATTATTGACTCATACTCTGTCTCGATGAGTGAGACCAAAATTTCTTTACGAAGTTGAAGATATTCATTGACAGGCTGCTCAAGTCCATTCAAAATATGCTCTAATTCTAGGGCGCGTTCATTTTTCTTACACCTCATGATGGTATGAATGTGAGGAAGAATCATGTCTCCCATTTCACTAAAATCCAGGACCTTGTTGCGTACCAGTTTCGGAGTGCATTTCAATATCCCGTAGAAAGCATTGGTCTGGATTTCAACTAAGGTACCAAAGAAGTGATTCGAGATGGGAGTTCCAGCTACCGAGGCCAATCCTCTTCCTTGAAGGGGGAATGATGATGCCACTGTTGTAGTCATTTCAATTCCCTGAGCGGGCGGCGACGGTCCCATCACCTGGGATACCCTACCTTGATCAACGACCGAAATTGACAACTCGACACTAGATAATGCTAATGCAAGGCAGATGAAGAGTTACCTTTCTTAGCCAACATGGTGGTAAAGGTAAGCTGATCCTACTGGCTCAGGCTTGCCGAGTCAATTATTCTATCTTCTCCAGTAAGATCACTACTCGTTATTTCTATAACTCTGGCTGCAGTAGTTGTTTCTGGTTGTTCAACAAGTACCTTCGTATGTTCAAAAGGGACTTCTTCGTGGGTATCTGGCCTACAACACATTAATGTAACAATATCAGTAGACTGAGCGTTGAAAATAAAAGTTTGTAAAATAATTAGAAGGAATGAATGACACCTTGGCCCATTCCTGCCTGTGTTGTCATCCTCAACACTCGTTTTATAGAAGCCCAGAGTACGAGAAGTTGCGCTGTAGTAATGATGGATAAGTACATACCCGATGATAAAACAGGCATGTATGCCTCATTAGGTGCCTATCCCACCAGAGAAGCTCTCTAATTGGTTAAAGAAATGCTTGTATGATGGGAGCCGATTTCAACCAGAGTATTGTCATGTCCCTCTATTTTTGATATTATCGCATCAAGTTTAGTCCATGGGATGGCTTTTGTAAACTCCTCGACAGTTGCACCAATTGGTCATTCCCCTTTGGGATCACGTTCAGGAGAAGAAGGAATCGTCTCTATCTCGACATCTTCCCTATCAAGGGAAGCCGCAGTTGTCAAATGCCCTATGGTTATTATGATTTTTTTGTAAAAGGTGAGACGATTTAGGCACTATGAAAGTGATCGGTAAAATAATCTTAGCCGCAACATCAAGAACGTGATCTACCTCTAGTGCCTAAAATGTTGAAGCCCCGGCTTCTGAAACTTTTAGGGAAAGCTTTGCTGCATCGACTCCCTCAGTACCAGTAGGGAGAGGTATGGATGTGCTTATTATCTGAATAAGTGGAGGAGTAGATGATGGTCCAGCTCCACCAGGGGAAGTGACAGGGGAAGAAATTTTTTTTTTCTCGGTGGGGTTGGAGGCCTTGCTTGTTACCTTTTAGAAGTTGTCCTCTTCTTTGTGGGCCGACGCTCAGTAGGAGGCATTATCTTAGGATTTCGCATTTTCAAATTGATCTGGATAGCTGGGGCAGGCATCTCATTCAACTCACCCTCAAATGGATCTCGCATCTCATCCATAGGCTCGTTATCTGATTCCTCTTTCAACAAATCTTGGCTTTCTTGATCCTCGGTCGCGGTAGTCTTAGAAGGATGTGTCTCTTTAGCTATTCTGAAGCTGCCCCTCATATTAAAATCTCGATAAAACTTATTGATTAAGTAGTTAAAGTTGGCATATGAATGGAGGATACATATCGGAGCTTTCTTGGATGACAAGGTGAACTTAGCCCCGGTACAGTCCATACTAAAGTATCTCTATCCACGAGCTTCGTCAATTAACCCACCAGTGGACTATAAACACGTGCTAGGATTCCCCATATGTAGTTGATCATAACCGAATTGCCTAGGAAAATGGCTGGGTAGATAGGGTTCAATGAAGAAATCAATCACTTTTGTAGATCAGGTGGGAAGGACAGATACCTAGTAACCAGTGGAAGACCCCAACCAGCAAGTCTGACTTATCACTACCTTCATCACTAAAACTACCACCCTGGTGCTCCGATGAAACATCGAGGGAGATACAATGAAAATGGTAACCTATCCCCAAATTCAGAGCTCTTCTAGCCTTGTAGAGAGTAATGTCTTTCCATTTTGACTCTCTGTATCTATAGAAAAATGCACTCCCGGTGGTACCGAAACATTCTAAGCCAGGGTCCATCAAGGTGGGGTAATGCAATAACAACCATCCCATCAGACATATGTAAGGCATCTCAGTCCTAGGAAATTCAGTTCAACCTACATGAGGTTTTTCCAAACAGTCCGTGAATTCACGAAGGCCAGCGTTTAGCCTACACACAATAGCAGGTAGAAGAGCTAGCTTGTGACCAGAAACTAACCGAACTGCTGGGAATAGTAGGTTACTGTATAAACGGTCTACTGAACCAGAACCCCCAGGGACTACCCACCGACAAAGCCACAGTGATAAATAACCAGCAAGCAAAGCTTTAGGAGACATCACGAATTGAGCATGTCGAAAGAAATTGAGAGCATGTATTTCAGCCGGGTAGTTTACCACGGCCTTCGTGAAATACTTGTCAAATTCCTTTGCCTCCTTCATTGCCTCTTCAATTTCATTGATGTCCGTTTGTCGAGCAGGCAAAATGTGGATGGACTCTCCCTTATTCAATCATCAAAGAGATAACATGTCCATTTCTGGATATAGACTGCACCCGAGTCTATTTTATTGATGCGATTACAAATAAGTTAGTGACACATCAACTCCTGGTAGACTCTGATGATGCGGGGCTCGTTCGTAGCCCAATCTTGGAGTTTTTTGTTAGTAGGGACGTTTTCCTCATATGCCAGTTCTCCCATCGACAGTTTTGACACTACGTATATTTCGTACAACACAAAATCCATTTCACATATGGAGTAAAAAAAGTCCCAGTGCACGTATTTTATCACTCCGCTAGAGCGAGAAATATGTTGGAGTTCGGTGTGATGCCGTAACAAGTAGCTCTAATAGCTTCGTAAAGTCCTCTATCCTCGAGGATCCCTCTGTATTTGCCAAATATCTAGAAGGTAAGGCGGGTCCATTTGACGTTAGAGTTGCTAATCCACCCAGTAGTTCTGTTGTCACTACCAAAATAAGATAAACGTTTATTTTTGACGTTGCTAATTTTTTAGTAATCAGCAACGTATATCGACTCTGAGAACGTTGCTATTTTTTAATCGGCGACGTTTAGCGACTTTGCGAACATTGCTAATTTTTTGGCAATTAGCAACTTTTAGCGACGCATGGAATGTCGCTAACAATGACGTTTAGTGACGCTTTTTATAGATGTCGCTAATAGCGATGTTTAACGACGCTTGTTATAAATGTCGCTAATTTTCTCCATATATCGATTGGGTTTTTTTTCCCAAATCTCGATCAAAAATTTTGAATCCCAAATTTCGTTCCCCCCTTCCGTGACCCACCCCCATCGGCGCTCTGGGGCTCAACCTACCCTCCGATGCTCAGTCTCTCCTCCTACCCTCCGACGCTCTGGCTACCCTCCGGCAGTCCTGCTCCGGTTCTCCTACTCCCCTTCGTGCGCACCGTCCACCCTCGTCTCCCCTCCGCGAGACCACCGTCGTCTCCCCTCCGTGGGGCCACCATCGTCTCCCCTACCTCTGCGAGCTCATGCCACCGTTCCCTCCTCTCTGGTCAGCAGGTAAACTCTAACCCTATTTTTTATGACACAGACACATATGAACACATACTCTCACTGAAAGATTTTCTTCTTAGGTGGACACAGACACACATAGACACACACACTTAAGAATTAATTAATTTTTTGGGTAACTTTCAGTTATTTATTGTAAGTTCTTCTTTCAACTCAAGGAGGAAAGGATTTTTGATCGTAGGTTATAGACGGTAGTAAATTTTTCATGTGATATCGAAATTTGTATTTGTGGTCGGATGTAGGTAATCATATAGTTGAAAGGGGTTGATTCTTTGAGATAGGGTTGTAATGCCCCGCTCCGCGTCGGCATTATGTATCAAGGTGAGTGGGCAGAACTTCGTTCTCTGATTCTTGCATGCCTTAATAAAATCTGAGTTTTTGCTTGCAATGTTTTCATAAGAGAATGATAGAACCTGCCTTGTATGTTAATGAACGAACTCACCTAGCTTGTCTTTGAAACGATAAGTCTGCCAAACGAGAATCCTGAAAAGCTTGCCTAGAGTGCCTGAACATGTTTATTATCGTCTATGCTTCGAGAAAACCATATTGTGCCTGAATGTGTTCAAGTGATAAGTCGGATTGCCCCGCAACAAAGATTGTATTCTGATGGTTTGTCTCGTCTGCATACTAGGGTTTATTTGATAGTGTTCTATGCATTCGCACGCGGTCGGACAATGTCTTTTGGTGGAGAGCTGAACTGCATGTATCACGGCTGCTACAGAGATAGTGGAAAGCAACCATGAGTCACAGTTGCCATTAGCATCAGATGAATGAGTCATTGGTATGCTGTACAACCAGCTGCCGATCCTGAGATACTCGGGGACCACCCTGCATATAGCTAAGTCATTGTGTTGGCTTGGATAGAGGACTGCCCCTAAGATCGTGCATGTGTGTCTAGCTATGCATTTGACCCTGGAGTCTCACGAGATATGCTGCGCACACCCTGGAACATGAACGATTGCTTGCTTGCTTATTGCATATGAAACTCTGTTTCCAAAGATGTTTCCAAATAATGTAATATGACTCTGCTAGAACTGCATAAAACGAACCTAGATAAAAGTAGAAAGATCACTAGTAATTTATAACATGATTACTTAGTGTTGGTTTGAGTGAATGCTTATTTCTGTTCAGTTGTTTTATCTCACCAGTACTTATAAAAGTGCTGACCCACCAACAGTTTATATGCTTGTAGGTACTGGATCGTCCGAGGGAGCGATAGGCGTGCCACAGTCCCTAAGACCCAGAATCCTGGATTCGATTGTTGCCCCAAGATGCTATCGTATAAGGGGGCATAATGTATGGAACGAACGAATGCCTTTGCATAAAGGAACCCAAGTCCCTCGATTGTCTCGAATACTCAGTTGGCTAAATGCATTGCATTGCAACAAGTCCCTTTCCGCTGCTTACTCGATTGATGCGATGATAGCCAACTATAAACTTAAACGATTGGCCTTGTGCGGGCGCAACCCCAGGATCGTACGACATCACGTCCCCGATGCACTCGTGTGGGCCACACAAGAACCCCTTCCTCACACCCGCGGGACGGGCGCATTGGAGGGTTTGATAGGTATTCCTTGATGTCGTCAAAGGCGCATTTGCATTCTTCGTTCCAAACAAAAGAGACTCCCTTCCTCAAAAGCTCAGTGAACGGCCGACAACGTCCAGAGAGGTTTGATATGAACCTCTTGATGTTGGCATGTCTTTCTTGAAGGCCATAAAGTTCTCTAAGGTTCTTCGGCGGAAACATTTTAAGGATTGCTTTAGTCTTGTTGGGGTCTAAGTGGATACCCTTCGACGTTAGGATGAAACCAATAAATATTTTACTGGAGACTCCTAAGAAAGATTTGGTAGGATTCATCTTGAGCTGGTGCATACACATGAGGCCAAACATAGTCTGGAAGTCCCTGAGGTGATCATCTTTGGAGCGACTCTTGACGGACTGTCTTACGTAGATGCTCACGGAAGATGGTGCTCATGGTTCACTGGTATCTAGCACCCACGTTCTTCAAAATAAAGGGCATGACTGTGTAGCAGTATACTCCTATTGACATTCAAAATTATATATGCTTATGATTATCATGAGACATCTTGATTTGATTGTAGCTTGAGAATCCATCCATGAAGGACATGCGCTCGAAGCCATAGGTGTTGTCGATCATTATGTCCGTGATCACAAGGAAGAATTCGTCCTTAGGGCAGGCCGCATTTAGAGCACAGAAGTCAATACATATCCGAATCTTTTTATTCTTTTTGACGACGGACACGATGTTGGCTACCCAATCTGGATGCTGTTCTTCGCGAATGAAGCTAATTGCTATCTGTTTGTTGACTTCAGCTTCGATGATGTTCATAATATCGTCGAAATTGTCGTTGCTACTGATGCTGTTGGGACATTTTCTTCTATCATCAGCGACATGGGTCTTTATTCCTAAAGCCGGGCATCTTTGACCATCTTCTCTGTGCTGACAGTGCTTATGATAAATGCCGTCCAATCTTGGAACATACCGTCGCCCATCCAAAGGTTGACTGTCGGAAGTAAGTTTCTGCGGCACAAATCCATCAGTATCGACTCAGGATTTCCTGGAGGCAACTTCAGTGCTTTTGGCCAAAAATATTTGATATAATTTCAGGCGAGTTCCCTTTCCCCTTGGTTCATATCCATTAGGGAGGACATCGTCATGTCGCTTCCTTCATCATAGAATATTTTAAGAAAAAGACTCTTGAAGTCGTCAAACGACGAGATGTAGTTATCTTTGTAGAAGCAAGAATACATGCCGCATAAAGTTCATGCCCCCTCAACAAGCCACAGAGAAGCTACATGCGTCCTGAACAATCAAGCCATAGAAAAGCCACATGCAGCCTGAACAGTCAAGCCATGGAAGAGCCACATGCGGCCTGATCAACCAAATCGCAAAAAAGCCGCATAGTATACTATATGCGGCTTGAACGACCACAGAGCAGGAAGACCACATAAGGACTTCCTAACACAGATTTTGATGTCTGTCAGAATATTTGACACATCACTCATCACTCTGAGATGCTTCGAGATTCGTAAAGACGACGACTCAGAAAAATATAACAAGTCACATTAGTTCATTAAATTGCTTCAACCAATGTGTCATGCCACGTGTTCTCTTGTATGCGCTATGCCCTATGCTGCCTCACCACCATGCGGCCAGAGTGTCTATTAGACCAAGGCCCAAACGAGAGTACGTATGCGGCTACAAGACCCCTGCGGCCTCACCATCATGTGGCCAGGACCCATATGCGGCCACGACACCATGTGGCCTCTAGTCCACAGGATCCTTCTATTGCGGCCATGATGCCATGCAGCCTCTGGTCCATAGGATCCTTCTATTGTAGCCAACACGATCTTGGCACAGTTGGTGCGGGCTACATGTCCAGCTGACCAAGTCACGAACATAATGGGTTGAAATGACCCCAAGATCTCATCAATAATATATCTCAGTCGAGCTCACGTGGCAGCCCCCCCCCCCCCCCCCCCCGTGACATGCGGCTACCGATACGACCATATTATGCAGAAGGGGCCCTATGCGACTACCAACCACGAGCATCTGTGGCATCCATGGCACGTCAATATGGTGACTATAAATAGCAGGGTGTCACACCCATACAACAGCCTCGGCTATCTGCGAACCTACAGTCAAGCAAGAGAGAAGAACTTTCTCCTCCTACATCGGATCGTACACGGAGTAAAGATAGTTTCTATACTCCTAACCCTCCATCGTCACCCCAGAAAATAAACTTATACTTAGATTGTCTCCTAGGACTTCTTTGTACTTTCTTATTATTTGTTAGTTAAATCAAGCTCTCTTAGAACTTTCAAATTTAATGGCGAATAAGATGGCGACTATGCTCGGGACTTCCTTCTTCTCTGATAAGAAAGTGGTGACGCGCTCTGATGTAGCCAACTTGGGTTCGACCTAGAGGATGCTGGTAGTCCGCTTCGACCACCAGGCCTTCAAGGAGATGATCTCGGAGGGAAGCGCTAGTCCTTCGTCGAGGTTAGCAAAGCCCAAGAAGACCCGCATGACGTGGGTAGCAAAGACCTCTGCGCCTCACCTAACTGCGGAGCATGTGCTCATAGTCTCTCTCCATGTTGCTGAGGACGCTTGTCAAGTGTCCACCCAGACTGTCCATGCGGCTTCTTTGTCTGCCGCAGAACACGCTCTACAACCATACTCTGGCAGATAAAAATACTACGATGCCAGACATTCGGGTCTTGATGTGAGTTTCATGCGGCCTACGAAGAGGCTGTATAAGATCGAATATGCGGTACCGGTTCACTGCCATAAGCAGATGGCCATATGCGGCCCTCACAGCAACCGACCCTCAATTTTTGACTGAATCTCATGCAACGCTGATCTTATGCACCATGCTGAGAATGGTAAAAATAAAAACCTTGACTCTTTATACTATGTGCCTGCGTGTGCTAAGTCGAAGAAGTCTAGGGCAGTGCGAGCTCTCCAAGATCAGGCAACTACCCATTCAACTGACCATCGATTGGCACCGCTAACTGTTATGCATGCCTCTAATGAAATATTGTACAAGACCGACCCGCGTGTCCAGTCCGCAGTGGTAAACGGACAGGGCCAGTCTCAAGAGCCTTCCACTAACGACTTGGGGAAAGTTCCTGATCAAACTCCAGGTCAGGGAGCAAAAACAACACCCACACACCCGTGCGCTCGGTCTACCCGTGCTCACAAAAATGGTGCAAAGGTGAGTCAGCCCTTGCCTGACTTGAGCAATGTGATCAAGCACAAGAGCAAGGCGAGGGAGGCAACGAAAAAATATGAAGTGTCCTCCCTAGGATATCATTGTGCCAAAATTATCATCAACTGCTGCTACAACAAAGTAGCAGAACCTACAAGCAGAAAGTCGGCATTCCAACGACTGCACCCAATGACACCTATTCGAAAACAATCCAAGGATTATGTATAAACACCCGAGGAGGATGAGATACCATTTGCCTCATGTTACTCTGCTCGGAAGGTCCCTTCCACCTTGGGAGGAAAGAAATATGATACCACCAGTCCATCAATCTCAACAGGAGCATTGAGAAGGCGACTACCAGGAGGACCAGCAGCGGAACCTGGATAAGGTATTTTTTAGGGCACCCGCTCGAAGAATAAGCTCCCAGCCGCTGTGGGTAGTGCTGCCTCAGAACTACTGGGGGTTGCAGAAGCTGGGGGTAGCAATCCACTGGACCTATGCGATAATCCGATATTCCGAGGAGATGAGTATTCCCAAGCAACAGATGTTGAAGTCCCTGGGGGTAGCCACCCTCGGAGAGAAGACGCCGCCTCCTACGCTGGAGGTAGTATTCCATCAGAGTTCGAACATGATGCAACACTACTAGCTCTCCCCGACGACTATTCAATGCAAGAGTCTAAAGTAGAGAGTTCTACGTCAAACATCCCTTCCTACTCACCTCATGTAAGAACGACATATATGGTAAAGGATGACTACGAAGGCCCCAGTGATCGAAAGCGCCTAGAAACCCTCGAGGCCATGATGCACACTATGAGAGAGTAAATGCAAGCCTTGACTCGTTGGCGGCTGTAGCCTCCCAACTACCAAGAGCCTCAGGTAAAGACCCTTGAACTAATGCAGATTCAAATGCAACCGTTTCCCCCGTTGGCGGCTGTCATGCTCTACCAGGGTCATCTGCTCCTGTCATGCCCCAGTTCCAAATATAAGGAACTGAGCCACGTGACATTGGCCAGCGAGTACACTAAAATGAACATCCCAATCTAATGGACCCATTGGAGTGCACCTAAGCTGTCAAGTATAATGATATAATCCAATATTTAAACATAAGCAATTTAACTAATTTTATCCACAGATATAAGAATATGAAACACATAGAGAAAACAAGTCTACTAATGTGCTGAAAGAAAAACTAAGTTTGAAAATGTATCATAAATACAAAACGGATAGAGTCACACGGGGACAAACCCGCTAATACAAGTACTGAATGAAAGGAAGGAATAATATAACTAGGGCCGATATCTGCTAACTAGATAATGATACCGAATCTAAGGTGAAGTCAATACTGGTGATCAAATGAAGTCCTCGGGAAGGATCTCGTCCTCTGCTACAAGTTATGCTCCTGGATATAAACCCGATCTGTACTTTTTCGGGTAGTCCTCTTCGCCTATGCCTGGAAGGAAACCAGGTCCTCAGAGGGACGTAACAAAGTTAAAAAATAGCATGCCATAGTAAAACAGAAAAAAAATATGTGATACGCCAGTGTAATCTAGAATAACCACCTAAGTGAGATACAACCTGACGACAATGTTCGACACGTGACTTTCCAAATATAAATTCGCAGCTCCGAGGCACAGAGAAACACGGTGCGTGCCTGTAGTTCCGAGCAAAGAGACACACAATAAGTAAGTACTACGACTCCGGATACAGTATATATATATATATATATATATATATATATATATATATATATATATATATATATATATATATATAGTGTGTGTGCAAAATAGTCCAAGCATTTAGTAACTGTCTTCTCCTCCCAATGCGGTCAACGAGATGCATCCGCAGCTTACTGAGCCTGAACGTCTATCTAAACAGTCTCATCATACTGGAGTAACTAGCACCAATCATGATCCTATAGTCATCACAGATTCCAGTCATGCTGACACTATCAGAATACAGAAAGTCTGACACGATAACAGTATCAAGATATATGAAAACTGTACTTCCCTCCCTATCTTTACTACATTAGAAATTGTGTACAACAAGAAATTGGCATTTGCTGCACTTACAGCCAATATTGGAGTAAGATTACGGTCCCACCATATTTTCCAAAAGACACCAAGGACGTTGTCTACCATGACGTAGACCACAAGTTCTATGCAATTAGTCATGCAGGTGCCACTATATCTAGGACCTACCATTGTGAGTCTTCCCAGAGAGGGCGAGTTGCTATGCATATTTATTCTATTCGTACCATTAACTATTAGGACCAGAAAAAATTGTCTTTCGTTATCTATAAGCTCGTTAGAGAGAATGCAAATACGGCAATCTGGATTCGTACGAAAAGACTCGATAATTTCACTATTTTTTTCGACGATAATGGTGCATGTGTGCAAGGAGGAACAAATCATAATCTTGGATATAAAAAAAATTGTATCTATTTCAATTTCAACCACGAGTATGGAGGATGCCGCTCAATTTACAAATATAGCTACGAAGAACATTCAACCAATCCATGATAGCAACCACTGTTTCCGTTGTGATTTATGGATAGAACCACCAAAATATGCTTTACTTATTCAGAATTAACATTTTAGTTATTTGTAATTTTTTAATGGTTAGCTTCCCATTTCTATTTCTATTTCATTGTAAGAAGAATTAAATTCTATATAATAAATGGATCTGATGAGATGGTCTGTCTTTGTTTTTGAAATTCCCATCATAATTTCCTTGCTCAGTAATATGATCAATGTCTAACATCAGATTCTGGCACTAAAAGATTCCGGTGATGAGGCACTAGAGGGAGGGAGGGAGGGAGGGAGGGAGTGTCACACCCCAGTCCCAAAATACGTAGGACCAGGAATACGTGACACGCCAGCTACGCATTCGACCAGACTCTGGTCTGACTCGAATACGTATAAGCTGTAATATAAAGGGCACTATCTAGAATATTCCATAAATGTAAACCTCTATGTCTCAATCCACAATGTACATCAGTATACAAGAAAGAGCTAAATGTGCTAAGGTCGGCCGTCCAATAACACACTAACTCGAATAGACTCGAGAAGAAGTATGAGTCTACAAAACTAGGCTACAACAGCAGGTGAATAATCAATGTAAAATAACCATAATGCCGGTAGATATAATGTGAGTACCTGGTACCATGCTCGCAAGATATGCCACTCCATCAGTATCTCCAAGTGCTCTGTAATCGTCTATGCTGCAAAACTGGCAGGGAACCAGGTCCTCAGAGGGACGTAACAAGGTACAGAAATATAGCAAGCCAAGTAAACAGAAAGTACAAGTGCACGACAGGGTACTCTATCATAACCATCTAGTGTGACACAATTTAAAGACAACGTTCGACGCGTGGGCTTTCTAAAATAAAATCGTAGCTCCGGACACGGAAACACACGGCACGTACCGCAGCTCCGGGCAAAGAGTCACACGGGTGAAACAGCTACACTAGAAACAGGTATCACTAGAAACAGGTATCACTAGAAAATACTACATATATATAAGCGCGTGCAGAGTAGCCCAAACGTCTAGTAACTGTCTTCCCCTTCCCAAGCGGTCAACGATTGTGCGTTGAACCTGAACCTCTAACTATAGTCTCGACACACAGAAATAACTCAACAGACGCGACCCTAAGGTCGTCCCAGTCTCTGGTCATGATGTCAGTATCAGGATACAGGAATCTGGCACGATCACAGTGTATGAGTGTGTCCTGGGGTATCGATGTACTCAGGTACGTGCATCGAGGTGCTATGAAGCATCTAGTATTTATTCTAAGACGTTAAGTCGAATGTCAACACCCGGTTGCGATCCGGACGTGGAGTATCGAACGTCAACATAACTACGTGCACAATGTACATAATGGAACAATAAATATCTGTAAACTGAAATACAGGGTGGCAAGGTACACTTGCCTGCGTGCGGCTGCTGATGACGGGGATCGGGTACTGCGTCCAAGTCCTCAGATCCCGCAATACCTAGAGAAGAGATACAAACCAGAATCAATTATCTACTTACGACAGACAGGGAAACGACACGCAACTACAACTAAACTAAAACCCAACTCAAATAGTTATATAATAAGTTTTACAGTCCTCTATCTCTGATCCTTGATCCGAATAATACCTATCTCCAAATCAAACTCCTGTATAATATTATCAGGCCCAAATCCTCAATTATGATATTTGGTTAATCACAACCTTATCCTATCCTCAATGTGCGTTGACGTCCAAACTCAAGCAATAATTAATATTCATCGTTTCTCCTCAGTATTTAATTTCAAGCACAACAACCATAGTCAAAAGCGCATGTAATAATTCATAATCCCAATACCATACCCCAGCATCTCTACTTTAGTGTATATCCTTAATTCCATTTCACAACTTATGAAACTAAACCCAAACACATCTCCATATCCGAAGCCAACTTTGCACAACGCAAGATACATGAATACTACAATACATCTATTTTAAAACACGTCAACCTCCTTAAACCCATTCTTTAAGTTATTTAACTTCCACAGGCATATTAGTCCTCAATTAAACTTAGCCAAGAAAAATCCTTAATCCCATAGTTAACATATGATCATTTTGCTACTCTAACTATAGGTAACAACATGCTATAACACAACCCTAGCCAACATTTTACACATCCAGATATGTATAACTAAATCCTATTTATTATTGGTACTAAACTTCTGAAATTTTAAAACAAGAGAGAGAGGGGGAGGAGTATACCCAAACGGCCGGAGCGAGGAGGTGCTGGTCGGAAAATGGGGTATGTCCGGTGGTGGTGGTGAATCGGACAGGGAGGTGGTGGGAACGAATGAGGGAGGAGGTCAGACCGGGACTGCAGCGGAGAAGTTCGCCGCGAGCTGCAGCTGGGAGGCTCGGCCACGAGCTGAGGGGAGAACTGCACAGTGGGACTGTGCTGACGTCGCCGGGGGCAGCGGCGTTGGGTTCAGTCGCACAGCTGCGGGGTGGCTGTGCACTGGAGCAGGGGTGGCTCAGCCTTGGATCGGAATTTGGAGGTGACCGGAGGGATGCATCCGCGGGGAGGAACGGCTGCAGCCGGAGCGTGGGGCGCACTGTCCGTCGGAGCAGTCACACGGGGCGGATGCGGCGGCGCCGCCTGGCTGGAGTCGGGCCGGAGCGGCCGACGGGTTGATGCTCTTCAGTGGGGAGAAGAGACTAAGGGGGAAGGAGAAGAGAAATACAATGGAGGGAGGAGGAAGAAGAAGAATGGAGAAGGAAGAAGGAGAAGCTTCCTTTGCATGGGAAGTAATAAATGGAGGAGGAGAGAGAGTGATGTTGGGATTAGGGCCGGTGGAGTGTGTTGAGGGTGGGGGAGAAATGATACTTTATAGGGAGATGTGAGGGTTTGAATGTGTGGTGGTGATTCCCCTAGGAAAAATGAATGGTTGGGATTTAATATGAATAGGGGTGGGATTTCTTCATGAGGGAATTGGGTTTGGGACCCCACTTTGGGACCCAACAAATAATCATGACCAATGGGGTGTTGCCAACAATTTGTTAATTGCAAATTAGCCCCCCGTAAATTCGGGAATTTGCATGGACACATGAAATGACGCAAAAATTGCGGAGAAAAATATATTTAAAATTGTCATAGTGAGGGGGCGTTGCGCGTTAGGCGCGGGTCAAATTTGAAGGGCATTGGGATTATTTTAATATTAAAATAGAATTTCCCAAGTTGATAAATTCTGATTTAATTAAAGATAACGCGTCCCGCGAATTTAATTTAATTGGGGCCCGCGGGGTCAAAATCTGGAAACGGTGCAAAGGCCAAAAATGGTGGGGGCTCAGAGTCAGTCTTGGACCCTTTTGTTGGTCCGGCTCAACGGGTTAAGTTGGTACCCCAAAATCGAGGGTAACGACACAGGTGTCCGACACGGAATAAAAATACGGGTTACGATTTTCGGAATGTTGCGCAATTAATTTAGAGCACACTAAAGTTGATTTTAACAGTCAGAAAAGTCCAGTGCCTAATTTGGCGAGTTGAGTCGAGTGTACAATATTTGTACGGAATTTATGGGCTGATAATGGGCTCCGATTAATTAGACAAAGATAGGGTGTGCCAAAGGTTTAAATTAATTGGATTAAAAATTTCAGGTAAATATCCTCTACTCTAAACCTCAATAAATTCTATCAAATTTTTTTCCTGACCCACTCTAACTATCTATAGAATAAATTGAGGGGGTTTACAGGGAGGGAGGGAGGTAATTTATCCAGTTTGTCAGTTTTATTGAGGCCTACAAACAATATTATCATAAATGATGACAACTATATCGAGCCATACTAGAGGATTAAGGACCACAACAGTGTCTAACATCAGATTCCGGCAATGAGTACTATCTATACCCAGATCGATGGGTCAATGATATCACATAAATTATGTTAATTTCTTGATCCATAATATCAAATTAATTATCGTATCTTTTTAATATTCTAAATTGGTTCATCTAATATTCCTATATCTCCAATATTCTATTGGTTATTCAATTATTCTTTTAGGGTTTGTTTGACAATTATGGAAAGAACGGTTATGGGGTATTTCTAGAGAACCGGTTATGAGAGGCTCAGTTTTGAGTGATTTTAAGAAGCGACTTTTAAACCAATAAAATCCATGCTTGGTAACAATCGGGTTTGAAAGGCTTTTACAAGAATAAATTAATAAAATTGCTCAAAATCTACCAATTTGAGGTGTTTATAAAGTCCCAATTTTGGAAGGTTTTTAAGCAGACCAAAACCAGTGCCTCATAAAAATTACCAAGCAAGAGTTTTCATAAACGATCGGTTCAAAAATATCCCAAAATAAATTACCAAGCAGGAGTTTTCATAAACGATCAATTCAAAATTACCCCAAAAACGATAAAAATACCGTTACCAAGCAGACCCAAGAATACGGGTGCTTATTCCACTAAGATTTTAAATAAATTTAAATAATTTATTTTAAACTAATTGAGTTCCTCAAAAATTTTAACGGATTTCAAATGAGATTATACAAATGTCTCCAATATTTTACTCGTTATTCAATTAAGATTTTGAAGAACTCTTTAATCAACAAAAATTTAAAAAAAAATTGATTTTAAACTAGTTTGATTGAGTTCCTAAAATTTTGCTAACGGAATTTAAAGGACTTAAAAAAAAGTTTCTTTTGCTAGATTTGGATAAAGATTTCAGTAACCAATATTCTACTGATTATTCACTTAAAATTTAAAAAATACTTGTTATTCAATTTTGATTTTAAAGAATAGATTTTAAACGAGTTTGATTAAGTTTCTAAAATTTTGCTAACAGAATTTAAAGAATCATTTTTTTTGGTTAGATTTGTATATAAAATATTTCAGTAAATTCTTTTGGTCATACGATCATATAATTGTCTTCAATATTCTATTGGTTATTCACTTAAGATTTAAAAAAATTGGTTATTCAATTTTGATTTTAAATAATTGAATTTAAACGAGTTTGATTGGGTTCCTAAAATTTTGCTGAACTTAATTTTTTTGGTAGATTTGTATAAAGTTTTTATTACATTCTTTTGGACTTTTTTTTTGGTATACTTGTATAAACATTTCAGTAAATTCTTTTGGATCATATGGATTGGAAATTGGACATACGATCATACAATTGTCTCTAATATTCTACTGGTTATTCAATTAAGATTTAAAAAATACTGGTTATTCAATTAAGATTTTTAAAGAATTTTTTAAAGAATTGATTTTAAACGAGTTTGATTGAGTTCCTAAAATTTTGCTAACAAATATCAAAAGGCTTAAAAAAAAAGGTAGATTTGTATAAATATTTCAATAATTTTTTTTTAATTCTATGGATTAAAAATTGGGCATACGATCATCTATACTTGGAGGTTTGTCTATTCTATGGATTAAAATTTCAGTAATTTTTTTTTAATTTTTATTTAAATTATAGATTCGACTGGAATAAAATTTTTAATTCTTAATTTGATTACATAATACAAAAAAAAATATTTCAAACAATATGAAGGTTTGTCTCATGTTGGAAACCAAAGAAAATGTAACATTCAACGGAACAACAATTTTAAAACTAATAAAATTGTAAAAATTTATAAACAAGCTTTTTTCCCCTCTCATCCATTCGTACCCACTATTCCTTTTTCTATTTTTAGTTCTAGGACCTTTATGTAGGATGGATACCTGACAGGGTTCACTCTTGGACCATTGAACCTATTTCTTGCATATTTGAGACTTGATAGGAGAAGTGGTGACTAGATCCCGTGCGCATCATTTCCTCAGCGCATCTACTCCCCTGCACATATATTCTCATGCGCATCCATCCATCCTTCCTCAAGTATATATATATATATATATATATATATATATATATATATATATATATATGAGATTTTCTCTCTCCTCTCTCATTCTTCTTCATTTTCTACTTTCTTTCTTCTTCCTTGCTCCTTCCCTTCTCAACCGAAGCCCTAGCTCTAGTTGAATTAGGAAGATGTTTGTAGATCACCGAAGGTGGAGGCTAGGTAGCCCCCAAGGCAAGTACATCTTGCCAACCATGAAGAACTTGAAAATTTTAATTTTATATTTTTTTTGTATTTTATTAGTCTATAATATGTGCAATGAGCTTCTCTACATTTTTAGTACTTAGCATTTTTGGAGTTGATGGCTTGGTTGGAGTAAATCTACATTTTTATGTTAGGATTTTTATGAGTTTCTTGAGTTTTTCTTGGTTTTGATTCAATAAAACTAGTTACTTTCGAAAACTAGTAGTCCCATGAGTTAGAGCATTAAATTTTGTATGATTTTGACTTTTGAATCACTTAATTTGGAGCTAAATTAAAAGTATTATGGCCAAAACAATTCTGGACTTATGTTCTCGGACCTGTCTGGCAGGGACGATGAACAGTGCCGCGTGTAGTGCACTACGCGCATCACTTCCTTGTCGTGCACATCACTTTATTGTCGCGTGGATGAAATTCTTTCCGCACACATCATTCCTTGTCCCACAGCGGTGTGCCGTGCACAGAATTCTGGCCGTGCGCATGTTGACCATGATGGCTCTTTTTGCCTGTTTAGCTATTTTTGTAGCTAGAATCTCGTAAAACTGAAAACATGGAAGTTGTAGATCTTTGTCTTGCATTTTCAAATCTTTTTGAATTACCTCATTTGGAGTTCATATGAGAGAGTTATCATCAATTTACTATCATGTATCAAATTTTCAAAATGCATAAAACTGTTTTAGCCAATGTTGATATTTTCTTTAACTTTAATGATTCCTTAGTATGATCTTATTACTTGTATAGTTATAATGAGTTTGCATACCCTAAGTACTTGACACTATTATATATCCTTTACTGACACCATGTCTTTCTATTTGCACATTGTTGGATAAAGCACTATTCATTGACATTTGTCCTTACATTTATATTGTCCTTACATTGTCTTACCCCTTGATAGTGAGTCACCGTAGTGCACTCATGTCTCCTTATTCTTGTACATGCTTTATAGTGGCTCGTCGTAGCGCACTCCTGACTCCATATCTCTTTACTGTCTTTATAGTGGCTCGTAGTGACGCACTCATGTTTTTGGACATATATATTTTTCTGCACTCATGTTTTCCGACATATATATAATTTTTTTTTGTGGGTTGTCTGGTGCTTATGCTTTATTTGTTAACGTATTGTCCAGTCTTGCATTATGTCTAGGATGGATTCTGCAGAATGCCACACCCGAAATTCTAAATGAAAATATTAAGGATTAAAACAACTAATTTGATTAATTAGAGGCATATAGAAAAATTTTCTGGCTACATGCAATCCCGACATCTCAGCGACACTTGTGGATTTGGAGCTCTCCATCCTGAGGGGCATACTTCCAACACACCGTCGAGTGTTGCATTACGAGTAAAAATATCTATATATGATAATAATATTATGTAATCCTTATGTCTGAATAATCCGAATAGACTACAGGGCATGTGGCTGTATGAAATTTCTAAATTTGTATTTTGTTAGTAATTAGGATTGTGATAACCCTAGTTAGCTAATGATAGCAAGTCGTAGGAAATGTTTGGTCATGTTTCTTTGTTTGCGCGCTATTTACTTTATGCTTGCGTATTGTCTTTTCTTTTCTCGCTTCGTCATATGTGTCGGTGGGTGGCCAGAGGTTAAGTTACCTGATCATTGTTTCGTTTAAGGCTTATGGCCCCGATTTCGAGAAGTCCCTAAGCTCTCTTGTCGCTTGTTGGCTTATCATTTTCTATGGTTATTGTACTTAGTTATTATTCTCATAATTTTATTATTGTAGTTGTTAACTCGGACACGTGAACGGTCATAGGGTTGATTCCTACCTTTTGTCCTGGTTTGGTGTCAAGGTAGAAAATCGGTCCTATTGTCTATTCACGGATCCTATTATTTTCTATTATTATTACATTCAGTTATAGTTCCTTTACATGTTTACTACCTATGTCCTATTCTAGATCCCTACTCTCATGCTATATAAGACCCCTTGTACTATACATGTTCACATACCCCAGAATACCTTGCATGCTCTTAGTTATTGTTCCGACATATTACATGTTCACATACCTACGTTTATTTTACTTGCTTCCGGTTTACTTTATGTCACCAGTTGTTTACTTTATATTACATGTCATTTAGCTTATTGTCTTTCCTTTTATAGAGATTAGTGCATTGGTAGAGCACGAATCTCTATCCGCATTTATTTATTTATTTTTGTCTTTATCCGTTGTTGTGGGTTTTGTTCTTCCTATTGGCTTCATATGTGGTGCTTGTTGCTTGGGGTTTTGACCCCACTGGTTTTGCATGGCCAGATCTCGTAGAAGACCCGAAGGATCTACCTTCGCTCTCACCGGATGGTTTACGCTCGGAGGATTATGGCTCAGATTAGCGAGTGGGTTATCTTATTCTCCCACATTATTTTGTACCTTCATTTTCTGGTGTATTAGTCCAAGGACATGTGTTAGTCCTTGATTCTTGGTTTTTATTTTCCCCCGTCTTTGGACGGCGTATGTGTATATTCTGGACCGCGGCTAGTTGTACATTTACGTACCTTTTGTATATTCAGTTGATGTATCTTTACATTATGTCAACTCTTATGATTATGCATGCATATGTGTTTGGGGCTCCTTACCCATCACATATATGATTTACTCTTTATTTCATCTTGTGTTGATTGGATTGAGATTGGATTTGTCTGACCATATGAGTCGTCATTAGAATGCTAGAGTCCTACTACATGTCTTCTAGACAGCCGTGATCGTATCTCGGGGTACCTTTGTACTCAGATATACGTAGCTGGCTTTGTCAAGCCCTCGCTCTCCAGTATTCTGGTTCTGGGACATGACATATTTAGATGAGATTAAATTTCAAAATAAATCATAATTTGTAATTTGTAATTTATAATTTATATAATATTATGATAAATAAATATTTATAACGAACAGATAGCCATTTTGTAAACTCAACGTGAATTAACATCCATATCCCTTCAATGACCATATAACCGGGTGTAAAAAAGACCTTCTATAAGGTGTTAGTTTGGTGGAATACAGGCCCAGACTTAATATGAGGCCCATGAGGAAGTGGCCTCAGGCCCAAAATTTTAGAGGGCACCTATTTTTTACATTGTAAATAAGCTCTCTATAATTAGGGCCCTCTATAAATAAATTTTGGACCAACTGGATAAGTGGACTTCGACTGATAAAGATGAGTCTGGGCCAAAATCAAAATGTATGTCTAAGGTAAAATCATATTGTATGCTTAAAGCAACGGATGCTCAAATAGAGAACTTTTTAGGTTTTTTGTTTTGGTTGAGTGAGACTCGGTTGCCGGAATCAACTTTTTCTTCTTTCCCTTGAGGTGAGACTTTGAATTTTTTTAATATATAAATTGTATGCTTAAAGCCTTAAATCAACAAAAATAAATCAACGAAAATATGTTCTAATAGAGCATTATTAGAATTATTTTGGTTTGGAGAGAATTTTGTGGCCGTCGGAATCAACATCTTCTTGTTCTTTTTTCTTAAATGAAGAAAGAAATAGACAATCAGTCTCTCCCTTTGAGGTGATGTTTTGATTTAATTTTATATATATAAATTATTGTTAATTTTTTATATTTGTGGTTGACTTATAATTTATTATAAAAATATGTTCTTGCATAATGTCTATAGTTATTTGCCGAGTCGGTGTAGTTGTTGGAGTCGGCGATAGCGAGTAAATTTTGTTCCTAAAATACATATTGGAATCATTCCCTTTCCATTAGATGAGCTTTATAAAAAAAATTATAAATTGTTGTTGATTATCTTTATTTGTGTTTGACTAATTTATTGAAAAAATATGTTCTTGTCATTTGATTTCGTAGTTATTTATATTGAGATTGAAATCAACTAATAGAGAAACTAAGAAAGATTTTTTTTATATTTGTTATTGATTGTTTATTTGTTGTTAACTATTATTATTTCTTGACTATTGATTTGTTGTTAATTTTTTTATTTTCATTATGAACTACTTGAACCATAGTTAGCTTCTTCTTCTTTTTCTCTAGAACATCAATTTTACTTTATTTTTGTTTGCAACATTTTCAATTTTATTAGTATTTTATTATAACTTTTATTATTTGGATATTATATTTATTGTTTTATTTTTAAATTTTGGGTTGACAATAATATTGTATATGGAAAAAATAATAGTATATGAACATTAAGCTTTAAGAGCACCATTTATAGAGTTTGTCTCAGATCTCAAACTCTAAAGTCCAACACTGGTAGAATATGTAGGGGAAGAAGTCCAACACATTCGATGTTTTTGACCAAACGTTGATAATTTAAAATATGTAGGGGAAGAAGTGTTCGAGTCTCTTTCTATGCCGAGGAGGGTCGGACTATGAAAAAATGATACGGTGAGCCAGTTTGCTTTCGATCTTAAGGAGAAGATGGGCAAGCACAAGAAAAAAAGAAGAAGGTACTGTAAACCCCCTGAATTTTCAAATTATTAAATCTTGGATTTTTCCCAATTTTCTGGAATTTTCTGGGAATTTTCCGTAATTAAAATCAAGCTTTTCAATTAATAAATGATTTTTAATTGGCAATAAATAATGTTAAAATATCACGAAAATAATATTTTTGGGTGTAAAATGAAAAACTGGACTTAAGGCAATTTTTCTGGAATTTATCGGACCCCGGACCTATTTTTAAATGCCTAAAAAGTATTTACCTATTAATTAATTAATTATTAAATAATTTACTGATTTTATTATTATTATAATTATTACTATTATATTTTAAAATAAATATAATACCCAGCCCGGCCCGCGGCCCGTTGGACCGGCTCGGCCCAGCCCAACCCGGCCCAGTACCCGCCCCAGCGGGTCGGGTCGGATCCGCCGCCGCCCGACCCGCACCCGCCAACCCGCTGCACCCACGATCCCTCTCCCCCGCGGCTGCCCGCTTCCTCCGCCGCCCCGCCCGCGGCCACGCCTCCGCCAGCGCCGCGCTGCCCTCCACGTCGCCGCCCACGACGACCTCAGCCACGCCTTCCCCGGCCTACCCCCTAGCCCCTCCGCCTATAAAGCCCTAGGCCGGCCGCCCTCGCCACTCCCCGTTCACCTCTCCGGCCACCGCCCCACGCAGCTCAGCCCCTGCCCGCGTCGCCCCGCCTCGCCGCCACCGGCGCCGCCACCCTGCTCCACAGCCGACCACCGCCCCTCCTCTTCTCCTCCTCCTCCGTTGGCCTCCGGCTCGGCCACAGCAGCGGCAGCAGCAGCAGCACGGGCAGTCGCAGAGCCGCCCTCCGGCCGCCGCGTGCCCCAAGCCCGCCGTGCCGCCTCCGCCTGGCCGCAGAGCGCCGCCCCCGGCCGCCCAGTCGCCGTCCCCGCCGCCGGCAGTGTCCCAGACCCAAACCCTAACCCTAATTTGGTTCCCGTGTCCGACACGTGTCGGACACAGCTCGAACCCCGGTTTCCGGGTCCCCTTCAGGTGCGTGTAACTTTTTATTCGTAGCTCCGTTTTCGATTCCGCAAATTGCGTTGTGAAGCCTGTATGACCCTCTCGGTGTCCGGACAAACTGTTCGGGGCATCGCGTCCTGTGGTGATCGCACACGGCGATCCAAAAACAGGAAAAACCAGACCCTGTTTTACCCCGGAACTGAGTCCGTCCCGCCAAACGGGACGACTTGGTCGCGTGCGGTCTTCACAGATACGTACGCATCGTCGATACGGACGTGTGAGTCTTCGTGGAAGCTGATTCGGGTGTGCGTGCACACCGGAATCAACGCGTATCCGCGGACATCGCCCCGTATCCGCCTTTTCTGCAATTCACCCTAACTTTGTGCACACTCGTCAGATCGAGACGAAACTTGCGCCATCGGACTCGTAGCGATACGCTGGTCCTGTGGGTCAAGTTTGGTTCGATTCTGAGAACGTTGACGAAATCGCGTGTCGTGGGCCCCACAGGCCCCGCTCGACGGGCGATTTTGTGTTCGGCTCATCGGAATCCAAATCTGGAAGTTCCATTGGGTTCGTATCAGCGTTCCTGACCTGTTGACACTAAGTTTGGTGAAATTGGAGACCTTTGACCCGGACGCGTTTTTCGGTGCAAAGCGGGCCCAACGGCGGACCCCGTTTTGACCCAAAACTGTCGTTTTTGCCCTTGTCTCCAAATTGGACCCAAGGACAGGCATTTCTAGCTATTTGACGTCTTCTGAGCGTGATGGTGATGTTTATTTCAGCATTTGGACTCATCTCTGGATATTTCCCCGAAGAACTATTAATCGGATCCAAACAAAGGCAAGTACCTGCACTTCAAGTTAATCTTTATATATTGTGATAATTAATTCCCTGTCATACATGTACCCTTGATGTTACACCTAGTGTTAGAAATGTTGAATTTCATGTCTTGAATATTGGAGTTCATGTCTTGTTTTTCATGTCGGGTGGGAGAATACTGAAAGGCATGTAGCTTACCCTGACTCTTGCCATGATTAATAGCTGTTGGTACACGACTGTCCATCAGCCGGATCTCGATTATTCGTGATTAATAGCCGTCTATGATGGCCGGTTTAACCCTATAAACCCCTACATGCCAACTAGGTATTCTAAATACACAAGTTCACACACATAGCTTCTTGTCTAGTTATGGCTCTTGTTGACTGTCGTAGTTTCATTTCCTGTCACATTTATTCCTGTTTTCTCATATTCCTGTGCATAGCATTAACTCTGAGATATTGATGTTTCTTTTATGAAATTTTCTCAATATGATGCTCAATCTAATTGTCATAAATATTTAGTTTTAATCTTGATGTGCACTGTGTACTTTGCTCCTTTCCTGACTGGATCCGTTGTTTTAGGCGATGTTGAGAACCTTGCCCCTACCTATTATGGCCACTATGAGTTAGCAGGTAACACATGAGGAGCCAGTTTCCCCCAGGAGGCTACTTCTG
Source organism: Iris macrosiphon (assembly GCA_036927795.1). Lineage (NCBI taxonomy): Eukaryota > Viridiplantae > Streptophyta > Magnoliopsida > Asparagales > Iridaceae > Iris > Iris macrosiphon. Next base: position 193,253,762 of record JAYESA010000005.1, read on the forward strand.
TGGATCAGTTAGCTGTAGCTGCTTTTCTTTCCTTTTCAGCATATACTCGGGTTTGTCCCCGATTTATCTTCTGGCTTGTATTAACTGTGGATTGGTTGTCACAGATTAGATATTATGAAATCTCAGCATTCCTTTTTCCTGTTATTTTCCTTGTCTATTTTACTTTTGTGGATGAGATAGACTTTATATTACCTGTGATTATGCCCTAGACTGCGCACTACCGCCGACACTGCGGCGTAGGCTGGACGTGCCCACGCACTCGTGCCCGAATAGCCGGGTGCGGGTCGTGACAGGTACGATATGAGACGACCATGACTGCGGGAATAAAAGTTGTCTGTATACTTAATGCACCGGTCAACAAGGGCATCGACGAAACAGGTGGGGGAGTGTCACGCCCCAGTCCCAAAATACGTAGGACCAGGAATACATGACACGCCAACTACGCATTCGACCAGACTCTGGTCTGACTCGAATATCTATAAGCTGTAATATAAAAGGGCACTCTCTAGATATCACATAAATGCAAACCTCTATGTCTCAATCCACAATGTACAACGGTATATAAGAAAAAACTATATGTGCTAGAGTCGGCCGCCCAATAACACACTAACTCGACTAGACTCGAGAAGAAGTATGAGTCTATAAAAACTAGGCTACAACAGCAGATGAAATAAATAATGTAAAATAACTATAATGCCGGTAGATATAATGTGAGTACCTGGTACCATGCCTGCTAGACATGCAACTCCAACAACGACTCCAAATGCTCCGTATTCATCTATGCTGCAAAACTGGCAGGGAACCAGGTCCTCAGAGGGACGTAACAAGGTACAAAAATACAACAAGCCAAGTAACAAAAAGTACAAGTGCACGACAGGGTACTCTATCATAACCAAACAAGTGTGACACAGTTTAAAGACAATGTTCGACGCGTGGGATGTCTAAAATAAAACCGTAGCTCCGAACACAAAGACACACAGGGCGTACCGTAGCTCCGACCACAGAGACACACGGGTGATACACTACTCTAGAATACATGATCACTACATATACATATATAAGCGCGTGCAGAGGAGCCCAAGCGTCTAGTAACTGTCTTTCCCTTCCCAAGCGGTCAACGATGGTGCGCTGAACCTGAACCTCTATCTAACAGTCTCGACACACGGAAATAACTCAACAGACGCGACCCTAAGGTCATCCCAGTCTCTGGTCATGATGTCAGTATCAGGATACAGGAATCTGGCATGATCACAGTGTATGAGTGTGTCATGGCGTGTCGATAAACTCAGGTACGCATATCGAGATGCTACGAATCATCCAACAATCTTCCTAAGACGTTACAACGTACGTCTTCACCCGGTTGAGAACCGGATGAGAAGTACCGAACGTCAACATAAAATACGTGCACAATGTACATGATGAAATAATAAATATCTGTAACTGAAATTTAGGGTGGCAAGGTACACTTGCCTGCGTGCGGCTGCTGATGACGGGGATCTGGTACCGCGTCCAAGCCCTCAGGTCCCGCAGTACCTAGAGATGAGATACAAACCAGAATCAACAATCTATTTTACGACAGACAGGGATGCTACACACATCTACACCTAAACTCAGTCTCAGCTACGACTCACAGGGACAAGTCACTAGGGGGGTTGACCTCAGTTGACTATCGGTACAATGATCAAAACAGCTAATTATCAGTACCATATCATCAAGCCATCCTCAAAACACAGTTTATGATTTTAATTTCTTCGTTTAAAATATCGTTGTCACCAATCACCAAGTGTCTCCCTAAGTTAATCACCTTAGATTTCCAGTTCTAAATTACCGATCACACTAGTCCTCAATCAGTCATTCACCTACTAACCTTACTAATCGTACATTTAAATTAAGCATTTATACTACACATAAATCCTTCATCAATTTAATTCTCCTTAAATAAGTTAGTATTTACCACCACGATATATATATATCCCGATCCTTCATTTAATGATCAAAACCTAAATCTCCATAACCGATATCTAAAATAAATTGTTTTAAAACATGTTGAAGACAAACCCTAACCTACATTCATCCTCTCAATACATATCTCCACAACATACCACAAATCATGTTCCCATGTCCTTTATCAACCTTAATCCATCATCAATATGCTCTATAAATGAAATCCTAATACCATGCTCATATAAATATACTTAGGTGAAACCCTAGCCATTATAACACATTTATATATATAAATAACATTTTAATTTATTGCTATTAAATTCTGGAATTTAATCAAGAGAGGGGGAGGAGTATACCAACACAGCCGGAGCGGGATAGTTCTGGCCGGACGACGGGGTGTGGCTGAGGGAGAGTGGCCGAGTGGGGGTGGTGGTGAAGAGGTAAGGGTGGTGGTGATGATGGTGGTAGTGGTGGTGGTGGTAGTGTAAGCTGGTGGTGGTGGTGGAAACTGGACGAGGGGAGATGGCTGCACCGCCGGACGCTGCGGGGGAGAAAGTAGATCTCGGCCGGGGGGTCGTGGCTCGTGGGGATCAGCCGCTGGACGACTCCGCGGCTGCACAGGCCAAAGTGGCTGTGGAGTGTGGGATGAAGCCGCAGGCCGGAGCGAGGGAATGGCTGCACAGGAGCGGCGGGGCTGTAGCCGGAGCCGCCGCGGGGTGCGGGGTGCACTGCCGGATGGGGGAGCTGCTGTGGGGAGTTGATGTCGGGTGGAGGTGGAGATCGGAGCGGGTGAGTCAGCCGCCGGACTGGAGTGAAGTCATCCGCCGGAGCAGTAGCTCGTGGAGGAGCAGCCCGTGCGGTGAGGACCGGCCAGAGTTGGCTAAGCTTGGCCGGAGGTAAGCTAGATCGGTCGGATGCTCCTCTCCAGGAAGAAGAAGGGAAGAAGAAGGAGAAAGGAAGTAGATGAAGAAAATATATGGGAAGAAGGTTACGTATGAATGGAGAAGGAGGGAGGAGAGAGAGAGGGGGTGGGGTTTTCTATGCATTGGGATTAGGGCCTGCTTAGGAGGAGTGAAGGGTGATGTGATGGTTTTATAGGGAGTGGTGAAAGGATGGAGGGTGGAGATGTTGCCATTCAAAATAGAGGGTGGAGATTTGTCATGAAGAAAAGTTGATTTCTTTATGAAGGGTGGTGAATGGATGGGTGAAATTAGGACCCAATTTTGTGACCTCTCCATTGTTCATGGCCAATAGGGTGATAACACATAAATTCATTAATTGCAACTTAGCCCCTTAAATTCGGAAAATTGCACGAACACATAAAATGATGCTAAAATTGTGGAGAAAATCGCGGGTGATATTTTGCATGGCGAGGGGGTGTTGGGGGTTTGGCACGGGTTTAATTTTATGGCCAACAGGATTAATTAAGGATTAAAATAGGATTAGGCAAAGTTGGTATCCCCGATTTAAATAGAATTAAAGTGTCCTGCGTTTTTAAATTAAATGGGGGCACTTGGGGTCAAAATCTGGAAATGACGCAAAGGTCAAAATTTGTGGGGGCTTGGAGTCAGTCTTGGACCCTTTAGTTGGTCCGGCTCAACGGGTTAAGTTGGTATCTCAAAATTTAGGGTAACGACACAGGTGTCCGACACGGAATTAAATATGGGTTACGATTTCGGAAAATTGTGCAATTAATTTAGAGCACAACGAAAAACTGATTTTGAGTGACGGAAAAGTCCAGTGCCTAATTTGGCGGGTCAAGTCGGAAGTACAAAAGTCCGATGGAATTTACGGGCTGATGTTGGGCTCCGAATAATTTAGCAATGATAGGGCACGCCAAGGGTTTTAATTAAATGAATTAAATACCAGATAAACTTAACTCCACTCTAAACCTCAACATATACTGCTAAATCTTAAAATTTTCCAAATCCAACCTGACTATCTATAGAATAAATCGAGGGGGTTTACAGGGAGAATGTCACGCATAATATTTTTTGGCCTACCGAGATGGATTAGCATAATCCTCCTCTGCCATGGGTTTGTGGGAAGCTTCCAGAATCCTCTAGCATATGATGGGATAATCTTCACATCTTTCCATTCTAGAGGCTTACTTTTTTGTTATTTGACATTAAGGATAATGTATGGAATATTCTTAGGATATAGAATAATTTTTAGAATATTTCTTAGAATAATTCCTAAAATATTTTTAGTCCAGAAGCTTCTTGTAAGCCTTAGAGGAACTATAAATAAAGGGGGGCTCATTTGCTCCTCACCACCCAAGTAGTTGTAAACTCTCTCTAATATAGTAAAGTTTTATTCTAATCTCTCTCTCTCTTTCTTTCTCTCTCTCTCTCTCTCTCTCTCTCTCTCTCTCTCTCTCTCTCTCTTGCTCCACTTTTCTTATTCTCACCTTAGTGATCTAGTTAAGTGATTAGGGAAGGCTTGCATGGTCTTCTAGGAGAAAGTTCGTGCGCCACATGGAGAGAGGTGTAGCAAAAATACTAAGTCCGTAATATACGACTCGAGGCAGAAAAAAGAAGAACTGTGGCAAATCTTATCAAGTTAGTTATACATGCATGGTATAGTATTTTATTAGTAAATTTACATATTCATGCATGGTTATAGACAACTTATGCATAAGAGCAAGGTTCCTCGAAGTTTTGCATCGAGGCCACGGGATTGGTTCGCCCTGGGGGGGAGCAAGAGTGCTAATATACAAGCATCAAAATTATGGGATCTTCAGTAAGGCTAGCTCCCTCTACTAAAAGGGATGCCAAAAATCTATAAATGTTGAGATGGCTTGGCTAGTGACCTTCATATAGACAGGTATCATAGCTAACAATGTCTTATACAGGCAAAGTAAGTTATTACTCAATTACATGGATGGATAGATGACCGTGGGTAAGAATCACCAAATGGTTAAAATTATTATATTTTCCTTATGTCCCTATCCTTTGAAATGTTAATGAACTTAAGGCAACATAGCAAGACCACTATTTTAAATGTTGGTTTCACATATTTACTTAGTGATAATTTTAAGAGAGATTGGTTATGGCCACTCACTAGTACATGGTAATGTATTGACCTACGTATCGTAGGCAATATCAGCTGTTGAGGACTAATTAGTAGCTACTCAAGGATGTTGAAGAAAGTGGTGACGTGCTCTGATGCAGCCAACTTGGGTTCGACCTAGAGGATGCTGGTAGTCCGCTTCGACCACCAGGCCTTCGAGGAGATGCTCTCGGAGGGAAGCGCTAGTCCTTCGTCGAGGTTAGCAAAGCCCAAGAAGACCCGCATGACTTGGGTAGCAAAGACCTCTGCGCCTCACCTAACTGCGGAGCATGTGCTCATAGTCTCTCTCCATGTTGCTGAGGACGCTTGTCAAGTGTCCACCCAGACTGTCCATGCGTCTTCTTTCTCTGCCGCAGAAGACGCTCAGCACCCATACTCTGGCAGATAAAAATACTACGATGCCAGACGTTCGGGTCTTAATGTGAGTTATATGCGGCCTACGAAGAGGCTGTATAAGATCAAATATGCGGTACCGGTTTACTTCCACAGGCAGATGGCCATATGCGGCCCTCACAGCAGCCGACCCTCAATTTTTGACTGAATCTCATGCAACGCTGATCTTATGCGCCATGCTGAGAATGGTAAAAATCAAAACCTTGACTCTTTATACTATGTGCCTGCGTGTGCTAAGTCGAAGAAGTCTAGGGCAGTGCGAGCTCTCCAAGCTCAGGCAACTGCCCATTCAAATGACCATCGATTGGCGCCGCTAACTGTTATGCATGCCCCTAATAAAATATTATACAAGACCAACCCGCGTGTCCAGTCCGCAGTGGTAAACGGAAAGGGCCAGTCTTAAGAGCCTTCTACTAACAACTTGGGGAAAGTTCCTGATCAAACTCCAGGTCAGGGAGCAAAAATAATACCCACACACCCGTGCGCTCGGTCTACCTGTGCTCACAAAAATGGTGCAAAGGTGAGTCAGCCCTCGCCTGACTTGAGCAATGTGATCAAGCACAAGATCAAGGCGAGGGAGGCAGCGACAAAATATGAAGTGTCCTCCCTAGGATATCATTGTGCCAAAATTATCATCAACTGCTGCTACAACAAAGTGGCAGAACCTACAAGCAGAAAGTCGGCATTCCAACGACTGCACCCGATGACACCTATTCAAAAACAATCCAAGGATTATGTGTAAACACCCGAGGAGGATGAGATACCATTTGCCTCATGTTACTCCGCTAGGAAGGTCCCTTCCACCTTGGGAGGAAAGAAATATGATACCTCCAGTCCATCAATCTCAACAGGAGCATTGAGAAGGCAACTACCAGGAGGACCAGCAATGGAACCTGCATAAGGTATTTTTTAGGGCACCCGCTTGAAGAATAAGCTCTCAGCCGCTGTGGGTAGTGTTGCCTCAGAACTACTGGGGGTTGCAGAAGCTGGGGGTAGCAATCCACTGGACCTATGCGATAATTCGACATTTCGAGGAGATGAGTATTCCCAAGCAACAGATGTTGAAGTCCCTGGGGGTAGCCACCCTCGGAGAGAAGACGCCGCCTCCTACACTGGAGGTAGTATTCCATCAGAGTTCGAACATGATGCAACACTACTAGCTCTCCCCGACGACTATTCAATGCAAGAGTCTGAAGTAGAGAGTTCTACGTCAAACATCCCTTCCTACTCACCTCATGTAAGAACAACATATATGGTAAAGGACGACTACGAAGGCCCCAGGGATCGAAAGTGCCTCGAAACCCTCGAGGCCATGATGCACACTATGAGAGAGTAAATGCAAGCCTTGACCCGTTGGCGGCTGTAGCCTCCCAACCATCAAGAGCCTCAGGTAAAGACCCTTGAACTAATGCAGATTCAAATACAACCGTTTCCCCCGTTGGCGGCTGTCATGCTCTACCAGGGTCATCTGCTCCTGTCATGCCCCAGTTCCAAATATAAGGAACTGAGCCACGTGACATTGGCCAGCGAGTACACTCCGATGGACATCCCAATCTAATAGACCCATTGGAGTGCACCTGAGCTGTCAAGTATAATGATATAATCCAATATTTAAACATAAGCAATTTAACTAATTTCATCCACAGATATAAGAATATGAAACACATAGAGAAAACAAGTCTACTAATGTGCAGAAAGAAAACTAAGTCTGAAAATGTATCATAAATATAAAACGGATAGAGTCACACGGGGACAAATCCGCTAATACAAGTACTGAATGAAAGTAAGGAATAATATAACTAGGGCCGATATCTGCTAACTAGATAATGATACCGAATCTAAGGTGAAGTCAATACTGGTGATCAAATGAAGTCCTTAGGAAAGATCTCGTCCTCTGCTACAAGTTCTGCTCCTGGATATAAACCCGGTCTGTACTCATCCGGGTAGTCCTCTTCGCCTATGCCTGGAAGGAAACCAGGTCCTCAGAGGGACGTAACAACGTAAAAAAATAGCATGTCATAGTAAAACAGAAAGAAAATATGTGATACGCCAGTGTAATCTAGAATAACCACCTAAGTGAGATACAACCCGACGACAATGTTCGACACGTTACTTTCCAAATATAAATTCGCAGCTCCGAGGCACAGAGACACACGGTGCTTGCCTGTAGTTCCGAGCAAAGAGACACACAGTAAGTAAGTACTACGACTCCGGATACAGTACGTAAATAAGGATATATATATATATATATATATATATATATATATATATATATATATATAGTGTGTATGCAAAATAGTCCAAGCGTCTAGTAACTGTCTTCTCCTCCCAATGCGGTCAACGAGATGCATCCGCAGCTTAATGAGCCTGAACCTCTATCTAAATAGTCTCGTCATACTGGAGTTACTAGCACCAATCACGATCCTATAGTCATCACAGATTCCGGTCATACTGACACTATCAGAATAGAGAAAGTCTGACACGATAACAGTATCAAGATACATGAAAACTGTACTTCCCTCCCTATCTTTACTATATTAGAAATTGTGTACAACAAGAAATTGGCATTTGCTGCACTTACAGCCAATATTGGAGTAAGATTATGGTCCCACCATATTTTCCAAAAGATACCAAGGACGTTGTCTAACATGACGTAGACCACAAGTTCTATGCAATTAGTCGTGCAGGTGCCACTATATCTAGGACCTACCATTGTGAGTCTTCCCAGAGAGGGCGAGTTGCTATGCATATTTATTCTATTTGTACCATTAACTATTAGGACCTGAAAAAATTGTCTTTCGATATCAATAAGCTCGTTAGAGAGAATGCAAGTACGGCAATCTGGATTCGTACAAAAAGACTCGACAATTTCACTATTTTTTTCGACGGTAATGGTGCATGTCTGCAAGGAGGAACAAATCATAATCTTGGATATAAAAAAAATTGTATCTATTTTAATTTCAACCACGAGTATGGAGGATGCCGCTCAATTTACAAATATAGCTACGAAGAACATTCAACCAATCCATGATAGCAACCACTGTTTCCGTTATGGTTTATGGATAGAACCACCAAAATATGCTTTACTTATTCAGAATTAACATTTTAGTTATTTGTAATTTTTTAATGGTTAGCTTCCCATTTCTATTTCTATTTCATTGTAAGAAGAATTAAATTCTATATAATAAATGGATCTGATGAGATGGTATGTCTTTGTTTTTGAAATTCCCATCATAATTTCCTTGCTCAGTAATATGATCAATGTCTAACATCAAATTCTGGCACTAAAAGATTCCGGTGATGAAGCACTAGAGGGAGGGAGGGAGGGAGGTAATTTACCCAGTTTGTCAGTTTTATTGAGGCCTACAAACAATATTATCATAAATGATGACAACTATATCGAGCCATACTAGAGGATTAAGGACCACAGTAGTGTCTAAGATCAGATTCCGGCAATGAGTACTATCTATACCTAGATCGATGGGTCAATGATATCACATAAATTATGTTAATTTCTTGATCCATAATATCAAATTAATTATTGTATCTTTTTAATATTCTAAATTGGTTCATCTAATATTCCTATATCTCCAATATTCTATTGGTTATTCAATTATTCTTTTAGGGTCTGTTTGACAATTATGGAAAGAACGGTTATGAGGTATTTCTAGAGAACCGGTTATGAGAGGCTAAGTTTTGAGTGATTTTATGAAGCGACTTTAAACCAATACAATCCATGCTTGGTAACAATCGGGTTTGAAAGGCTTTTACAAGAATAAATTAATAAAATTGCTCAAAATCCACCAATTTGAGGTGTTTATAAAGTCCCAATTTTGGAAGGTTTTTAAGCAGACCAAAACCAGTGCCTCATAAAAATTACCAAGCAGGAGTTTTCATAAACGATCGGTTCAAAAATATCCCAAAATAAATTACCAAGCAGGAGTTTTCATAAACGATCAATTCAAAATTACCCCAAAAACGATAAAAATACCGTTACCAAGCAGACCCAAGAATACGGGTGCTTATTCCACTAAGATTTTAAATAAATTTAAATAATTTATTTTAAACTAATTTAGTTCCTCAAAAATTTTAACGGATTTCAAATGAGATTATACAAATGTCTCCAATATTTTACTCGTTATTCAATTAAGATTTTAAAGAACACTTTAATCAACAAAAAATTTAAAAAAAAATTGATTTAAAACTAGTTTGATTGAGTTCCTAAAATTTTGCCAACGGAATTTAAAGGACTTAAAAAAAAAGTTTCTTTTGCTAGATTTGGATAAAGATTTCAGTAACCAATATTCTACTGATTATTCACTTAAAATTTAAAAAATACTTGTTATTCAATTTTGATTTTAAAGAATAGATTTTAAACGAGTTTGATTAAGTTTCTAAAATTTTGCTAACAGAATTTAAAGAATCTTTTTTTTGTTAGATTTGTATATAAAATATTTCAGTAAATTCTTTTGGTCATACGATCATATAATTGTTTTCAATATTCTATTGGTTATTCATTTAAGATTTAAAAAAATCGGTTATTCAATTTTGATTTTAAAGATTTGATTTTAAACGAGTTTGATTGAGTTCCTAAAATTTTGCTGAACTTAATTTTTTTGGTAGATTTGTATAAAGATTTCATTACATTCTTTTGGACTTTTTTTTTGGTATACTTGTATAAACATTTCAGTAAATTCTTTTGGATCATATGGATTGGAAATTGGACATACGATCATACAATTGTCTCTAATATTCTACTGGTTATTTAATTAAGATTTAAAAAAATATTGTTTATTCAATTAAGATTTTTAAAGAATTTTTTAAAGAATTGATTTTAAACGAGTTTGATTGAGTTCCTAAAATTTTGCTAACAAATATCAAAAGGCTTAAAAAAAAGGTAGATTTGTATAAATATTTCAATAATTTTTTTTTTAATTCTATGGATTAAAAATTGGGCATACGATCATCTACATTTTTCTATAATCCAAATACCAGGGTTATTTGGATTATACAATTTATTAGATTGCTACATAGTTAAATTATATTTATCTAAGGATAATAATATCATTTATACTCACTAATTTAAAATCTAAACTTTATTGTAAGCTACTCCATTTCTTTAGGATACAATATCTCATTTCTATTTCTCTTTTGCTATTTTGAAACTAGCTTGCACATTATCTCATATTTCTTTTTCTTTCTCTATTTTGATAACTACCAGGTTAACATGAGAAGCTTTCTTCTCCCATCTATCCTTGGAGCACATGTATCTTTCTTTTCTTTTCAACTTTTTTTTACAATCTAAAAAAACAATTTTATAACTTTTTATCTTTAAAGAAAGCAACTTTTTGATTCTGCTGGTAGTGGTTGCTATGTCGACCGAGACAGTTCTCAAGAACACGACTAGTGAACATGCTAATTTTTTAGTATTTTTTTTTACTAATCAATTTTATCATATTTCATGCAAATTATTTTTGGAATACTTGCAATATTTTGGCGTATGTTCCTCCTTCAATTTTTTTCTATTTTAATTTAGAATATTTAAATTAGAATATATTGTAAATTTTGTTCTATTTTAAATTGTAGATGATATTGGATTCAAATTATAGATTTAATTACTTTATCGTACTAATTTTTAATATGATAAGATTTTAAATTATAGATTCGATTGGAATAAAAATTTTAATTCTTAATTTGATTACATAATACAAACAAACAAAAAATATTTCAAACAATATGAAGGTTGTCTCATGTTGGAAACCAAAGAAAATGTAACATTCAACGGAACAACAATTTTAAAACAAATAAAATTGTAAAAATTTATAAACAAGCTTTTTCCCCCTCTCATCCATTCGTACCTACTATTCCTTTTTCTATTTTTAGTTCTAGGACCTGTATGTAGGATGGATACCTGACATGGTTCACTCTTGGACCATTGAACCTATTTCTTGCATAGTTGAGACTTGATAGGAGAAGTGGTGACTAGATCCCGTGCGCACCATTTCCTCAGCGCATCTACTCCCCTGCACATATATTCTCATGCGCATCCATCCATCCTTCCTCAAGTATATATATATATATATATATATATATATATATATATATATATATATATATATATATATATATATATATATATATATATGAGATTTTCTCTCTCCTCTCTCATTCTTCTTTATTTTCTACTTTCTTTCTTCTTCCTTGCTCCTTCCCTTCTCAATCGAAGCCCTAACTCTAGTTGAATTAGGAAGATGTTTGTAGATCACCGAAGGTGGAGGCTAGGTAGCCACCAAGGCAAGTACATCTTGCCAACCATGAAGAACTTGAAAATTTTAATTTTATATTTTTTGTATTTTATTAGTCTATAATATGTGCAATGAGCTTCTCTACATGTTTAGTACTTAACATTTTTGGATTTGATGGCTTGGTTGGAGTAAATCTACATTTTTATGTTAGGATTTTTATGAGTTTCTTGAGTTTTTCTTGGTTTTGATTCAATAAAACTAGTTACTTTCGAAAACTAGTAGTCCCATGAGTTAGAGCATTAAATTTTATATGATTTTGACTTTTGAATCACTTAATTTGGAGCTAAATTTAAAGTATTATGGCCAAAACAATTCTGGACTTATGTTCTCGGATCTGTCAGGCAGGGACGATGAACAGTGTCGCATGTAGTGTGCTACGCGCATCACTTCCGTGTCGTGCACATCACTTTATTGTCGCATGCATGAAATTCTTTCCGCATACATCATTCCTTGTCCCGCAGCGGTGCGCCGTGCACAGAATTATGGCCGCGCGCATGTTGACTATGATGGCTATTTTTGCCTGTTTAGCTATTTTTGTAGCTAGAATCTCGTAAAACTAAAAATATGGAAGTTGTAGATCTTTGTCTTGCATTTTCAAATCTTTTTGAATTATCTCATTTGGAGTTCATATGAGAGAGTTATCATCAATTTACTATCATGTATCAAATTTTCAAAATGCATAAAACTGTTTTAGCCAATGTTGATATTTTCTTTAACTGTAATGATTCCTTCGTATGATCTTATTACTTGTATAGTTATAATGAGTTTGCATACCCTATGTACTTGACAACATTATATATCCTTTACTGACACCATGCCTTTGTATTTGCACATTGTTGGATAAAGCACTATTCATTGACATTTGTCCTTACATTTATACTGTCCTTACATTGTCTTACCCCTTGATAGTGACTTATTGTAGTGCACTTATGTCTCCTTATTCTTGTACATGCTTTATAGTGGCTTGTCGTAGCGCACTCCTGACTCCATATCTCTTTACTGTCTTTATAGTGGCTCGTAGTGACGCACTCATGTTTTTCGACATTTATATTTTTCTGCACTCATGTTTTCCGACATATATATAATTTTTTTTTGGTGGGTTGTCTGGTGCTTATGCTTTAATTGTTAACGTATTGTCCAGTCTTGCATTATGTCTAGGATGGATTCTGCAGAATGCCACACCCGATTTTCTAAACGAAAATATTAAGGATTAAAACAACTAATTTGATTAATTAGAGGCATATAAAAAAATTTTCTGGCTACATGCAATCCCGACATCTCAGCGACACCTGTGGATTTGGAGCTCTCCATCGTGAGGGGCATACTTCCAACACACCGTCGAGTGTTGCATTACGAGTAAAAATATATATATATGATAATTATATTATGTAATCCTTATGTCTGAATAATCCGAATAGACTACAGGGCATGTGGATGTATGAAATTTCTAAATATGTATTTTGTTAGTAATTAGGATTGTGATAACCCTAGTTAGCTAATGATAGCAAGTCGTAGGAAATGCTTGGTCATGTTTTTTTGTTTGCGTGCTATTTACTTTATGCTTGCGTATTGTCTTTTCTTTTCTCGCTTCGTCATATGTGTCGGTGGGTGGCCAGAGGCTAAGTTACCTGATCATTGTTTCGTTTAAGGGTTATGGCCCCGATTTCGAGAAGTCCCTAAGCTCTCTTGTCGCTTGTTGGCTTATCATTTTCTATGGTTATTGTACTTAGTTATTATTCTCAGAATTTTATTGTTGTAGTTGTTAACTCGGACACGTGAACGGTCATAGGGTTAATTCCTACCTTTTGTCCTGGTTTGGTGTCGAGGTAGAAAACCGGTCCTATTGTCTATTCACGGATCCTATTATTTTCCATTATTATTACATTCAGTTATAGTTCCTTTACATGTTTACTACCTATGTCCTATTCTAGATCCCATACTCTCATGCTATATAAGACCCCTTGTACTATACATGTTCACATACCCCAGAATACCTTGCATGCTCTTAGTTATTGTTCCGACATATTACATGTTCACATACCTACGTTTATTTTACTTGCTTTCGGTTTACTTTATGTCACCAGTTGTTTACTTTATATTACATGTCATTCAGCTTATTGACTTTCCTTTTATCGAGATTAGTGCATTGGTAGAGCACGAATCTATATCCGCATTTATTTATTTATTTTTGTCTTTATCCGTTATTGTGGATTTTGTTCTTCCTATTGGCTTCCTATGTGGTGCTTGTTGCTTGGGGTTTTGACCCCACTGGTTTTGCATGGCCAGATCTCGTAGAAGACCCGAAGGATCTACCTTCGCTCTCACCGGATGGTTTACGCTCGGAGGATTATGGCTCATATTAGCGAGTGGGTTATCTTATTCTCCCACATTATTTTGTACCTTCATTTTCTGGTGTATTAGTCCAAGGACATGTGTTAGTCCTCGTTTCTTGGTTTTTATTTTCCTCCATCTTTGGACGACGTATGTATATATTCTGGACCGTGGCTAGTTGTACATTTACGTACCTTTTGTATATTCAGTTGATGTATCTTTACATTATGTCAACTCTTATGATTATGCATGCATATGTGTTTGGGACGCCTTACCCATCACATATATGATTTACTCTTTATTTCATCTTGTGTTAATTGGATTGAGATAGGATTTGTCTGACCATATGAGTCATTAGTAGCATGCTAGAGTCCTACTACTTGTCTTCAAGACAGCCGTGACCGTATCTCAGGGTACCTTTGTACTCAGATATACGTAGCTGGCTTTGTCAAGCCCTCGCTCTCCATTATTCTGGTTCTGGGACATGACATATTTAGATGAGATTAAATTTCAAAATAAATCATAATTTGTAATTTGTAATTTGTAATTTGTAATTTATAATTTATAATTTATATAAGATTATGATAAATAAATATTTTATAATGAACGGATAGCCATTTTGCAAACTCAACTTGAATTAACATCCATACCCCTTCAATGACCATATAACCGGGTGTAAAGAAGACCTTCTATAAGGTGTTAGTTTGGTGGAATACAGGCCCAGACTTAATATGAGGCCCATAAGGCAGTGGCCTCAGGCCCAAAATTTTAGAGGACACCTATTTTTTACAGTGTAAATAAGCTCTCTATAATTAGGGCCCTCTATAAATAAAATTTGGACCAACAGGATAAGTGGACTTTGACTGATAAAGATGAGTCCGGGCTAAAATCAAAATGTATGTCTAAGGTAAAATCATATTGTATGCTTAAAGCAACGGATGCTCAAATAGAGAAGTTTTTAGGTTTTTTATTTTGGTTGAGTGAGACTCGGTTGCCGGAATCAACTTTTTCTTCTTTCCCTTGAGGTGGGACTTTGAATTTTTTTAATATATAAATTGTATGCTTAAAGCCTTAAATCAACGAAAATATGTTCTAATAGAGCATTATTAGAATTATTTTGGTTGGGAGAGAATTTTGTGGCCGTCGGAATCAACATCTTCTTGTTCTTTTTTCTTAAATGAAGAAAGAAATAGACAATCAGTCTCTCTCTTTGAGGTGATGTTTTGATTTAATTTTTTATATATAAATTGTTGTTAATTTTTTATATTTGTGGTTGACTTATAATTTATTGCAAAAATATGTTCTTGCATAATGTCTATAGTTATTTGCCGAGTCGGTGTAGTTGTTGGAGTCGACGATAGCGAGTAAATTTTGTTCCTAAAATACAAATTGGAATCATTCCCATTCCATTAGATAAGCTTTATAAAAAAAATTATAAATTGTTGTTGATTATCTTTATTTGTGTTTGACTAATTTATTGAAAAAATATGTTCTTGTCATTTGATTTTGTAGTTATTTATATTGAGATTGAAATCAAATAATAGAGAAACTAAGAAAGATTTTTTTTTATTTGTTATTGATTGTTTATTTGTTGTTAACTATTATTATTTCTTGATTATTGATTTGTTGTTAATTTTTTTATTTTCATTATGAACTACCTGAACTATAGTTAGCTTCTTCTTTTTTTTCTCTAGAACATCAATTTTACTTTATTTTTGTTTGCAACATTTTCAATTTTATTAGTATTTTATTATAAATTTTATTCTTTGGATATTATATTTATTGTTTTATTTCTTAAATTTTGGGTTGACAATAATATTGTATATGGAAAAAAATAATAGTATATGAACATTAAGCTTTAAGAGCACCATTTTTAGAGTTTGTCTCATGTCTCAAACTCTAAAGTCCGACACTGGTAGAATATGTAGAGGAAGAAGCCCAACACATTCGATGTTTTTGACCAAACTTGATAATTTAAAATATGTAGGGGAAGAAGTGTTCGAGTCTCTTTCTATGCCGAGGAGGGTATGGACTATGAAACAATGATACGGTGAGCCAGTTTGCTTTCGATCTTAAGGAGAAGATGGGCAAGCACAAGAAAAAAAGAAGAAGGTACGATATGAGACGACCATGACTGCGGGAATGAAAGTTGTCCGTATACTTAATGCACCCGTCAACAAGGGCATCGATGAAACAGGTGGGGGAGAATGTCACGCATAATATTTTTTGGCCTACCGAGATGGATCAGCATAATCCTCCTCTGCCATGGGTTTATGGGAAGCTTCCAGAATCCTCCAGCATATGATGGAATAATCTTCACATCTTTCCATTCTAGAGGCTTACTTTTTTGTTATTTGACATTAAGGATAATGTATGGAATATTCTTAGGATATAGAATAATTTCTAGAATATTTCGTAGAATAATTCCTAGAATATTTTTAGTCCAGAAGCTTCTTGTAAGCCTTAGAGGAACTATAAATAGAGGGGGGCTCATTTGCTCCTCACCATCCAAGTAGTTGTAAACTCTCTCTAATATAGTAAAGTTTTTAATATTCTAATCTCTCTCTCTCTTTCTTTCTCTCTCTCTCTCTCTCTCTCTTGCTCCACTTTTCTTATTCTCACCTTAGTGATCTAGTTAAGTGATTAGGGAAGGCTTGCATGGTCTTTGAGGAGAAAGTTCGTGCGCCACATGGAGAGAGGTGTAGCAAAAATACTAAGTCCGTAATATACGACTCGAGGCAGGAAAAAGAAGAACTGTGGCAAATCTTATCAAGTTAGTTATACATGCATGGTATGTTATTTTATTAGTAAATTATATATTCATGCATGGTTATAGACAACTTATGCACAAGAGCAAGGTTCCTCGAAGTTTTGCATCGAGGCCACGTGATTGGTTCACCCTGGGGGGAGCAAGAGTGCTAATATACAAGCATCAAAATTATGGGATCTTCAGTAAGGCTAGCTCCCTCTACTAAAAGGGATGCCAAAAATCTATAAATGTTGAGATGGCTTGGCTAGTGACCTTCATAAGACAGGTATCATAGCTAACAATGTCTTATACAGGCAAAGTAAGTTATTACTCAATTACATGGATGGATAGATGACCGTGGGTAAGAATCACCAAATGGTTAAAATTATTATATTTTCCTTATGTCCCTATCCTTTGAAATGTTAATGAACTTAAGGCAACATAGCAAGACCACTATTTTAAATGTTGGTTTCACATATTTACTTAGTGATAATTTTAAAAGAGATTGGTTATGACCACTCACCAGTACATGGTATTGTATTGACCTACGTTTCGTAGGCAATATCAGCTGTTGAGGACTAATTAGTAGCTACTCAAGGATGTTGAAGATTTTCTGTCATACCCTATTATATATATATATATATATATATATATATATATATATATATATATATATATATATATATATAATATTATTTAGTTGAAATTTATGGTTATTAATTTTCTTTTTGCATTTCAGCCTTCAAGCAACATTGCAATTGTCCAATCTAAATTTTTTTATTATAAATCGACCCTTAGGGAGATTTTTGCAATTACAAAAATCTAGCTCAATACCTGTCATTTGCTTAGAAGAAGAGTAATGACTCATCCAGGGAAACATAATCATGGGTCTTTGGAAATGGGGGATTGGACTTTGTATATGGAGAATGGAGGAGGGAGGACCGGCTCCTCATTTCTTAATTCTCTCCCTCACACTCTCTCCATCCCTCTTCTTTCATTTCCCTCTACCTGTTGCTGCTGCTGCTGCTGCTGCGGCTATCTGTTGCTGCTGCGGTGATCCGTCGGCCGTCGATGGCGTCAGCCACCCCTAGTCGATGACCCTTTCCAAAGACCTCCTCCTGACCACCTCTACCACTACCATTGTTTCTTAGGTATAACTTTTTCTAATCTTTGAATCTAGGTCAGATTCTTTTAAAATAAGAATTTATTTTAATTATATGTTATAATTTTGATTCTTATGCTATCAATTGGGAAGAAAGTAAGAAAATCAAGAATCTCTTTCAATCAAGAACCAAATCTAGGCAAGCCCTTCCTCTTTATTCTCAAAATTATCCTCAATTTTGACTATTTGTTAAATATTCATGTCAGAGCCAAAACTTAAACTTTTCTAACAATAATTTTTATTATTTTTTTCTAAAATTTATATTATTCCTAATATTAATTATAGAATATGTACACTAAGACTTGGACACGATAGGGTATAATTGATACCACTCTAATTTATAGTCTTGAATGACTTGAATGTGTAGTACATAAATGCTGATATTGTATGACCATAATAAATAACTACAAGGATTTGTGGGGGTGTGATTGCCAAATTTTAATCTAGTGCATGAGCATGAAATTTTTATTTATGAATGCTTTAGAAATAATAAATAGGTTGTGAATTATGGAAAGCTCAAGAATATAACTTTATGTATTAGTTATGATTAATAAAATTTATGAATATAGTCGCTTGGGCATGTATATATATATATATATATATATATATATATATATATATATATATATATATATATATATATATATATATATATATATATATATATATAAGCAAGAGGTCATATAGAGTAGATTTTATGAAATATATATTATACTCCTTTACGGAAGGACCCTTGTTCAGGGATTTAATCATGTCTATAAATTTTAGCTTAATATTTATATATACACGAACATCTATATGTAGTTCTACTTTTTTCTTGAAAAATACATGAAATAGTTGTTCATTTTTATAAAATTAGACAATTATAAATCTGTCCAGATTTGATATATGTAAGGTTTTTCTTAAAATTATCTTAGTGTGTAGTTAGAACTAGTATTGTACAAACACCTATATACTAGGGTAATCAAATATTATTTTCTATAAAGGTTAAAGCATTTTGTTTTGTAATCTTAAGGATGTTTTTGAGAAAAAAAAAATCAATTTGAGTCTATATATATATTTCTATGAAGAACTATCTTCATATTTGAACTTGGGAGTTATTTCAATACGGTAAATAGTACCTTTTGTCAATATTAGCGCTACTACTTTGTGAAAGTATTGATTAAAATTTTACTAGTATAAAAATAAGTATATTTAAAATGATCAAAATATTACAAATATATCTCTTGTGAATGAAATTTATAATTAAGAATTGCATATTCGTAAATCCAAAAGTGGTGTAAATTCTTGAAGGGTTATTTAGTATGAAATTTTGATTTTTCTAATCTCTTTGTTTAGTTGATATGTTATAGTAAGAATTGCAAAACATGAATTGCTAGTATAAAGGTAAGACTAACTAAGTTAAAGCAATTGCTACAAACGAGCATTGGTAAGAACTTTTCTTCTTAAAGAATTATAAGTTTGGTTTATATTTTAATGCGTACGATTCTGGTGCAGAGAGTTGCTCCATCGAAGGGGTTGACGTACTCTAAAATTCTACAGAGGGTTATTCCGGGTCTTTTATTTTTAAATTGTTAAATTTTTGGAGTCCAAAATACGAAGGAGACCGCCAAAATTTCCAAGAAATTTTAGAGATAGTCATTTTCGAAAAAATTCGAATAATCGATTATTCTCTGTTATGAATTAAAAATTTTAATTTAGGATTAAACCCTAAAATCCTTAGATTAAGAATTTATCTAAATTTAGGACGCGTAGGACACTTTTGCACATGCACGAAAGAGCAACAAAATTATCATTGTTATATATATTCTAAGGTGAGGAATATGATTTCCATGTTTTTAGGAATTTTTCTACCATTTGGAATAGCACAATTAAGCTTGATACCCTAAGTACACAAGAACAAAATTTTATTGGATATTTGACGTTTTTGCGAAAGACGGACCGCTTTATTAAAATATAAAATTCTCGCAAATGTGTCTCTGACACACAAACCGAGAATACAAAGCAGGAATTATAATTTAATTTAATATGATTGTTAGATTAGAAATGATTGTAAGTTTTTATAGATTTGCATTGGGATGGGAGAAAACATTTGGATCACACCGTCGAACTCTCAACAATATTTATTATTTAAAACTGATCAGTAGTTCTCGGCATACGTATGGCCATACGATGACAACTGTGAGGCTTAGCTCACTTATTTTTTATGGGATCCGAATTTTGAAAGAGATCGAATTCGACAATTATATATGTCCAATGTTTGACCTATGTTCTGAATTCTTGAAATTTTTTAAGATATTCAAAAATTGATTTTATTATCACATGATCCAAATTTTCTAAAATAAAAAAAAAATTGACAATTGTTTATATCATATTCTTATCGTATTTTTATGTGATTCAATATTAATGTTGTTGACACAATATTGTCAAAATACCTATGGGGATTGGGATCTAAGCACCATCCGCCAGAAAATTGCCTGATCCCGGGTAAATAGGATTACTGTCGTGACAATAGGTGTGATGGTGATCCAAAAGCATTTTCTTAGTTGTATTTGCATATAGGAATTTTGAATTCTGGATTATGTTTTGTGACTGTGATTTGGATACTTCGTAGAATAGGGATTAGTTAGGAATTCAAACCTTATATTTCAAAATTTACACTATAATGTGTCAAAGGCAGTTTTTTTGAGATTTTCATATCAGTTATCCATTTATCTTCTGATTAATTTTCTCTTAAAACTTTATTTTATTTATTTGTTCATTTTTGACATAAGGACTTGCTAGTCATTCTGACGACCTAGTTTTTGTTCACTAGGAACTGAAGAAAATGAAAAAGAAGCACTACATCTTTTTAGTATCAACGAGGTCGATGGATAATGAAAGACGACTTTGGGGATAAATCAGTTTAAGAACTTTTGTGACTGAATATGTAAATTAAACTTTTTAGGAAAAGACTTGATGACATAAATATTGAAATATATAAATATGGATGTTTTAGAATGTAGCCTTGTTGTCCTGTATTTATCCTAGAACTTATAGGCGACAATCGCAAGTATGATGCCAATAGTATTGTACGGGTGCGTAGCCTGTGGATGTATTATTGTACCTGGATTTCGTATTATGGGAACCGGGGCGTGACAAGCCTTTTTGGTGGTGGCCCATGCAGGTCTAGTCATCTTCTAGCGGTCTAAGTTTTATAGAACCAAACATATAGGAATAATATATAAATAAGTTTAAGGATTCCAAAAAGGTTGAAAATTATGACTTTGGAAGACAAGATGTTTTGAATCCTAACCTTAGGATTAAAGTACAGAGTAATTATTAAGGGATATATATATATATATATATATATATATATATATATATATATATATATATATATATATATATATATATATATATATATATATATATATATATATATATATATATATATATATATATATTGATGAAAGATTAGTTCATAGGAATTATACCTTATTGGGGTAATATTTTATTTACATTTTCACTTAGAAATTCAAGATACATATTAATTCAGCATCCATAGTTGCATCAGAATATAATTTTTCCCTATTGATTTTAAACTTCTTGGATGTAGATAATGCCTTATTTCATGCCATGTATCATACTGGGGAATAGCAGACAGAGTCTTAACTGGTATTATCGCTTTGTGACGAGAAAATGGCGATTAGCCCGCAGACAGATGATACTTGTGTACGGAATGCATTATGAGGTTAACTACCCAGTTGTTTCAGATATAACAAATGAGAATATAGTATACTTCAACAAGATAAACTACTATATACTTATTAGGGCTCATTCATCTATGAAGCTCAAATTAAACAGGGATGATTACAATGGTACCTTACAAGAATGGCTGGAGCTCCACCCCGAGGCAACTGTTATCAGGTTTAGGCGGATGCTTATCTAGAAAATGTGTTGGTAAGAAGGTTATGGGTTAGAGAAGTCTGTATTATAAATAGGAAAGTTTTTGTCTATTGTATTTCATTTTATAAAATGACAGATGTAAATATAAGTCAGAAGGGGTAGGAGTGTAAGGGTGTAAATAGTATGTAAAATAGTATGTACTCTCAGAAGCATGTTTTATCATCTTTTGATAATAGTGAATGCAATATGCTTGTCCTTTATCTGATTTTGTAATTAATCTTAATTTCAAATTTCAAATTCCATAACAAATTCTTTATATCGATTTAGTATATCCTGATATTTAATTTATACATCTACTTGAATTAAAAGAGATTGTATTTTAAAAATATCCAGGAAATGACTACTTTAACTCCCCGTAAATTGTCCCACTTAGAATCTTCAGAACCTCGAACAACGGATGTATCTGAGGTATTCCAAAAGGTGTTAGAAACCAATACGCAGCAAGTTTAGCTTACACAATCTACCTCTGCAAGAATATTGGAGCACTTAGAGGTTGTGCCAGTACCTAGAACAAGAACGATTATAGACTTTAGGAAACTCAATCCTCTTAATTTCTTTGGAACAAAAAAACCTTTGGATGCTGGACAGTGGTTAAAAACTACTAAAGGATTATTGAAGGGAGCTAAAATAGCAGCAGATGACATGGTACCACTAGTAAGATTACAACTGAAGGATGTGGCAGAGAATTAGTGAAGCTCGCATGACCCATAAGATTCTAACGATATGGTATCTTAGGATGAGTTTAAAAAGAAGTTTGAGGAAATATTCTTTCCTAAAATGGCAAGAATGGAACTGGAAAGACGATTTACCTACCTGAAGCAAAATAGGAGTTCTGTGGATGAGTTTGCAGCAGAATTCACAAGATTAAGTAGGTTTGCTCCAAGCATGGTAAATACTAAGAAGGCAAGAATAGCTCGATTTCATGAAGGAATGGATAGTAGATTGAAGACACACGTAACACCTTACCATTGTCAGACTTATACTAAAGTAGTAGAAGAGGCCAGGGATCAGAAAAGAATATATAACGAGAAATCTGGTTCAAAGTTAGGAGGACAAAGAGGAATTGAGAAACCAGTTCTTCTCAAACAAGAAATCATGAACATGGGCAGATCAAATTTGAACAAACTGAACAAGGTAGAAACCGAATATGTTGTACCTATTATGGAAAACCAGGACACTCAAAGAACAC
The DNA here is from genome assembly GCA_036927795.1 of Iris macrosiphon. Taxonomy (NCBI): domain Eukaryota; kingdom Viridiplantae; phylum Streptophyta; class Magnoliopsida; order Asparagales; family Iridaceae; genus Iris; species Iris macrosiphon. The sequence continues at coordinate 193,276,855 of JAYESA010000005.1, forward strand.
ATGTAGGAAGTTTCATGGACCGTGCCTTAGGTATGGATAGTCTGCACATCAAGCTCCATAATATCCTCGACAAACTATATGAAGACCCGAAACTCAGAACTTTTCACAAGAACCAAGGTTTGCAAACCAAAGATTTAGGCCAAGACCAATGTTACAAATAAATGGACCTAGACCTATGGCATTAATCGCACCTCCAGTACCTCTCGTACAAACTCGAGTAACCTCAAAATTTTAGCAAAGACCACAGCTTGCCCCACATGCCTATCAGTTTAATCAGACACAGAAAGCAAATCAGAATAAAAATAAGAGAAGGAAGAAGCAAGGACAAGATTTTATGATGGATGTCAGTGAATAGAGTTGGCTGGAGACGAGGTGACAGGTACCATACTTGTATCATCTAGCCCAGCATCAATATTATTTGATTCTGGAGCAACTCACTCCTTTATATCTGCATCTTTTGCATCAATACATGATATTATGACACAGTCATTAGTTAAAAATTTGAAAATTCTTACTGGTATTGGTATTGTGAAAGTTAGTAGAATATGTAAAGAATGTCAAATTAAGATGGGGAGAGAAAGTTTTCATGTTAGATTACTAGTTTTCTGTATGAATAATTACGATGTAGTACTGGGAATGGACTAGTTAAACTCAACCTCGGCAATTATAAATTGTAAACAAGAAAGAGTTTTATTTCAACTGACAGGCAAAGATATACATGAATTTGTTAAAGATCAGAAGGAGTTTGATGAAAAGGAATTAGGAAAACTTGAATTACCTTTATAAAAAAAAATTTTACATCAGGAAACTGAAGAATTGCCAAGAATAGTTGATGAGTTTAAAGATGTTTTCCCTGATGAATTACTTGGAATACCACCTGATCGAGCTGTTGAATTTAGTATTGATCTAATTCTTGGAGCTGTTCCTATTGCAAAAAAGATATATCCAATGAATAAAGAAGAATTGGCTGAATTAAATAAACAAATCAAAGAATTGCTGGCTAAGGAATTCATTAGACCCAGTGCATCACCCTGGGGAGCACCTGTACTATTTGTAAAGAAGAAGGATGTAAGTTTGAGGTTGACAATTGATTATAGGGCATTCAATGAAGTCACTATAAAAAATAAATAGCTATTACCAAGGATCGATGAATTATTTAATTAATTGGGAGAAGCAACGGTATTCTCAAAAATTGATCTTAGATCTGGATATCACCAGGTGAAGGTTAGAAAGGAGGATATATCAAAAACAACTTTCAGAACCAGCTATAGACATTATGAATTCCAAGTAATGCCATTCGAATTAACTAATGCACCTGCTATCTTTATGGACATAATAAACATAATATTTTATCATTACTTGGATAAATTTATAATTGTGTTCATCGATGATATATTAATTTACTCAAAAAATGAAAAGGAATATGAAGAACATTTGTGGATTGTACTTCAAACTCTATGATGGGAGAAATTATATGGGAAACTGAGTAAATATGAATTTTGGCAAGATAAAATTCTATTCTTGGGACATATTGTAAGTGGAGAAAGAATAGCAGTGGATCCTAAAAAGATAGAAGCAGTTAAGACATGGCATATTCCTAAGAAGGTAGCAGAGATTCAAAGTTTTCTTGATTTAGTCGAATATTATAGAAGATTCGTAGAGAATTTCTCAAGGATTGTTGAATCACTTACCCGATTAACTTGGAAGGATAAAAAGTATATTTGGACTGATAAATGCCAATCAGCTTTTGAGAAATTAAAGAAGAGACTCATTTATGCCCCAGTACTAGCATTACCATTAGGATCTGGTGGATATGAGATATATAATGATGCTTTTGAAAAAGGATTGGGCCGTGTATTGATTCAACATGGATGGGTTATCATGTATGCTTCTCATCAACTGAAGACCCATGAGAAAAACTACCCAACTCATGATCTGGAATTATTAGCTATAGTCTATGCACTAAAATTATGGAGACACTATCTGTATGGAGAAAGGATCAAGATATTTACAGACCATAAAAGTCTCAAGTATGTATTCACTCAGAAGGAGTTAAACATGAGGCAACGAAGATGGTTAGAGTTACTTAAAGACTTTGACATGGAGATAAAATATCATCCGAAAAAGGCTAATAAAGTAGATGATGCATTAAGTAGAAGACCCACAACATTTTTCCTAAATACACCTAAGGAGATTTATAAGATTTGAGAAAAATAGGGATTGAGGTGATATGCCCAGTAGCAGAAGGAATTTGGGCCAGTTTACAAATACATTAATCATTGGTGGAAAGGATTAAGATGACACAAAAAATGATCTGAAATTGCAAAAGTTATAGAAGCAGACATAAAATGGATTGCAAAGTGGCTTAATTAAGCATGTGGATGGATCTTTGAGACTCAAAAATTGATTGTGTATACCTTATGGAGATCTTAGGATAAAAATAATGTCTGAAGCACACAGTTCACAATATTCTATCTATCCTGGGAGTACAAAAATGTATAAGGATGTGAAGCAGAACTTCTGGTGGCACGGAATGAAGTGAGAAATTGCCAAATTCGTGTCAAGATGGTTGGTCTGTCAACAAGTAAAAGCTGAGTATAAGACGATTGTAGAACTTCTTCAACCTCTACCTATACCAGAATGGAAATGGGAACATATTACCATGAACTTTGTATCGGGACCCTCGAGGACTCAAAAGGGGAATAATGCCATTTGGGTAATCATTGATAGGTTGACAAAATCGGCTAGATTTCTGCCATTTCGAGTTGGTCAGTCAACCGAACGTTTAGCAGATATGTACATAAAAATATTGTTAGCTAATATGGGTAGCCAGTGAGTATCATATCAGACAGGGATACTCAATTTACTTCCAGATTTTGGAAAAGTTTATAAGAAAGTCTGGGTACTCGTCTGAAATTTAGTTCAGCATACCACCCGCAGACTGATGGTCAATCTGAATGGACAATTCAAACTTTAGAAGATATATTGAGAGCGTGTATTCTAGATTTTGGAGGATCCTGGGATGTCCATTTGCATTTGATTGAATTTTTATATAATAATAATTATCAGACCAGTATTAAAATGGCACCATTTGAAGCCTTATAGGGAAGAAAATATCGATCCCTAATATGCTAGAGTGATATAGGAGAACGTCAACTCTTAGGAACGGAACTGGTTACTCATACTGTGAACAAAGTCAAGGCTATTTGAAGTCATCTTCAGGCAGCTCAAGATAGACACAAAATATGGGAAGATAAACATCGAAGGAATTTGGAATTCCAAGCCAGTGATCATGTGTTCCTAAAGATTTTGCCTACACGCAAAACTATTAGATTTGGAACACGAGGAAAGTTAAGTCCATGTTAAATGGGTCCTTTTGACATATTGGAAAGAATTAGGGACGTATAGTATCGATTTGCTTTACCTCCATCATTGGAAGGAGTTTATGGTATTTTTCATATCTCCCAACTCTGCAAATATGTGCCAGATTCAAGTCATATACTAGATCATTCTGAAATAACAGTTGGTCCAACATTGTGCATAAAACAAAAATCAGTAGAACTTCAAGATCGAAGGCAAAATATTCTCAAAAACAAGACTATTTCTCTGGTACGAGTGTCATGGACTTAAGACTCGCCAAGAGAATCTACCTAGAAAAGGGAGAAGGATATGCAAAGACAATACTCATATCTTTTCGAGGACTAAGGTTAGTTCTAGTTTGAGTTTTATTCTTTCTCTTATCTTTTCCATATTTCTAGGACAAAATTTAAATAAGGAGGGTAGAGTATCATACCCTATATATATATATATATATATATATATATATATATATATATATATATATTAAAATAAATATTATTTAGTTGAAATTTATGGTTATTAATTTTATTTTTGCATTTTTGCCCTCAAGCAACATTGCAATTGTCCAAAATCTAATTTTTTTTTATATTACAAGTAGACCCTTAGGGAGATTTTTGCAATTACAAAAATCTAGTTCTCACCAACTCAATACCTGTCATTTTCTCAGAAGAAGAGTAATAACTCATCCAGGGAAACATAATCATGGGTCTTTGGAAATGGGGGATTTATTCTTTGTATATGGAGAATGGAGGAGGGAGGTCTGGCTCCTCATTTCTCAACACTCTCCATCACACTCTCTCCATCCGTCTTCTCTCCTTTCCCTCTACCTGCTGCTGCTACTGCGGCTATCTGCTACAGCTGCGGGCTGCTATGGTGATCCACCAGCCGCCGATGGCGTCATCCACCCCTCGTCGGCGACCCTTCCTGTCGACCTCCTCCCGACCACCTCTACCACTTCCATATTTTCTTAGGTATAACTTTTCCAAATCATTGAATCTCGGTCAAATTCTTTTAAAATGAGAATTTATTTTGATTATATGTTGTTATTTTGAGTCTTAGGCTATTAATTAGGAAGAAAGTAAGAAAATCAAGGATCTCTTTCAATAAAGAACCAAAACTAGGCAAGCCCTTCCTCCTTATTCTCAAAATTATTTTCAATTTTGGCTATTTGTCAAATATTCATGTTAGATCCCAAACTTAAATTTTTCTGAAAATAATAATTATTATTTTTTATTCTAAAATTTATATTATTCCTAATATTAATTATGGAATATGGAAACTAAGACTTGGACACGGTAGGATATAATTGATACCACTCTAATTTCTATTCTTGAATGAATTAAATATGTAGTACATAAATGTTGATATGGTATGACCATAATAAATAACTATAAGAATTTATTGGAGTGTGATTGCTAAATTTTAATCTTGTTCATGAGCAAATTTTTTATATTTGGGAATGCTTTAGAAAATAATAAATATGTTGTGAATTATGGGAAGCTCAAGTATATAAGTTTATATATTAGTTATGATTAATAAAATTTGTGAATATAGTCGCTTGTGCTTGTGTGTGTGTGTGTGTGTGTGTGTGTGTGTGTGTGTGTGTGTGTATATATATATATATATATATATATATATATATATATAAGCAAGAGCTCATATAGAGTAGATTTTAAGAAATACATATTATACTCCTTTATGGAAGGACCCTTGTTCATGGATTTAATCATGTTTATAAATTATAGCTTAATATTTATATATACATGAACATCTATATGTAGTTCTACTTTTTTCTTGAAAAATACATGAAGAAGTTGTTCATTTTCATAAAATTAGACATTTATAAATCTATCCAGATTTGATATATGTAAGTTTTTGCTTAAAATTATCTTAGTTTGTAGTTAGAATTAGTATTGTACAAACACCTATATACTAGGGTAATTGAATACTATTTTCTATAAAGGTTAAAGCATTTTGTTTTGTAATCTTAAGAATATTTTTGAGAAAAAAAATCAATTTGAGTCTATATATATTTATATGAAGAACTATCTTCATATTTGAACTTAGGAGTTATTTTAAGACAGTAAATAATACATTTTGCCAATATTAGCGCTACTACTTTGTGAAAGTATTGATTAAAATTTTCCTAGCAATTAAAAACCAATATAAAAATTAGTATATTTAAAATGATCAATATCATACAAATGTACCCCTTGTAAATGAAATTTGTAATTATGAATTGAATATTCGTAAATCCAAAACTGGTGTAAATTCTTGATGGGTTATTTGGTATGAAAATTTAATTTTTCTAATCTCTTTGTTTAGTTGATATGTTATAGTAAGAATTGCAAAACATGAATTTCTAGTATAAAGGTAAGACTAACTAAGTTAAAGCAATCGCTACAAACGAGCATTGGTAAGAACTTTTCTTCTTAAAGAATTGTAATTTTAGTTTATATTTTAATGCATGAAATTTTGGTGTAGAGAGTTGCTCCACTTAAGGGGTTGGCATACCCGAAAATTCTACGGAGGATTGCTCCGGGTCTTTTATTTTTAAATTATAAAATTTTCGGAGTCCAAAATATGAAGGAGACTCTGCCAAAATTTTCAAGAAATTTTAGAGGAAGTCATTTTTGAAAAATTCTGAATAATTGATTATTCTATGTTATGAATTAGAAATTTTAATTTAGGATTAAACCCTAAAATCCTTAGATTACGAATTTATCTAAATTTATTACGCGTACGATACTTTTGCACATGCACGAAAGAGCAACAAAATCATCTTTGTTATATATATTCCAAGGTAAGAAATATGATTTCCATGTTTTCGAGAATTTTTCTACCATTTGGAATAGCCCTGTTAAGCGTGATAACCCGAGTACATGAAAACAAAATTTTATTGGATATTTGACGTTTTCGTGAAAGATGGAACGATTTATTAAAATATGAAATTCTCGCAAATGTGTAATCTCTGACACACAAACCAAGAATGCAAAGCAGGAATTATAATTCAATTTAATCTGATTGTTAGATTAGAAATGATTGTAAGTTTGTATAGATTTGCATTGGGATGGAAAAGAACATTTGGATTACACCGTCGAACTCGTAGCAATATTTATTATTTAAAACTAATCAGTAGTTCTCGGCATACGTATGGCTATACGATGATCGCAGTGAGTCTTAGCTCACTTATTTTTCATTGGATCCAAATTTTGAAAGAGATCGAATTCAAAAAATTATATATGTCCAATGTTTGACCTATGGTAAGAATTCTTATAAAAGTTCAAGATATTCGACAATTAATTTTACTATTACATGATCCAAATTTTCTAAAATAAAGAAAATTCAATAATTATTTATATCATGTGGTTATCGTATTTTTATGTGATTCAATATTAATGTTGTTGACACAATGCTGTCAAAATATCTGTGGAAATTGGGATCTAAGCACCATTATCCAGGAAATTTTCTGATCCCGGGTAAATAGGATTATTGTCGGGACAATAGTTGTGATGGTGATCCAAAAGTATTCTCTAAGTTGTATTTGCATATAAAATTTTTGAATTGTGGATTATGTTTTGTGACGGTGATTTGGATACTTTGTAGAATAGGGATTAGTTGGGAATACAAACCTTATATTTTAAAATTTATACTATAATGTGTCAAAGGCAATTTTTTTGAGATTTCCATATCCATTTACCTTCTGATTAATTTTCTCTTAAAACTTTATTTTATTTATTTGTCCGTTATTGACATAAGGGCTTGCTAGTCATTCTGACGACCAAGTTTTTGTTCACTAGGAACTGAAGAAAATGAAGAAGAAGTACTACCTCTTTTTAGCATCAACGAGGTCGATGGATAATGAAAGATGACTTTTGGGGATAAATTAGTTTATGAAATTTTATGACTGAATATGTAAATTAAACTTTTTGGAAAAAGGTTTGATGATGTAAATATTGAAATATATAAATATAGATATTTTAGAATGTATCCTTATTGTCTTGTACTTATCCTAGAACTTACAGACGATAATCGCAGGTATGATACCAATAGTATTGTACGGGTGCGTAACCTGGGGATGTATTATTGTACCTGGATTCCGTATTATGGGACCTGGGACATAATATTTTTGTCCGACTCTTTAGAAGCCTTGTACTTAAAGCTTCCAAGTGGAGAAAAAGACTTTGGTTGAATGTGTTTATGAGTTTTCTTTACTTAATAAGGGATATGGTGTATTGGTCAAAGTTGTATCTCATTTCAATATTTCTGTAAGTCGTAAGCCAATTTGGCATTTTTACTCGGCCGTTTGAGTGTCTTGTGTTTCCGCTTGAAAAGTTATTAATAAAATAATATTTTTCTTTCAATGCATTTATTCAATTTCTCTGTGATTGCTACAACTCTATCTGAAAATATATGTTTTATAAAATGAGCACTAGCACGCCTTGTACAAGCACAATTTTGGCTTGTACGATATCAGCCCAGTGGCAACCTTTAGTTTTACAAAATCTGGTCATGACATGACCAACCTGTCACTACCATATTTTCTAGGAAAGGGTATTTTAGTAATTTTATATTTAATTAAATATTGTGCTTGATAAATAATTATTTGTTGTATTATTTAATTATTGTTAGATGTTAGTTATTTATTTTGGACTTGTGTTAGTGGACCTAACTAGTTTAGTTTAGACCCATGGACCAACATGAATTAATTGGTTAGAACTTAGCCCATTTAGAAAGTCCATTGTTAAGGAGATGGATTAAATTAATTAAATCATTAGACTAGAAGCTTCCTTCCCTAATTATTTCTTCATAAGAGGCCCCAAGGGGTATAATAGATATTTTATAGTAGATTGAGGGAGGGGAAATAGGGGCCGGCCTATTTATAAGGGGGGAGAATTCTCTCTCCTCTTTTCATTCCAAAACTAGATCTATAATTTTTCTCAACCAAATTTCTTCATTTCCATTTCATTTTCTTACCAAATTTTATTCCAATTCCTTCCCAAATCACCATTAGAGACTTGAAAAGTAAGGCTCTAGAAGGAGAAAGCAAGGATCTACAAAGAGGAGCAATGATCTACAAGTTGGAGGCAATTTTATCTCAATTAGAGATTTCATTAGAAATTCATAACCCAATAGGTACAATTCAGTTTTTCTCCTTAATTTAGATTCTAAATATGAGATTTAACCATGAAAAATCAACCTATATGAATAGTCTACCCATAGGATTTAGTTTTGTGTTCATAGGAGACCTATTGAGAAAGTTATGGTACTTTTTGTGTCAATTTTGGGGGAATTCTGATATTGACAATTATTGTGTGTGTCAATTGATCCTATAGATCAATTTGGCATGTGTTTGTGTATTTGGGGCTAGTGTCGTGTCAACAATTGGGTACGTGTAGGTCGTATCCCAATAATTTGGTGATACGTGTTAATTTGGAAGTTTTTTTTCTCCGACACGGGACTTTGTACATGTCATATTTTGACACGGACACGTAGATCTATATTTGACTCTTCGTATTGTTCATAAATAATATATGTGACTTGTTTGTGTCCTTTGGGGTACAATTGGATGTGTGGTGGACTCGTCTCACATGCGTATCCTAGATCTAGTGGGATACGGTGTGATACTCTCCATATGGTATGTAATTATATGTAGATCTAATTCTTGTACTCTTAATTCATGAAGATTGTATTTGTGCATATATATATATATAAATATAGATATTATATATATATATTATAGTGTATATATAATTGGGCTTCTTGTATCCTAGATCTATGTATTATGTATATACTAAGAGTATATATATTATGTAGTCATTCTTCTACATATATAAATACATATGTTATAGTATATATGTTATGTGTAAATATGTATATATGTTGTTACAATATATATATATGTATGTTATTATTATTATACGTGTTTGTTAGGTACATATATTATATATGGTTTTAACAATACATATATATGATACAATGTTGATTAAAGGTGATTTTGTGTAGTACAAACATAGTGTAGCATGTATAAATATATGTATGTTTAATTGGATAATTATATTATATATAGTTGCTATATGATTATATATATATATGCATATATGTATAATTATCAATGTATTTATGTATGTGTGTACATGTTGCTATATTATAGTATGTACATAATAATAGGGAGGGTGTATGTATATTTTTATTGGTATTATATATATATATATATATATATATATATATATATATATATATTTATTATGGGGTTTATATATATATATGTGTTATATATATATGTTATATATATTTTTGTATGTTTTAGCGATAGAGGGATTGGTGACAGCCGCTGTCACTTAATGTAGCAGCAGCAGCCGCTGTAGCACTGGCAGCAGCATTAATGACAGCATCCGCTGTAATTAATATAGCAGCAGCAGCGGAAAACATAAGCAGCAGCAGCGACAGAAGATCGGTGACGGCTGCAAACCGTCACCAAAACAGCAGCAGTAGTAGGAAAGTCAGCAGCAGCAGCGACAACAGCTTCAGCGACAGTCAGAACCATCACAGTAAGGGCAGCGTATTAGAATATCAGGTTTTCAACACAGCTTTTAGCGACAGTTGACAGATTATATATATATATATATATATATATATATATATATATATATATATATATGATTATATACTTATAGATAGATATATGTATATATATATATATATATATATATATATATATATATATATATATATATATATATATATATATATATATATATATATATATATGTATTAATATTGATGTAATATATTTTTAATTGCTAATTTCTTTATAGGTATAATATTTAGTATATGTATTATATATATATTTATATATATATATATATATATATATATATATATATATATATATATATATATATATATATATATATATACGGGTAGTTAGTATAACAAGGTATTGGGAATTACCTTGAGGAACCAAGGTAATTGGAGATACCCAAGATATTGGGTTTGGGTATCAAGTTTGTGATTATTGTTGAGATACCAAGTTGGTTCAAAACCACGGTACCTATTTAATGTTGTAATTATGATTCTATATTATAAATAATTGTTTGATATATATATTGAGGTGTTACCTTGGAATTTACGTATCTGGAGATACGGTATCCTAATATTTAAGATGTGGGTTTCTTGGCTTAGACTTTAGTATCTTGACCCAATATTTTGTGATAGGCTTATGCAACCTAGAAATAGATAGTTGACCTTGGTTTGACCATAGTTGACTTAGAGTTGACCATAGTTGACTTTTGACTTTGAATTGACTTATTGACCTAGAAGTTGACTAGTTTAACTTATTTTCTTCCTGGAACCTTATATTGATGTTGTATTCCATATCTAGGTCTTCGAGGCACCGTATCAGACATCGGTGAGACTATTCATTGGACTTCAGGCGAGTACATTCTCTGATAGTTTCTCATTTATTATATCCTCTATGTTCATTGTATCTAGTATAGATATCCATATTTTTCTTGACACGATGGTTACAAGGATTGGTATATCCGGATCTCGTCATGAGATATTATTCCTTGGTATTTGGTGTATCTTGTGCAAGTCTTATTTCCTTGATTATCTTGTACATGTACAGATACTGATTCTCGGAAAGACTAGCTATCTTCTTGGGGAATCTTGTATCATAGCGTACCATGGTTGAATCTATTATACCAATCAGGGGTAGAGAATATGTAGTGTAGATATGTGATCATACCCATCTTGTATCTTGAATAGTTTTAATCATACACCACACGTATGATTAGCCAGGCCATAAATCTTGTATCTCTTGTATCAAGTTCCCAAGCCGATCACATGTTAAAGCTAGTACTCACACACTTAGACATTAGTATTCTTGCTCATTGACATATTGCTTATTATTGTATTATTTCCAGTATTTTCTTATTGTATATATATCTCTTGTATCTATTATGCATCTTGTATATTCATATCTATTTACTGTTACATAGTTTTTATTATTGATTAGAACTGCTATTAGAGATGTACTCTGCTCCTTTCCTGACTGGATATATTTTTTTAGATGACACTGAGGAGTGGCACCTTACCTATTATGGACCTTAGGATGTTGTGGGTTTAGAGTCTGAGACCCTGGATCAGGAGGGACTTATCCCAACTGAGACAGTTAACCCAGGAGTAGTAGCTTCTTAGTATTCCTTGTACTGGATTTATCTCCAGCTTATTTTATTATTTCTTTCATACTCATTTATGTATTATTTTGCACTCATGAGTTTTATTGTGACTATTATATTCTTTATATGATTCATGCTTTCCATCTTAGATTGGTGATTGAGTATATTGTCATTGTTGGTGGTTTATTATATTGTTAGATAGATTATCCAGACAGCGTTCTATCGCCGATTCTGCGGCGTAGGCTGGGCGTTGTTTCTGACTTGTACCCTTACATCGGGTGCGGGTTGTGACACATTTTTAGTAGTGGCCCGTGCAGGTCTAGCTTCACAAAGTATGCGATATCGTGGTAGTGCGACAATTTAGTTGTACTACTGCGAGCCTGCGATATGTACGATATACTATACTGATGTCATATTTTTCGGAGCAATATGGACGATATACTATACTGATGTCACATTCTTCGGAGCAATATGGACGATATACTATACTGATGTCACATTCTTCAGAGCGATATGTACGATATACTATACAGATGCCATGCTCTTCGGAGCTGGACGTTATTATATTACAATGCCCTTGTATGGGGCTATATATGGCATATACTAGCCAGTTGTCACGATTGGTAAATTACATCAGCATATGTCTAGCCTACACTTTCCCATACACTCAAAGTTATCCTCAAATTGCATTCACTTAGATGGTGAGCGCACCCCTTTATTTATTCAGTATTTACTTTATGGCATGTTTCTATGTATCTTGTTATGTCCCTCTGAGGAACTGGTCCCTTTCCAGGTATAGATGTTCATGAGTATTCGCAGGAGCGCAGATCCGGACTGGTTACTTATATTCCAAGGAGTCCTCTCTTCGAGTCTCAGTGATTGTTGGGTGTTGTACTTATATTATTGGGATTGCTTTTATATTCTAGTTTGACAGTGGATTTGTTTCCATCCGAGTGTCATCTTGAGATACTTTATATTGAGATCTAGTTTCATAGATATTGGTTATTTACTTATATTTGATTTCTGTGGATGAGATTTAGACTATACCCTTGTAGAAGCATAAAAAATACGTTGAATAGCTATACGCAGCATTTTGATGCTGGGCAGCATAAAAAGATGACCTCAGAGCCATCGGCGTACAAACAGAGCTTTTTCGCTGAGCACAGCGTAAAATATAAAGCTCAAGGACTATCCACGTAATACAGAATGTCCAGGCTGCTTCAGCGTAAAAAGGGTGCTACATCGCCTTTATGGCGTAAAACTCATCCGCTTTAATGCAGCATTGAAGTGTACGAGGAACGCTTCGTATTCCCCAAAATGAACCTGTCAAATCATGCAGTGAACCTGACGTCTGACTCCTGACAAAGAGTACTGCACGACTACCGAGACGACGGCTATAATGATGGCGCGGCACGGCGACCCAGGCTGTCGTTTAGTGCCATTTTCTTGGCGTAAAATGCTTTTACGCATACAAGGGAATACGCTGCCTAGTTTTACACAGGCAGACGTGAGCTTCTTACGCTCCGCAGAAGACGAACAGACTGCCACGTCAAAAGATGGTCTTCGTACAGAGCTCGAGGCACGTCTCTGCATTTAATGCGCAGAGTGATGGCAATTCCTCGAGACACGTCTCTGCATTTAATGTACAGAATAATGGCAATTCCTTGAAGCACGTCTCTGCTTTTAATGCGCAAAATAATAGCAGATCTTCGAGACGCGTCTCTGGAATACGCTGCCTAGTTTTACACAGGCAGACGTGAGCTTCTTACGCTCCGCAGAAGACAAACAGACTGCCACGTCAAAAGCTGCTCTTCATACAGAGCTTGAGGCACGTCTCTGCATTTAATGCGTAGAATAATGGCAGATCTTCGAGATACGTCTCTGGAATACGCTGCCTAGTTTTACACAGGCAGAAGTGAGCTTCTTACGCTCCGCACAAAACGAATAGACTGCCACGTAATTAGCTGCTCTTCATACAAGGCTCGAGGCACGTCTCTGCATTTAATGCACAGAATGATGGCAGATCTTTGAGACACGCCTCTGCATTTAATGCGCATGATGGGGGCATATCTCTGTATTTAATGCAAGAGATTTGATTATATCTCCAAAATTCGTAATTTTGACTAAAACGTCCACATCATCACTTTGGCACATTACACCATCGGGCTATTCTCAGCTATGGGAGCACGCTGTACGCTATCTTCTTGGAATACGCCAACTCAGGCCACATTTGCATTGGTGCATATTAAGGCTATTCGGTCCAGAATTCGCGCAAGGCCTCAGTCAGGGGAGGAGGATCAGCTATCTTCTACGCCCACTCAGCTTCTATGCCTACTCGGCTTCTATGCCTACTCGGCTTCTACGCCTACTCGACTTCTATGCCTACTTGGCTTCTACGCCATGGTGACAGTTATTGGCTTCTACGCCAACCTCTTCTACGCGGGGGATAACTACCTACGTGGCTTTTACGCCGTGATCTTTGCAGCAGTTATACGCATTATCTCTTAATGTGACACGCGTCACACGCTCATTCAAAATGTCATTTATACGTAGGCAACGGTTATTGTAACCGTCGTGTAAAAAGTGCTAAGCTTTCCACCACTCGGCTTCTACGCCGACTAATGGTCACTGTCACTAAAACCCTATAAATAGAGACCTCTATTGACTGAGGTCGAGGGGGAAGAAAATTAAGGTCGAGAAAATGGTCGAAAAACTGAAGATCAGAACCGAAGAGTCTTTGAGAGAAAAGAATCCAGAGCTCAAACAAAGAGTAGTGATTGACGACTTTGGAATCGAGCATCCACTCTCCTTTGCAACCTTCAAAGTTTCTTTTGTCTTCTACGGCACTTCTTCATCATCATGTGGTCCAAGGGACAAAGTGATCGACTGCAGATCAGACTCCTATAGCAATATTTACCCAGATTAAAAAAATTGTACTTGACATCCTCGTATAGGATTAATTATACAATCTTGTTTGTAAACCAAAGAGCGGGTTTCGTATAAACCTCGTTTCCATTTCTTTCGTTTATTATCAAACACAAGATGGCGACTTTGCTGGGGACATCTTTCTCTTCTGACGAGAAAGCTATTTCTCAACACGATGCGGTATCCGTGGGATCCGCGAAGAAGACTCTGGTCGTCCAGTTCGACCAGTCTGCCTACGAAGATTTGCTTCACTCAGGGGGTAGCTCTCACTCTCTCTCTGTTCAAGACCACAGGAAGCTGTGTAGGGTCTGGATGTCCAAGACATCCCCTACCATTCCTACCGACTCTTCGATCTCTCCGACCGACCAGGTTGTAGCTGCACAACCTTTGTGCCCCGCGCGTAAAATTTAGTCTCCCGTCCCTGACGTGGCAGACAAAACTTCAGACAATGCCTCAGTGCTAGTCCAGAAGCCTACTTCGCGCTCTGCACATAAAATTCAGTCGCTCGTCCCTGACGTAGCAGACAAAATTTTGGACAATGCCTCAGCGCTAGTCCAGAAGCCTACTTCGCGCTCTGTGCGTGAAACTCAGTCTCCCGTCGATGACGTGGCAGACAAAATTTCTGATAATGCCTTAGCGCCAAATCAGAAATCCCAAACGTGCTCCGTGCGTAAAGACGCATCTGCCCTCCGCAGAAAAGTAGATGATCCCTACAATCTACGCAAGGGAAAGCAAGTGGTGGACTACTCAACTTCTCGGCCCTTACGCCACCAAGGGAAGAATCTGCCCGCCCTCCGGATTACGCGAGAACCGGATGGCCGACTGAGGACCTCCTCTGTCTTACGCCAGCCTGAGCAGAACTCCAAAATACGCCAGGTGAAGCCCCTCAGCGTAAAGAAGGTTCAGTCTGCGGAAAGACACGCTCCTCAGGGATCATCCGCTACCCAGATGGCCAACCTGTTGTATACGGGTGGCACAGGGAGAACTATGGTTCCCAACATCCGCATGCCAACTGATGTGAGTAGAAGGAACAAGCCATCTTCTTCTTATTCTTTTATAAATCCTCTTGACCTGCGTGAGTATCTGATCCAGAAGCGCAAGGATAAGGGATCTTCCAGTATGTCTATTACGCCTCCTAGCGAGCACTATTGTAATGGCCATAGGATTGTAGTTAATTATTGCTGTTCTGGAGCAAAACGGTTGGTTTTTGACCGGTTGAACTACTCTCTGTCTTTCCAGGAAGAAAAACCCACACATGCATCAGTGAACATGACTTCACACATACTTAGGGGAAGATCGAACTCAAGACGTCATCCCTCTAGAACTCCGAGCCGAAGGAGATTCAACAAGCTCCTTAAGAACGCTGAAGCTGGGGTGTTTCGAAACACCCGTTCGATGTCACGATAACCGACTTCGTACTCTTCTGATTCCGATGCTGGGGGTCGCCAATCTCCCGAATCAGATGCTGAAAGTATAGAGTCAACTTCTACAGAGACCTATACCGATCCTTCAATGACACCCAGGGAGATGGGAGTTTATGCCATTAGAGATGAACACGAGGAAGCTTCCCCGTCAGGGAGCGCTGAGCAACGCATTGCTGTACTGGAGACATCTCTGAAAGAGATGCAATCCATGATGGAGAACATGCACCAGATGATGCTGACTCAACACACAGCTGCCATGGCTCAAGCATCGGTCCCTCTAACTCAGATACGTGTGGGGGTGGACTTACCACCATCCAACCCGATCCAAGAGCCTACTCCAGATCAGGAATCAGCAGTTCCTCCGCTTCCTCACTCGGAGAATGTATTACCTCCCGTTGGAGTCACGATGCAACCGATTCCTCACCACTTTGTGGTCCCGCTACCGGCTGAAGATCCGATGCAGGCAGTACGGGAGTTGAAAGCCCAATTTGATGCCTTGAAGCACAAAGATCAGCTCAAGAAATTAGGAATCAACCAGCCTTACCTGACTATCTGGGAAGAGGCCCCTTTCCCTCCTAAATACAAACCGCAGACTATGGCTTTGTTCGAGGAAAAAACATCACCGAGCCAGTACATGAACTACTTCAGTATGATGACGGTGTTATTACAAGGGAATGATGCCCTCCTCACTCGGGTGTTCAAGGGCTGTCTCTCGGGAGTGGCTTATCAGTGGTACCGTAGCCTGGCGGACAACTGCATTACTTCCTTTGAAGACTTCAAGGCTTTATTCTTCGCACGATTCTATGAGGGAGGGATGGACATGTCTATGTCCCCTCTCATCGAAGTGAAGCAGAAGGAAAAAGAGAACGTTCGCACTTTCATCGAACGTTTTCGTCAAGCCACTTTGCAAATGCCTCCCGGAGTTCTAGACTCGGCATTGGTGGACATTTGCAGGAAGAACCTTCTTCCCGTGATCTCGGTGTTCACCGAACCATATCAATTCCATGATTGGCCCTTGTTCATCATCTCAACGGTAGCCGCTGAGGACAACAGTCAGAAGGCGCGTGATAACGGCATCATGATCTCTGCTTCTGATAAAGGCAAGAGGTCATCCCCCAACAACGACCATCCTCGGGGTTCCAAAGGGAAAGAAGCTTTGGCGATCAAATACGTCCAGGAAAAAGACCGCGGCAACCACACAGACGAAATCTGGGACTTCCAGGCCCATTGAAGTATACTCTTTCGACGACGACGATATTCCGAGCATATTCGAGTGTCTCGTCAAAAGCGGCAAGATTATCCTTCTTGAGGAGAAGCGGCCTAATGAAGTCGGCAGTACTAGCAACCCCAAGTACTGCATCTTCCATAGATACATACACCACCCTACAAAGGCGTGTTATGTACTGAAGAGGAAGATCCAGGAGCTGATCGATGCTAAGGCCATCACTCTGCGCAACAGCGAGAAAATGGTCACAGGCCAAACCATCCACATTATCTCCAGGATCAATCCTCTTTGGGTACTGATGAACAAGCCAAGTGTTCTTAATTCCCGACTCGCGACTTGGGCGATGTTATTAACACCGTAAGACATGGTGTACGTCCCTCAGAAGTCCATCAAAGGCCAAGCGTTGGCTGATTTCCTAGCTGCTCTTTCGATCCCGGAGACCTCTAAACTATACGAGGACATTCCCGACGAAGTTGCGGAATGTAATTCCACGATGAAAAGTGATGCATGGCAACTATTCTTCGATGGTGCCTCCAGGACTGGTCCCAGGGGAAACGTGGTTTCAGGAGTAGGAATTGTCCTAGTTACTCCTGATAAACTCGTCATCTACCGAGCATATTCTCTTAGCGAGCCCTGTTCTAATAATGTGGTGGAGTATAACGTTCTACTAATCGGGCTCCAAGTCGCTAAAGAATTAGGCGTCGAATCTCTGGAAGCTTTCGGTGATTCTCTGCTGATCGTCAATCAAGTCAGAGGAATATATGAAGTCAGGAATCCAGACCTCATCCCCTATCACCGAGCAACGGTCGAGATAGCCATGACATTCAAAGGATTCTTCCTAGAACATGTGCCTCGATCTCAGAATCTGGAAGCTGATGCCCTAGCCAGTCTAGCTGCAGATTTAGCTATTCCTATAAGAAGGCAGAATTCGATGATCCTTCTTAACAGAGATTTATTCTGTGTGAAAAATAACTTTCATATAGAACGCAGCTACGCTGTGAACACAGATCCTCCCAAGAGAGACTGGAGAAGTCCCTTTATAGATTTCATGGCATACGGAATCTTACCGGAGGACCTTAAAGAAGCAGTATCCGTCAAAAGACGATCATTACGCTTCTATCATGACGCTTCTTCACAATGTCTATATCGCCGGACCTACGACGGACTGCTATTGAGATGTCTCTCCGATGAGGAGGCACAGCGGATTATCTGTGAAGCTCACGATGGCGTATGCGGAGCGCATCAACCCGGTCCTAAGCTACAGGTTCGTATCAGGAGGATGGGCTATTACTGGCCTACTATGATCACAGATGCAATAAAGTATGCAAGACAATGCAGAGCCTGTCAGGTCCATGCAGACTTTATACATCAACCTTCTGAACATCTACATCCTACGATTGCATCCTGGCCTTTCGAAACATGGGGTATGGATATCATTGGTCCTATTCACCCGTCTTCTTCCAGAGGTCACCGGTTCATACTGGCCATCACAGATTATTTCTCTAAATGGGCAGAGGCGATCCCTCTTGCTGAGGTGAAGGCATCTAATATGATCAGCTTCATCAAGCATCATGTTATTTATCTCTTTGGGATACCCCGAAGGATAATTCATGACAATGGACCTCAGTTCATCAGCCAAGCATTTTATCGATTTTGCGATAAAAATCGGATACAAAATGTGGCCTCTACGGCATATAATCCTGCTGCTAATGGTTTGGCGAAAGCTTTCAACAAAACCATTATTAAACTCTTTCGTCTCTTCGAACAAGAGGGATTGGAATGAGAAGCTAGGAGAATATCTCTGGGCATACCACACAACAGTACGGGCACCGACAGGTTGTACCCCATTATCACTAGTTTACGAGAGTGAAGCAGTTCTCCCCATCGAAGTCCAAATTCCGTCACTCAGGATAGCAGTGGCTAATGAGCTGAATCAAGAAAAGAATGACCTGTTAAGGCTTCAAGAGTTAGAAGGATTAGACGAGAAATGCCTCCAAGCTCAACAGAGCATCGCGTTCTACCAGGCACGTATTTCCAGATCTTTTAATTCAAAAGTAAAGGAAAGAGTGTTCAAAGTTGGCGAGCTAGTTTTAGCTGTGAGAAGGCCGATGATTCTTACTCACAGGAGTAAGGGTAAATTCCAGCCCAAATGGGAAGGCCCTTATGTGATCGAGACGACATTCTCAAACGGCGCTTACAGGTTAGCCAAGCCTAATGGAGACTTGTTAATGGCTCCTATCAATGGCAAATTCCTGAAGAGGTACTATGCTTAACCTCCTTTGCTCAAGTGGAAGATGGCAAAAATCTCATTATGACAAAACTACTTCCAAAACGAAACTGGTTGGATCATATTTTATCATGTCCATATAACCTCTGAATAGATATGTTCAACTAATTTGGAACTCCAAGACCTATCACGTCCATATTACCTCTTATAGTGTTTTGTGTACAAATTTTAGCTAAAGCATATTCTATCATGTCCATATAACCTCTGAATAGATATGTCCTGCTAAAACTTACCGAGAGTATATCACGTCCATATTACCTCTGATATCATTTCACCCAAACCTGTCATTTATATTCCAAAATGATGGGTCCACAAAGTCAGATAAAAGCCTCTTTATTATTCCCAGAAAGAGCAAAATTACATTAGAAAGCAAAAAAGTACATCACTCAGGGGGAGCAGTTTGGTCGCGAATCTGCCGTGCCAGAGCAGCCATTCTCTCATCCCTGGAGTTCAAGACATCGGCGCGAGCACGCTCCAACCTTGCTGCGTCATTGTTCAAAGCGGATAGCTCGGACCGAGTATGCACGAAACCCGCATAGACAATACCCACATGCGTCAGATTCTCCTGGGCGGTCTCCCTCCGATTCTTCAGTACATCTCGAGTTGCCGACAAAGAGACAGCCTCCTCCTCCGCTCGAGCGAGTTCATCTCTCAAACTGCGGACCCTTGCTATCACTTCCTCATATTCGACTTCGCACTGAGTCAGCTAAGGAATGACGTGCTCCAGTTCGGCACGCTCCTGATCCATCTCCTGCTGCTGTTCCTGGATGGATTTGTCCAGAGATTCTAGTCGCCCAGCAAGCTCTACAGTCAAGGAGTCGAACCTAGCTTGGACGATACCGTCGATGCTGCCTCGAGATAGCTGCAAATATTCGTTAATGGGTTGTTCCAAACCATTAACTATCTGCTCTAGCGCATCAGCTCTTCCAGTGTCACTGAAATGTCTAATCTGCGCTATAGTAAGGTTGTAGGACGTCCTCAGAGCCTCGAAGTCTAAATTCTTCTCCAACACCATTGATATCAGCGTCTTCAGAGTGGTGTAGAAAATGGAAGAAAACTGCTCAACCAACTTGGTGAGATTCAAATGGGTGCTGGGGGTGGCTGCAATATCAGAGAATCCTCTTCCAGGAATGACTGCCGACGACGTTGCCACAATCGTCGCCTCGACAGGTGGTGCAGCGAAGGAAGATGCACCGACAACGGTTGGAGTGACTGGCGTACTCAAAGGAGGCATTGTCGTAATGACAGGCTCCTCTTTCTCTTGAGATATCGGAATCTCTTCGACGGGCGAGCCGGCACCCTAAAATGCTTCCTCTTCGAAGCCGGGTACCTCCATGTCATCGCCAGGAGCTGAAACAGTGCCAAAAGGCGCATCAACACTGCCCTCCCCGTAGATGTCTTCCCCTGAAAAGAAGACAAAAGAGAGTTAATATCAAAAGAATGTTAATTTTCATAAAAAGAGGCGTAAAGATGATATTTACCCATGGCCGATGGCATATATGTCGCGTCTGCAGCCAGTACAGCTAAATCATTTCTTAATGATGCTAAGCAAGCTGTCATACCTGGAGAAGGTGGTATGTCAACCGACACTGGCAAATATTCTTCCAGGTCCTCGTCAAGTTCCAACCGAGGTTCATCGGCTGGAATCTCACTGGGTGCACTGACAGACACGGCAGGGGTTTCTCTCGATGCTGATCTAGATAAAGATATCCTTATTCGGCTCGGCCCCGAAGGCGATCTCGTACCACTACCTAAAGCGGTAGCAGCGACAGCAGCCTCGAGTAGAGGTTCTCTGGCACCGCCAGCCGGAACTATAGAGGTTCCCACTCTAAAAAGCGAGGAACCTCCAATCAAAGAATCATCCCCAACAGGGGGAGATATAGGCTCACTTCTAGGAGCCTCATTGCCGGGAATCCTGAGAGGACGAGTAACCATCTTCTTCTTCCTCTTGCAAGGGGAAGTCTCCTTCGGAGCAGGAGCCCTTCGTTTACCAGAGATTACCAGAGGCCCTGCAGGCGGAGGTATTTTACCCCTCGGTACCGCCAACAGAGGCTCATCTGGATTAACGGAATCTTCACCCTCGTTAGAAGAGACCGAAGGGATTTTGACTCTTCTCGCAGATTTGGAGGAGGGCATCCTAAAACTTCCACGCATATCAAAATCGCGATGGAAGGTGTTGGTTGCCACATAGAACTGGGCATACGAGTGGAGGATGCGCAGCTCCGTGGATAGTGAAATGACGGGGACGGTCAAAATTGCTTCAGTGCAACCCATGATGAAGTATCGCCATCCTCTTGCTCCATCAATGAGTCTGCCTCTGGACCTGAAGCTGGTAACGGCATTGCCCACATGCAATTGGTCATACCCGAATTGCCTTGCGAACCGACTAGGCAGGTAGGGTTCCAAGAAGCATTGGTCTTCACTTCTGTACGGTAGATGGGAAGGTCTAATACAGACCAACCAATTAAAAGCCTCAGGACAAAGAACGGTCTTCCCATCGCCCACGTCCTGAAGTCTGCGCCCCTGTTGATTGAGATGTACAGAGGGGACAGTGCAGAAGTTCTTCCAGCTGTGACCGAAATTCAGTACCCGCCGACAGTCTAAAACTGTGGTCACGTTCCAGGAGGAATTCTTGTAATTCAGCAAGAAACTACCCCCCGAACTGCTGCCAGAGCCGGGAGACATCACCCTGGGGTTATGGAGAATTAACCATCCCATCAAATACAGGTATGGTAATTCTACCCTGGGAAAGCTATCGCGCCGAGTTTTATCGGCAAGCAGCCCATCAGTAAGGGCCCTCAGGCCAGCTTGTATGCGGCACACCATGGCAGGGAGCAAGCCCAGTCTTGCCCTGAACACCAGACGCACTGCAGGCCATAGCGTGTTGCGGTGAATGCGGTCCGCAGATGCAATCCCGGGTACCACAAGTCGGCGCAGCCATATAGAAAGAAAGCCAGCCAGTTGAGCTTCCTTGGACAGAGGTCTGCGGCAATGCCTCAAATAACTATAGGCCTTAGTGCCTGCAGGATATTTCCCTATCCCTTCATTGAGAATCTGTTCCGGAGCCCCTGCGTCTTCCATAAGATCGTCGACTACCTGAGCACTAAACACTAAGAACGCTCAGAAGATTCAAAGGCTGATCCTTCGTATCCAAGACCTTCTCTGGCTTAGCAGTCCTGGCCCGGTGAAAGAAGAGGTAGGACGCCCATTTATTGGTATGAGCCAAATCTGAGGGCTCACCATAAAAAGCGGTGCAAGCAAGGTAGTGGCACATCAGCTCCTGGTACACTGACACTACCCGAGGGTCTGAATCCTCCAGCTCCCGGTTTGTGGGAACATACTCTTCATATGGAGTATCCCCCATCGGCAGTCTCGAGATCTCTGCCATCTCGTGGAGGGCCAATCCCAACTCCCCCAGTAGAGTGGCAAAAGTCCAGGTGAGCGAGATATATCGCTCCATCAGAGCCAGAAATAGGCTAGGATTGAGAGGTAACCCAACACTGGTAGCACTCACAGCTGCGTACAGACCAATGCCCTCCAGCTCGGTCTGAAAATGCTTCAGGGCCCATTCAGCTAAGCGAGCCCATCGAAGATTTGTAGGGGTGATCCACCCACTTGTCCGAGGGTTCACCTTAGGGTATACTCCTCCGTGCCCCATGAAATCGTTGCAGAAAGTCGGTAATTGGACCGACTGGAGCAGTAAGCTCTCTTCACTCGGGACACTGCCCGGATACAATCCTCTGAATGGTATCACAGAGCCGGAAGGGCGGCTGACAAACGATCCCTGGTCAGCTCCTTTCAGATGAAATATCTTCCCCGGCCGGCCGTGAAGATCGGGAGTCAACGTCCACGACATCCTCCTGGGATGTGTGGCATGGAAGAATGCCGAGATAGGGTAGTCTTTCAGCATCTTCGGCAGATACAGAACCAAGCCCCCGGCAGGGAAAACCCAGAGTTCTTTCTTGGGCTTCGTCTGGGACTGCTTGTCAATCATGTCCCCGAAGAGAAAAGCCGGCTTTATGTATTGGTCCCCGTCTATGTACGTCAGAGGCTCTCCGTTGATCATGTTCAACAGCGTTCGCTCGCCTTGAGCCAATATCAGGATTCCCCTTCCTTCAGGATATTGAGGTCCAGAGATGGGAAATGTCACGTGGAACAAATCCTCCAGGTAGTTGGAGTGCAGCATCCCGGCAGCGGAACCCATCACCTCAGCCAATGGAGACGCATGCAAGTTAACTGCAAAATACAAGAAAGACACGTCAGTTTCTATACTAGATATTACAATCTTGCAGCATATGCTAAGAGGCAACAGTCTGTGCTTTACGCCAAGACTGTAAAAACTTGAGCTTTTACGCTGGAATCTTATCCCAAAGCATAAAATTCAAGACTGGCAGTATACACGAAAAACTCGACAGTCTGTGTTTTACGCCAAACTGCCAAAGTTTGAGTTATTACGTCGGAATTCTCATCCAGAATTGTAACACTCAAGTTTTATAGTATACGCCAAGTTTCGACAGTCTATGCTTTTACGCCAGACTGCGAAAATATGGAGTTTTTATGCTGACACATTAGAAATATGGGCGTAAAAGATAAAATATTTCTGTGCATCATCTTCCTCAGAGAGGCTATCAGCACAGAAGACGACCTAGCACGTTCACGTACGACGTGTGCGAATGATTTTTCTTCGTTCGTTCTTATCATCCCAAAAGCCTCACCTATGACACCCGGTGCACAGCTCATCGACGGGACACTTCGTTCAGAATGAAGCTCGTCTTGCCCGACGGAAGTCGCTCTCGCTTGGGCAGCAGAGCGAGAAGAAGAAGAATCAACCTTCTTTTCCTTAGAGGAGGAGATTGGTTTCGGGGCCATTGCTGAAAACTCTGAATGCTCGGAGAGGAAACGAAGGAGAGAACTCGAATAGTCGAAAGCTTTCTTTTGCAAAAGACAGATGAAAAGTTTTTCTCTGAAAGCCTTGGGATATATATAGAGTTTGGATGGACTCCTCGAATCCTGAACCAAATCCGACATTTAATATTCGGTTATGATTGGGGATTACGTCAACCAATTACTCAGGGAAGGCGGACAGTCAGCGAATTCGAAAAATTTCGTGCAAAGCAGATTCGTGGTTCTACGCCAAGGAGCTTTCTACGCTCGACGGCTACAAATCTACGGTTTTACGCTCACATGCTATAAGTCTATAGTTTTACGCCCGGATGCTTTTATGCTCGGTAGCTTTTACGCTCGAGAGGCTATAAACCTATGACTTCACGCTCAGCAGCTACAAATCTATGATCTCACGCTCGGTGGCTTTTACGCTCGGAGGCAACAGACCCACAACTTCACGCTCGGAAGACTTTCTTTTCAAAGGCTACAAATCTACAGTTTCTACGCCCAGATGCTCTCATGCTCAGCAGCTTTTACGCTCGAGAGGCTAAAAACTTATCATTTTATGCTCATCCACATTTACAGATCTATGACTTTCCGTATATCTGAGAATACGCAGGCCAGAGTAGGCGTATATCTGAACAATTCTCAAGGCGGTCAATTGCAAGAGTTCACACAGAAGATACTCCTTCTTGACCTCAAAATATCCCAAGTACCCAAAGCATACAAAGTTCAACATTGAAAATGACTCTTCTTCTTGGGTCGATTAGAGGTTCATCTAGAATCCAGTCTGAATATTTTATCTACAGTTCAAGATGGCAACTCAGTTTTTGACAGCCATTTCTTGCCCTGTTCCAAGGGATTTTCGAGAAATCATTCTTGAAGATGATGGTCTGAACAAAAATTCTGTTTATCAGAAGCGACGGTTCAGAATTCTACGTAGCTCCCCATTCCTAACAGCAGGACAGTTCGAATACTCGACTTAAATGCTAAAGCGGCTTTTTACGCATCGTCAGTTATGCGTAGAAGACAGGACGGGACCTAATACTCTTTCTAAAAGAGTTGGCGTAAAGTTACCAAACGTGTTGAAACTACACATATTCAGACTTCAGCACAGCAAAATATATGGCAAGATGATCATATGCACAGAAGAAGACGATCTTATTAAATCATGATTACATATGAGGGAAATCCAGTCTACAAGGGTTTTTCTTCATTTTCATGGTTACATATGAGAGAAATCCCGTCTACAAAGGGTTTCTTATTTTTACTCTAAAGATCGCACCCAGAATCTGTTCTGCCAGGTTCTCGCATGGGTGGAGATCTTCATCCATCTTCTCCAGCAGTTAGTCGGTTTCCGCAACCGACTAACAAGAAAATGATCAATGGCAGGAGGATACAAAACTGGGCCTGCCTAAATTAAGCAGATCCTATCCTCCGTACGCCATGACAGATTGAGTTGAGGTATTTCACCCAACTCAACACTCGAAGACAGGGCTAGTTTGTCTTCTTTCGTCCATGAATGATAGGAGAAAATACAGCTTGCAAGCTGTCTAGTCGAAGGTGACCCTTCCTCTCTCCTAGGACGAACTGCCATACAAAGTTGCTGATTATCCCGAGCAAAGGAAGCTATGATATCCTTCCATGATCCATCGTTGCAGAGGACATTTGCTCGAAGATGCCGTCTTTTTCGGCTCCTTACATGCTGGAAGAACATGGTCTTCTTCTTCCTCAAATCGACCCGACGAACTCCGGCGATCATCTCTGTGTAGTGAAGGAAATATGGGAAGAACGGGTTAACTCCTCAGCCTTTATATAGGCAAAAGAGAACGCACCGAATCCCAACAAATCCCCAATAAATTTGCCAGAAAGTCATCCTTGAAGTACGTGTCAGACTTGACCGTTTCATGCTTCATTCAAAGCATTTCAAATTACGAGGAATTTGAAAACTTTGAAGCGGGTATTGTAGAAGCATGAAAAATATGCTGAATAGCTATATGCAGCATTTTGATGCTGGGCAGCGTAAAAAGATGATCTCAGAGCCATCGGCATATAAACAGAGCTTTTCCGCTGAGCACAGCATAAAATATAAAGCTCAAGGACTATCTGCGTAATGCAGAATATCCAAGCTGCTTCAGCGTAAAAAGGGTGCTACATCGCCTTTATGGCGTAAAACTCATCCACTTTAATTCGGCATTGAAGTGTACGAGGAACGCTTCGTATTCCCCGAAATGAACATGTCAAATCATGCAGTAAACCTGACGTCTGACTCCTGACAAAGAGTACTGCACGACTACCCAGACGACGGCTATAATGATGGCGCGGCACGGCGACCCAGGCTGTGGTTTAGTGCCATTTCTTTGGCGTAAACTGCTTTTACGCATACAAGGGAATACGCTGCCTAGTTTTACACAGGCAGACGTGAGCTTCTTACACTCCGCAGAAGATGAACAGACTGCCACATCAAAAGCTGCTCTTCGTACAGAGCTCGAGGCACGTCTCTGCATTTAATGCGTAGAGTGATGGCAATTCCTCGAGACACGTCTCTGCATTTAATGCGCAGAATAATGGCAATTCCTTGAGGCACGTCTCTGCATTTAATACGCAGAATAATGGCAGATCTTCGAGACACGTCTCTGGAATACGCTGCCTAGTTTTACACAGGCAGACGTGAGCTTCTTACGCTCCGCAGAAGACAAACAGACTGCCACGTTAAAAGCTGCTCTTCGTACAGAGCTCGAGGCATGTCTCTGCATTTAATGCGCAGAATAATGGCAGATGAGAATCCAGAACCAGCAGTAGGCAGTACCAGAGGAGCACTTTGTCTACCTGGAAACCTACCGAATGCTCTGCATCGTCATGTCATACCTGATAACAACATATGATGATAAAATAAATAAATGAATATATAAAGTATATTCTACAGTCAAAATATTATACATAACTCACACTATTAATAGAATTGTACAGTAAATAACTTGTACTATCATAAGTCTAAATAGATAGTACATTCTATAGTCAAAATATAATATATGTCACAAGTCCAAATGTATTTATTTTATTTTTAATCATCTTCAGAAAATTTATCTTATCCGTCTTTTTCGTCCTCCTCTTCCTCTTTCTCCTCATCTTCACTTTCATCTACTTCTTCTTCGTCTTCGTCTTCGTCTTCATCTTCCTCTTTGAATAATTTTACCTCTTCTACATTATTAGTCGTATAATGTGTAACTTTCGTTGAGCCCACATCTACAATATTTGTTACAAGAGGTAGCACATCCTCCTGATAAGCTATTTCGTCAACGTTAGAGGTATTTCTAGCTTTAGTCTTGCATACTGTCCACCAGTCTGACCTTGATATTTTCTGTCTAGGATAAGTTATGAAGTACACGAGCTGAGCCTGACTTGATAGGACAAATGGTTCATAGCCTTGATATCTACGCTTGTATATCCATAAGACTATGCTTGTCAATTTTTTAATCTTGATCTTGATTCGGATCGAACCATTCACATTAAAAATACGATCTTAGCAGGTTTTATGCCATAATTATATGTCAACTCCATAATCTCTCGTAAGATACCAAAAAAAAATTGCCTGGATCAACGTCTTTGTAGTTCAAAGATTTGATACACAAATAACTATTTTTCATGGAAACAAGATCCAGGAAGCTGTCTCTGATCGGAGCATTTGTTGACTTGAATCTAAACCCATTCACACAGTAACTTGGCCATATTTTGTCAGCAGTAATTGGTCCCTTGGCTAGAGTTCTAATAGATTCAGTCTCGAATATTATTAGACAATCGACCTAAATACCAAAAAAATGATAGTTATTTATTGTGAAAGTGCATACAAAAAAAAAAATTACCGAGGTCCTTACATATGTGTTTAACTAAGAAGGAAACTAACGTCTCATTTCTTTTTCTACTTTTGCGTCTATTATGTAGGGTCTAACCGACGTCAACTCATCATTATTTGTGCTGAAAACACAAGTCCTTCATGTGAGGTCCATCGATAGTAATTCGACGTAAAATTCCTCGAGTACAAATGATATGTCACATCTACTTCTGAGTGGTATTTCAAGTTACGACATCTCACACAAGGACACTTAATTTGGTGTCGTCCATGTACTGAGGGAACACCTTGGCGAACTGCAGGAACTGTTCCACCCCCTGTATGAATTTATCCCACACACTGCACATGTCATCAGGATGATGTTTGTATATCCATGAATGATGATGCATGTAGTAATTCAAATCTATTTATAGATAATTCTACAAAGATGAATAGATATCGTTCAAGTATATTATCCATGTATCTTGGTATATTGATACCTACTCAAGTATCTTGGGATACTAAACTAAAACTTAAATATCCTTAGCTATTCAATTCTAATATACATACCCTCACTCAATACTTAAATACTTAACCTATACCAACTTACTAACACTCACTCACTAAACATACTAACACACACATGTATACAATGTGCACTCACTTGCACATGGTGCAAGTTGCTGCTGCTGCTATTGCTTGTTGCTGCTATTACAAACACACACACACACACACACACATACACACACACACACACACACATATTCATACATCACTAGTACACCCTATATACACACTCCATTCATGAAACTTATTTCAAATATAGGTTACCTAACCCTCTGACCGAGGAATAGGGTCGTCGAGGTTGAGGGGAGTCGAGGGAGGTTGTCGGGGCCGAGGGAGATGTTGTGTCCTTGGTTATGCGATACATATACCAATGCCATGCCACAACTACCCAAACACGAACTCTTGTGTCAAGGATAGGTTTGACACTGCTCTAAACCAAGTTGGATATGAGTTCTAGAAAAAGCCAATACCGTGTCGTATCTTGACTTTGAAGAGTCATTCCCTGTTCGTGTATATGACTCTCCTTAAGTCAAGATCTGTATCGTATTGTACACGATGTTGATACCTAAGGCTACGTCTAATTAACTCAGACAACTAACTAGAAGAGAGAGAGAGAGAGAGAGAGAGAGAGAGAGAGAGAGAGAGAGGGTTAGGGTTAGAGTTAGGGTCTATGTCATGTCCCGTATTGTATCAGTGTATGTGTCCATATCGTGTCCATGTTTGTGTCACCTTCGTACAAGTCCTAACCCTAAATTTGTGTCAATGTTTGTGTGTCCATGTCGTGTCTGTGTTTGTATTTCCATGTCGTGTCAGTGTGTGTGTGTGTATGTATATGTGTTGTGTATGTGTCATCTCAGCAAGAGGAAGATAGCCACCCCTAAGAGCTCCCCCTTATCGTCCTTGAAAGCCACCCTTCCCAACCACTGCTTGACACCGTGCACCTTGTTGACATCCCCTATGATCGATAAAATATGAGACATCCCCCTTATGTGCTTACAAGAAAGACTATCTCTCCTGGCCTTTCGGATGCCTTCATCGATGAGCTACACCACCGAGTAAGAATATCCCTTATATTTTTTTTATTTCTATTTTTCCATAGTACCCAAAGGATGGCTCCCACAATTATCATCTTCAGATATTGTTTCATTCCTAGTGCCCACCACATATCAAGTCTAGGAGATTGGTTCTCAGTGGAGGACGTTCGCCAAAATTATCAGTTCCAATATATATATATATATATATATATATATATATATATATATATATATATATATATATATATATATATATATATATATATATATATATATATTGTACAACATAAATACTGAGAAAAATATCCTAAAAATATATGCTAATTTTCTTCCCTCCACACGATATGCGCTGCAGAAAGCACAAGAACTCAGGGAGCTCCAAATAACCCACACAAAATCACAACCGAAAAATAGATGATCCCTAGACTCAGGCTCTTCTTCCATAATGAACACTTCCTATCCCTTTTGTTGACATTTATTTACCATCCTTTATGAAGGATAGTGGATCAGTAACAACATCTGGAAGTTTGAACGAGTTTGCTCTTTCACTTGCCATGGGCTTCTGCTCATTTTTGCATTCAAATTAGAACTTGCTTGTCTGCATAATTGCTATCAATTTTTTGTTCAATCTATAAATATTGATTTTGTGTACCATGGAAGAACAATCTTTATACATAAGCTAATTTTTCTATCATTTATAAATGGAAGGAATAATACGTTCCCGTGACTCGATTCACTGATCTTCTGCCATCCAACCAGGATCTTATACCTCTCCTCGGTAACCACAATAGCCACACGAGTTTGGTATACATAAGCTAATCTCGTCATGGTCTCACGAGTCCTTGAGTATTATGTCAAGTTTGCAATGTTTGTAGCTTATCGGCCTATTAACTATCTAGGGGACAATATCGTGCTTCATATGAAAAACCAAGTATTAAAGGACACAAGATTAATTTTTTGTTGAGATTAGCTCATGTATTATAAGAAAATAATAATTGAATTTACTGTTTATAGAATATTGGTAGTTTAGGATCTTGAAAAAGTAATTTACTTTTTTTGGTTGATTATTTTCTTTTACAAAATATCTGTCCTCATGGCTTCCCCTGTTCGTTCTTATTATGGCTACTCCAACATATATTGTGGCACATGGATTCTTGAATCTGGTTGGTCACATTCAGGCCTTTTCTATCAAAATACAATAAAGGATTATTTGATATTAGCCCTTCTTAGATTAAGTATATTGATATTAACTTTCTGTTAGATTAAAAGTTAAGAATACTTTACAGCCTAAGCTCATGTAACCACAACTACTATGCAACCACAACTACTATTACAGGGGACAGAGTCAATTGGTGAATTAACATCCATACTCCTTTAATGACCAAGAACAGGGTGTAAAGAAGACCCTTTACATGGTGTTAGACTGTTAGTTTGGTAGAATATGTAGGTCAAGAAGCTGCTCATATTCAATATTTTTGAACAAACGTCCATAATTTCTTGACGTTTAAAAGCAAAAGCTGGTATTATTCAACATTTATTGAAGAATGTCGGCATATCATGTCTGAGCCGACTTTTCTATAAACGTCGAAAAAGGCAAAAAATTCATATTTTCTTGTAGTTAACTGGTCATATTGATATAACATGTGAGGTATAAAATCTCGATCTTTGTGGGTATGACCCTTGTTGACGCGATAAAAATGGTATTTTTAGGGCCCACGTCCTAGGCATTACAAAATTTTAAGGTCTCTCAGCCTCGTGTCATCTTGAAAAACTATAATACACGTGCACTTCCCTACATACGCCAAGTAGACCTAGCGGTTGTATTAGGCCTTGGGCTGAGGTGAGAATATGTCTCTAGCCTATTCAACAAAAGAATATGGGGTGCCATCACAAGCTAATAGGTCATACATGATAACCAACAAAAAATTGTATGTAGAGCATTGAAGTATGTTAAAATTATTGTGGAAGAATAAATTTTGCTAAAATTCAGATAAGAACATGAAAACGTCCTTTGAAAGGGAAGGACGTTTCCATTGATTTGCTAAAAAAAAGGCCCTTCCGAAGGACTATATTTTGTAAAGATAAGTATTAATTCGTATACTTAATTTTTTCGCTCCTTTAATGTTGATTGTCTATAAAACGCCCACAAGAAGAACATTTTTTTACTTAATTATTAGGAAAACGTCCTTCTGAAAGACATTTCCTACATTTTTAACGCATGTTTTATTCATATTTTATTCATATGTTATAAAAATGCCCATCAAAATGACGCTTTTGTGCAGGAAATGTCCTTCCAATGGACATTTGTCTAGATCCATTTTTTTTTAACTCTGTTGTCACTGATTATGCCCATGTGATGGTGTTTTTGTTCTTGGAATATATTTTTTGGTGAAATTGTGTTGTTCCAGTAATTTTAGCAAACTTTAATGCTCTACCAGCAATTCTTTGAATAACCAAACATGTGCGCTTACACAATACATGCGTCGATCTAATCCTACGGATAAAAACGACCCAAGAAGTCATTTTTCCTATTAGTTTAAACTTTTGTGTCTTTAATCTTGAAGATAAATAAAGAATCGGTAAGAAAAACCAGTCCAAATTTGTAGATCAAAATTGTCTACCCCTGAATTTTGAACCTAAACTCTATACTATTATATAATTCAAATACCAGAGTTCCCGGATACACATTAATCAAATAAAGAATCCATTAATCAAAATATTAAGTGATAAGTTTTAAAATTAGAATAGATTTTAAATTATTAAATAAATTTATATTAGAATAGATTTTAAATTTTGTTCTCTTTTAAATTGTAGACAAGATTGAATTCAAATTATATATTTATTTAGTTTACGGTACTAATTTTGAATAAAATAAGATTTTAAATTATAAATTTGAATGGAATAAAAAAATTAATTCTTACCGTTGTCTACTTTTTGTAATATTTGCATATATCATGGAACTTGCATAGTTTATGGCATGAGAATAAAAAAAAATTGGGTTGTCTAACAAAAGCTAATAGGTCATATGTCAAGGACCCAAATTATTGGACTGCTATATCCATAATTTTCTAATTTTGGGTTGCGAGCTAATTGGTTATTTGCAAATTTGTATGCCGGTTGTCACCTAATCCTTCCTATTTCCGTAATACTATGTTATTTGAGCTTTCTATAATCCTTCCAATTCCGCCTAATCCTAACTCCGTAATACTATTTTATTTGAACTTTTCTATAATCCTTCCAATTCAGCCTATTCTTAATTAAATGTGTAGTCCGGCCAAACTCATTATATATAAAGGGGAAGAAAGGAGAGGAGAAACATCATATCATATTTTCGAGATTTGAGAGAAGATGGTAACAATGGAAGGTTCCGACTTGCCGAGAGAAATTGTAGAGGTGATCTATTTTCGGTTGACTTCTTTCGTCGACCGCGTAAAGTTCAGATTAGTTTGCAGATGGTGGCTGTCGTTCCTTCCTATCGTAGCCGACTGGTACTCCCCTCCCTATCTTTACTACATTAGAAGTAAAGAAATCTTTTCTATTACGGAGCATAGGACATACTATCAACTGCTGCAACAATA
Source organism: Iris macrosiphon (assembly GCA_036927795.1). Taxonomy (NCBI): domain Eukaryota; kingdom Viridiplantae; phylum Streptophyta; class Magnoliopsida; order Asparagales; family Iridaceae; genus Iris; species Iris macrosiphon. The sequence goes on from JAYESA010000005.1 coordinate 193,310,151, forward strand.
TGATCTTTCCGGGCATGACATCATCTGCTCTTCCAATGGGTGGCTTGTGCTGGTTAATTCCGAAGCCGACGTCTGCATGCTCAACCCTTTCTCTGGTGCACAAGCCGACCTACCGGCCCTCTGGGCTCTCCCGGGCGTAGAAGCGAAACGTTTCGACCCTACTATTGATGCAATGGTGTGGCGTTTGGAAGGACGCGAAGTCAGAGGTGGGAAAAAGCTCTTCAAAAGATTGGTGATCAGCATGTCCGTCTCTCCAAGCATGACATCCATGATTGTGTACAACCAGAAATTGGCATTTGCTGCACCTTACAGCCAATATTGGGATAAGATTACGATCCCACCAGATTTCCCAGAAGACACCTTCAACGACGTCGTCTACCATGACGTAGACGACAAGTTCTATGCAATTAGTCGTGCAGGTGCCACTATATCTGTCTCTCAGCAGGGTGACGTTGAGACGATAGTTCCTTATGACAATATTCTGCCAGGTGACCACCTCATGCCATATCATGGTGTTCCTTATCTAGGACCTAGAATTGTGAGTCTTCCTAGAGATGGTGAGTTGCTGTGCATATTCATTCTATTGATACCATTCCCTAATGGGGACTTAAGAGTATCTTTCGATATCTATAAGCTCGTTAGAGAGAATGGAAAGACGGCATTCTGGATTCGTGCGAAAAGACTCGACGACTGGACTATTTTTTTAGACGGTAATGGTGCATGTGTGCGAGGAGGAGGAGGAACAAATCATAATCTTGGATATAAAAGGAATTGTATCTATTTTAATTTCAACTATGAGAACAGAGTACGACGCACAATTTATAACGGAATCTTTGATATCGCGACGAAGAAAATTCAACCAATACATGATACCAAGCACTGTTTCCGATGTGCTTTATGGATAGAACCACCCAAATATGTTTAGTGGTTTACTTATTCAGAATTAACTTTTTAGTTATTTGTAATCTTTTAATGGTTAGCTTTCTATTTCTATTTCATTTTAAGAAGAATTAAATTCTATATAATAATGGATCTGATTAGAATGTTTTTTTTTTTTGAAATTCCAATGATAATTTTCTTGCTCAATTATATGATCAATGTCTAACATAAGATTCCTCAGTTTTATTGAGGCCTACAAACAATATTATCATAAATGATGACCACTATATCGAGCCATACTAGAGGATTAAGTACCACAGCAGGTTCTAACATCAGATTCCGGCAATGAGTACTATCTACACCCAGATCGATGGGTCAATGATATTACATAAGTTTTGTTAATTTCTTGATCCATAATATCAAACAAATTATGGTATCTTTTTAATATTCTAAATTGGTTCACTCTAATATTTCTATATCTCCAATATTCTATTGGTTATTCAATTATTATTTTAGGACCTGCTCGACAATTATGGAAAGAACGGTTATGAGGTGTTTCTAGAGAATATGTTAAGAGAGGCTCGGTTTTGAGTGGTTTTAAGAAACGGCTTTTAAACCAATACATCGGTTTTGAAAGGCTTTTACAAGAATAAATGAAATAAAATTAATCAAATCGTTCAAAACCCACCGATTTGGAATGTTTATAAAGTCCCCATTTTGGGAGAATTTTGAGCAGACCAAAACCAGTGCCTCATAAAAATTATCAAGCAGGAGTTTTCATAAACGATCAAATTCAAAAATATCCCAAAAATGATAAAAATACCGTTACGAAGCAGACCCGAGAATACGGGTGGTTATTCCATTAAGATTTTAAATAAATTTAAATAATTTAATTAAAACTAATTAAGTTCCTCAAAAAATTTAATGGATTTCGAATGAGATTATACAATTGTCTCCAATATTTTACTCGTTATTCAATTAAGATTTTAAAGAACTCTTTAATCAATAAAGAATTTAAAGAATTTTAAAGAATTGATTTTAAAAGAATTTGATTGAGTTCCTAAAATTTTGCTAACGAAATTTAAAGGACTTAAAAAAAAAAATTCTTTTGCTAGATTTGTATAAAGATTTCGGTAACCAATATTCTATTGATTATTCACTTAAGATTTAAAAAATACTGGTTATTCAATTTTGATTTTAAAGAATTTTAAATAATATATTTTAAACGAGTTTCATTGAGTTCCTAAAATTTTGCTAACGGAATTTAAAGAATTTTTTTTTTTGTTAGATTTGAATATAAAAGATTTCAGTAAATTCTTTTGGTCATAGTTTCATTGAGTTCCTAAAATTTTGCTGAACTTAATTTTTTTGATAGATTTGTATAACGATTTCATTAAAAAAAAATCGACTTTTTTTGGTATATTTGTATAAACATTTCAGTAAATTCTTTTGGATCATATGGATTGGAAATTGGACATACGATCATACAATTGTCTCCAATATTCTACTGGTTATTCAATTAAGATTTAAAAAATACTGGTTATTCAATTAAGATATTTAAAGAATTTTTAAAGAATTGATTTTAAACGAGTTTGATTGAGTTCCTATAATTTTGCTAACATATATCAAAGGACCTAAAAAATTAGGTGGATTTGTATAAAGATTTCAATTTTTTTTTATAATTTTATGGATTCAAAATTGGACATACGATCATCTATATTATTCTATAATCCAAATACCTGGAATATTTGAATTATACAATTTATTAAATTGCTACATAGTTAAATTATATTTATCTAAGGACAATAATGTTATTTATACTCACTAATTTAAAATCAAAAATTTACCGTAAGCTACTCCTTTTCTTTAGGATGCAATATCTCATATCTTTTTCTCTTTTGCTATTTTGAAACTAGCATGCACATATCTCATATTTCTTTTTCTTCCTCTATTTTGATAATTACCAGGTTAACCTGAGAAGCTTTCTTCTCCCATCTATCCTTGAAACTAGCTTTTTTCTTTTCACCTTTTTTTTACAATAGTAAAACATAATTTTATAACTTTTTATCTTTAACTCCTGATTTTGGTTGCTATTTCGACCGAGACAGTTCTCAAGGTCACGATCAGTGAACATGCTATTTTTTTATAGTTTTTTCTACTAATCAATTTTATAGTATTTCACGCAAATTATTTTTGGAATACTTGCAATATTTTGGCGTATGTTCCTCCTTCAATTTTTTCTGTTCTAATTTGGAATATTTAAATTAGAATAGATTATAAATTTTGTTCTATTTTAAATTGTAGATAAGACTGGATTCAAATTATAGATTTAATTACTTTACTGTACTAATTTTGAATATGATAAGATTTTAAATTATAATTCGACTGGAATAATAAATTTAATTCTTAATTTGATTACAAAATACCACCAAAATAAAAATTTAAAACAATATGAAGATTTGTCTCATGTTAGAAACGAAAGAAAATGTAACATTTAACGAAACAACACTTTTAAAACTAATAAAATTGTAAAAAATTATAAACAAGCTTTTTTCCCCTCTCACCCATTCGTACCTGCTATTCCTTTTTCTATTATTAGTTCTAGGACATGTATATAGGATGGATACCTGACATGGTTCACTCTTGGACCACCGAACCTATTTCTTGCATAGTTGAGACTTGATAGGAGAAGTGGTGACTAGATCCCGTGTGCACCATTTCCTTGGCCAATAGTAACTTATTCTAAGAAGGCGGTCTTGTAGCTTGGGCCCTGGCTGATGGGCACCGCAAACCCCATCGTGAGCCTCGCGGAGAACCTGCTTCGCTTCTGTGTTCGATAGGCATCGCAGAAGAAGGTCGTCATAGGAGCGGCGATATAGTATTTTGGTAGTTGTATCGTAATAGAACCGGAGGAAATATCTTCTGATGGAAGTGGCTTCCTTTGGGTTCTCGGAGAGAATTTTGTAGACTCCGTAATCGATGAATGGACGTCTTCAGTCTTGTGAGTCAGCGCCCATCTCTATTGAGTATCTTCGGCACACAGAGAGGTTGTTCTTCGGGCAGACCAGTTCCTGACTGATCACGGTGATCAGTTCATGGGTATTGACTGGAACAACGAGAGAGGTTGCGAGTCCGGCTAGGGTATCTGTCTCGATATTTTGCAGCCAAGGGACGTGCTCTATAAATAACCTCTCGAAGGTCGAGATGATGCCAAGCGCGGCTTGGTGGTAAGAAAACAGGTCCTCGTGCCGGACTTTGTAGTCACCCCGAACCTGATTGACTATCAGCTTGGAACCGTCGTAGGCTTCCAGGTTGTCACGTCCCTGTCCCAAAATACCAAGGGACTAGCCATGTGGCAATGGCCAGCAACACAACTCCAATAGACAAACCTAATTTAATGGACCCATTAGAGTGTACTTAAGCTGTAAAATAATATAATGGTCTACGATACATGTCATAATCTAATTCTTATCTCATCCACAGAAGGTAAACACAAATCAAATGTCAGAATAATCGAAATAAAATATAATCCAATAACAAGTCTCAATAAAAAGTCTCGGAGAATAACCCGATAATAAATTTAGTACAGTAATCTAAGAGACAGGAAATAGAGAAACTAGAAACCGAAATAACTGAGTATATAAAGAAATACTCAGGAGAAATCCTCTGGCACCACCTCATCCTCTGCTGCTGGTACTGCTCCAACGTATGCTCATCTCCCATATGCCTCGGGGTAAATCTCCTCTGCTATACCTGGGAACATAATCCGGATCCAGGTCCTAAGGGGACATTACAAGGTACAAGAAAAACTCAAGCCAAATAAATGCAGTATATAAAATAAATATCCATCGGGCAAACTATGTAACCAGCTATGTGATATGCAAGTGAGAGTGTAAAACCCCCTTCCTAGAAAATCGTATATACCCTTTATTTATTAATTATTAATTAAATTGTAGTAATCAGGTCCAAATAGGAGAAATAGATTTTTAATAATTTTTATGTTAGGTGTTCGGGCACTTAGAGGACTTGTGGGACCATCAGGAATTTTTTCAGAATTTATTCCATGTAGGAGACCCCTTGAGCAGTTGCTAGCCTAACGATGTGCAATACCCTATTATATAAATTTTCTTATGTGTGAATATATATATATATATATATATATATATATATATATATATATATATATATATATATACAAATATATATGTATATATATATATTTAAAGAAAGAAAGGAAAAGAAAGGAATTAAATAAGTATATAATAATAGTACTAATATTAATAACAATAATAATATGATAATAACTAAGTATATTAAGCAAGCAAGCACTTTTGCATTTGCTTAGACTCTTAGCAACTTGCTGTTGCTAAAACCTGACCGCCCCCTTTAATGACCCCCTTCAGCGCCAACAGGGAAACCCGACCCATCCTAGTTAGTATCAGCGGCTACACCCTTCGGCCATCCCGCGGATTCCAACCCGCTCCTTCCCCTCTCTCTTAATATATAACATATATATATATATATATTTAGCTCTCTCAAAACCCTAACCTAGAAACTCCAGACTTCCTCTTCCCATCTAGAGCCGTCACCGCAGCCAGAGAAGCCTCCCCAAGCCATCCAACCATCCCGTCGACGCCGACCTCGCGAACTGCAGTTTCCCACTCGAGGCACCTTCGCTCCGGCGTAATTTTCCTTCGACTCGCACATCCAAACGCCGTTCCGTTTTCATAGGTATGATCTTCCCTTAACCCTCTCCAATACTTGTTTTATAGTCAACCTCGGATAACGTGTGCCCCTAGGTGAAAAACAGCGCCCAAGTCAGCGCGAGCAGACAGAATTCTGCAATCGCAGAATTCTAGAATGACCACCCATATTGCCGAGTTCGTATCTCCCACCACAGAGATCCAAATTCGGTGATTCCTTTTGATACTTGTAGATTACCTGACCTAGTTTATTTTCTGTATAATAACTTTGTGCTATTAGTTGCTGTGGACAAAATTGTATTCGTCACAAAACTGCGCGCACCCACTTTTTCCGGTTTTCTAAAAGTTGGAGATCGGAGCGCGCCCCGCCAAACGGGACCGCCCTGCCGTGTGCCAAGTGTACCGAATGGTGCACGCAGCATAATCGGACACGTGAAAATTCGTGGGGACAGATTTGGACGCGTGTGCGCGCCGGAATCAGGCCGTATCCGCGGACACATTCCGTGTCGCCACTTTTGTGGAACTCGCGCGTATTCTGTGCACGCTTGTCAGATTACGATGAAACTTGCGCCACTGGACTCGTGGTAACACGCTGGTCCTGTGACCCAATTTTCACGCATTTCTGAGATGGTTGACCAGATCGCCAATTGGCGGGCCCCATAGTTGACTTTTTGGACCAAATTATGTTCGGCTCATCGAAATCCAAATTTGGATATACCGTTGGGATCGTATTGACATTTAGAGTTGTTTGATCCATAGTTTGTCATATTTAGAGACTGTTACCCTCGGCACGCTTTTCGGTGCAAAGTGGGCCACACGTGGACCCCACTTTGGCCCGAAAATGACCTTTTTGCCCCTGTGTCCAAATTGGACGTAAGGACAGGCATTTCTAGCTAATTTGACATCTTCTGAGACTGTTGGTGATATTTATTACAGCTTTCGGAGTAGTACCTACCGGATCCACCGATACCAGGACGACAGTTGATATTCAAACATCAGGCAAGTGTACCTTGCCATCTCTGCAGTATTGTTACCTATTTTTCTTACTTCATATATTTACTATGCATGCTTAACCTAGGACCGTTTGACATACTTAGCGTCCGATTATCAGTCGGGTGCCAACATCGTACGCGGTGTTGGATAATGTCATCTAGATATGGACATACGTGACACTTTATCTTCTCGTACTTGTCATACCAAGTACACTTGACCCAGGACACTGGACACTGATCATGAGACAGGATCTTCTCGAGATGTTCGGGGTGATTCTGTATAGGACTTGGCATAGATTCTATATTCTAGATACATTATGACTTGTGCATTAGTTATGACCCCGTTGACATGGACGTGAGACGTTATGTTCATGATTTGTGTGGTTACATTGGGTGGGGGGAGACACACAGACTACAGGCTGATTATATATATATACACCCCTACTATTGTGAGGCCCAAGACTCTGAAGCCCGAGCTTGGCCCATTACTCATTATTACTGCTGCTACCGGCTCCCCTACATAGAGCTTGTAGTATGCTTCAGCCTGAGCTCTAGTGCTGCTCTCATCTTGCATATCACTTAGCTGGTTATTTTAATATTCCCTTATTATTCCATCTATTGCTAGAGATACCCACAGGCTACAGGTTGATTATGTTATGCTGGCTACTCAGTATCCCGCTGAGCTAGACCACCTCTTGACACCCCTGCTATCGGCTCCCCATCACAGAGCTTGTAGTTGTTTCAACCTGAGTACTGTTGATATTCTCTCTTGCATTCATACAGATGTTTACATACTTACCCTTCTTACTTCATTATTTGCTGCACTGTATTTATTTTGGCATAAGCTTTCTTGTACCTTGCTATGTCCCCTGAGGACCTGGATCCGGATTTTTGTCCCCAGATTTTGCAGACGTGGTTTATCCCGAGGTATACGGGACCACAGCAGGAGTAGCCGATCCAGGAGCTGTACCACCATCTGAGGACGAGGCCTTAGCTGAAGACTTCTCTTGAGCATCCATGTTCATGCTCAGCTTTTATTCATTTATTTCAGTCTTTTATTTTCTGGTCTGTTGAACCATTGTACTAGATATTTATCGGGTTGTTCCCCGAAGTACTTTGTGAGACTAGCTGATGATTTACATTCCTTATTTATTCTGTGGATCATATTTTATATCTTGTGTGGATGAGATTAGTTGTGCCATGATTGTCGTAGACTTGATTTTATAGCTTAAGTATGCCCTGATGGATCCATTAAATTGGGTTATCCATCGGTGCGTACTGCTGGCCATTGCCACGTGTCTGGTCCCACGGTATTTTGGGACTGGGGCGTGACATGGTTTTTGTGGTGGCCCATGCAGGTCTACGACTAAATTGTTCAGTTTCAACTTAGGGACTGAACCAGCCTGCCCTAAGGATAGGATAAGTTCTAGGTTCTCATCCATTATTTAACCATTATTAAACTCTATATCGAACTCGAAACTGTAATTGATTTGCATCCTGTATTGATTCCTCTGAGCGTTCTTATAGTTTATCTTTTGATTTCAGAGCAATGGATCCCAGGAATGGAGACGAGACTCCTTTGGAGACACCACACGACGCTGTGGTTACTTATGGAGACGGAGTGACTCCAGGGAGTGGAGGACCAGCATCGCAGAGCGATCAAACCGGACAGCCTAATCCAAGGTTCCGGAGAGATGACATCCCACCTCCACCACAGTTCACTCCCCAGATGCCAGTTTTCCCGCCAGGACAAGCTATGGACGGGCAACAGATGTTCCAGATGATGTATGCTATGATGCAAGCACAGCAACAGATTCGGCAAGAGGCCCATCGGCAGGAGGTCGATTATCTAAGAACCAGCCTGGTATCCGCATTGGAGCAGGCAAATCCACCAGTGAGGAGAACGACGACGGGATCTATCACCGACTTTCGTCAGCTCAAGCCTCGTACATTTTCTGGTAAAGAGGGGCCAACAGAAGTTCATGAATGGCTCACAAACATTCAGCATCAGTTGGAAGCCGCTGAACTTCCTAGAGAGAAGTGGATGACTGCCGTCAGAATGCAGTTAACTGAGAATGCACATCACTGGTGGTTAGCAGAGGAGATGAGGCTCGGACAGGACCGAGTCACCTGGGAAGAGTTCTCCAGACTCTTCAGAGAGATGTATATTCCCGCAGTAGCATGGTCAGAGCTCAGAGACAAGTTCCACCGCCTTATCCAAGGCAACATGACAGTGGAAGAGTACAATGCAGAATTTATTCGCCTGAGCCGCTTTGCCCCGACATTGATTTCGACGGAGGAAGAAAAAGCTGAGAAGTTCTTTGACGGGCTGAAGTTCGAGCTGCAGAGATTGATTGGATCGGTCGTACCTACATCTTATACCGACGTTCTCGCAGCAGCCCGACGCATGGAGCGCGTCACTAGAAGGGAGTCTACCCTGAAGAGGCATATCACATCAGCACCATCAAGGACAGGACATGGGAATTCAGTGAAGCGGACCCAGAGGAGTATGCCAGATAGGACAGCGCACAGAGCCATATCTCTCCCTTCTTGTCATCACTGCGGCAAGATAGGTCATATTGAGAGAGAATGCAGACGCAAGTTGGGACTCTGCCTAGCTTACGGTTCCAACCAGCATCAGACCAGAGAGTGCACCGAGCGCAGAGAGGGAGCACCCAGATTAGCTTTGCCTGCACCACGACCAGTTTATCCAGCCGTAGGAGCACAGCAGGCAGGAGTTGGTGGAGTCAGACCACCAGCCCCACGAGGGAATTAGCAGAGACCACCCCTGGCACCACAGGCAGCTTTATTTCAGCAGGCTCAGCAGCAGCGAGGCCAAGCACAGGGGCGAGGACAGGCATTCACTTTAGCTGTTGAGGAGGAGGCTACAGCAGGCGAGGTCATCGCAGGTACAATTTTAGTAGCTTCATTACCAGCAGTAGCATTATTTGATTCTGGAGCATCGCATTCATTTATAGCAGCTAGCTTTGTAGCCACCCATAGAGTAGCTACCGCACCCCTTCCTAAGATGAAGAGGATTCTTACGGGAGGTAGAATTATTCCGGTTAGTGATGTCTGTAGGTAATGTTCTGTAATCATATGTGGCCGAGAGATGCGAGCTCAGTTTCTGATCTTTTCCATGCCTAACTATGATGTTGTACTTGGTATGGACTGGTTAAGTCAGTACCATGCGACTCTTGATTGTCGGTTTGGGCGGGTTATATTTAGACCGCCAGGACATCCAGAATTCGAGTTTCTCCGAGGAGCAGTAGAGCAAGGATTTCAGCCTACTCTTAGGGTACTATCTGTAGAAGGGGAGACAGGTTACCCAAGAGTCATATCAGAATTGTGGATGTATTTCCTGATGATCTTCCAGGTTTACCGCCTGATCGGGAAATAGAATTCACAATAGACTTAACTCCAGGAGCAGAGCCAATCACTTCATCAGTTTATCGGCTAGCACCTAAGGAGTTAGTGGAGTTGAAAGAACAGGTTGATGATCTTTTGGAGAAGGGTTTCATTTGGCCCAGTATTTCCCCTTGGGGGGCACCCATATTATTTGTGCCGAAGAAGGATGGAACAGTACGGTTGTGCATTGATTACCGGGCACTAAATGCTATAACCATCAAGAACAGGTATCCCCTACCACGCATTGATGATCTATTCGATCAATTGAGTGGTGCAAGGGTATTCTCGAAGATTGACCTTAGATCCGGCTATCATCAGATCAAGGTGAGGAAGGAAGACATCCCGAAGACAGCTTTCAGGACGAAGTATGGGCATTATGAGTTCTTGGTGATGCCGTTTGGTTTAACCAACGCACCAGCAGTGTTTATGAGCTTAATGAACAGGGTCTTTCATCAGTTCTTGGATAAATTCTTAGTGGTGTTCATTGACGACATTCTCATATATTCCAAGAGCCCTGAAGAGCACGAGGAGCATCTCAGAATTGTATTAGAGACCTTAAGACAGGAGAAGTTATATGCCAAGCTCAGTAAGTGTGAGTTTTGTATGGACAAAGTGCCTTTCTTGGGACACATCATATCAGGAGAAGGACTTTCAGTAGATCCAGAGAAAGTTGCGGCAATAGAGACTTGGCCTACACCCACATCAGTTGCAGAGGTGAGAAGTTTTCTCGGACTTGCGGGATATTACCGAAGGTTTGTAGAGAATTTCTCGAGGATTGCAGAACCGATGACGAAGCTGACACGGAAGGACCAGGAGTTTATATGGACAGAAGATTGCCAGAAGGCTTTTGAAGAACTGAAGAGAAGTTTAACAACAGCACCTATCTTGACTCTTCCTTCAGGGTCAGGAGATTTTGTTGTTTACAGTGATGCATCAGGCAGTGGACTAGGATGTGTTTTGATGCAACATGGCAAAGTCATTGCTTATGCGTCGAGACAGTTGAAGGTCCACGAGAAGAACTACCCAACACATGATCTGGAGCTAGCAGCAGTTATATTTGCATTAAAGATATAGAGGCACTATCTTTATGGAGAGAGGGTAGAAATCTTTACTGATCACAAGAGTCTGAAGTATGTGTATACTCAGAAGGAACTTAACATGAGACAGAGACGCTGGCTGGAACTGATGGTGGATTTTGACATCGATCTGCAGTATCATCCGGGAAAGACGAATGTTGTTGCAGACGCACTCAGCAGGAAGCCTATGGCTTATTTCTTGACGATGCAGCCCGAGTTATTGAGAGATTTATAGGAGCTACAGATAGAGGCCGTCTTACCGGGACAGAATGGATTGATGGCTAATCTTGAGATTCAGTCATCACTCGTAGAGAAGATTAAAGAGGCATTGCCCACCGATGCTAGAATCCGAAGACTCAAAGAAAGGACAGAAGCCGGCATGCAGACAGGACTTCGCATCCACGAAGACGGGACATTGAGGTTTGGAAACCGCTTGTATGTTCCAAATAGAGAATTGAGACGGGAGTCAATGACCGAAGCACATAGCTCTATGTACTCTGTTCACCCAGGAGGCACCAAGATGTATCGTGACTTACGACAGCACTTTTGGTGGCATGGGATGAAGAGAGAGATAGCTCGCTTTGTAGCTAAATGTTTGGTATGTCAACAAGTGAAGGCGGAGCACCAGAGGACAGCAGGATTATTGCAACCACTTCCGATTCCAGAGTGGAAGTGGGAGCACATCACTATGGACTTCGTCATGGGTTTCCCCAAGAGTCCAAGTGGGAGAGATGCAGTGTGGGTAATAGTGGACTGACTCACCAAGTCAGCCCATTTTATACCTTTTAGAGTGGGTCAGTCTACAGAAGCTTTAGCTGATTTATATATGAGGCAGATCGTGAGATTGCACGGCATACCAGTCAGCATTGTATCGGACAGAGATTCGCGCTTCACATCACACTTTTGGAGGAGCATGCAAGAGAGTCTTGGTACTCGTCTGAAGTTCAGTACATCTTACCACCCGCAGACAGATGGGCAGTCGGAGCGTACTATTCAGACCTTGGAGGACATGTTGAGGGCTTGCATGTTAGACTTTAGAGGATCATGGGAGGACCACCTACACCTTGTAGAGTTTTCTTACAACAATAGCTATCAAGCGAGTATTCAGATGGCTCCGTTTGAAGCATTGTATGGGACAAAATGTAGGTCTCCTGTGTGTTGGACTGACGTGGGAGAACGTCAGATTCTGGGACCCGAGTTGGTGGTCAACACCGTAGAGACAGTCAAGAAGATTCAGGGACACTTGCGAGCAGCGCAAGACAGGCAGAAGCAGTGGACAGACCTTCATCGTCGACCCTTGGAGTTCAAAGAGGGCGATCACGTCTTCTTGAGGATATCACCGACCAGAGGCACCATCCGATTCGGAGGGCGCGGCAAGTTGAGTCCAAGGTATATTGGACCATTTGACGTGCTCGAGAGAGTTGGAGAGGTGGCATATCGACTTGCGCTACCACCTTCACTGGAGGGAGTACATGATGTATTCCATGTGTCGCAGCTCAGGCGATATGTGGCAGACAGCAGTCATGTTCTCGACCATTCAGAGATCACCATTGGGCCGAGCTTGTCATACCAAGAGCAACCTGTGGGAATCCTTGATCGTCGAGAGAAGGTATTGAGGAACCAGTCTATTCCCTTGGTTCGCGTAGCATGGAGGCATGGCGCGCCAGGAGAATCAACTTGGGAGCGCGAGGACGACATGCGCAAGCGTTTTCCGAACCTATTCGCAGACCAAGGTATGAATTAACATTGTTAATTTATATCTTATACCATCCTTGCATTCTATCGTGGCTTAAATTTTAATTTCGAGGACGAAATTTTTACAAGTTGGGTAGAATGTAAAACCCCCTTCCTAGAAAATCGTATATACCCTTTATTTATTAATTATTAATTAAATTATAGTAATCAGGTCCAAATAGGAGAAATAGATTTTTAATAATTTTTATGTTAGGTGTTCGGGCACTTAGAGGACTTGTGGGAACATCAGGAATTTTTTCGGAATTTATTCCATGTAGGAGACCCCTTGAGCAGTTGCTAGCCTAACGATGTGCAATACCCTATTATATAAATTTTCTTATGTGTGAATATATATATATATATATATATATATATATATATATATATATATATACAAATATATATGTATATATATATATTTAAAGAAAGAAAGGAAAAGAAAGGAATTAAATAAGTATATAATAATAGTACTAATATTAATAACAATAATAATATGATAATAACTAAGTATATTAAGCAAGCAAGCACTTTTGCATTTGCTTAGACTCTTAGCAACTTGCTGTTGCTAAAACCTGACCGCCCCCTTTAATGACCCCCTTCAGCGCCAACAGGGAAACCCGACCCATCCTAGTTAGTATCAGCGGCTACACTCTTCGGCCATCCCGCGGATTCCAACCCGCTCCTTCCCCTCTCTCTTAATATATAACATATATATATATATATATATATAGTTAGCTCTCTCAAAACCCTAACCTAGAAACTCCAGACTTCCTCTTCCCATCTAGAGCCGTCACCGCAGCCAGAGAAGCCTCCCCAAGCCATCCAACCATCCCGTCGACGTCGACCTCGCGAACTGCAGTTTCCCATTCGAGGCACCTTCGCTCCGGCGTGATTTTCCGTCGACTCGCACATCCAAACGCTGTTCCATTTTCATAGGTATGATCTTCCCTTAACCCTCTCCAATACTTGTTTTATAGTCAACCTCGGATAACGTGTGCCCCTAGGTAAAAAATAGCGCCCAAGTCAGCGCGAGCAGACAGAATTCTGCAATCGCAGAATTCCAGAATGACCATCCATATTGCCGAGTTCGTATCTCCTACCACAGAGATCCAAATTCGGTGATTCCTTTTGATACCTGTAGATTACATGACCTAGTTTATTTTCTGTATAATAACTTTGTGCTATTAGTTGCTGTGGACAAAATTGTATTCGTCACAAAACTGTGCGCACCCACTTTTTTCGGTTTTCTAAAAGTTGGAGATCGGAGCGCGCCCCGCCAAACGGGACCGCCCCGCCGTGTGCCAAGTGTACCGAATGGTGCACGCAGCATAATCGGACACGTGAAAATTTGTGGGGACTGATTTGGACGCGTGTGCGCGCCGGAATCAGGCCGTATCCGCGGACACATTCCGTGTCGCCACTTTTGTGGAACTCGCGCGTATTCTGTGCACGCTTATCAGATTACGACAAAACTTGCGCCACTGGACTCGTGGTAACACGCTGGTCCTGTGACCCAATTTTCACGCATTTCTGAGACGGTTGACCAGATCGCCAATTGGCGGGCCCATAGTTGACTTTTTGGACCAAATTATGTTTGGCTCATCGAAATCCAAATTTGGACATACCGTTGGGATCGTATTGACATTTAGAGTTGTTTGACCCATAGTTTGTCCCATTTAGAGACTGTTACCCTCGGTACGCTTTTCGGTGCAAAGTGGGCCACACGTGGACCCCACTTTGGCCCAAAAATGACCTTTTTGCCCCTGTGTCCAAATTGGACGTAAGGACAGGCATTTCTAGCTAATTTGACATCTTCTGAGACTGTTGGTGATATTTATTACAGCTTTCGGAGTAGTACCTACCGGATCCACCGATACCAGGACGACAGTTGATATTCAAACATCAGGCAAGTGTACCTTGCCATCTCTGCAGTATTGTTACCTATTTTTCTTACTTCATATATTTACTGTGCATGCTTAACCTAGGACCGTTTGACATACTTAGCGTCCGATTATCAGTCGGGTGCCAACATCGTACGCGGTGTTGGGTAATATCATCTAGATATGGACATACGTGACACTTTATCTTCTCGTACTTGTCATACCAAGTACACTTGACCCAGGACACTGGACACTGATCATGAGACAGGATCTTCTCGAGATGTTCGGGGTGATTCTGTATAGGACTTGGCATAGATTCTATATTCTAGATACATTATGACTTGTGCATTAGTTATGACCCCGCTGACATGGACGTGAGACGTTATGTTCATGATTTGTGTAGTTACATTGGGTGGGGAGAGACACACAGACTACAGGCTGATTATATATATACACCCCTACTATTGTGAGGCCCAAGACTCTGAAGCCCGAGCTTGGCCCATTACTCATTATTACTGCTGCTACCGGCTCCCCTACACAGAGCTTGTAGTATGCTTCAGCCTGAGCTCTAGTGCTGCTCTCATCTTGCATATCACTTAGCTGGTTATTTTAGTATTCCCTTATTGTTCCATCTATTGCTGGAGATACCCACAAGCTACAGGTTGATTATGTTATGCTGGCTACTCAGTATCCCGCTGAGCTAGACCACCTCTTGACACCCCTGCTACCGACTCCCCATCACAAAGCTTGTAGTTGTTTCAACCTGAGTACTGTTGATATTCTCTCTTACATTCATACAGATGTTTACATACTTACCCTGCTTACTTCATTATTTGCTGCACTGTATTTATTTTGGCATGAGCTTTCTTGTACCTTGCTATGTCCCCTGAGGACCTGGATCCGGATTTTTGTCCCCAGATTTTGCAGACGTGGTTTATCCCGAGGTATACGGGACCGCAGCAGGAGTAGCCGATCCAGGAGTTGTACCACCATCTGAGGACGAGGCCTTAGCTGAAGACTTCTCTTGAGCATCCATGTTCATGCTCAGCTTTTATTCATTTATTTCAGTCTTTTATTTTCTGGTCTGTTGAACCATTGTACTAGATATTTATCGGGTTGTTCCCCGAAGTACTTTGTGAGACTAGCTGATGATTTACATTCCTTATTTATTCTGTGGATCATATTTTATATCTTGTGTAGATGAGATTAGTTGTGCCATGATTGTCGTAGACTTGATTTTACAGCTTAAGTATGTCCTGATGGATCCATTAAATTGGGTTGTCCATCGGTGCGTACTGCTGGCCATTGCCACGTGTCTGGTCCCACGGTATTTTGGGACTGGGACGTGACAGAGAGCATCACTAGTACTCGGACTGAGACCACTACAAGCTCTGTGTCGGGGAGCTGGTAGTAGTAATATCACGTAATGGGCCTAGCTCTGATATAGAGGCTACATCCCCGCAATAATAAATATATATGTATGTAATCAGCCTGTAGCCTATGTGTCTCTCCCCACCCAATATAATCACACGTCTCATATCCACGATGTCTCATGTCCATAACAGGCAAGATCATGACCTCTAGCTAGTACAGCGAGTCATAATAATATCTATATATATATGCAAGATCTATGTCACGGATCCTGTAAGCCTATACAGAATCACCATGAATAACTCAGGAATGATTCTGTCTCATGAATAGTATCAAGTGTCCTATGGTATGACGTACTTGATAAAGCAAGCATAAAAATATAGGATCGTAATATTAACTCTCTAAGTGACGTTACACGACTCTGCGTACGGTGTCGACACCCAATATTATTCGGACGTTAAACAACGTCTTCCCACATCTCAAGAGTATATATATATATATATATATATATATATATATATATATATATATATATATATATATATACAGAACTCAAGCTAATAATATAACAGGAACTACTGCAAGTTTAGCAAGGTATACTTGCCTGGAGTTTAAAATCCAACAGTTACTTCTGTAACAGCAAAATCTTCAGGAACGCCTCTGGTTGCTGAAACAAATATTACCACCACTCTCAGAATACATGAAATAGCTAGAGTTGACTACCCATAAGTCCAATTTGGATACAGGGACAAAATTGACAGTTTCTGGTCAATGTGGGGTCCACCTATGGCCCACTTCGTACCAAAAAATGTACCAGAGACAAAGTTCTCCAAATTTATCAAACTTAAGGTCTAAAAGTCAAGAACAACGATATGAACCCAACGGAACATTCAGAACTAGATTCTAATGAGCCGATCACAAAATTGTCCGTCAAGTAGAGCCGTGGGACCCACGAAATGGGGTTTTGTCAACGTTCTCATAATTGAACCAAACTTGGGTCACAGGACCAGCGTAATGCTACGAATCTGATGACATAAGTTTTGTTATGAAACAACAAACACACACAAAGTTACAATAAGTTTTAGAACAGGCCCAATATGGTGCATTTTCGACGAATACACGTTGATTTCGGTGTTCACACACATCCAAATCAACTTTCACAAAATTTTACACGTCCGCATTGACGATATGCACCTTTTGGTGTAATTCACACACGACGAATTTGCCTCATTTAGCAGGACGCACCCAATTTTGGGAAATTTGGGTTTTAAAAACCAAATTTTTTGGTCAACTTCACCCGCGAATAAATCACAGTACACAACAAATCAAAATAAACTAATTATAGGATTTTAATCTCGGTTATGTTGTCTAATTTACTTTTCAAACAAAATTTAGAAGTATTAACCATGTTAGGAGAAAAATGGTCGTGAACATAAGGGTTCGGGACAGTTTCCAGAACCAAAAAATATTTTTTTTCTGTTTTGCGTCACAATTTATGACCGACACAGGACGCGATACCCCAAACTAATTATACAATGTTTGAGAGGGTCACGTAGTCTTCGCATAGGATTCGACAAAATGAAATTTGGATCAATACACAGGGAGATACGAGACTGGAAAGATGGGTACCTCGCTGTTGTTCTTGACATGGGCGATTTTGTGGTGACTTCGCGGGCGGCGTGCGACGGCGTGCGGCTACGTGCGGCAATCGTCGGTGGCCGGTAGTGGTCATGGGAGGTTGGGGGAGCTGCGGGGTGGTCGTAGGGTGTGTACAAGTGAGGTATGAGGTAGTTTATGGAGAAGAGGGGGTGGTCGCGAGGGGGTGTCCGCGGGAACTGGGGGTGGGGGAGTCGTGGGTGTGCGGGAGGGGATTTTTAGTTACTGTGTATTAGTGTTAGCAGGTCGGGTCGAGTTGGGTCAGGTACGGGTCGGGTAGGATCCGACCCATTAGGGTGGGTTGGGTTCAGTTTGGATTGGTTCGGCTCGGTTTGGTTCAATTCAAACTGGTTCGGTCTGGTTCATCCAAAAATAATATTTTAGCTAATTAAAAATAGTTTTTGAGCCCAATAAATTTCAAAAAATTACACAACATCTAATTAATAATTATATACTCAAAAATATAATTTTTGCAATATTTTAATATTTAATATAATACACAAAAATATTAACCCTTTGAAGAAGATTTAATTTAAATAATTAAAAATTATAGAAAAATTTCAAAAAATTATTTTTAACTTTAAAATAATTTGGGTGTTTACACAGGTGGTCAACTCCCACTTGTTTAGCGAGTTGAAGTCCAATGATGAGAGCGTTGTACTCTGTCACATTGTTGGAGCATGGCTCAATGAGGGAGTAGGCGCGATTGATAACAGGATCATATGGAGAGATTAACACTATCCCGACTCTAGCGATGATGCCGCCTTTGGGCCCTGTTCTCGAAGCACCGTCGAAAAAAATTTGCCAAACGGTTTCTACGTTCGTCACAGTGTTGGAGTCTGCGACTTCATCGCTGATCTTCTCGTAGAGTTTCAAAGTTTCTGGCACCGGGTGGGCTACAAGGAAATATGCCAACGCCTGACCTTTGACCGCCTTCTGTTGTACGAACATCATGTTGAATGGTGACAATAATATTGCCCAGGTAGATAGGCGAGAGTTGAGCACCCCAGGTTTGGTCATGAGGACCCTGAGGGGGTTGACCCGAGAGATCATATAGATCGTTTGTCCTGCCAAATAATGCTGAGTCTTCAGGATAGCGAATACAAGAGCAAGGCATTCCTTCTAAATGGGGGTGTACCTATGCTTCGCACCAACTATCATCTGGCTAAGATAATAGATGGCCTGCTCGTGGCCTGCATCACTATTCTGGGCTAATAAAGCACCGAGGGAGTGGTCCATCGCACGTACATAGAGTAAGAAAGGCTTCCCCACGACTGGGGCTACCAGCATTGGAGGGTTTGATAGGTATTCCTTGATGTCGTCAAAGGCGCATTTGCATTCTTCGTTCCAAACAAAAGAGACTCCCTTCCTCAAAAGCTCAGTGAACGGCCAACAACGGCCAGAGAGGTTTGATATGAACCTCTTGATGTTGGCATGTCTTTCTTGAAGGCCATAAAGTTCTCTGAGGTTCTTCGGCGGAAATATTGTAACCCCCCTAATTTTTCAAGAATTTTTAATTTGGATTTTTCATAATATTTTATAATTTTCTGGGATTTTTTTATAATTAAAACTAAGGTATTTTGAAATAAAATGATTTTTAGTTACTGTTAATTAATATTAAAATATTATGAAAATAATATTTTATGGTGTAAAATGAAAAACTAGACATCGGGTAATTTTCCAGAAATTTATTGGACTCCGGAAGCCTTTTTAAAGCCCTAAAACCCAAGTTGTAATTAACCCTAATTAAACCCAAGAAATAAACCCGGTTTATTTTGAAATAAACCAAACCAAACCAACCCAGACCCGGTTCAACCGAACCGAACCCAACCCTTAGTGGGTCGGATCTAAACCTGACCCGAAACCCGCATACCTAAACCCGCACCCTAGCCTTAGCGGATCGGGCCGGATCCGCCGCCCGACCCGCTAACCCGACCCGAAACCCTAACCGAAACCCTAAACCTATCCGGAAATACTGTTCCGGCCGCCTATTTAATGCCTCAAATTCCGTGCCCCGCTGTCGCCGCAACCCTAGTCATTTCTCTCCTCCTCCGCCTGCAGCGACCGCTCCCTCGCCTGAACCCTAGCGCCGACGACCCTCGTCGATCCCCCATCTCATCCCGCAGTCCCACGTCGTTGAACCCCCCCACAGCCGCCTGCCGGAACCCTAGCTCCGCCTACCCTATCTCCTCCACCTGAACCCTAATCTTCTCCACCACCTTCCTCCGCCTCAGCCATCCTCCGCCCCTCTCCTCACCATCTTCCCCGACGCCCTAGTCGTCTTCCTCCCTCATCTTCCTCCCCCGACGATCCCCCACAGCCCTCTCCCTCCTCCTTGCTCCACCCTGAGCCCACGACTCCCCCCCGTCCTCCGACGTTCAGTCCCCGTAGCCCTCGATAGAACTCCCCTCTCCCCTCGTCGTGCCCACCGCCTTCCTCCACGAGCAGCCCCGGCCTCGACGAACCCTCCGCAGCAGCAGCCGCCGTGCCAGCCGAGCCGCCTCCGCCTGTCGACCCTTCCCCGGCCGTCTCCGCCCTCCTCCAGCGAAGTCTCCTGAACCCTAGCCCTAGTAACAGTAATCGGACACGGCAGCACAGTACCCCGGATACCCTGTGTCGTGTCGACCCGGACACGAAGAACCCCGTTCCACGGAGCCCTGTTCAGGTAACCCTTTCTCTCTCCTCGTTGCCCCATTTTCCGTTCTGTCAGTTGTGATACGTAGGCTGTGTAACCCTCTCGATGCCCGTGCAACCCGCTCGGTGCGTCGCGTCATGTGGCGATCACGAACCGCGATCCAAAAACAGGAAAATATTAACCCTATTTTCTTCCGGAACTGAGTACGCCCCGCCAAACAGGATGACTTGGTCGCGCGCGATCTTCACCGAAAGGTGTGCGCTGTCGATACAGACGTGCGAGATTTCGCGAAAGTTGATTTGTATGTGCGTGCACACCGGAATCAACGCGTATCCACCGACAACGTCCCATATTTGCCAGTTCTGGAACACGTCATAACTTTGTGTACACACGTCGGATCGAAACGAAACTTATGCTATCGGACTCGTAGCAATACGCTGGTCCTATGACCCAATTGGTTCGATTCTGAGAACGTTGACAAAATCGCGTATCGTTGGCCCCGCGGCTCAACTTGACGGGCAATTTTGTGATCGGCTCATCGGAATCCAGTTCTGGAAGTTCCGTTGGGTTCGTATCATTATTCTGAACTTGTTGACACTAAGTTTGACGAATTTGGAGACCTTTGACCCTGACACATTTTTCGGTGTGAAGCGGCCCACATGTGGACCCCGCTTTGACCAGAAACTGTCATCTTTGCCCTTGTGTCCAAATTGGACTCAAGGACAGGCGTTTCTAGCTATTTGATATTTTCTGAGACTGTTGGTGATGTTTATTTCAGCTTTTGGAGGAGTACCTGCAGAATCCACTGATACAGGGACAGTTGTTGGTATTCAAACCCCAGGCAAGTGTACCTTGCCAACATTGCAGTTCTTGTTACATATTTTCTTGATTTATTTATATTTTGTACATGCTTGACCTAGGGCCGTGTGACTTACTTAGCGTCCGATTAATAGTCGGGTGCCAACACCGTACGCAGAATTATGTAGTGTCACCTAGAGTTGGATATCGTGACCCCTTTACATTCTCGTACTTGTCTTATCAAGTACGTTATACCCAGGACACTTGACACTATTCATGAGACAGAATCTTCCTGAGATATTTACGGTGATTCTGTGTAGGATACAGGTTCATGACATATACAGTTACATGCTTAGATTTTATCCTGACTTGTTGTATTAGTTATGGTCTTGCGTGACATGGACATGTACATCGTGAACTGTGACGTGAGATTATATTGGGTGGGGAGAGATTTACCATACAAAAGGCTGATTATATTATATATATTGTCATCTGGAGGTGTCTTAGTCTCTAACACAGAGCTTTGGCACAAGTTCTGGCCCTTCGAGAGAATACTGCTATGGGTTTCCCCGACACAGAGCCTATAGTAGCCTCAGCCCGAGTATGACTAAAACTCTCAACTTGCATATCACTTAGCTGGTTATATATTTACCCTATTGTTTTATTTATTTTCTGCACTGCATATATTTTGGCTTGTATTATCTGTACCTTGCTATGTCCCCTGAGGACCTGGATCCGGATTATGTCCCCAGGATTAGCTGACGAGATCTATCCCGAGGTATACGAGATCGGAGCATTAGCATTAGCAGAAGCAGGTGCCTATATTGGAGCAGAACCAGGATCCGAGGACGAGATCATACCAGAGGACTTCTCCTGAGTATTGGCTTGAGATACTCATTTATTTCTATTTTTAGTTACTTTATTTCCTGTCTATTGCATTGATATATCAGAATTATTCTCGGATTGTTCTCCGAGACACTTTTACTGAGATATGTCAGTTTATTTTATTTGCATTATTCTGGCATTTGATCTGTGTTTATCTATTATGGATGAGATTAGAATAGACTGTGACTTGTATCATTGGACCTATTTATTGTTGTACTACAGCTTAAGTATGCCCCGATGGATCCATTAAATTGGGTTTGTCCATCGGTGTGTGCTGCTGGCCATTATCACGCTTCCAGTCCCTCGGTATATTGGGACTGGGGCGTGACAGTCTTGTTGGGGTCTAAGTGGATACCCTTCGACGTTAGGATGAAATCAATAAATATTTTACTGGAGACTCCTAAGAAAGATTTGGTAGGATTCATCTTGAGCTGGTGCATACGCATGAGGCCAAACATAGTCTGGAAGTCCCTGAGGTGATCATCTTTGGAGCGACTCTTGACGGCGATGTCATCAGCGTTACACTCGACCATCTTACGTAGATGCTCACGGAAGATGGTGCTCATGGCTCGCTGGTATCTAGCACCCACGTTCTTCAAACTAAAGGGCATGACTGTGTAGCAGTATACCTATCGACATTTAAAATGATGTATGCTTATGATCATCAGGAGACATCTTGATTTGATTGTAGCTTGAGAATCCATCCATGAAGGACATGTGCTCAAAGCCACAGGTGTTGTCGATCATTATGTCTGTGATCGCAAGGAAGAATTCGTCCTTAGGGCAGGCCGCATTTAGAGCACAGAAGTCAATACAGATCCGAATCTTTTTATTCTTTTTGATGACGGACACGATGTTGGCTACACAATCTGGATGTTGTTCTTCGCAAATGAAGCTAATTGCTATCAGTTTGTTGACTTCAGCTTCGATGATGTTCATAATATCGTCGAAATTGTCGTTGCTACTGATGTTGTTGGGACATTTTCTTCTATCATCAGCGACATGGATCTTTATTCCCAAAGCCGGGCATCTTTGACCTTCTTCTCTGTGCTGACAGTGCTTATGATAAACGCCGTCCAATCTTGGAACTGACCGTCGCCCATCCAAAGGTTGACTGTCGGAAGTAAGTTTCTGCGGCACATATCCATCAGTATCGACTCAGGATTTCCTGGAGGCAACTTTAGTGCTTTTGGTTAAAAATATTTGATATAATTTCGGGCGAGGTCCCTTTCCCCTTGGGTCATATCCATTAGGGAGGACACCGTCATGTCGCTTCCTTCATCATAGAATATTTTAAGAAAAAGACTCTTGAAGTCGTCAAACGACGAGATGTAGTTATCTTTGTAGAAGCAAGAATACATGCCGCATAAAGTTCATGTCCCCTCAACAAGCCACAAAGAAGCTACATGCGTCCTGAACAGTCAAGCCACAGAAAAGCCACATGCGGCCTGAACAGTCAAGCCATGGAAGAGCCACATGCAGCCTGTTCAACCAAATCGCAGAAAAGCCGCATAGTATACTATATGCGGCTTGAACGACCACAGAGCAGGAAGACCACATAAGGACTTCCTGACATAGATTTTGATGTCTGTGAGAATATTTGACACATCACTCATCACTCTGAGATGCTTCGAGACTCGTGAAGACGATGACTCAGAAAAATATAACAAGTCACATTAGTGCATTAAATTGCTTCAACCAATGTGTCATGCCACGTGTTCTCTTGTATGCGCTATGCCCTATGCTGTCTCGCCACCATGCGGCCAGAGTGTCCATTCGACCAAGGCCCAAACGAGAGCACATATACGGCTACAAGACCCCTGCGGCCTCACCATCATGCGGCCAGGACCCATATGCGGCCACGACGCCATGCGGCCTCTGGTCCACAGGATCCTTCTATTGCGGCCACGATGCCATGCAGCCTCTGGTCCATAGGATCCTTCTATTGCAGCCAACACGATCTTGGCACAGTTGGTGCGGGCTAAATGTCCAGCTGACCAAGTCACGAACACAATGGATTGAAACGACCCCAAGATCTCATCAATAATATATCTCAGTCGAGCTCACGTGGCAGCGCCCCCTCGTGACATGCGGCTACCGATACGACCATATTATGCAGAAGGGGCCCTATGCGACTACCAACCACGAGCATCTGTGGCATCCATAGCACGTCAATATGGCGACTATAAATAGCAGGGTGTCACACCCATACAACAGCCTCGGCTATCTGCGAACCTACAGTCAAGCAAGAGAGAAGAGCTTTCTCCTCCTACATCGGATCGTACACGGAGTAAAGATAGTTTCTATACTCCTAAACCTCCATCATCACCCCCTGAAAATAAACTTGTACTTAGATTGTCTCCTAGGACTTCTTTGTACTTTCTTATTATTTGTTAGTTAAATCAAGCTCTCTTAGAACTTTCAAATTTAATGGCGAATAAGATGGCGACTATGCTCGGGACTTCCTTCTTCTCTGATAAGAAAGTGGTGACACGCTCTGATGCAGCCAACTTGAGTTCGACCTAGAGGATGCTGGTAGTCCGCTTCGACCACCAGGCCTTCGAGGAGATGCTCTCTGAGGGAAGCGCTAGTCCTTCGTCGAGGTTGGCAAAGCCCAAGAAGACCCGCATGATGTGGGTAGCAAAGACCTCTGCGCCTCACCTAACTGCTGAGCATGTGCTCATAGTCTCTCTTCATGTTGCTGAGGACGCTTGTCAAGTGTCCACCCAGACTGTCCATGCGGCTTCTTTGTCTGCCGCAGAAGATGCTCAGCACCCATACTCTGGCAGATAAAAATACTACGATGCCAGATATTCGGGTCTTGATGTGAGTTCCATGTGGCCTACGAAATGGCTGTATAAGATCGAATATGCGGTACCGGTTCACTGCCACAGGCAGATGGCCATAAGCGGCCCTCACAACAGCCGACCCTCAATTTTTGACTGAATCTCATGCAACGCTGATCTTATGCGCCATGTTGAGAATGGTAAAAATCAAAACCTTGACTCTTTATACTATGTGCATGCGTGTGCTAAGTCGAAGAAGTCTAGGGCAGTGCGAGATCTCCAAGCTCAGGCAACTGCCCATTCAACTGACCATCGATTGGCGTCGCTAACTGTTATGCATGCCCCTAATAAAATATTGTACAAGACTGACCCGCGTTTCTAGTCCGCAGTGGTAAACGGACAGGGCCAATCTCAAGAGACTTCCACTAACGACTTGGGGAAAGTTCCTGATCAAACTCCAGGCCAGGGAGCAAAAACAATATCCACACACCCGTGCGCTCGGTCTACCTGTGCTCACAAAAATAGTGCAAAGGTGAGTCAGCCCTTGCCTGACTTGAGCAATGAGATCAAGCACAAGAGCAAGGCGAGGGAGGCAGCGACAAAATATGAAGTGTCCTCTCTAGGATATCATTGTGCCAAAATTATCATCAACTGCTGCTACAACAAAGTGGCAGACCCTACAAGCAGAAAGTCGGCATTCCAACGACTGCACCCGATGACACCTATTCGAAAACAATCCAAGGATTATGTGTAAATACCCGAGGAGGATGAGATACCATTTGCCTCATGTTACTCTGCTCGGAAGGTCCCTTCCACCTTGGGAGGAAAGAAATATGATACCTCCAGTCCATCAATCTCAACAGGAGCATTGAGAAGGCGACTACCAGGAGGACCAGCAGCGGAACCTGCATAAGGTATTTTTTAGGGCACACGCTCGAAGAATAAGCTCCCAGCCGCTGTGGGTAGTGCTGCCTCAGAACTACTGGGGGTTGCAGAAGCTGGGGGTAGCAATCCACTGGACCTATGCGATAATCCGGCATTCCGAGGATATGAGTATTCCCAAGGAACAGATGTTGAAGTCCCTGGGGGTAGCCACCCTCGGAGAAAAGACGCCGCCTCCTACGCTGGAGGTAGTATTTTATCAGAGTTTGAACATGATGCAACACTACTAGCTCTCCCCGACGACTATTCAATGCAAGAGTCTGAAGTAGAGAGTTCTACGTCAAACATCCCTTCCTACTCACCTCATGTAAGAACGACATATATGGTAAAGGACGACTACGAAGGCCCCAGTGATCGAAAGCGCCTCGAAACCCTCGAGGCCATGATGCACACTATGAGAGAGTAAATGCAAGCCTTGACCCGTTGGCGGCTGTAGCCTCCCAACCACCAAGAGCCTCAGGTAAAGACCCTTGAACTAATGCAGATTCAAATGCAACCGTTCCCCCCGTTGGCGGCTGTCATGCTCTACCAGGGTCATCTGCTCTTGTCATGCCCCAGTTCCAAATATAAGGAACTGAGCCACGTGACATTGGCCAGCGAGTACACTCCGATGGACATCCCAATCTAATGGACCCATTGGAGTGCACCTAAGCTGTCAAGTATAATGATATAATCCAATATTTAAACATAAGCAATTTAACTAATTTTATCCACAGATATAAGAATATGAAACACATAGAGAAAACAAGTCTACTAATGTGCTGAAAGAAAAACTAAGTCTGAAAATGTATCATAAATACAAAACGGATAGAGTCACACGGGGACAAATCCGCTAATACAAGTACTGAATGAAAGGAAGGAATAATATAACTAGGGCCGATATCTGCTAACTAGATAATGATACCGAATCTAAGGTGAAGTCAATACTGGTGATCAAATGAAGTCCTCGGGAAGGATCTCGTCCTCTGCTACAAGTTATGCTCCTGGATATAAACTCGATCTGTACTTTTTCGGGTAGTCCTCTTCGCCTATGCCTGGAAGGAAACCAGGTCCTCAGAGGGACGTAACAAAGTTAAAAAATTGCATGCCATAGTAAAACAGAAAGAAAATATGTGATACGCCAGTGTAATCTAGAATAACCACCTAAGTGAGATACAACCTGACGATAATGTTCGACACGTGACTTTCCAAATATAAATTCGCAGCTCCGAGGCACAGAGAAACACGGTGCGTGCCTGTAGTTTCGAGCAAAGAGACACACAATAAGTAAGTACTACGACTCCGGATACAGTACGTAAATAAGGATATATATATATATATATATATATATATATATATATATATATAGTGTGTGTGTGTATGCAAAATAGTCCAAGCGTTTAGTAACTGTCTTCTCCTCCCAATGCGGTCAACGAGATGCATCCGCAGCTTACTGAGCCTGAACGTCTATCTAAACAGTCTCATCATACTGGAGTAACTAGCACCAATCATGATCCTATAGTCATCACAGATTCTAGTCATGCTGACACTATCAGAATACAGAAAGTCTGACACGATAACAGTATCAAGATATATGAAAACTGTACTTCCCTCCCTATCTTTACTATATTAGAAATTGTGTACAACAAGAAATTGGCATTTGCTGCACTTACAGCCAATATTGGAGTAAGATTACGCTCCCACCATATTTTCCAAAAGACACCAAGGACGTTGTCTACCATGATGTAGACCACAAGTTCTATGCAATTAGTCATGCAGGTGCCACTATATCTAGGACCTACCATTGTGAGTCTTCCCAGAGAGGGCGAGTTGCTATGCATATTTATTCTATTCGTACCATTAACTATTAGGACCAGAAAAAATTGTCTTTCGATATCTATAAGCTCGTTAGAGAGAATGCAAATACGGCAATCTGGATTCGTACGAAAAGACTCGATAATTTCACTATTTTTTTCGATGGTAATGGTGCATGTGTGCAAGGAGGAACAAATCATAATCTTGGATATAAAAAAAATTGTATCTATTTCAATTTCAACCACGAGTATGGAGGATGCCGCTCAATTTACAAATATAGCTACGAAGAACATTCAACCAATCCATGATAGCAACCACTGTTTCCGTTGTGATTTATGGATAGAACCACCAAAATATGCTTTACTTATTCAGAATTAACATTTTAGTTATTTGTAATTTTTTAATGGTTAGCTTCCCATTTCTATTTCTATTTCATTGTAAGAAGAATTAAATTCTATATAATAAATGGATCTGATGAGATGGTCTGTCTTTGTTTTTGAAATTCCCATCATAATTTCCTTGCTCAGTAATATGATCAATGTCTAACATCAGATTCTGGCACTAAAAGATTCCGGTGATGAGGCACTAGAGGGAGGGAGGGAGGGAGGGAGGGAGGGAGGGAGGTAATTTACCCAGTTTGTCAGTTTTATTGAGGCCTACAAACAATATTATCATAAATGATGACAACTATATCGAGCCATACTAGAGGATTAAGGACCACAACAGTGTCTAACATCAGATTCCGGCAATGAGTACTATCTATACCCAGATCGATGGGTCAATGATATCACATAAATTATGTTAATTTCTTGATCCATAATATCAAATTAATTATCGTATCTTTTTAATATTCTAAATTGGTTCATCTAATATTCCCATATCTCCAATATTCTATTGGTTATTCAATTATTCTTTTAGGGTTTGTTTGACAATTATGGAAAGAACGGTTATGGGGTATTTCTAGAGAACCGGTTATGAGAGGCTCAGTTTTGAGTGATTTTAAGAAGCGACTTTTAAACCAATACAATCCATGCTTGGTAACAATCGGGTTTGAAAGGCTTTTACAAGAATAAATTAATAAAATTGCTCAAAATCTACCAATTTGAGGTATTTATAAAGTCCCAATTTTGGAAGGTTTTTAAGCAGACCAAAACCAGTGCCTCATAAAAATTACCAAGCAGGAGTTTTCATAAACGATCGGTTCAAAAATATCCCAAAATAAATTACCAAGCAGGAGTTTTCATAAACGATCAATTCAAAATTACCCTAAAAACGATAAAAATACCGTTACCAAGCAGACCCAAGAATACGGGTGCTTATTCCACTAAGATTTTAAATAAATTTAAATAATTTATTTTAAACTAATTGAGTTCCTCAAAATTTTTAACGGATTTCAAATGAGATTATACAAATGTCTCCAATATTTTACTCGTTATTCAATTAAGATTTTAAAGGACTCTATAATCAACAAAAACTTAAAAAAAAATTGATTTTAAACTAGTTTGATTGAGTTCCTAAAATTTTGCTAACAAAATTTAAAGGACTTAAAAAAAGTTTCTTGTGCTAGATTTGGATAAAGATTTCAGTAACCAATATTCTACTGATTATTCACTTAAAATTTAAAAAATACTTGTTATTCAATTTTGATTTTAAAGAATAGATTTTAAACGAGTTTGATTAAGTTTCTAAAATTTTGCTAACAGAATTTAAAGAATCTTTTTTTTGTTAGATTCTTTTGGACTTTTTTTCCAATATTTTACTCACTACATTCTTTTGGACTTTTTTTTTGGTATACTTGTATAAACATTTCAGTAAATTCTTTTGGATCATATGGATTGGAAATTGGACATACGATCATACAATTGTCTCTAATATTCTACTGGTTATTCAATTAAGATTTAAAAAATACTGGTTATTCAATTAAGATTTTTAAAGAATTGATTTTAAACGAGTTTGATTGAGTTCCTAAAATTTTACTAACAAATATCAAAAGGCTTAAAAAAATGTAGATTTGTATAAATATTTCAATAATTTTTTTTTAATTCTATGGATTAAAAATTGGGCATACGATCATCTATATTATTCTATAATCCAAATACCAGGGATATTTGGATTATACAATTTATTAGATTGCTACATAGTTAAATTATATTTATCTAAGGATAATAATGTCATTTATACTCACTAATTTAAAATCTAAAATTTATTGTAAGCTACTCCATTTCTTTAGGATACAATATCTCATTTCTATTTCTCTTTTGCTATTTTGAAACTAGCTTGCACATTATCTCATATTTCTTTTTCTTTCTCTATTTTGATAACTACCAGGTTAACATGAGAAGCTTTCTTATCCCATCTATCCTTGGAGCACATGTATCTTTCTATTCTTTTCAACTTTTTTTTACAATCTAAAAAAATAATTTTATAACTTTTTATCTTTAAAGAAAGCAACTTTTTGATTCTGCTGGTAGTGGTTGCTATGTCGACCGAGACAGTTCTCAAGAACACGACTAGTGAACATGCTAATTTTTTTAGTTTTTTTTTTACTAATCAATTTTATCGTATTTCATGCAAATTTTTTTTGGAATACTTGCAATATTTTGGCGTATGTTCCTCCTTCAATTTTTTCTATTTTAATTTAGAATATTTAAATTAGAATATATTGTAAATTTTGTTCTATTTTAAATTGTAGATGATATTGGATTCAAATTATAGATTTAATTACTTTATCGTACTAATTTTGAATATGATAAGATTTTAAATTATAGATTCGACTGGAATAAAAATTTTAATTCTTAATTTGATTACATAATACAAAAAAAAATATTTCAAACAATATGAAGGTTTGTCTCATGTTGGAAACCAAAGAAAATGTAACATTCAACGGAACAACAATTTTAAAACTAATAAAATTGTAAAAATTTATAAACAAGCTTTTTCCCCCTCTCATCCATTCGTACCCACTATTCCTTTTTCTGTTTTTAGTTCTAGGACCTGTATGTAGGATGGATACCTGACAGGGTTCACTCTTGGACCATTGAACCTATTTCTTGCATAGTTGAGACTTGATAGGAGAAGTGGTGACTAGATCCCGTGCGCACCATTTCCTCAGCGCATCTACTCCCCAGCACATATATTCTAATGCGCATCCATCCATCCTTCCTCAAGTATATATATATATGAGATTTTCTCTCTCCTCTCTCATTCTTCTTCATTTTCTACTTTCTTTCTTCCTAGCTCCTTCCCTTCTCAACCGAAGCCCTAGCTCTAGTTGAATTAGGAAGATGTTTGTAGATCACCGAAGGTGGAGGCTAGGTAGCCACCAAGGCAAGTACATCTTGCCAACCATGAAGAACTTGAAAATTTTAATTTTATATTTTTTTGTGTTTTATTAGTCTATAATATGTGCAATGAGCTTCTCTACATGTTTAGTACTTAGTATTTTTGGATTTGATGGCTTGGTTGGAGTAAATCTACATTTTTATGTTAGGATTTTTATGAGTTTCTTGAGTTTTTCTTGGTTTTGATTCAATAAAACTAGTTACTTTTGAAAACTAGTAGTCCCATGAGTTAGAGCATTAAATTTTGTATGATTTTGACTTTTGAATCACTTAATTTGGAGCTAAATTAAAAGTATTATGGCCAAAACAATTCTGGACTTATGTTCTCGGACCTGTCTGGCAGGGATGATGAACAGTGCCGCGTGTAGTGCGCTACGCGCATCACTTCCTTATCGTGCACATCACTTTATTTTCGCATGCATGAAATTCTTTCCGCACACATCATTCCTTGTCCCGCAGCGGTGCGCCATGCACAAAATTCTGGCCGCGCGCATGTTGACCATAATGGCTCTTTTTGCCTGTTTAGCTATTTTTGTAGCTAGAATCTCGTAAAACTGAAAACATGGAAGTTGTAGATCTTTGTCTTGCATTTTCAAATCTTTTTGAATTACCTCATTTGGAGTTCATATGAGAGAGTTATCATCAATTTACTATCATGTATCAAATTTTCAAAATGCATAAAACTGTTTTAGCCAATGTTGATATTTTCTTTAACTGTAATGATTCCTTAGTATGATCTTATTACTTGTATAGTTATAATGAGTTTGCATACCCTGTGTACTTGACACCATTATATATCCTTTACTGACACCATGTCTTTGTATTTGCACATTGTTGGATAAAGTACTATTCATTGACATTTGTCCTTACATTTATACTGTCCTTACATTGTCTTACCCCTTGATAGTGACTCATCGTAGTGCACTCATGTCTCCTTATTCTTGTACATGCTTTATAGTGGCTCGTCGTAGCGCACTCCTGACTCCATATCTCTTTACTGTCTTTATAGTGGCTCGTAGTGACGCACTCATGTTTTTTGACATATATATTTTTCTGCACTCATGTTTTCGGACATATATATAATTTTTTTTTGTGGGTTGTCTGGTGCTTATGCTTTAATTGTTAACGTATTGTCCAGTCTTGCATTATGTCTAGGATAGATTCTGCAGAATGCCACACCCGAAATTCTAAACGAAACTATTAAGGATTAAAACAACTAATTTGATTAATTAGAGGCATATAGAAAAAATTTCTGGCTACATGCAATCCCGACATCTCAGCGACACCTGTGGATTTGGAGCTCTCCATCGTGAGGGGCATACTTCCAACACACCGTCGAGTGTTGCATTACGAGTAAAAATATATATATATGATAATTATATTATGTAATCCTTATGTCTGAATAATCCGAATAGACTATAGGGCATGTGGCTGTATGAAATTTCTAAATTTGTATTTTGTTAGTAATTAGGATTATGATAACCCTAGTTAGCTAATGATAGCAAGTCGTAGAAAATGCTTGGTCATGTTTCTTTGTTTGCGCGCTATTTACTTTATGCTTGCGTATTGTCTTTTCTTTTCTCGCTTCGTCATATGTGTCGGTGGGTGGCCAGAGATTAAGTTACCTGATCATTGTTTCGTTTAAGGGTTATGGCCCCGATTTCGAGAAGTCCCTAAGCTCTCTTGTCGCTTGTTGGCTTATCATTTTCTATGGTTATTGTACTTAGTTATTATTCTCAGAATTTTATTGTTGTAGTTGTTAACTCGGACACGTGAACGGTCATAGGGTTGATTCCTACCTTTTGTCCTGGTTTGGTGTTAAGGTAGAAAATCGGTCCTATTGTCTATTCACGGATCCTATTATTTTCCATTATTATTACATTCAGTTATAGTTCCTTTACATGTTTAATACCTATGTCCTATTCTAGATCCCTACTCTCATGCTATATAAGACCCCTTGTACTATACATGTTCACATACCCCAGAATACCTTGCATGCTCTTAGTTATTGTTCCGACATATTACATGTTCACACACCTACGTTTATTTTACTTGCTTCCGGTTTACTTTATGTCACCAGTTGTTTACTTTATATTACATGTCATTTAGCTTATTGTCTTTTCTTTTATCGAGATTAGTGCATTGGTAGAGCACGAATCTCTATCCGCATTTATTTATTTATTTTTGTCTTTATCCGTTGTTGTGGGTTTTGTTCTTCCTATTGGCTTCCTATGTGGTGCTTGTTGCTTGGGGTTTTGACCCCACTGGTTTTGCATGGCCAGATCTCGTAGAAGACCCGAAGGATCTACCTTCGCTC
Organism: Iris macrosiphon; assembly: GCA_036927795.1. Classification (NCBI taxonomy): domain Eukaryota; kingdom Viridiplantae; phylum Streptophyta; class Magnoliopsida; order Asparagales; family Iridaceae; genus Iris; species Iris macrosiphon. The sequence continues at coordinate 193,343,348 of JAYESA010000005.1, forward strand.
TCACCGGATGGTTTATGCTCGGAGGATTATGGCTCAGATTAGCGAGTGGGTTATCTTATTCTCCCACATTATTTTGTACCTTCATTTTCTGGTGTATTAGTCCAAGGACATGTGTTAGTCCTTGTTTCTTGGTTTTTATTTTCCCCCGTCTTTGGACGGCGTATGTGTATATTCTGGACCGCGGCTAGTTGTACATTTACGTACCTTTTGTATATTCAGTTGATGTATTTTTACATTATGTCAACTCTTATGATTATGCATGCATATGTGTTTGGGACGCCTTACCCATCACATATATGATTTACTCTTTATTTCATCTTGTGTTGATTGGATTGAGATAGGATTTGTCTGACCATATGAGTCGTCAATAGCATGCTAGAGTCCTACTACTTGTCTTCTAGACAGCCGTGACCGTATCTCGGGGTACCTTTGTACTCAGATATACGTAGCTGGCTTTGTCAAGCCCTCGCTCTCCAGTATTCTGGTTCTGGGACATGACATATTTAGATGAGATTAAATTTCAAAATAAATCATAATTTGTAATTTGTAATTTATAATTTATATAAGATTATGATAAATAAATATTTTATAACGAACGGATAGCCATTTTGCAAACTCAACATGAATTAACATCCATACCCCTTCAATGACCATATAACTGGGTGTAAAGAAGACCTTCTTTAAGGTGTTAGTTTGGTGGAATACAGGTCCAGACTTAATATGAGGCCCATGAGGCAGTGGCCTCAGGCCCAAAATTTTAGAGGGCACCTATTTTTTACAGTGTAAATAAGCTCTCTATAATTAGGGCCCTCTATAAATAAAATTTGGACCAACTGGATAAGTGGACTTCGACTGATAAAGATGAGTCCGGGCCAAAATCAAAATGTATGTCTAAGGTAAAATCATATTGTATGCTTAAAGCAACGGATGCTCAAATAGAGAACTTTTTAGGTTTTTTGTTTTGGTTGAGTGAGACTCGGTTGCCAGAATCAACTTTTTCTTCTTTCCCTTGAGGTGAGACTTTGAATTTTTTTAATATATAAATTGTATGCTTAAAGCCTTAAATCAACGAAAATATGTTCTAATAGAGCATTATTAGAATTATTTTGGTTTGGAGAGAATTTTGTGGCCGTCGGAATCAACATCTTCTTGTTCTTTTTTCTTAAATGAAGAAAGAAATAGACAATCTGTCTCTCCCTTTGAGGTGATGTTTTGATTTAATTTTTTATATATAAATTGTTGTTAATTTTTTATATTTGTGGTTGACTTATAATTTATTATAAAAATATGTTCTTGCATAATGTCTATAGTTATTTGCCGAGTCGGTGTAGTTGTTGGAGTCGGCGATAGCGAGTAAATTTTGTTCCTAAAATACATATTGGAATCATTCCCTTTCCATTAGATGAGCTTTATAAAAAAAATTATAAATTGTTGTTGATTATCTTTATTTGTGTTTGACTAATTTATTGAAAAAATATGTTCTTGTCATTTGATTTCGTAGTTATTTATATTGAGATTGAAATCAACTAATAGAGAAACTAAGATTTTATTTATTTATTTGTTATTGATTGTTTATTTGTTGTTAACTATTATTATTTCTTGACTATTGATTTGTTGTTAATTTTTTTATTTTCATTATGAACTACCTGAACCATAGTTAGCTTCTTCTTCTTTTTCTCTAGAACATCAATTTTACTTTATTTTTGTTTGTAACATTTTCAATTTTATTAGTATTTTATTATAACTTTTATTATTTGGATATTATATTTATTGTTTTATTTCTTAAATTTTGGGTTGACAATAATATTGTATATGGAAAAAAATAATAGTATATGAACATTAAGCTTTAAGAGCACCATTTATAGAGTTTGTCTCAGGTCTCAAACTCTAAAGTCCAACACTGGTAGAATATGTTGGGGAAGAAGCCCAACACATTCGATGTTTTTGACCAAACGTTGATAATTTAAAATATGTAGGGGAAGAAGTGTTCGAGTCTCTTTCTATGCCGAGGAGGGTACGGACTATGAAAAAATGATACGGTGAGCCAGTTTGCTTTCGATCTTAAGGAGAAGATGGGCAAGCACAAGAAAAAAAGAAGAAGGTACGATATGAGACGACCATGACTGCGGGAATGAAAGTTGTCCGTATACTTAATGCACCCGTCAACAAGGGCATCGACGAAACAGGTGGGGGAGAATGTCACGCATAATATTTTTTGGCCTACCGAGATGGATTAGCATAATCCTCCTCTGCCATGAGTTTGTAGGAAGCTTCCAAAATCCTCCAGCATATGATGGAATAATCTTCACATCTTTCCATTCTAGAGGCTTACTTTTTTGTTATTTGACATTAAGGATAATGTATGGAATATTCTTAGGATATAGAATAATTTTTAGAATATTTCTTAGAATAATTCCTAGAATATTTTTAGTCCAGAAGCTTCTTGTAAGCCTTAGAGGAACTATAAATAAAGGGGGGCTCATTTGCTCCTTACCACCCAAGTAGTGGTAAACTCTCTCTAATATAGTAAAGTTTTTAATATTCTAATCTCTCTCTCTCTCTCTCTCTCTCTCTCTCTCTTGCTCCACTTTTCTTATTCTCACCTTAGTGATCTAGTTAAGTGATTAGGGAAGGCTTGCATGGTCTTCGAGGAGAAAGTTCGTGCGCCACATGGAGAGAGGTGTACCAAAAATACTAAGTCCGTAATATACGACTCGAGGCAGGAAAAAGAAGAACTGTGGCAAATCTTATCAAGTTAGTTATACATGCATGGTATGGTATTTTATTAGTAAATTTACATATTCATGCATGGTTATAGACAACTTATGCACAAGAGCAAGGTTCCTCAAAGTTTTGCATCAAGGCCACGGGATTGGTTCGCCCTGGGGGGAGCAAGAGTGCTAATATACAAGCATCAAAATTATGGGATCTTCAGTAAGGCTAGCTCCCTCTACTAAAAGGGATGCCAAAAATCTATAAATGTTGAGATGGCTTGCCTAGTGACCTTCATATAGACAGGTATCATAGCTAACAATGTCTTATACAGGCAAAGTAAGTTATTACTCAATTACATGGATGGATAGATGACCGTGGGTAAGAATCACCAAATGGTTAAAATTATTATGTTTTCCTTATGTCCCTATCCTATGAAATGTTAATGAACTTAAGGCAACATAGCAAGACCACTATTTTAAATGTTGGTTTCACATATTTACTTAGTGATAATTTTAAGAGAGATTGGTTATGGCCACTCACCAATACATGGTAATGTATTAACCTACATTTCGTAGGCAATATCAGTTGTTGAGGACTAATTAGTAGCTACTCAAGGATGTTGAAGATTTTGTGTCATACCCTATTATATATATATATATATATATATATATATAGTTGAAATTTATGGTTATTAATTTTCTTTTTGCATTTCAGCCCTCAAGCAACATTGCAATTGCCCAATCTAACTTTTTTTATTATAAATCGACCCTTAAGGACATTTTTGCAATTACAAAAATCTAGCTCAATACCTGTCATCTTCTCAGAAGAAGAGTAATGACTCATCCAGGGAAACATAATCATGGGTCTTTGGAAATGGGGGATTGGACTTTGTATATGGAGAATGGAGGAGGGAGGACCGACTCCTCATTTCTTAATTCTCTCCCTCACACTCTTCTCCATCCCTCTTCTCTCATTCCCCTCTACCTGCTGCTGTTGCTGCTGCTGCTGCGGCTATCTGTTGCTGCTGCGGTGATCCGTCGGCCGTCGATGACGTCAGCCACCCCTCGTCGACGACCCTTTCCGTCGACCTCCTCCTGACCACCTCTACCACTACCATTGTTTCTTAGGTATAAATTTTGCTAATTATATGTTATAATTTTGATTCTTATGCTATCAATTGGGAAGAAAGTAAGAAAATCAAGAATCTCTTTCAATCAAGAACCAAATCTAGGCAAGCCCTTCCTCTTTATTCTCAAAATTATCCTCAATTTTGACTACTTGTTAAATATTCATGTCAGAGCCCAAACTTAAACTTTTCTAAAAATAATTTTTATTATTTTTATTCTAAAATTTATATTATTCCTAATATTAATTATGGAATATGTACACTAAGACTTGGACACGATAGGGTATAATTGATACCACTCTAATTTTTAGTCTTGAATGACTTGAATGTGTAGTACATAAATGCTGATATTGTATGACCATAATAAATAACTACAAGGATTTGTGGGGGTGTGATTACCAAATTTTAATCTTGTGCATGAGCATAAAATTTTATTTATGAATGCTTTAGAAATAATAAATAGGTTGTGAATTATGGAAAGCTCAAGAATATAACTTTATGTATTAGTTATGATTAATAAAATTTATGAATATAGTCGCTTGGGCATGTATATATATATATATATATATATATATATATATATATATATATATATATATATATATATATATATATATATATATATATATATATATATATATATATATATATTACTCCTTTACGAAAGGACCCTTGTTCATGGATTTAATCATGTCTATAAATTATAGCTTAATAATTATATATACATGAACATCTATATGTAGTTCTACTTTTTTCTTGAAAAATACATGAAATAGTTGTTCATTTTTATAAAATTAGACAATTATAAATCTGTCCAGATTTGATATATGTAAGGTTTTTCTTAAAATTATCTTAGTGTGTAGTTAGAACTAGTATTGTACAAACACCTATATACTAGGGTAATCAAATATTATTTTCTATAAAGGTTAAAGCATTTTGTTTTGTAATCTTAAGGATGTTTTTGAGAAAAAAAAATCAATTTGAGTCTATATATATATTTCTATGAAGAACTATCTTCATATTTGAACTTGGGAGTTATTTCAATACGGTAAATAGAACCTTTTGTCAATATTAGCGCTACTACTTTGTGAAAGTATTGATTAAAATTTTACTAGTATAAAAAATTAGTATAAAAATAAGTATATTTAAAATGATCAATATCTTACAAATATATCTCTTGTAAATGAAATTTGTAATTAAGAATTGCATATTCGTAAATCCAAAAGTGGTGTAAATTCTTGAAGGGTTATTTAGTATGAAAATTTGATTTTTCTAATCTCTTTGTTTAGTTGATATATTATAGTAAGAATTGCAAAACATGAATTGCTAGTATAAAGGTAAGACTAACTAAGTTAAAGCAATGGCTACAAACGAGCATTGGTAAGAACTTTTCTTCTTAAAGAATTATAATTTTGGTTTATATTTTAATGCGTACGATTCTGGTGCAGAGAGTTGCTCCATCGAAGGGGTTGACGTACTCAAAAATTCTACAGAGGGTTATTCCGGGTCTTTTATTTTTAAATTGTTAAATTTTTGGAGTCCAAAATATGAAGGAGACCGCCAAATTTTCCAAGAAATTTTAGAGATAGTCATTTTTGAAAAAATTCGAATAATCGATTATTCTCTGTTATGAATTAAAATTTTTAATTTAGGATTAAACCCTAAAATCCTTAGATTAAGAATTTATCTAAATTTAGGACGCGTAGGACACTTTTGCACATGCACGAAAGAGCAACAAAATCATCATTGTTATATATATTCCAAGGTGAGGAATATGATTTCCATGTTTTTAGGAATTTTTCTACCATTTGGAATAGCACAGTTAAGCTTGATACCCTAAGTACACAAGAACAAAATTTTATTGGATATTTGACGTTTTTGCCAAAGACGGACCGATTTATTAAAATATAAAATTCTCGCAAATGTGTCTCTGACACACAAACCGAGAATACAAAGCAGGAATTATAATTTAATTTAATATGATTGTTAGATTAGAAATGATTGTAAGTTTTTATAGATATGCATTGGGATGGGAGAAAACATTGGATCACACCGTCGAACTCTCAACAATATTTATTATTTAAAACTGATCAGTAGTTCTTGGCATACGTATGGCCATACGATGACAACTGTGAGGCTTAGCTCACTTATTTTTTATGGGATCCGAATTTTGAAAGAGATCGAATTTGACAATTGTATATGTCCAATGTTTGACCTATGTTCCGAATTCTTGAAATTTTTTAAGATGTTCGATAATTGATTTTATTATCACATGATCCGAATTTTCTAAAATAAAAAAAAATTTGACAATTGTTTATATCATATTCTTATCGTATTTTTATGTGATTCAATATTAATGTTGTTGACACAATATTGTCAAAATACCTATGGGGATTGGGATCTAAGCACCATCCGCCAGAAAATTGCCTGATCCCGGGTAAATAGGATTATTGTCGTGACAATAGGTGTGATGGTGATCCAAAAGCATTTTCTTAGTTCTATTTGCATATAGAAATTTTGAATTCTGGATTATGTTTTGTGACTGTGATTTGGATACTTCGTAGAATAGGGATTAGTTAGGAATACAAACCTTATATTTCAAAATTTACACTATAATGTGTCAAAGGCAGTTTTTTTGAGATTTTCATATCAGTTATCCATTTATCTTCTGATTAATTTTCTCTTAAAACTTTATTTTATTTATTTGTTCATTTTTGACATAAGGACTTGCTAGTCATTCTGACGACCTAGTTTTTGTTCACTAGGAACTGAAGAAAATGAAAAAGAAGCACTACATCTTTTTAGTATCAACGAGGTCGATGGATAATGAAAGACGACTTTTGGGGATAAATCAGTTTAAGAACTTTTGTGACTGAATATGTAAATTAAACTTTTTAGGAAAAGACTTGGTGACATAAATATTGAAATATATAAATATGGATGTTTTAGAATGTAGCCTTATTGTCCTGTATTTATCCTAGAACTTATAGGCGACAATCACAAGTATGATGCCAATAGTATTGTACGGGTGCGTAGCCTGTGGATGTATTATTGTACCTGGATTTCGTATTATGGGAACCGGGGCGTGACAAGCCTTTTTGGTGGTGGCCCATGCAGGTCTAGTCATCTTCTAGCGGTCTAAGTTTTATAGAACCAAACATATAGGAATAATATATAAATAAGTTTAAGGATTCCAAAAAGGTTGAAAATTATGACTTTGGAAGACAAGATATTTTGAATCCAAACCTTAGGATTAAAGTACAGAGTAATTATTAAGGGATATATATATATATATATATTTGATGAAAGATTAGTTCATAGGAATTATACCTTTTTGGGGTAATATTTTATTTACATTTTCACTTAGAAATTCAAGATACATATTAATTCAGCATCCATAGTTGCATCAGAAAATAATTTTTCCCTACTGATTTTAAACTTCTTCGATGTAGATAATGCCTTATTTCATGCCCTATGTCATACTGGGGAATAGCAGACAGTCTTAACTGGTATTATCGCTTTGTGACGAGAAAATGACGATTAACCCGAAGACAGATGATACTTGTGTACGGAATGCATTATAAGGTTAACTACCCAGTTGTTTCAGATATAACAAATAAGAATATAGTATACTTCAACAAGATGAACTACTATATACTTATTAGGGCTCATTCTGTAACGCCCCGCAATCGCTCGAAGCGTTACGCTGAGTAGGAGTGAATAAATCAAATGCTGGTTACATTTGAAATGTTATATTTTGGGAAAAAGGATTGATTTAGTTGGTTTCATGTGCAGATGGCTAGCGGGTTCGATGGAAATCAGGTGTTCGTTCAGAATAGTACTAAATAGCTGGATGGAAGCGATAATGCCGTCTTCCTTAGTCCGATCGGTCGGATGATTTACAGAGCACGACCTACTCGCACGGTCATACTAGTTGAGTAGATCGCGCTTGCATCGGACCACGGGTTCAAGGGATTGGCCGTATCGGTAGGACAGGATGCTTAACGGGATCAAACATTGTGAGTGGGCTCTTTCCATTCTCCTCTACTCCTTCATGCCTAATAATATGGAAAACACGTAAAGGCTTGAACACTTGGGCTGAAACATTGGGATTCACTACACTGAGGCGTGCATAGAGTGTACGTCGGTTGCTTGGTAGGATTGTGGCTTGATTGGTTTGCGCGTATGGATAGTTGGAGCTAGAGTTGGAATATTACATTTGGGGCAGTTGGTTGGAATACTTAGAATTATGCTTGGACGAGTTGGAATGATACATTGAGGCGTTGGGAATATCGGGAATTCGGGCGAGCGAGCGTGCATCCGTGCACGAGTATTACTTGGTCGCTTTGTCTTGCAAAGCGAGCAGTTGTGGTTCGAAACCGAACAACTGCATCGGCGAGGGTGTTGTGCCGCTTGATGGGGCATCGTGCCACGAATGTGGCATTGTGCCACTGAAACGGCATTGTACCATGGGTTTGCTTCGAGCATGGGTGTTGCACCAATTCGGACTCTGTGTTGAGAAGAGGCATTGTGCCTATGAAACACTTGATATTTTGGTGCCTTGGGCTATATTTTGAGGTCGAGATTTGGAATCCTTGGTTGGATATGTTGGAAGAATGGTTATGGATTTTTGGTTGGATATCGGTTGAACGAGTCTAGGATCGCTTGGTGGGGCGAGAATGTTCGATCCTCTCGTCATACCTACTTGGTGTCTGCATGTCACGGACAACCTGAATTGCACAGGGTTTGGTCTCCTCGAACGGGAAGGCTCCGGGGCACCGGGACCGTTCGGCCATGGAGGAGACAACTGGGTAACGCGTCTTGGGCGCGGTGCCAGCGGTTGGGCGATATCGGTTGAACGAGTCTAGGATCGCTTGGTGGGGCGAGAATGTTCGATCCTCTCGTCATACCTACTTGGTGTCTGCATGTCACGGACAACCTGTATTGCACAGGGTTTGGTCTCCTCGAACGGGAAGGCTCCGGGGTACCGGGACCGTTCGGCCATGGAGGAGACAACTGGGTAACGCGTCTTGGGCGCGGTGCCAGCGGTTGGATGCGATTCAGGTGGGTTAGCTACTTTGCGCTGTTTCGAATAGAACCGCATTTGATCCATCCGATCAAAGTCCTTTATGTCTTGGCCAGTGACTTCATATAGCTTAAGAGTTGGCTTGCTTTTCTTTTGTTGGTTTGGCTTTCGTGTAGGCGCGGCCACCTTGCCTCGGCAAGAGTGTGCACTTGAGATTGGAATATAACTTTGGTTGAGGATGGATATTGAGGCGAGACTGATGGTTCGATATGTTATCGTGCAAGCGATGGCATTGAGTAAGACGGGTTGCGTGTTAGTTTCCTTCGGGTTGGATTTATATAACTGCTTGTCGTTTGGTTTGAGATTGAATGCTTGCATGTGTAAACTGCTTTACAGCTTTTCTTAATATGTCATTCATATGCCATGAAATAATCTAGGATTCAACTAGAAAGATCACCATATAACTGTGTGCATTCACTATTTTACTTAGTGTCGGCTTAGACGAGTGGGTTACCCCGCTCACCAGTACGGCTGTCTACTGACCCACGTTTGTGGGCAATATTTCAGCTACGCAGGCGTAGTGGCACTGCTTGGATATACGGGACAAGATGTATGAACTGTAAGTACCTTTATGGGCTAGAGAAAAGAGCAAGAGCATTTCATCGTCTCCGTGGCATTGCCTTCGGGGCATTTCATTTGGACCCTATCGTGAGCTTCGATGCGTATACTCTGATGTGTGCTTGGTACACAAATCGGCTTCCGCTGTAACTTGGTTGTTTCGATGATAACTTTGGTGTTTAACAACATCGCCTTGTACGAGCGCAACTCCAGGCTCGTACAGCATCACGTCCCGATGAGAACGATTGTCCCGCGGGAGAGCTGCAACGTGGTGATTTCACGTTCAGCAGGAACTATTGAGCTTGCGGGAGATTGGGGCATGACACATTCATCTATGAAGCCCAAATTAAACAGGGATGATTACAATGGTACCTTACAAGAATGGCTGGAGCTCCACCCCGAGGCAACTGTTATCAGGTTTAGGCGGATGCTTATCTAGAAAATGTGTTGGTAAGAAGGTTATGGGTTAGAGAAGTCTGTATTATAAATAGGAAAGTTTTTGTCTATTGTATTTCATTTTATAAAATGACAGATGTAAATATAAGTCAGAAGGGGTAGGAGTGTAAGGGTGTAAATAGTATGTAAAATAGTATGTACTCTCAGAAGCATGTTTGTATCATCTTTTGATAATAGTGAATGAAATATGCTTGTCCTTTATCTGATTTTGTAATTAATCTTAATTTTGTAATTTCAAATTCTATAACAAATTCTTTATATCGATTTAGTATATCATGATATTTAATTTATACATCTACTTGAATTAAAAGAGATTGTATTTTGAAAATATCCAGGAAATGACTACTTTAACTCCCCGTAAATCGTCCCACTTAGAATCTTCAGAACCTCGAACAACGGATGTATCTGAGGTATTCCAAAAGGTCTTAGAAACCAATACGCAGCAAGTTTAGCTTGCACAATCTACCTCTGCAAGAATATTGGAGCACTTAGAGGTTGCGCCAGTACCTAGAACAAGAACGATTATAGACTTCAGGAAACTCAATCCTCTTAATTTCTTTGGAACAAAAAATCCTTTGGATGCTGGACAGTGGTTAAAAACTACTAAAGGATTATTGAAGGGGGCTAAAATAGCAGCAGATGACATGGTACCACTAGTAAGATTACAACTGAAGGATGTGGCAGAGAATTAGTGAAGCTTGCATGACCCATAAGATTCTAACGATATGGTATCTTAGGATGAGTTTAAAAAGAAGTTTGAGGAAAGATTCTTTCCTGAAATGGCAAGAATGGAACTGGAAAGACGATTTACCTAACTGAAGCAAAATAGGAGTTCTGTGGATGAGTATGCAGCAGAATTCACAAGATTAAGTAGGTTTGCTCCAAGCATGGTAAACACTAAGAAGGCAAGAATAGCTCCATTCCGTGAAGGAATGGATAGTAGATTGAAGACACGCGTAACACCTTACCATTGTCAGACTTATACTAAAGTAGTAGAAGAGGCCAGGGATCAGGAAAGAATATATAACGAGAAATCTGGTTCAAAGTTAGGAGGACAAAAGAGGAATTGAGAAACCAGTTCTTCTCAAACAAGAAATCATGAACATGGGCAGATCAAATTTGAACAAATTGAACAAGGTAGAAACCGAATATGTTGTACCTATTATGGGAAACCAGGACACTCAAAGAACACCTGTAGGAAGTTTCATGGACCGTGCCTTAGGTATGGATCGTCTGCACATCAAGCTCCATAATATCCTCGACAAACCACATGAAGACCCAAAACTCAGAACTTTTCACAAGAACCAAGGTTTGCAAACCAAAGATTTAGGCCAAGACCAATGTTACAAACAAATGGACCTAGACAAATGGCATTAATCGCACCTCCAGTACCTCTCGTACAAACTCGAGTAACCTCAAAATTTCAGCAAAGACCACAGCTTGCCCCACATGCCTATCAGTTTAATCAGACACAGAAAGCAAATCAGAATAAAAATAAGAGAAGGAAGAAGCAAGGACGAGATTTTATGATGGATGTCAGTGAATAAGAGTTGGCTGGAGACGAGGTGACATGTACCATACTTGTATCATCTAGCCCAGCATCAATATTATTTGATTCTGGAGCAACTCACTCCTTTATATCTGCATCTTTTGCATCAATACATGATATTATGACATAGTCATTAGTTAAAAATTTGAAAATTCTTACTGGTATTGGTATTGTGAAAGTTAGTATAATATGTAAAGAATGTCAAATTAAGATGGGGAGAGAAAGTTTTCATGTTAGATTACTAGTTTTCTGTATGAATAATTACGATGTAGTACTGGGAATGGATTGGTTAAACTCAACCTCGGCAATTATAAATTATAAACAAGAAAGAGTTTTATTTCAACTGACAGACAAGGATATACATGAATTTGTTAAAGATCAGAAGGTGTTTGATGAAAAGGAATTAGAAAAACTTGAATTACCTTTATAAAAAAAATTAACATCAGGAAACTGAAGAATTGCCAAGAATAGTTGATGAGTTTAAAGATGTTTTCCCTGATGAATTACTAGGAATACCACATGATCGAGCTGTTGAATTTAGTATTGATCTAATTCTTGGAGCTGCTCCTATTGCAAAAAAGATATATCCAATGAATAAAGAAGAATTGGCTGAATTAAATAAACAAATCAAAGAATTGCTGGCTAAGGAATTCATTAGACCCAGTGCATCACCCTGGGGAGCACCTATACTATTTGTAAAGAAGAAGGATGTAAGTTTGAGGTTGACAATTGATTATAGGGCACTCAATGAAGTCACTATAAAAAATAAATATATATTACCAAGGATCGATGAATTATTTAATTAATTAGGAGAAGCAACGGTATTCTCAAAAATTGATCTTAGATTCGGATATCACCAGGTGAAGGTTAGAAAGGAGGATATATCAAAAACAACTTTCAGAACCAGCTATAGACATTATGAATTCCAAGTAATGCCATTCGAATTAACTAATGCACCTGCTATCTTTATGGACATAATAAACATAATATTTTATCATTACTTGGATAAATTTATAATTGTGTTCATCGATGATATATTAATTTACTCAAAAAATGAAAAGGAATATGAAGAACATTTGAGGATTGTACTTCAAACTCTACGACGGAAGAAATTATATGGGAAACTGAGTAAATATGAATTTTGGCAAGCTAAAATTCCATTCTTGGGACATTGTAAGTGGAGAAAGAATAGCAGTGGATCCTAAAAAGATAGAAGTAGTTAAGACATGGCATATTCCTAAGAAGGTAGCAGAGATTCGAAGTTTTCTTGATTTAGTCGAATATTATAGAAGATTCGTAGAGAATTTCTTAAGGATTGCTGAATCACTTACCCGATTAACTTGGAAGGATAAAAAGTATATTTGGACTGATAAATGCCAATCAGCTTTTGAGAAATTAAAGAAGAGACTCATTTATGCCCCAGTACTAGTATTACCATCAGGATATGCGCTGCGAAAAGCACAAGAACTCTGGGAGCTCCAAATAACCCACACAAAATCACAACCGAAAAATAGATGATCCCTAGACTCAGGCTCTTCTTCCATAAACAACACTTCCTATCCCTTTTGTTGACATTTATTTACCATCCTTTATGAAGGATAGTGGATCAGTAACAACATCTGGAAGTTTGAACGAGTTTGCTCTTTCACTTGCCATGGGCTTCTGCTCATTTTTGCATTCAAATTAGAACTTGCTTGTCTGCATAATTGCTATCAATTTTTTGTTCAATCTATAAATATTGATTTTGTGTACCATGGAAGAACAATCTTTATACATAAGCTAATTTTTCTATCTTTTATAAATGGAAGGAATAATACGTTCCCGTGACTCGATTCACTGATCTTCTGCCATCCAACCAGGATCTTATACCTCTCCTCGGTAACCACAATAGCCACACGAGTTTGGTATACATAAGCTAATCTTGTCATGGTCTCACGAGTCCTTGAGTATTATCTCAAGTTTGCAATGTTTATAGCTTATCGGCCTATTAACTATCTAGGGGGCAATATCGTGCTTCATAAGAAAAACCGAGTATTAAAGGACACAAGATTAATTTTTTGTTGAGATTAGCTCATGTATTATAAGAAAATAATAATTGAATTTACTGTTTATAGAATATTGGTAGTTTAGGATGTTGAAAAAGTAATTTACTTTTTTTGGTTGATTATTTTCTTTTTCAAAATGTCTGTCCTCATGGCTTCCCCTATTCGTTCTTATTATGGCTACTCCAACATATATTGTGGCACATGGATTCTTGAATCTGGTTGGTCACATTCAGGCCTTTTCTATCAAAATACAATAAAGGATTATTTGATATTACCCCTTCTTAGAATAAGTATATTGATATTAACTTTCTGTTAGATTAAACTTAAGAATACTTTACAACCTAAGCTCATGTAACGACAACTACTATGCAACCACAACTACTATTACAGGGGACAGAGTCGATTGGTGAATTAACATCCATACTCCTTTAATGACCAAGAACAGGGTGTAAAGAAGACCCTTTACATGGTGTTAGACTGTTAGTTCGGTAGAATATGTAGGTCAAGAAGCTGCTCATATTCAATATTTTTGAACAAACGTCCATAATTTCTTGACGTTTAAAAGCAAAAGCTGGTATTATTCAACATTTATTGAAGAATGTCGGCATATCATGTCTGAGCCGACTTTTCTATAAACGTCGAAAAAAGCCAAAAAATTCATATTTTCTTGTAGTTAACTGGTCATATTGATATAACATGTGAGGTATAAAATCTCGATCGTTGTGGGTATGACCCTTGTTGACGCGATAAAAATGGTATTTTTAGGGCCCACATCCTAAGCATTACAAAATTTTAAGGTCTCTCAGCCTCGTGTCATCTTGAAAAACTATAATACACGTGCACTTCCCTACATATGCCAAGTAGACCTAGCGGTTGTATTAGGCCTTGGGCTGAGGTGAGAATATGTCTTTAGCCTATTCAACAAAAGAATATGGGGTGCCACCACAAGCTAATAGGTCATACATGATAACCAACAAAAAATTGTATGTAGAGCATTGAAGTATGTTAAAATTATTGTGAAAGAATAAATTTTGCTAAAATTCAGATAAGAACATGAAAACGTCCTTTGAAAGGGAAGGACGTTTCCATTGATTTGCTAAAAAAAGGCCCTTCCGAAGGACTATATTTTGTAAAGATAAGTATTAATTCGTATACTTAATTTTTTCGCTCCTTTAATGTTGATTGTCTATAAAACGCCCACAAGAAGAACATTTTTTTTACTTAATTATTAGGAAAACGTCCTTCTGAAAGACGTTTCCTACATTTTTAACGCATGTTTTATTCATATTTTATTCATATGTTATAAAAATGCCCATCAAAATGACGCTTTTGTGCAGGAAATGTCCTTCCAATGGACATTTGTCTAGATCCATTTTTTTTTAACTCTGTTGTCACTGATTATGCCCATGTGATGGTGTTTTTGTTCTTGGAATATATTTTTTGGTGAAATTGTGTTGTTCCAGTAATTTTAGCAAACTTTAATGCTCTACCAGCAATTCTTTGAATAACCAAACATGTGCGCTTACACAATACATGCGTCGATCTAATCCTACGGATAAAAACGACCCAAGAAGTCATTTTTCCTATTAGTTTAAACTTTTGTGTCTTTAATCTTGAAGATAAATAAAGAATCGGTAAGAAAAACCAGTCCAAATTTGTAGATCAAAATTGTCTACCCCTGAATTTTGAACCTAAACTCTATACTATTATATAATTCAAATACCAGAGTTCCCGGATACACATTAATCAAATAAAGAATCCATTAATCAAAATATTAAGTGATAAGTTTTAAAATTAGAATAGATTTTAAATTATTAAATAAATTTATATTAGAATAGATTTTAAATTTTGTTCTCTTTTAAATTGTAGACAAGATTGAATTCAAATTATATATTTATTTAGTTTACTGTACTAATTTTGAATAAAATAAGATTTTAAATTATAAATTTGAATGGAATAAAAAAATTAATTCTTACCGTAGTCTACTTTTTGTAATATTTGCATATATCATGGAACTTGCATAGTTTATGGCATGAGAATAAAAAAAAATTGGGTTGTCTAACAAAAGCTAATAGGTCATATGTCAACGACCCAAATTATTGGACTGCTATATCCATAATTTTCTAATTTTGGGTTGCGAGCTAATTGGTTATTTGCAAATTTGTATGCCGGTTGTCACCTAATCCTTCCTATTTCCGTAATACTATGTTATTTGAGCTTTCTATAATCCTTCCAATTCCGCCTAATCCTAACTCCGTAATACTATTTTATTTGAACTTTTCTATAATCCTTCCAATTCAGCCTATTCTTAATTAAATGTGTAGTCCGGCCAAACTCATTATATATAAAGGGGAAGAAAGGAGAGGAGAAACATCATATCATATTTTCGAGATTTGAGAGAAGATGGTAACAATGGAAGGTTCCGACTTGCCGAGAGAAATTGTAGAGGTGATCTCGACCGCGTAAAGTTCAGATTAGTTTGCAGATGGTGGCTGTCGTTCCTTCCTATCGTAGCCGACTGGTACTCCCCTCCCTATCTTTACTACATTAGAAGTAAAGAAATCTTTTCTATTACGGAGCATAGGACATACTATCAACTGCTGCAACAACATGATCTTTCCGGACATGACATCATCTGCTCTTCCAATGGGTGGCTTGTGCTGGTTAATTCCGAAGCCGACGTCTGCATGCTCAACCCTTTCTCCGGTGCACAAGCCGACCTACCGGCCCTCTGGGCTCTCCCGGGCGTAGAAGCGAAACGTTTCGACCCTACTATTGATGCAATGGTGTGGCGTTTGGAAGGACGCGAAGTCAGAGGTGGGAAAAAGCTCTTCAAAAGATTGGTGATCAGCATGTCCGTCTCTCCAAGCATGACATCCATGATTGTGTACAACCAGAAATTGGCATTTGCTGCACCTTACAGCCAATATTGGGATAAGATTACGATCCCACCAGATTTCCCAGAAGACACCTTCAACGACGTCGTCTACCATGACGTAGACGACAAGTTCTATGCAATTAGTCGTGCAGGTGCCACTATATCTGTCTCTCAGCAAGGTGACGTTGAGACGATAGTTCCTTATGACAATATTCTGCCAGGTGACCACCTCATGCCATATCATGGTGTTCCTTATCTAGGACCTAGAATTGTGAGTCTTCCTAGAGATGGTGAGTTGCTGTGCATATTCATTCTATTGATACCATTCCCTAATGGGGCCTTAAGAGTATCTTTCGATATCTATAAGCTCGTTAGAGAGAATGGAAAGACGGCATTCTGGATTCGTGCAAAAAGACTCGACGACTGGACTATTTTTTTAGACGGTAATGGTGCATGTGTGCGAGGAGGAGGAGGAACAAATCATAATCTTGGATATAAAAGGAATTGTATCTATTTTAATTTCAACTATGAGAACAGAGTACAACGCACAATTTATAACGGAATCTTTGATATCGCGACGAAGAAAATTCAACCAATACATGATACCAAGCACTGTTTCCGATGTGCTTTATGGATAGAACCACCCAAATATGTTTAGTGGTTTACTTATTCAGAATTAACTTTTTAGTTATTTGTAATCTTTTAATGGTTAGCTTTCTATTTCTATTTCATTTTAAGAAGAATTAAATTCTATATAATAATGGATCTGATTAGAATGTTTTTTTTTTTTGAAATTCCAATGATAATTTTCTTGCTCAATTATATGATCAATGTCTAACATAAGATTCCTCAGTTTTATTGAGGCCTACAAACAATATTATCATAAATGATGACCACTATATCGAGCCATACTAGAGGATTAAGTACCACAGCAGGTTCTAACATCAGATTCCGGCAATGAGTACTATCTACACCCAGATCGATGGGTCAATGATATTACATAAGTTTTGTTAATTTCTTGATCCATAATATCAAACAAATTATGGTATCTTTTTAATATTCTAAATTGGTTCACTCTAATATTTCTATATCTCCAATATTCTATTGGTTATTCAATTATTATTTTAGGACCTGCTCGACAATTATGGAAAGAACGGTTATGAGGTGTTTCTAGAGAATATGTTAAGAGAGGCTCGGTTTTGAGTGGTTTTAAGAAACGGCTTTTAAACCAATACATCGGTTTTGAAAGGCTTTTACAAGAATAAATGAAATAAAATTAATCAAATCGTTCAAAACCCACCGATTTGGAATGTTTATAAAGTCCCCATTTTGGGAGAATTTTGAGCAGACCAAAACCAGTGCCTCATAAAAATTACCAAGCAGGAGTTTTCATAAACGATCAAATTCAAAAATATCCCAAAAATGATAAAAATACCGTTACGAAGCAGACCCGAGAATACGGGTGGTTATTCCATTAAGATTTTAAATAAATTTAAATAATTTAATTAAAACTAATTAAGTTCCTCAAAAAATTTAATGGATTTCGAATGAGATTATACAATTGTCTCCAATATTTTAATCGTTATTCAATTAAGATTTTAAAGAACTCTTTAATCAATAAAGAATTTAAAGAATTTTAAAGAATTGATTTTAAAAGAATTTGATTGAGTTCCTAAAATTTTGCTAACGAAATTTAAAGGACTTAAAAAAAAAAATTTCTTTTGCTAGATTTGTATAAAGATTTCGGTAACCAATATTCTATTGATTATTCACTTAAGATTTAAAAAATACTGGTTATTCAATTTTGATTTTAAAGAATTTTAAATAATATATTTTAAACGAGTTTCATTGAGTTCCTAAAATTATGCTAACGGAATTTAAAGAATATTTTTTTTTGTTAGATTTGAATATAAAAGATTTCAGTAAATTCTTTTGGTCATAGTTTCATTGAGTTCCTAAAATTTTGCTGAACTTAATTTTTTTGATAGATTTGTATAACGATTTCATTAAAAAAAAATCGACTTTTTTTGGTATATTTGTATAAACATTTCAGTAAATTCTTTTGGATCATATGGATTGGAAATTGGACATACGATCATACAATTGTCTCCAATATTCTACTGGTTATTCAATTAAGATTTAAAAAATACTAGTTATTCAATTAAGATATTTAAAGAATTTTTAAAGAATTGATTTTAAACGAGTTTGATTGAGTTCCTATAATTTTGCTAACATATATCAAAGGACCTAAAAAATTAGGTGGATTTGTATAAAGATTTCAATTTTTTTTTTAATTTTATGGATTCAAAATTGGACATACGATCATCTATATTATTCTATAATCCAAATACCTGGAATATTTGAATTATACAATTTATTAAATTGCTACATAGTTAAATTATATTTATCTAAGGACAATAATGTTATTTATACTCACTAATTTAAAATCAAAAATTTACCGTAAGCTACTCCTTTTCTTTAGGATGCAATATCTCATATCTTTTTCTCTTTTGCTATTTTGAAACTAGCATGCACATATCTCATATTTCTTTTTCTTCCTCTATTTTGATAATTACCAGGTTAACCTGAGGAGCTTTCTTCTCCCATCTATCCTTGAAACTAGCTTTTTTCTTTTCACCTTTTTTTTACAATAGTAAAACATAATTTTATAACTTTTTATCTTTAACTCCTGATTTTGGTTGCTATTTCGACCGAGACAGTTCTCAAGGTCACGATCAGTGAACATGCTATTTTTTTATAGTTTTTTCTACTAATCAATTTTATAGTATTTCACGCAAATTATTTTTAAAATACTTGCAATATTTTGGCGTATGTTCCTCCTTCAATTTTTTCTGTTCTAATTTGGAATATTTAAATTAGAATAGATTATAAATTTTGTTCTATTTTAAATTGTAGATAAGACTGGATTCAAATTATAGATTTAATTACTTTACTGTACTAATTTTGAATATGATAAGATTTTCAATTATAATTCGACTGGAATAAAAAATTTAATTCTTAATTTGATTACAAAATACCACCAAAATAAAAATTTAAAACAATATGAAGATTTGTCTCATGTTAGAAACGAAAGAAAATGTAACATTTAACGAAACAACACTTTTAAAACTAATAAAATTGTAAAAAATTATAAACAAGCTTTTTTCCCCTCTCACCCATTCGTACCTGCTATTCCTTTTTCTATTATTAGTTCTAGGACATGTATATAGGATGGATACCTGACATGGTTCACTCTTGGACCACCGAACCTATTTCTTGCATAGTTGAGACTTGATAGGAGAAGTGGTGACTAGATCCCGTGGGCACCATTTCCTTGGCCAATAGTAACTTATTCTAAGAAGGCGGTCTTGTAGCTTGGGCCCTGGCTGATGGGCACCGCAAACCCCATCGTGAGCCTCGCGGAGAACCTGCTTCGCTTCTGTGTTCGATAGGCATCGCAGAAGAAGATCGTCATAGGAGCGGCGATATAGTATTTTGGTAGTTGTATCGTAATAGAACCGGAGGAAATGTCTTCTGATGGAAGTGGCTTCCTTTGGGTTCTCGGAGAGAATTTTGTAGACTCCGTAATCGATGAATGGACGTCTTCAGTCTTGTGAGTCAGCGCCCATCTCTATTGAGTATCTTCGGCACAGAGAGAGGTTGTTCTTCGGGCAGACCGGTTCCTGACTGATCACGGTGATCAGTTCATGGGTATTGACTGGAACAGCGAGAGAGGTTGCAAGTCCGGCTAGGGTATCTGTCTCGATATTTTGCAGCCGAGGGACGTGCTCTATAAAGAACCCCTCGAAGGTCGAGATGATGCCAAGCGCGGCTTGGTGGTAAGAAAACAGGTCCTCGTGCCGGACTTCGTACTCACCCCGAACCTGATTGACTATCAGCTTGGAACCGTCGTAGGCTTCCAGGTTGTCACGTCCCTGTCCCAAAATACCAAGGGACTAGCCATGTGGCAATGGCCAGCAACACAACTCCAATAGATAAACCCAATTTAATGGGCCCATTAGAGTGTACTTAAGCTGTAAAATAATATAATGGTCTACGATACATGTCACAATCTAATTCTTATCTCATCCACAGAAGGTAAACACAAATCAAATGTCAGAATAATCGAAATAAAATATAATCCAATAACAAGTCTCAATAAAAAGTCTCGGAGAATAACCCGATATTAAGTTTAGTACAGTAATCTAAGAGACATGAAATAGAGAAACTAGAAACAGAAATAACTGAGTATATAAAGAAATACTCAGGAGAAATCCTCTGACACCACCTCATCCTCTGCTGCTGGTACTGCTCCAACGTATGCACATCTCCCATATGCCTCAGGGTAAATCTCCTCTGCTATACCTAGGAACATAAACCGGATCCAGGTCCTCAGGGGACATTACAAGGTACAAGAATAACTCAAGCCAAATAAATGCAGTATATAAAATAAATATCCATCGGGCAAACTATGTAACCAGCTATGTGATATGCAAGTGAGAGCATCACTAGTACTCGGACTGAGACCACTACAAGCTCTGTGTCGGGGAGCTGGTAGTAGTAATATCACGTAATGGGCCTAGCTCTGATATAGAGGCTACATCACCGCAATAATAAATATATATGTATGTAATCAGCCTGTAGCCTATGTGTCTCTCCCCACCCAATATAATCACACGTCTCATATCTACGATGTCTCATGTCCATAACAGGCAAGATCATGACCTCTAGCTAGTACAGCGAGTCATAATAATATCTATATATATATGCAAGATCTATGTCACGGATCCTGTAAGCCTATACAGAATCACCATGAATAACTCAGGAATGATGCTGTCTCATGAATAGTATCAAGTGTCCTATGGTATGACGTACTTGATAAAGCAAGCATAAAAATATAGGATCGTAATATTAACTCTCTAAGTGACGTTACACGACTCTGCGTACGGTGTCGACACCCAATATTATTCGGACGTTAAACAACGTCTTCCGGTCCTAGGTTGAATATGCACATCTCAAGAGTATATATATATATATATATATATATATATATATATATATATATATATATATATATATATATATATAAAACTCAAGCTAATAATATAACAGGAACTACTGCAAGTTTGGCAAGGTATACTTGCCTGGAGTTTAAAATCCAACAGTTACTTCTGTAACAGCAAAATCTTCAGGAATGCCTCTGGTTGCTGAAACAAATATTACCATCACTCTCAGAATACATGAAATAGCTAGAGTTGACTACCCATAAGTCTAATTTGGATACAGGGACAGAATTGACAGTTTTTGGTCAATGTGGGGTCCACCTATGGCCCACTTCGTACCAAAAAATATACCAGAGACAAAGTTCTCCAAATTTATCAAACTTAGGGTCTAAAAGTCAAGAACCACGATATGAACCCAACGGAACATTCAAAACTGCATTCTAATGAGCCGATCACAAAATTGTCCGTCAAGTAGAGCCGTGGGGCCCACGAAATGGGGTTTTGTCAACGTTCTCAGAATTGAACCAAACTTGGGTCACAGGACCAGCGTAATGCTACGAATCTGATGACATAAGTTTTGTTATGAAACAACAAACACACACAAAGTTACAATAAGTTTTAGAACAGGCCCGATACGGTGCATTTTCGACGAATACACGTTGATTTCGGTGTTCACACACATCCAAATCAACTTTTACAAAATTTTACACGTCCGCATTGACGATATGCACCTTTTGGTGTAATTCACACACGACGAATTTGCCTCATTTAGCATGACGCACCCAGTTTTGGGAAATTTGGGTTTTAAAAACCAAATTTTTTGGTCAACTTCACCCACGAATAAATCACAGTACACAGCAAATCAAAATAAACTAATTATAGGATTTTAATCTCGGTTATGTTGTCTAATTTACTTTTCAAACAGAATTTAGAAGTATTAACCATGTTAGGAGAAAAATGGTCGTGAACATAAGGGTTCGGGACAGTTTCCAGAACCAAAAAATATTTTTTTTCTATTTTGCGTCACAATTTATGACCGACACAGGACGCGATACCCCGAACTAATTATACAAGGTTTGAGAGGGTCACGTAGTCTTCGCATAGGATTCGACAGAATAAAATTTGGATCAATATACACAGGGAGATATGAGACTGAAAAGATGGGTACCTCGCTGCTGTTCTTGACATGGGCGATTTTGTGGTGACTTCGCGGGCGGCGTGCGACGGCGTGCGACGGTTGTCGGTGGCCGGTAGTGGTCATGGGAGGTTGGGGGAGCTGCGGGGTGATCATAGGGTGTGTACAAGTGAGGTATTAGGTGGTTTATGGAGAAGAGGGGGTGGTCGCGAGGGGGTGTCCGCGGGAACTGGGGGTGGGGGAGTCGTGGGTGTGCGGAAGGGGATTTTTAGTTACTGTGTATTAGTGTTAGCAGGTCGGGTCGAGTTGGGTCAGGTACGGGTCGGGTAGGATCCGACCCATTAGGGTGGGTTGGGTTCAGTTTGGATTGGTTCAGTTCGGTTTGGTTAAGTTCAAACTGGTTCGGTCTGGTTCATCCAAAAATAATATTTTTTAGCTAATTAAAAATAGTTTTTGAGCCCAATAAATTTCAGAAAAATTACACAACATCTAATTAATAATTATACACTCAAAAATATAATTTTTGCAATATTTTAATATTTAATATAATACACAAAAATATGAACCCTTTGAAGGAGATTTAATTTAAATAATTAAAAATTATAGAAAAATTTCAAAAAATTATTTTTAACTTTAAAATAAATTGGGTGTTTACACAGGTGGTCAACTCCCACTTGTTTAGCGAGTTGAAGTCCAATGATGAGAGCGTTGTACTCTGTCACATTGTTGGAGCATGGCTCAATGAGGGAGTAGGCGCGATTGATAACCAGATCATATGGAGAGATTAACACTATCCCGACTCTAGCGACGATGTCGCCTTTGTTCTCGAAGCACCGTCGAAAAAAATTTGCCAAACGGTTTCTACGTTCGTCACAGTATTGGAGTCTGCGACTTCATCGCTGATCTTCTCGTAGAGTTTCAAAGTTTCTGGCACCGGGTGGGCTACAAGGAAATATGCCAACGCCTGACCTTTGATCGCCTTCTGTTGTACGAACATCATGTTGAATGGTGACAACAATATTGCCCAGGTAGATAGGCGAGAGTTGAGCACCCCAGGTTTGGTCATGAGGACCCTGAGAGGGTTGACCCGAGAGATCATATAGATCGTTTGTCCTGCCAAATAATGCCGAGTCTTTTGGATAGCGAATACAAGAGCAAGACATTCCTTCTAAATGCGGGTGTACCTATGCTTCGCACCAACTATCATCCGGCTAAGATAATAGATGGCCTGCTCGTGGCCTGCATCACTATTCTGGGCTAATAAAGCACCGAGGGAGTGGTCCATCGCACGTACATAGAGTAAGAAAGGCTTCCCCACGACTGGGGCTAGCAGCATTGGAGGGTTTGATAGGTATTCCTTGATGTTGTCAAAGGCGCATTTGCATTCTTCGCTCCAAACAAAAGAGACTCCCTTCCACAAAAGCTTAGTGAACGGCCAACAACGGCCAGAGAGGTTTGATATGAACCTCTTGATGTTGGCATGTCTTTCTTGAAGGCCATAAAGTTCTCTGAGGTTCTTCGGCGGAAACTTTGTAACCCCCCTGATTTTTCAAGAATTTTTAATTTGGATTTTTTATATTATTTTATAATTTTCTGGGATTTTTTTGTAATTAAAACTAAGGTATTTTGAATTTAAATAATTTTTAATTGCTGTTAATTAATATTAAAATATTATGAAAATAATATTTTATGGTATAAAATGAAAAACTAGACATAGGATAATTTCCCAGAAATTTATTGGACTCCGAAAGCCTTTTTAAAGCCCTAAAAACCAAGTTGTGATTAACCCTAATTAAACCCTAGAAATAAACCCGGTTTATTTTGAAATAAACCAAACCAAACCAACCCAGACCCGGTTCAACCGAACCGAACCCAGCCCTTAGTGGGTCGGGTCGGATCTAAACCTGACCCAAAACCCGCATACCTAAACCCGCACCCTAGCCTTAGCGGATCGGGCCGGATCCGCCGCCCGACCCGCTAACCCGACCTGAAACCCTAACCGAAACCCTAAACCTATCCGGAAACACTGTTCCGGCCGCCTATTTAATGCCTCAAATTCTGCGCCTCGCTGTCGCCGCAACCCTAGTCATCTCTCTCCTCCTCCGCCTGCAGCGACCGCTCCCTCGCCTGAACCCTAGCGTCGACGACCCTCGTCGATCCCCCATCTCATCCCGCAGCCCTACGTCGTTGAACCCCCCCACAGCCGCCTACCCTATCTCCTCCGCCTGAACCCTAATCTTCTCCACCACCTTCCTCCGCCTCAGCCATCCTCCGCCCCTCTCCTCACCATCTTCCCTGACGCCCTAGTCGTCCTCCTCCCTCATCTTCCTCCCCCGACGATCCTGTAGAAGCATAAAAAATACGCTGGAACGATCTACGCAGCATCTTGATACAGAGCAGCGTAAGCAGAGGCCTTCGGAGCCATCCAACGTAAAACAGGGTTCTTCATCGCCTCCATAGCGTAAAACCCAATCGCTCTCAAAGCAGCGTTAAAAGCGTACGAGGAACGCTTCGTCTTCTCCGAAATGAACCTGTCAAAGTCACGCGGTGAACCTGGCCTCTGACTCCTGACAAAAAAGTGCTGCACGGCTACCCAGACGACGGCTGGAAACGATGGTAGACCCCTCGGGACGTACCCACAGTATGATGGCGAATCTCTGCATTTAATGCAGAGGATTTGGTTAAAATATCACCAAACCGTCGTTTACCAAAGTCCCCCCAGCGTAAACCGCTCTTTCGCGTACAAGGGAATACGCTGCCTTGCTTTACACAGGCAAACATGAGCTGTTTTGCGCTCCGCGGTAAGACAAACCACTGCCACGTCAAAAGCTGCACTCCGTACGGGGCTCGAGGCACGTCTCTACGTCTAATTACACAGAGCAGTGACAGTTTCCCTCAAGGCACGTCTCTGCGACGGATGCACAGAAGGGCTGCAGACCTTCAAAACACGTCTCCGCATTTAATGCACAAGATGATGACAAATCTCTGTAGAAGATTTGATTATATCTTCGAAAGCCGTAATTCTGGCTAAGACGTCAAACATCAACACTTCGGCACGGTACGCAGTGGCTTCTACGCCCGCTCAGGATCAATGCTCCCTCGGCTTCCAACGCCCTCTCAGTCTCTATGACCATTCGGCTTCTATGCATGTTCGGCTTCTATGCCCATTCGGCTTCTATGCCTGTTCGGCTTCTATGCCCCTTCGGCTTCTACGCCTGTTCGGCTTCTATGCCTATTTCGGCTTCTACGCTAAGGTGACAGTCACTTGGCTTTTACGCCAACCTCTGCTACACAAGGGATACCTACCTGCGTGGCTTCTACGTCGTGATCTTCGTAGCAGATATACGCGTTTTGTCCCCTTAGTTGGACACGCGTCACATGCTCACTCAAAAGGTCATTTACACGCAGGCATTGGTTATTTTAAACCATTGTGTAAAAGGGTGCTGTACTGTCCACTCCTCGGTTGTTACACCGACGGAGTGGTCACTGTCACCAAAACTCTATAAATAGAGACCCCTATCAATGGGGAAAAAGGTCGGAAAATTGGTCAAGAAAACCAGTACAAGATCAAAGGTCGAACAATTAAAGATCGAGCAAGGAGAGAAGAGATCGAGAGAGAGAGAGGAACCCGGAGCTCAGGCAAAGGATAGGGATCAGGCAACCAGGGCATCGTACATCCACCCTTTTCTGCAACCTCCGAGGCTGCATCCTGTCTTCCACGGCACTTCTTCAACATCGTGTAGTCCAAGGGCTAAAGTGATCGACCGCAGATCAGACACCTATAGCAATTCATACCCAGATTAAATAAATTGTACTCCCACATCCTCGTATAGGATTACATTGTACAAGTTTGTTTGTAAACAAAAGGGCGCGGGTCTCTTATAAACCCCGTCATTGAAATACACTTTCATTCTTTCGTTTAATACCACAAACAAGATGGCGACTCTGCTGGGGACGTCTTTCTCTTCTGACGAGGAAGTAATTGCTCAACACGATACGGTATCTGTAGGAACCGTGAAGAAGACACTGGTCGTTCAGTTCGACCAGTCTGCCTACGAAGACATGCTTCGGACTGGGGGTAGCTCTCACTCTCTTTCCGTCCAAGACAGCAGGAAGCTACGCAAAGTGTGGATGCCCAAGACATCCTCCGCCGTTCCTGTGGACTCTCCGATCTCTCCGATCTCTCCGACCAATGAGGTGGTAGCATCGCTCCCTCCGTGCCCCGAACGTAAAATTCAGTCTCCCGCTACGCGCGGTACAGACAAAACTTCTGGCAAAGTCTCAGCGCTAATCCAGGAGTATCCTCTGCGCTATACGCACAGAAATTAGTCTCCCGCTACGCGCGGTACAGACAAAGCTTCTGGCAAAGCCTCAGCGCTGACTCAGGAGTATCCACTGTGCTCTACGCACAGAAATCAGTCTCCCGCTACGCGCGGTACAGACAAAACTTCTGGCAAAGCCTCAGAGCTAACCAAGGAGTATCCACTGCGTTATACGCGCAGGAATCAGTCTCCCGCTACGCGCGGTACAGACAAAACCTCTGATGGCGCCTCAACACTAAATCAGAAGTACAGATCGCGCTCTACGATATCTGACCTTTACGGTGAACCAGATGAGCACTGCGATCTCCGCAAGGGAAAGCAGGCGGGTGAATATTCAACTACTGGGCCTTTACGCCAACAAAAGAATGATCTGCCTACTCTCCGGATTATGCGAGAAGCTAATGGCCAACTGAGGGCCTCTCCAGCCTCACGCTAGACTAAGCGGACCTCCAGATTACGTCAGGCACGGTCCCTCGGCTTAAAACAAACTCAGATGGCGGAAAGAAACCCTTCTGACCTACGCGAGTATCTAATCAAGAGGCGTAAAGAAATGGGACCTTCCAACATGTCTATTTCGCCTCCTGGCGAACACTATTGTAATATTCATAAAGTTGTGATTAATTGCTGCTGTTCCAAGGCAAAACGATCGGTTTTCGACCGGTTAAGCTACTCGCTGTCTTTCCAGGAAGGGGAACCCGCGCATGCGTCTGTGAACATGGCTTCACACATACCTAGAGGAGGGTCGAGCTCAAGACGTCATCCTTCTAAACCTCCGAGCCGAAGGAGGTTTAGTAAGCCCCTCGGAGACGTTGAAGCCGGGGTGTTCCAAAACACTCGCGCAAGGTCACAACAACCAGCGTCATCTTCTTCTGATTCCGACGCCGAAGGTCGCCAAGTTCCCGAATCAGAGGCAGAAAGTATGGAGTCGACTTCTATAACGACCTATACTAATCCCTCAATGACCCCCCAGGGAAATGGGAGCTTACGCCATTGAAGATGAGCGCGAGGAAGCTTCGCCATCAGGGAACGCGGAACGCATCACTATACTGGAGACATCTCTGAAACAAGTGCAATCCGTAATGGAAAACATGCACCGGATGATGCTCGCTCAGCACGCAACTACCATGGCTCAAGCGTCGGTCCCGCCAACTCAGATACGCGCGGGGGTGGACTCACCACCACCCAACCCAAGCCAAGAGCCTACGCTGGATCAAGAGTCAACGGTTCCTCCGCTTCCTTACCTAGAAAATGCTCTACCTCCCGCTGGAGCTACAATACAACTGACTCCGCACCACTCAGTAGCCCCGCTTTCGACTGAGAATCCGATGCAGGCAGTGCGAGAGTTGAAAGCCCAGTTCGATGCCTTGAAGCACAAAGATCAGCTCAAGAAACTGGGAATCAACCAGCCCTACCCAGCTGTCTGGGAGGAAGTTCCTTTTCCTCCGAGATACAAACCTCAGACTATGGCTCTGTTCGAGGGAAAAACATCACTAAGTCAGTACATGAACTATTTCAGTATGATGACGGTGTTGCTACAAGGGAACGATGCCCTCCTCACTCGGGTGTTCAAAGGCTGTCTCTCAGGAGTAGCCTACCAGTGGTACCGTAGCTTGGCGGACAACTGCATTACTTCCTTCGAGGACTTCAAAGCTCTGTTCTTCACACGATTCTACGAGGGAGGAATGGACATGTCTATGTCCTCCCTCATCGAAGTCAAACAGAAGGAAAAGGAGGACGTTCGCATCTTCATCGAACACTTTCGTCAGGCCACTTTATAGATGCCTCCAGGAGTTCCAGACTCTGCATTGGTGGACATTTGCAGGAAAAATCTCCTTCCCGTGGTCTCGGTGTTCACAGGACCATATCAGTTCCATGATGACCATATCAGTTCCATGATTGGCCCTCGTTCATCATCTCGGCAGTAGCCGCTGAAGATAACAGTCGTAAGGCACGCGAAAATGGCATCATGATCTCCGCCTCTGACAGAGGCAAGAGGTCATCTCCCAGCAATGACCATCCTCGTGGTCCCAAAGGAAAAGAAGCCCTGGCTATCAACACGGCCAGACCAAAGATTGCGGCAACCACGCAAGCAAAACCAGGGACTTCTGGGCCCGTCGAAGTCTACTCTTTCGATGACGACGATATCCCAAGTATCTTTGAGTGTCTCGTCAAAAGTGGCAAGATCACCCTCCCGGAGCTAAGGCGGCCCCAGGAAGTTGGCAATACCGACGACCCCAAATACTGCGTCTTCCACAGATACGTACACCACCCGACAAAGACGTGCTATGTATTAAAACGGAAGATCCAGGGATTAATTGACGCTAAGGCCATCACTCTGCACAGCACCGAGAAGACGGTCGCGGCCAACATGGTCTCTCTGCAGTTTGGCAATCTGCCTCCCCAAAAGGTCCCTAATGGTGTTGCACCTATATCCCGGACAACGATGAACATCGTTAACCTCCCCCCGGCTAGGGGTCAAAATCACAACCTGGTGCCCCTAACTACCCGGCAGGGCGAGATTATGTGGGTTCACCCGGATTTGGTGCCAGAGCTCGAGAGGGAGACCAAGGCAACCAAGCCTACCTCCAAGAAGAGTCCCAAATACAGATCATGCCACATGATCACAACTTCTTCTGCATCAGACGAAGACGAGGTACTTGTCGCAACCCGTTCAGGGAGGTCCTACCTCGACGACAATGGAGCAAATCAGGAAGGCGCGCCAGCTGACGTTCCAGCTACCAAACCTTCAGAGCAAGGTCTCGTCGTGCCAAACGTCAGCCCTGCGAAACCTACTCCGGCGGAAAAGGGAAAGCAGAAAGAAATACGCTTCGACAAACCTGTGAAAAACATTCCAAGCAAAGGTTTAGAGAAGCCATACAAATTTGACATCCTGGCCCAGCTAGCCAATACGCCAGCCAGGTTGTCCATCTTTGAGCTACTCAGGCTCTCCCTAGACACTCGTCTAGCCCTGAGTGAAGCGCTGATGCAGGCAGAGGCGTACTTGACCCAACTCAAGTCCCCCGACGAGGAACCAATGGCATGTCCTCAGTGCCACAGCGTAATGGAGGTGGTCCCAAATATCACCTTCACTCAAGACGACATGTTGTTAAAACATAACAGACATGACAGGCCCCTCTATTACATCGGGTACGTCGGTTCCATAGAAGTCGACCGGATTCACATAGATCCGGGATCGTCGATCAGCATCATCCCGCACGGTCTGCTCAGGCCACTGAGAATTCCCACCAGCGAACTGGCTTACACTACCACTACAATCGTGGGTTTCAACGCTGGAAAAAGTAAGCCATTGGGGAAAATTCGCTTGAGAATCCAGATCGGCAACCTTAGATCGGTGGCCACATGTTACATCATCGATTCAGAGGTGTCCTACAACATTTTGCTAGGGAGACCGTGGATTCACGACCACAATATCGTTCCTTCAACCCTACATCAATGCCTTAAATATGTAGATGCACAAGGAACAGTACAGACGTAGGTGGCTGACCTAAACCCTTTCAAAGGAATAGAGTCATACTACTCCGATGCCGTGTTGTACTCCCAGGATCACGTGGAAGAAGGGTCAGGCGAGACAAAGGAGGAATCCCACCGGGAGCCAGAAGAGCCCTCTGCTACACTGCCGCTGTCCATTAAAGTGAAAGGACGAACCACTCGTCCGAAAGCCATAGAACCTTTGGCTATCCACCTGGACAAGACCAAGACAGGAGAAGGGGGTGATCCTCTAGTGATCACTTTGAACCGAAAACCTCCACCCTTGGTCATCAACCTTCGACGCAACAGGCAGTCAACTGGTGTAAAGGCGACCAGGAGTGAAATTCCAGATAATAATAAACATCCTCTTTTCCAGTATATTTATGCTCGAGCTCCAAAACAAGGACCCACTCCACATGACGAGGTAGAACCCATAGCGCAAAAATTCTTGAAAGCTATGAGCTCCTACCGCCCATATGTTTGGGAAGTAGCATCGCCATCCAACGTCGTCACGACATACGGGCCACATGAGGATTCTGTCTTCATCGTCCCACCTACCGGCAGCAGTCGGCACTCAATAGTCTTCGGTCGCATGCGAAATCAACCGATCGCCCAAGAAGATCCCTTCGACGACGACACCGAGAAAGTACAGATTCGCCGTTATAGCCCGCAAGCGCTAAAGATCATGCAAAACATGGGCTACGACTTGAAACGGAAGCCAGGCCTCAACTACGGAAGAGGTAGACGAACGCCGCCATACGGCAACCCCCGCAATCGACAAACTCGTCTCGGGTTAGGGTATGCTACCTCCCTCGCGACTTCCGAGCCAAAAGAGGACCCCTCTTCCTCTTCCCGGAATAGCTCATCGCCCTCCAACTCGCCAGATGCTCTCGAAAAATCACTATCAGTGAATATGGTGATGACAAGTCCCTCAGAAGCCGAGGAGCAGGATACGGAGCCATTCGAGGATGACCCCTGGGCTCAACAAATGGATACGCAGTGGGAATTCTGCTTCGAGCAGAGAGAACCTCCCACCAAGGACGAAGTCATCCAGATCGATGTTGGGGGTGAGCTCTCACCAAAGCCAATATTTGTCAGTAACAATCTTCCCCCACCTGAAAGGGAAGAAGTTATACAGCTGATAAAGGAGTATATTGACGTCTTTGCGTGGGATTATGAGGACATGCCAGGCCTAGACCCGAAGGTAGCTACTCATAAGCTCAATATACTGACCGATTCAAAGCCGGTAAAGCAGCACCAACGACGGTTCTGCCCCGACATGATGGACGCCATCGAGGCTGAAGTCAAGAAGTTGATAACCTGCGGTTTCATCCGGGAGGAACAACACCCCGACTGGGTCGCTAACGTGGTCCCAGTCATGAAGAAAAATGGGAAGGTACGCATCTGCATCGACTACCGAGATCTGAATACGGCCTGTCCCAAAGATGAATTCCCTCTTCCCATCACGGACATCATGATCGACAATACCTGCGGCTTCGAACGCATGTCTTTCATGGACGGATTCTCAGGATACAATCAGATCAAGATGCATCCTAAAGACGAGAAGCACACTGCCTTCCGGACACCGCTGGGGGTATAATGCTATACGGTCATGCCCTTCGGATTAAAGAACGCTGGGGCTACATACCAACGGGCTATGAGTAACATATTTCGTGGGCATTTACGCAAAACAGTGGAATGTTACGTAGACGACATAGCTGTCAAAAGTCGCCTCAAAGGCGATCACACCCGAGACCTGAGGGCGGTATTCAAATTAATGCGCCAGCATCAACTCAAGATGAACCCTACAAAGTCCTTTCTGGGTGTATCCAGCGGCAAATTTCTGGGATTTGTCATTACCACCAAAGGCATCGAAGTAGACCCTGACAAAGTCCAAGCAATCACGGCAATGCGACCGCCCCATAATCTGAGGGAACTCAGGGGGTTCCAAGGACGTCTGGCTTATATCCGGCGATTCATATCCAACCTCTCGGGGAGATGTCAGCCCTTCTCTCATCTCATGAAGAAAGGTGTATCCTTCATATGATACGAAACCTGTCAGCAAGCGTTCGAGGATATCAAACGCTACCTAACCAGTCCGCCAGTTCTGGTGCCTCCCGTCATGGGGAAACCATTCTTGCTGTACGTTCGGGCAATGGATCATTCGCTAGGGGCTCTCTTCGCACAGAAAAATGATGCGGGTCATGAACAGGCTATCTACTATCTCAGCAGGATGATGGTCGGGGCCGAGCACCAGTACAACCCAGTGGAGAAGGAATGCTTGGCTCTGATGTTCGCTGTCCAGAAAACGCGGCACTATGTCACCGGCCAGACTATTCATATCATCTCCAGGATCAACCCTCTCCGAGTGCTGATGAGCAAGCCAAGTGCCCTCAACTCCCGACTCGCAACTTGGGCGATGCTGCTAACACCATACAACATGGTATACATCCCACAGAAGTCCATCAAAGGCCAAGCACTGGCCGACTTCCTAGCGGCTCATCCGATCCCGGAGACCTCCAAGCTATACGAAGACATCCCTGATGAAGTCGCAGAATGTAACTTCGCAAGAAAAAGTGACGTATGGCAACTGTTCTTTGATGGCGCCTCCAGAACCGGTCCTAAAGGAAACATCGTTTCAGGAGTGGGAGTCGTCCTAGTTACCCCGGATCAACTCGTCATCTACCGAGCATACTCTCTTAGCGAGCCCTGCTCCAACAACGTGGCGGAATACAACGCTCTACTAATTGGGCTCCAAGTTGCTACAGAACTGGGGGTAGAATCCCTGGAAGCTTTCGGTGATTCTCTGCTCATCGTCAATCAAGTCAGGGGAATATACAAAGTCCGTAATCCAGACCTCGTCCCCTATCATCGGGCAATAATCGAGATAGCCATGACATTCAAAGGGTTCTTCCTGGAACACGAACCTCGATCTCAGAATCTGGAAGCTGACGCCCTGGCCAGCCTAGCTGCAGACTTAGCTACTCCTATAAGAAGGCAAGATTCGGTAGTCCTTCTTAACAGAGACTTATTCTGTGTGAAGAACAGCTGTCACATAGAACGCAGCTACGCTGTAAACACCGATCCTCCTACAAGAGATTGGATACGTCCTTTCATAGATTTTGTGGCATACGGAATCTTACCGGAGGACCCCAAGGAAGCAGTATCCGTCAAGAGACGATCGCTACGCTTCTACTTCGATGCATCTTCACAATGCCTGTATCGCCGGACCTACGACGGACTGCTGTTGAGGTGTCTCTCTGGCGCCGAAGTACAGCAGATTATCCGTGAAGCTCACGACGGCGTATGCGGAGCGCATCAACCCCGGCCTAAGCTACAGGATCGCATCAGGAGAATGGGCTATTACTGGCCGACCATGATCGCAGATGCAATACAGTATGCAAAGCATTGCAGAGCCTGTCAGGTTCATGCGGACTTCATACATCAACCGTCGGAACATCTACATCCTACGGTCGCATCCTAGCCTTTCGAAGCATGGGGAATGGATATCATCGGTCCTATTCACCCGTCTTCTTCCAGGGGTCACCAGTTCATACTGGCCATCATGGATTACTTTTCCAAATGGGCCGAAGCAATCCCTCTCACTGAGGTGAAAGCATCCAACGTGGTCAGCTTCATCAAACACCACGTCATCTATCGCTTCGGGGTACCCCGGAGGATAATTCACGACAATGGGCCCCAGTTCATCAGCCAAGCGTTTTATCGGTTTTGCGATAAAAATCAGATACACAATATTGCCTCCACGGCGTACTATCCAGTTGCTAATGGTCTGGCGGAAGCCTTCAACAAAACCATTATCAAACTCTTGAAGAAGTTTGTCTCTTCAAACAAGAGAGACTGGAATGAAAAGCTGGGCGAATGCCTCTGGGCATACCGCACGACGGTACGAACGCCGACGGGTTGTACCCCATTCTCGCTGGTCTACGGGAGCGAAGCAGTTCTTCCCATTGAAATCCAGATCCCGTCACTCAGAATAGCCGTGGCTAACGAACTAACTCAAGAAAAGAATAACCTTTTAAGGCTTCAGGAGCTAGAAGGATTAGACGAGAAACGCCTCCAAGCTCAACAGCGCATCGCGCTCTACCAAGCACGCATTTCCAGGGCTTTTAACCATAAAGTAAAGAAAAGGGTGTTCAAGGTCGGCGAGCTAGTTCTAGCAGTAAGAAGGCCGATGATTTTAACTCACAGAAGTAAAGGCAAATTCCAGCACAAGTGGGAAGGCCCTTATGTGATCGAGACAACGTTCTCGAACGGCGCCTACAGGATAGCCCAGCCTAACGGGGACCTCTTAATGGCTCCCATCAACGGCAAATTCTTGAAAAGATACTACGCTTAATTCCCCCCTACCCAGGTGGAACATAGCGAGAATCTCAATTCTGACAAAGCTGCTCCAAGAAAAGAAACTAGTTAGGTCATATCCTATCATGTCCGTACGACCTCTGAATAGATATATCCTACTAAAGAGGTTTATCGAGAGTATATCAGGTCGATACTACCTCTGATATCCTTCTCACCTAAAAAACTGTCATTTACATTCCGAAATGACGGGTCCACAACAGTCAGAAAAGAGTCGCTTTTATTCAGTCCCAGAAGGAGGCAAAAATTACATAGGGAGAGATACATCAAGATGGCGGAGTAATCAGATCATGAATCTGCCGCTCCAGTGCAGCCATCCTCTCATTCCTAAGGGCCAAGGCATCGACGCGAGCCCGCTCCAGCTGTGCCTCGGGGGTATGCGTAAGAGTCAGATTAGCCCTTGCCCGAAGACAGCCCGTACGGGCAGCTTCCGCACGGTCCAGATCCCGTCGCGCTTCACTCAATCGACCGGTCGCTACCTCTGAACCTGCCAACGACTGGGAGGCCCACTCCTCTGCCCGAGCAAGTTCTGCCTGTAATCCCCTGATTTTCAAAATTTGATAAATTGGGATTTTTCTGAATTTTCTGGAATTTTCTTGGAATTTTCTGTAATTTAAATCAGGTGTTTTAATTTTTAAAGGATTTTTTTATGTTACTAAATAATATTAAAATATTATGAAAATAATATTTTATGGTGTAAAATGAAAATCTGGACATAGGGTATTTTTTCGGGAATTTATTGGACCCCAAAAGCAGTTTAAAAGCCTTAAAAACTATTGTTTTATATAAACCAAATTAAACCAAAATAAAAACCCGGTTTAATTGTAATGAACCAAACCGAACCCAATACTGAGCCGACCGGACCGGACCACTCATTAGCGGGTCGGGCCGGGTCTGCCCAAACCCGACCCATCGGACTCGACCCGACCCGGGTGCTACAGTACCCATCTCTCACCCGACTCTGCCGCTTCCGCTCCGCCGGCCGCACCCGCCGCCGCCGTCCGCCACGTAACGCCAGCGCCGCTCCGGCTACCCGCAACGTCCGTCGCTTGCCCTTCGCCGCTTCCTCTTCGTCTCCCTAACCCCCGGCGGCCGTCCTCCTCCCTCTTCTGCTATATAATCCTTCCCCCGACCTCCGACTGCCCCTCCCGACGCCTAGCGCCTCCGCCCGGAACCCTAGCCCCTTTCCGCTGCTTCCTCCGCCTTCTCCGACGGACCCTACGGCCACCTCGCTGTCGCCTCCGACCTCGACGACAACCCCTCAGCGCTGCCCTCCTTCCTGAGCTCCCGTCGACGACCTCGCCGGCTCCTCCGCCCGCAGGCCGCCCCACCAGCACAGCCGTCCCCGCTGCCAGAAACTCCTCGCCTCCCCTCCTGTGCAGCACCCAAGCTCCGCCCTGGCTCCGCCTCACCGCCGACGAGCCGCCTCCTCAGCCTCCTCCACCGTGCTAGCTCTGGCCTGCTCCGCCGACTACGACGACCAGAACCCTAAACCCTAGAACAGTTGGACACAGCACAGTGTTGTGTCGGCGTGTCGTGTCGTGTCGACACGGACACAGAATTCTTAATTTTTCAGCCCAGTTCAGGTACCCGTAACTTTTTGCTCGTAGCTCGGATTTCGATTCCATAAATTGTATCGCGTAGCCTGTATGACCCTCTCGGTGCCTGGACAAACCGCTCGGGGCATCGCGTCCTGTGGTGATCGCACACAACGATCCAAAAACAGGAAAACCAACGCCCTGTTTCACCCCGGAATCGAGTACGCCCCGCCAAACGGGACGACTTGGTCGCACGCGGTCTTCACCGATACGTGCGCATCGTTGATACGGATGTTCAGAATTTCGCAGAAGCTGATTCGGATGTGCGTGCACACCGGAATCAGTACGTATCCGCGAACACCGCCCCGTATCCGACCTTTCTGAATCTCGCTGTAACTTAGTGTACACATATCGGATCGAGAAGAAACTTGCCCCATCGGACTCGTAGCAATACGCTGGTCCTGTGAGCCAAGTTTGGTTCGATTCTGAGAACGTTGACAAAATTGTGTGTCGTGGGCCCCACAGGCTCCACCCGACGGGCGAATTTGAGAACGGCTCATCGGAATCCAATTCTGGAAGCTCCGTTGGGTTCGTATCATCGTTCCTGACCTGTTGACACTAAGTTAGACTATTTTTGAGACCTTTGACCCTGACACATTTTTCGGTGCAAAGCGGCCCACATCTGGACCCCGTATTAACCCGAAAATGACGTTTTTGCCCTTGTCTCCAAATTGGACTCAAGGACAGGCATTCCTAGCTGATTGATATTTTCTGGATCTGATGGTGATGTCTGTTTCAGCAACCAGAGTACTGCCTGGAAATCCAGCTATTGCCAGAGCTACAATTGGAGACAAAACCCCAGGCAAGTATACCTTGCCAAATCCTGCAGTTTTGATACTTATCTCCTGGATTTATTTTCATTGTCTTGCAAGATAGTTGTACAATATTTGCATGTTTCTCTTTGCAATTGTTACTTTCTTATAGTTCTTGATGCTTGTTGATTTATTCCTGCTGCTCTAGTTTTATTTCCTCGTTTTGCGTGCATGTACATTATTTGCACTTTCCTTGGATCACTAATTGTTCCATAGACATATTGTGATGGTATATGTTTACTCTATATTCCTGGAGTTGACTTGACTGATTTCTTAGTTCCTAGATGA
Organism: Iris macrosiphon; assembly: GCA_036927795.1. Lineage (NCBI taxonomy): Eukaryota > Viridiplantae > Streptophyta > Magnoliopsida > Asparagales > Iridaceae > Iris > Iris macrosiphon. The sequence continues at coordinate 193,380,785 of JAYESA010000005.1, forward strand.
TTGTTATTGGGCATTGACTACACTTGAGCAAATCTCGATTGTGAGTACCCATTGTACTGCAATAGAGAATTATTCATTTGACTACCTCCTTCGTGAGCTCCCGTTGGGCTGCGAAAGAGCCATACTATAGACTGTGAGTCCCCGTTGGACTGCTTTCTATAGGATCGTGATCTCCCATTGAGATGCGGTTACCCCGATTGCTTGTAGTCATGTTTGATAGCATCACTGGCATGCCACTGTCTTAGATATAGTGATTTCTTGTGTCTTATTTGCTTGTGTTTACTTTCTTCTCTATCTTGCATGTAATTTACTGTATTTTGGCTCGTATTTTTTTGTATCTTGCTATGTCCCCTGAGGACCTGGTTTTGTTCTCCAGATTTAGCAGACGAGGAGTACCGCAGCTTACGGACCGACACCAGACAAGAGTTTTGATTGCAGTTGATGGCCCTGCTTCTTAGTTACTGTCTAGCATGTTTTAGTATCTCTTTCTTGTTTGTCGGTAGTGGATTTGTCTTCACCCGACTTAGTATTATTTCTTGATGGATATTCGTCAGTAACTTTACTTTCAGTATTTAATTCAGTTTTGTTCTAGTTCATGATATTCTATGGATGAGATTAGTAAACCCTAACTATTATAATACAGCTTAAGTACACTCCAATGGATCCATTAAATTGGGTTTGTCCATCGGTGTGTGCTGCTGGCCATTATCGTGCGTCCAGTCCCTCGTTATTTTGGGACTGGGGCATGATATGGTTTTTGTGGTGGCTCATGCAGGTCAACGACTAAATTGTTCGGTTTCAACTTAGGAACCGAACAGGCCTGCAAATAAGAATAGGATAAGTTTTAAGATCTCATCCACTTGCTTGAAACTGTCTTGATATCTATATCGGATTCGAATCAATTTGTTGAATTGCATCCTGCCTTGATTCCTGAGCGCCTCTCATTGTTTATTTTGGTTGCAGAGTTATGGATTCACGAACAAACGACGAGACTCCTGCAATATCACCACGAGATTTTGAGGTAACCAACGAAGATGAAGCGACACCAGTTGATGAAGGACGATCAGCTCAACAAGCAAGTCATCATGCCAGGAGAATCCAGCAAGATAACATTCCACCATCAACGCAATTGCCTGTAATTCCACCAGGGTAGGCCATGGACGGGCAGCAGATGTTTCAAATGATCTATGCAATAATGCAAGCTCAATAAGAGGCTTGGAGTCGCAGTTTAGTAACCGTACTAGAGCAGGCACGACGGCCAACAACGGGTTCTATCGCCAATTTTTGCCAGCTGAAGCCCCGTACCTTCTCAGGAAAAGAGGAGCCCACAGAAGTTCATGAGTGGCTCACCAACACACAACATCAATTAGAAGCAGCTGAACTTCCAAGGGAACGTTGGATGACTGCCGTCAGAATGCAGTTGACGGACAATGCTCATCACTGGTGGCTATCTGAAGAGACCCGGCTTGGACCAGACCGAGTCACTTGGGAAGAGTTCCCTAGACTCTTTCTGGAGATGTACATTCCAGCCATTGCTCGATCAGAACTTCGGGACAAGTTCAATCGCCTCACTCAGGACAATCTGATGGTGGAAGAGTACAACGCGAAGTTCATTCGTCTGAGTCATTTTGCCCCTACTTTGATTCAGACAGAAGAAGAAAAGGCTGAGAAGTTCTTCGACGGACTAAACATTGAGCTACAAAAACTGATTAGATCCGTTGTGCCTACATCTTATCCGGACGTCCTTGCTGCAGCACGACGCATGGAACGCGTCATCAGGAGAGAGACCAATCTGAAGAGGTCATCCACATCAGCAACAGTCGGAGCACCACAGGAAGAAGCTGCAAAGAGATTTCACAGTCACCAGCCACCAGAAGCATCTCCACAGGCAACACCTATCTGTCCATATTGTCACAGGCGAGACCATATTGAGGACCAGTGCAGACGCAAAAAGGGATTATGTTTAGCTTGCGGATCCAGTCAGCATATATTAAGGGAATGCCCTGAGCATCGAGAAAGAGCACCAAAAGTTAACCAACAAGTGTTACCAGTACCGAGGCCAAACTATCCAGCGTTGGGAGCACCACAAACGAAAGTTCAAGAAGTCCTACCACCAGCTTCAGGAGGGTATCAGCCGAGGCCACCTTTGATACCCCAGGCACTACTCTTCCAGCAGGCTCAGCAGCAGCAGAGGAATCGACGACAGGGGCATGGACAAGCCCTCACGATGCCTTTGGAGAACGCACAGAATCGTGGAGTAGCTAATGCGCGTAAGTTCTTGTAGTTTTATGTTTCTAGATCGTGCCTATTGGTTCGTGACACTAGCCTTACCCTGATAATCTTAACTTGTTAATAATAGATAACCTAGTGATCACCTAGTAATTTTGCTAATATGCTTTAAAAGAATAACCTGTTTTTCTAACAACTGTAATTTTCTAGATTTCCCACATTTGGGAAATTGCATAACATTTAATGCTTAGAGAAATAATTTTCCTAAGTATTACTATCAACCTTGAAATTCCTTAATTGTATTGTGATTCTAATAAATTTGGTAACCGTGTCATCTCTGTTGACCGGCTATTCTTTGATTGCGAGGACGCAATCCTCTTAAGGGGGGTAGATTGCAATCCCCTGATTTTCAAAATTTGATAAATTGGGATTTTTCTGAATTTTCTGGAATTTTCTTGGAATTTTCTGTAATTTAAATCAGGTGTTTTAATTTTTAAAGGATTTTTTTATGTTACTAAATAATATTAAAATATTATGAAAATAATATTTTATGGTGTAAAATGAAAATCTGGACATAGGGTATTTTTTCGGGAATTTATTGGACCCCGAAAGCAGTTTAAAAGCCTTAAAAACTATTGTTTTATATAAACCAAATTAAACCAAAATAAAAACCCGGTTTAATTGTAATGAACCAAACCGAACCCAATACTGAGCCGACCGGACCGGACCACTCATTAGCGGGTCGGGCCGGGTCTGCCCAAACCCGACCCGTCGGACTCGACCCGACCCGGGTGCTACAGTACCCATCTCTCACCCGACTCTGCCGCTTCCGCTCCGCCGGCCGCACCTGCCGCCGCCGTCCGCCGCTTAACGCAAGCGCCGCTCCGGCTACCCGCAACGTCCGCCGCTTGCCCTCCGCCGCTTCCTCTTCATCTCCCTAACCCCCGGCGGCCGTCCTTCTCCCTCTTCTGCTATATAATCCTTCCCCCGACCTCCGGCTGCCCCTCCCGACGCCTAGCGCCTCCGCCCGGAACCCTAGCCCCTTCCCGCTGCTTCCTCCGCCTTCTCCGACGGACCCTACGGCCACCTCGCTGTCGCCTCCGACCTCGACGACAACCCCTCAGCGCTGCCCTCCTTCCTGAGCTCCCGCCGACGACCTCGCCGGCTCCTCCGCCCGCAGGCCGTCCCACCAGCACAGCCGTCCCCGCTGCCAGAAACTCCTCGCCTCCCCTCCTGTGCAGCACCCGAGCTCCGCCCTGGCTCCGCCTCGCCGCCGACGAGCCGCCTCCTCAGCCTCCTCCACCGTGCTAGCTCTGGCCTGCTCCGCCGACTACGATGACCAGAACCCTAAACCCTAGAACAGTTGGATACAGCACAGTGCTGTGTCGGCGTGTCGTGTCGTGTCGTGTCGACACGGACACAGAATTCTTAATTTTTCAGCCCAGTTCAGGTACCCGTAACTTTTTGCTCGTAGCTCGGATTTCGATTCCGTAAATTGTATCGCGTAGCCTGTATGACCCTCTCGGTGCCTGGACAAACCGCTCGGGGCATCGCGTCCTGTGGTGATCGCACACCGCGATCCAAAAACAGGAAAACTAACGCCCTGTTTCACCCCGGAATCGAGTACGCCTCGCCAAACGGGACGACTTGGTCGCACGCGGTCTTCACCGATACGTGCGCGTCGTTGATACGGACGTGCGGGATTTCGCATAAGTTGATTCGGATGTGCGTGCACACCGGAATCAGTACGTATCCGCGGACACCGCCCGTATCCGACCTTTCTGAATCTTGCTGTAACTTAGTGTACACACGTCGGATCGAGACGAAACTTACGCCATCGGACTCGTAGCAATACGCTGGTCCTGTGAGCCAAGTTTGGTTCGATTCTGAGAATGTTGACAAAATTGTGTGTCGTGGGCCCCACAGGCTCCACCCGACGGGCGATTTTGAGAACGGCTCATCGGAATCCAATTCTGGAAGTTCCGTTGGGTTCGTATCATCGTTCCTGACCTGTTGACACTAAGTTGGACTACTTTTGAGACCTTTGACCCTGACGCGTTTTTCGGTGCAAAGCGGCCCATATCTGGACCCCGCCTTGACCCGAAAATGACGTTTTTGCCCTTATCTCCAAATTGGACTCAAGGACAGGCGTTCCTAGCTGATTGATATTTTCTGGATCTGATGGTGATGTCTGTTTCAGCAACCGGAGTACTGTCTGGAAATCCAGCTATTGCCAGAGCTACAATTGGAGACAAAACCCCAGACAAGTATACCTTGCCAAATCTTGCAGTTTTGATACTTATCTCCTGGATTTATTTTCATTGTCTTGCAAGATAGTTGTACAATATTTGCATGTTTCTCTTTGCAATTGTTACTTTCTTATAGTTCTTGATGCTTGTTGATTTATTCCTGCTGCTCTAGTTTTATTTCCTCGTTTTGCGTGCATGTACATTATTTGCACTTTCCTTGGATCACTACTTGTTCCATAGACATATTATGATGGTATATGTTTACTCTATATTCCTGGAGTTGACTTGACTGATTTCTTAGTTCCTAGATGATTGTTATTGGGCATTGACTACACTTGAGCAAATCTCGATTATGAGTACCCATTGTACTGCAATAGAGAATTGTTTATTTGACTACCTCCTTCGTGAGCTCCCGTTGGGCTGCGAAAGAGCCATACTATAGACTGTGAGTCCCTGTTGGACTACTTTTTATAGGATCGTGATCTCCCATTGAGATGCGATTACCCCGATTGCTTGTAGTCATGTTTGATAGCATCACTGGCATGCCACTGTCTTAGATATAGTGATTTCTTGTGTCTTATTTGCTTGTGTTTACTTTCTTCTCTATCTTGCATGTAATTTACTGTATTTTGGTTCGTATTCTTTTGTATCTTTCTATGTCCCCTGAGGACCTGGTTTTGTTCTCCAGATTTAGCAGACGAGGAGTACCGCAGCTTACGGACCGACACCAGACAAGAGTTTTGATTGCAGTTGATGGCCCTGCTTCTTAGTTACTGTCTAGCATGTTTTAGTATCTCTTTCTTGTCTTTATTTTCTTGTTTGTCGGTAGTGGATTTGTCTCCACCCGACTTAGTATTATTTCTTGATGGATATTCGTCAGTAACTTTACTTTCAGCATTTAATTCAGTTTTGTTCTAGTTCATGATGTTCTATGGATGAGATTAGTAAACCCTGACTATTATAATACAGCTTAAGTACACTCCGATGGATCTATTAAATTGGGTTTGTCCATCGGTGTGTGCTGCTGGCCATTATCGCGCGTCCAGTCCCTCGTTATTTTGGGACTGGGGCGTGACACTTCCCTCAGCTTGGAAACCCTCGCTACATTCCCTTCATGCTCGGATCGACACTGCGTCTCAACAGCAAGAGCTTCTTCCACAACAGCTTTTCTCCTATCCACCTCCAGCTTGTGCTTCTGGATAGAGTTGTCTAGGCTTTCAAGCTTTGTAGCGAGCCGCTCAGCCATGAGGTCGAATCGAGCCTGGACATCAGCATCAAGGCTGCCTTCAGCCCGCTGCAAATATTCGTTAACGGGTTGCTCTAAACCATTAACCACCGCCTCCAGAGCATCAGCCACTCGAAGATTGCCGAGCCCCCTGACAACCTCGATCGAAAGCTGAGAAGTCTTCTTCAGGAGCTCGAAGTCAAGATTCTTCGCCAACACCATCGGTATCATCGTTTGTAAACCGGTGTAGACAAGGCTGGTATGCTGCTCGGTCAACGCGACTAGACCAGACTGAACGCCCGGAGTGGCCGCAGTGCTAGTAACTCCCTCTCCAGGGACAATTGCAGACGAGGTAGCCACCGCCGCCGCCTCGACGGGTGGCGCGGCCGAAAAAGGTGTGACAGCAACGATCGAAGTCATCGGCATACTCGCGAAAGGCGGGGTCACGATAGCAGGTTCGTCCCCCTCCTGAGATGACGAAACCTCTCCAGGAGAGCTGGCCCCCGAAGACACTTCTGCCTCGGAATTAGGCGCCTCCACGCCATCACTAGAAGCCGGAGCCAACGGCATATACGACGCGTCTGCAGCCGATGTGGCTAAACCACGCCTTAATGACGCGATACGACCTGTCATACCGGGAGAAGGAGGTGGGCCGACCGACATCGCCAAAAGCTCGGTCAAGCCTTCCCCGAGACGCGGTCGAGATTCGTCAGCCGGGGTCTCGCTAAGCGCACTCGCTGACGCAGAAGCAACTTCCCCCGCTGCTGACCTCGGAAAAGATTCTCCCATCTGCAGCGGCCACGTGGGCAATCCCGCTCCACTACTTGAAGCAGCCACAGCGGCAACAGCCTCTAGCGGAGACTCTCCAGCGCCACCAGCAGGAACTGTAGAAAGTCCCTCTCTAAAAGGCGAGGAACCTCTAGCCAAAGATTCATCCCTGATGTAGGGAGGTGCCGGCTCACTTACGGGAGCCTCAATACCAGGAATGCGGAGAGGACGAGCAACCGTCTCCTTCCTCCTCTTACGAAGGGAAGCTTCCTTCAGAGCAGAAGCCCGTCGCTTCCCAGAAGAGACTACCAAAGCCCCCGCCGACGCAGGCACTGCACACCTCGGCAACGACACCAGAGGCTCGTCCGGAGTGCCAGACTCCTCGCCCTCGTCAGAAGAAACCGAGGGGACTTCGACTCTTCCCCCAGGCTTGGCAGAAGGCACTCTAAAGCTTCAACGCCTGTCGAAATCGCGATGGAAGGTGTTAATCGCCACATAAAACTGGGCATAAGAATGAAGGATGCGCAGCGCCGTGGAGGTTGTAACGCGGCACGATAAAAATTGCCCCTGTGCAACCCATGATAAAATATTGCCACCCTCTAGCTCCGTCAATGAGTCCGCCCCTGGGCCTGAAGCTGGTGACGGCGTTACCCACGTGCAATTAATCGTACCCGAACTGCCTGGCAAATCGACTAGGCAAGTAGGGCTCGAAGAAGCAATAGTCTTCGCTCCTATACAGCAGATGGGATGGTCTGATACAGACCAACCAATTAAAAGCCTCCAGAGAAAGAACGATCTTCTCTCCACCTGAATCCTCAAACCACACCCCGGATTGGTTGCGATGTACCGGAGGGGGAGTACAGAGGATCTTCCAGCCATGGCTGAGGTTCAACACTAACCGACAGTCTAAAACTGTGTTCACATTCCAGGAAGAATCCCTGTAATTCAGCAGGAATATACCCCCTGAGCTGCTACCGGAACCAGGAGACATCACCCGGGGGTTGTGGAGAATTAACCATCCCATCAGATACAGGTATGGCAATTCCACCCTGGGAAAACTCTCACGCCGAGCTTCATCGACGAGCAACCCATCGGTCATGGCCCTCAGGCCAGCCTGAATACGGCACACCATGGCAGGAAGCAGGCCCAGTCTTGCCCCAAACACGAGACGCACTGCGGGCCACAGGATGATTCCGGTGAATACGATCCGCGGACGCGATACCGGGCACTACCACTCGACGCAGCCATATGGAGAGAAAACCAGCCAGCTGGGCTTCCTTAGACAGAGGCCTGCGACAGCGCCTCAAATAACTGTGGGCCTTGGTGCCTTCGGGGTATTTTTCTACCCCCTCAGCGAGAATCTGATCGGGAGCCTTGGCGTCTTCCATAAGAGCCTCAACAACCTGGGCACTAAGGACGCCCAAGCAGTTCACGGGCTCATTCTTACCCCCCGAAGCTTTCTTCGACTTGGCGGCCCTAGCCCGATGGAAGAAGAGGTAAGACATCCACCTAGTGGTATGGGCCAAATCAGAGGGCTCGTCATAAAAAGTGGTGCACGCAAAGTACTGACACATCAACTCCTGATATACTTCCGCCACCCGAGGGTCCGAATCCCCCAACTCCCGGTTGGTTGGGACATACTCTTCATATGGGGTATCCCCCATCGGCAGTCTCGAGACAACTGCCATCTCATGGAGGGCCCATCCCAACTCCCCCAGTGGAGTGGCGAAGGTCCCGGTGAGCGGAATATACCGCTCCATCAGTGCCAAGAACAAATTAGCATTGGGAGGCAACCCAACACTCGTCGCACTCACGGCGGCATATAGTCCAATGTCCACCAGCTCTCTTCGGAAGTGCGTCAAGGCCCAATCAACTAGGCATCTCCATCGGGAGTTCGTTGGGGCGATCCACCCGTTGCACCGAGGATTCTCCTTGGGATATACCCCACCTCGACTCATGAAGTCGTTGCAGAAGGTCGGCAACTGGACAGGCTGGATCACCGAGCTATCTTCACTCGGGACATTACCCGGGCACAGCCCCCGGAACAGCGTCACAACGCCAGAGGGGCGACTGACAAACGACCCCTGGTCAGCTCCTTTCAGATGAAAGATCTTCCCAGGCTTCCCGTGAAGATCAGGAGTCAGCTTCCACGACATCTTCCTAGGATGCGTCGCATGGAAGAAAGCCGAGATAGGATAATCCCTCGGCATCGTCGGCAGATACAAGACCAAATTCCCGGCAGGGAAGACCCAAGGCTCCCTCTTGGGCTTCGTCTGGGACTGTTTATCGATCATATCCCCAAAGAGGAAAGCCGACTTTATGTACTGCTCCCCGTCTACATGCGTCAAGGGTTCGTCATTGATCATGCTCAACAGCATTCGCTCACCCTGGGCCGATATCAGAAACTCCCTGCCCTCAGGATACTGGGGTCCAGAGATAGGAAAGGCCACATGGGACAGATCCTCCAGGTAGTTCGAGTGCAGCATCCCGGCAGCGGAGCCTATCACCTCAGCCAGCGGAGACTCACCCAAATCAACTGCAAAGGTGCAAGGAAAATAGGTCATTACAAATCCTGCACGAAGTGCGGACCAAAGTAACGACAGTCTGTGCTTTACGCCAAGATTGCGCAAATTTGGTCTCTATACGCCGGAAGTCTCCTCCGCAAGCGTAAAAATTCAAACTTTTACGACATACCCCAATTTTCGTTAGCCAGAGCTTTTACGCTCAGAACTACGAAAAATAGAGTTTTTACGCTAGCATATTAGAAATGTGGGCGTAAAAGATGAAAATATCTCCGTGCGTCATCTTCCTCAAAAGAGGCTATCAGCACAGAAGACGACCTAGCGCGGTCACGTTCAACGTGTGCGAAGGATTTTTCATCGTTTGTCATCCCAAAAAGCTTTACCTCTAAAGCCGAGTGCACTGCTCATCGGCGGGATACTCCTCTCAGAAGGAGGTTCACCTTGCCCGACCAAGGAATCTCTCGCCGGTACCGAAGAACGAGAAGAAGAACCTACGCTCTTTCCCTTAGCGGAGGAAGTTTGTTTCGACGCCATTTCTGAGGACTCGAAATGCTCGGAGAAGGAACAAAGGAAAACTCGAACAATCGAAAGCTCTCTTTCGCAGAAGACAGATAAAAAGCTTTCTCTCTCAAAAGCTTGGGGTATATATACGGTCCGAGTTGACTCCTCGAATCCTTAGACGAACCCCTCGAGACCCCAACCGGATCTCGCAATTAAGAATTGGTTATGATTGGATGCAACGTCAGCCCACTACCCTCGAAAAATGGACAGTCAGCGAATTCGAAAGGTTTTTTCGTGCAAGACGGTTCAGCGGGTTCTACGCTAAAAGAGCTTTCTACGCTCGACAGCAACAGATCTACGGTTTTACGCTCGCAAGCTGCAAGTCTATGGTTTTACGCCCGGATGCCTTCGTGCTCGGTAGCTTTTATGCTCGAGAGGCCACAAACCTACGACTTTACGCTTAGCAGATACCAAATCGACGATCTCACGCTTGGTGGCGCTCAGTTTACGCTCAGAAGCAACAGATCCGCAAAACCTCACGCTCGAAAAATTTTTCTTTTCAGGAGCTAAAAATCTACAGTTCTACGCTAAAGGAGCTTTTCTACGCTCGACAGCAACAGATCTACGGCTTCACGTTCGACAGCTACAAGTCTACGGTTTATGCCCGGATGCCTTTGTGCTCGGTAGCTTTTATGCTCGAGAGGCAACAAACCTACGACTTCACGCTCAGGAACCACAAGCCTACGATTTCACGCTCGATGGTGTTCTTACGCTCACAGGCAACAGATCTACAGTTCTACGCTAAAGGAGCTTTTCTACGCTCGACAGCAACAGATCTACGGCTTCACGTTCGACAGCCACAAGTCTACGATTTATGCCCGGATGCCTTTGTGCTCGGTAGCTTTTATGCTCGAGAGGCAACAAACCTACGACTTCGCGCTCAGGAACCACAAGTCTACGATTTCACGCTCGATGGTGTTTTTACGCTCAGAGGCTACAGACTGATGATTTCACGCTCCACGACTTTCCGCATATCCGAACAGTCCCCAAGGCGGTCAATTGCAAAGAGTTCACACAGAAGATACTCATTCTTGACCCAGAGCATCCCAAGTACCCGAAGCATACAGAGTTCAAACATTGAGAAATTACTCTTCTCGGGTCCAAAATTGGAGGTTCATCCAGACTCCAGTCTGAACATCCCGTCTATCAAGGTGGCAACTCAACTTGACAGCCAAAAACCTCGACCCTGTCCCAAGGGAGTTTCGAGAGATCATTCTTGAAGACGAAGTCTGAACAAGATCCTGCTCCTCAGAGAAGCAACCGTTCAGAATTCTATGCCGTCCATCAGTCCTAGCAACAGGACAGTTATAAATGTTCAAGGACGCTCAGCAGCATTCTATGGACTATTCAGGGCCTAATACTCTTTCTATCAGAGTCGGCGTAAAGATTCAGACGTGTCGAAGCTGCACATATCCAGACTTTACAGCAACGTATGGCAAAGACGATCATAAGAAGAAGAAAGACGACTTTATTTCAAAATCATGATTACATATGAGGGAAATCCTATCTACAAGGGTTTTTTCTCTACTTTTCATGGTTACATATGAGGGAAATCCCTTCTACAAAGGATTTCCTCATCGTCGTCTGAAGATCGCCCAGAAGCTGTTCTGACAGATTCTCGCATGGACTTCAATTCTTCATCCATCTTCTCCAGCAGTCAGTCGGCAGAACTGACTGGCATGGCGGTGGTCGACGGCGGAGGACGACAGAGTTGGGGCTTACATAGATTTTGCAGGTCCCAAGCCCCGTGCACCGCTCAAGCCGGGACAGAACGAGTCTGTCTGACTCTCGTCACCGGAGGCAACGGGAGAAGGCGCCACTTGCAAGCAGCGTAGTCAAATACGACCTTTCCTCTCTCCTGGTGCAACGCCATACAAAGTTGCTGATTATCCCGAGCAAGGGAGGCTAAGATATCCTTCCATGATCCATCGTTGCAGTGGACACTTGCTCGAAGACGCCGTCTTTTTTGGCTCCCTACATGCTGGAAGAACATGATCTCCTTCTTCCTCAGATCGACCCGACGAGCTCCGGCGATCATCTCTGCATGGCAATGGGAATGTGGTGAAAACAGGTTCACCCCCCAGCCTTTTATAGGCGAAAGAGATCACAGAGGTCCCCAATAAATCCGCCATAAAGTCAGTACCGACCGTTTCAACGCTCCATTCAGAAACGTTTCGGGTTACGAGGGACCGTTCATGCTTCTTTCAAAGCGTTTCAAATTCCGAGGAATTTAAAAGCTTTGAAGGGGGTCTTGTAGAAGCATGAAAAATACGCTGGAACGATCTACGCAGCATCTTGATACAGAGCAGCGTAAGCAGAGGCCTTCGGAGCCATCCAACATAAAATAGGGTTCTTCATCGCCTCCATGGCGTAAAACCCAATCGCTCTCAAAGCAGCGTTAAAAGCGTACGAGGAACGCTTCGTCTTCCCCGAAATGAACCTGTCAAAGTCACGCGATGAACCTGGCCTCTGACTCCTGACAAAAAAGTGCTGCACGGCTACCCAGACGACGGCTGGAAACGATGGCAGACCCCTCGGGACGTACCCACAGTATGATGGCGAATCTCTGCATTTAATGCAGAGAATTTGGTTAAAATATCACCAAACCGTCGTTTACCAAAGTCCTCCCAGCGTAAACCGCTCTTTCGCGTACAAGAGAATACGCTGCCTTGATTTACACAGGCAAATATGAGCTGTTTTGCGCTCCGCGGTAAGACAAACCACTGTCACGTCAAAAGCTGCACTCCGTACGGGGCTCGAGGCACGTCTCTACGTCTAATTACACAGAGCAGTGACAGTTTCCCTCAAGGCACGTCTCTGCGACGGATGCACAGAAGGGCTGCAGACCTTCAAAATATATCTCCGCATTTAATGCACAAGATGATGACAAATCTCTGTAGAAGATTTGATTATATCTTCGAAAGCCGTAATTCCGGCTAAGACGTCAAACATCAACACTTCGGCACGGTACGCAGTGGCTTCTACGCCCGCTCAGGATCAGTGCTCCCTCGGCTTCCAATGCCCTCTCAGTCTCTACGACCATTCGGCTTCTATGCCTGTTCGGCTTCTATGCCCATTCGGCTTCTATGCCTGTTCGGCTTCTATGCCCCTTCGGCTTCTACGCCTGTTCGGCTTCTATGCCTATTTCGGCTTCTACGCTAAGGTGACAGTCACTTGGCTTTTACGCCAACCTCTGCTACACAAGGGATACCTACCTGCGTGGCTTCTACGCCGTGATCTTCGTAGCAGATATACGCATTTTGTCCCCTTAGTTGGACACGCGTCACATGCTCACTCAAAAGGTTATTTACACGCAGGCATTGGTTATTTTAAACCATTGTGTAAAAGGGTGTTGTACTGTCCACTCCTCGGTTGTTACACCGACGGAGTGGTCACTGTCACCAAAACTAAATAAATAGAGACCCCTATCAATGGGGAAAAAGGTCAGAAATTTGGTCAAGAAAACCAGTACAAGATCAAAGGTCGAACAATTGAAGATCGAGCAAGGAGAGAAGAGATCGAGAGAGAGAGAGGAACCCGGAGCTCAGGCAAAGGATAGGGATCAGGCGACCAGGGCATCGTGCATCCACCCTTTTCTGTAACCTCCGAGGCTGCATCCTGTCTTCCACGGCACTTCTTCAACATCGTGTAGTCCAAGGGCTAAAGTGATCGACCGCAGATCAGACACCTATAGCAATTCATACCCAGATTAAATAAATTGTACTCCCACATCCTCGTATAGGATTACATTGTACAAGTTTGTTTTTAAACAAAAGGGCGCGGGTCTCTTATAAACCCCGTCATTGAAATACACTTTCATTCTTTCGTTTAATACCACAAACAGATCCCCCACAGCCCTCTCCCTCCTCCTTGCTCCACCCTGAGCCCACGACTCCCCCCCGTCCTCCGACGTTCAGTCCCCGTAGCCCTCGACAGAACTCTCCTCTCCCCTCGTCGTGCCCACCGCCTTCCTCCACGAGCAGCCCCGGCCTCGACGAACCCTCCGCAGCAGCAGCCGCCGTGCCAGCCGAGCCGCCTCCGCCTGTCGACCCTTCCCCGGCCATCTCCGCCCTCCTCCAGCGAAGTCTCCTGAACCCTAGCCCTAGTAACAATAATCGGACACGGCAGCACAGTACCCCGGACACCCTGTGTCGTGTCGACCCGGACACGAAGAACCCCGTTCCACGGAGCCCTGTTCAGGTAACCCTTTCTCTTTCCTCGTTGCCCCATTTTCTGTTCCGTCAGTTGTGATGCATAGGCTGTGTAACCCTCTCGATGCCCGTGCAACCCGCTCGGTGCGTCGCGTCATGTGGCGATCACGAACCGCGATCCAAAAACAGGAAAATATTAACCCCATTTTCTCCCGAAACTGAGTACGCCCCGCCAAACAGGACGACTTGGTCGCGCGCGGTCTTCACCGAAAGGTGCGCGCTGTCGATACAGACGTGCGGGATTTCGCAGAAGTTGATTTGTATGTGCGTGCACACCGGAATCAACGCGTATCCGCCGACAACGCCCCATATTTGCCAGTTCTGGAATATGTCATAACTTTGTGTACACACGTCGGATCGAAACAAAACTTACGCCATCGGACTCGTAGCAATACGCTGGTCCTATGACCCAATTGGTTCGATTCTGAGAACGTTGACAAAATCGCGTATCGTTGGCCCCACGGCTCCACTTGACGGGCGATTTTGTGATCGGCTCATCGGAATCCAGTTCTGGAAGTTCCGTTGGGTTCGTATCATCGTTCTGGACTTGTTGACACTAAGTTTGACAAATTTGGAGACCTTTGACCCTGACACATTTTTCGGTGTGAAGCGGCCCACATGTGGACCCCACTTTGACTAGAAACTGTCATCTTTGCCCTTGTGTCCAAATTGGGCTCAAGGACAGGCGTTTCTAGCTATTTGATATTTTCTGAGACTGTTGGTGATGTTTATTTCAGCTTTTGGAGGAGTACCTGCAGAATCCACTGATACAGGGACAGCTGTTGGTATTCAAACCCCAGGCAAGTGTACCTTGCCAACATTTTAGTTCTTGTTACATATTTTCTTGATTTATTTATATTTTGTACATGCTTGACCTAGGACCGTGTGACTTACTTAGCGTTCGATTAATAGTCGGGTGCCAACACCGTACGCGGAATTGTGTAGTGTCACCTAGAGATGGATATCGTGACCCCTTTACATTCTCGTACTTGTCTTATCAAGTACATTATACCCAGGACACTTGACACTATTCATGAGACGGAATCTTCCTGAGATATTCACGGTAATTCTGTGTAGGATACAGGTTCATGACATATACAGTTACATGCTTAGATTTTATCCTGACTTATTGCATTAATTATGGTCTTGCGTGACATGGACATGTACATCGTGAACTGTGACGTGAGATTACATTGGGTGGGGAGAGATTTACCATACAAAAGGCTGATTATATTATATATATTGTCATCTGGAGGTGTCTTAGTCTCTGACACAGAGCTTTGGCACAAGTTCTGGCCCTTCGAGAGAATACTGCTATGGGTTTCCCTGACACAGAGCCTATAGTAGCCTCAGCCCGAGTATGACTAAAACTATCAACTTGTATATCACTTAGCTGGTTATATATTTACCCTATTGTTTCATTTATTTTCTGTACTGCATATATTTTGGCTTGTATTATCTGTACCTTGCTATGTCCCCTGAGGACCTGGATCCGGATTATGTCCCCAGGATTAGCTGACGAGATCTATCCCGAGGTATACGGGATCGGAGCATTAGCATTAGCAGAAGCAGGTGCCTATATTGGAGCAGAACCAGGATCCGAGGACGAGATCATACCAGAGGATTTCTCCTGAGTATTGGCTTGAGATACTCATTTATTTCTATTTCTAGTTACTTTATTTCCTGTCTATTGCATTGATGTATCAGAATTATTCTCGGATTGTTCTCCGAGACACTTTTACTGAGATATGTCAGTTTATTTTATTTGCATTATTCTGGCATTTGATCTGTGTTTATCTATTATGGATGAGATTAGAATAGACTGTGACTTGTATCATTGGACCTATTTATTGTTGTACTACAGCTTAAGTATGCCCCGATGGATCCATTAAATTGGGTTTGTCCATCGGTGTGTGCTGCTGGCCATTATCACGCTTCTAGTCCCTCGGTATTTTGGGACTGGGGCGTGACAATCTTGTTGGGGTCTAAGTGGATACCCTTCGACGTTAGGATGAAACCAATAAATATTTTACTGGAGACTCCTAAGAAAGATTTGGTAGGATTCTTCTTGAGCTGGTGCATACGCATGAGGCCAAACATAGTCTGGAAGTCCCTGAGGTGATCATCTTTGGAGCAACTCTTGACGGCGATGTCATCAGCGTAACACTCGACCATCTTACGTAGATGCTCACGAAAGATGGTGCTCATGGCTCGCTGGTATCTAGCACCCACGTTCTTTAAACTAAAGGGCATGACTGTGTAGCAGTATACTCCTATCGACATTTAAAATAATGTATGCTTATGATCATCAGGAGATATCTTGATTTGATTGTAGCTTGAGAATCCATCCATGAAGGACATGCGCTCGAAGCCACAGGTGTCGTCGATTATTATGTCTGTGATCGCAAGGAAGAATTCGTCCTTAGGGCAGGCCGTATTTAGAGCACAGAAGTCAATACAGATCCGAATCTTTTCATTCTTTTTTACGATGGACACGATGTTGGCTACCCAATCTGGATGCTGTTCTTGGCAAATGAAGCTAATTGCTAACAGTTTGTTGACTTCAGCTTCTATGATGTTCATAATATCGTCGAAATTGTCGTTGCTACTGATGTTGTTGGGACATTTTCTTCTATCATCAGCGACATGGATCTTTATTCCCAAAGCCGGGCATCTTTGACCTTCTTCTCTGTGCTGACAGTGCTTATGATAAATGCCGTCCAATCTTGGAACTGACCGTCGCCCATCCAAAAGTTGACTGTCGGAAGTAAGTTTCTGCGGCACATATCCATCAGTATCGACTCAGGATTTCCTGGAGGCAACTTCAGTGCTTTTGGTCAAAAATATTTGATATAATTTTGGGCGAGTTCCCTTTTCCCTTGGGTCATATCCATTAGGGAGGACACCATCATGTCGCTTCCTTCATCATAGAATATTTTAAGAAAAAGACTCTTGAAGTCGTCAAACGACGAGATGTAGTTATCTTTGTAGAAGCAAGAATACATGCCGTATAAAGTTCATGTCCCCTCAACAAGCCACAAAGAAGCTACATGCGTCCTGAACAGTCAAGCCACAGAAAAGCCACATGCGGCCTGAACAGTCAAGCCATAGAAGAGCCACATGCGGCCTGTTCAAGCAAATCGCAGAAAAGCCGCATAGTATACTATATGCAGCTTGAACGACCACAGAGCAGGAAGACCACATAAGGACTTCCTGACACAGATTTTGATGTCTGTCAGAATATTTGACACATCACTCATCACTCTGAGATGCTTCGAGACTCGTGAAGACGACGACTCAAAAAAATATAACAAGTCACATTAGTGCATTAAATTGCTTCAACCAATGTGTCATGCCACGTGTTCTCTTGTATGCGCTATGCCCTATGCTGCCTCGCCACCATGCGGCCAGAGTGTCCATTCGACCAAGGCCCAAACGAGAGCACATATGTGGCTACAAGACCCCTGCGACCTCACCATCATGCGGCCAGGACCCATATGCGGCCACGACGCCATGCGGCCTCTGGTCCACAGGATCCTTCTATTGCGGCCATGATGCCATGCAGCCTCTGGTCCATAGGATCCTTCTATTGTAGCCAACACGATCTTGGAATAGTTGGTGCGGGCTACATGTCCAGCTGACCAATTCACGAACACAATGGGTTGAAACGACCCCAAGATCTCATCAATAATATATCTCAGTCGAGCTCACGTGGCAGCCCCCCTGACATACGGCTACCTATACGACCATATTATGCAGAAGGGGCCCTATGCGACTACCAACCATGAGCATCTGTGGCATCCATAGCACGTCAATATGGCGACTATAAATAGCAGGGTGTCACACCCATACAACAGCCTCGGCTATCTGCGAACCTACAGTCAAGCAAGAGAGAAGAGCTTTCTCCTCCTACATCGGATCGTACACGGAGTAAAGATAGTTTCTATACTACTAACCGTCCATCGTCACCCCCAGAAAATAAACTTGTACTTAGATTGTCTCCTAGGACTTCTTTGTACTTTCTTATTATTTGTTAGTTAAATCAAGCTCTCTTAGAACTTTCAAATTTAATGGCGAATAAGATGGCGACTATGCTCGAGACTTCCTTCTTCTCTGATAAGAAAGTGGTGACGCGCTCTGATGCAGCCAACTTGGGTTCGACCTAGAGGATGCTGGTAGTCCGCTTCGACCACCAGGCCTTCGAGGAGATGCTCTCTGAGGGAAGCGCTAGTCCTTCGTCGAGGTTGGCAAAGCCCAAGAAGACCCGCATGATGTGGGTAGCAAAGACCTCTGCGCCTCACCTAACTGCTGAGCATGTGCTCATAGTCTCTCTCCATGTTGCTGAGGAAGCTTGTCAAGTGTCCACCCAGACTGTCCATGCGGCTTCTTTGTCTGCCACAGAAGATGCTCAGCACCCATACTCTGGCAGATAAAAATACTACGATGCCAGATATTCGGGTCTTGATGTGAGTTCCATGCAGCCTACGAAGAGGCTGTATAAGATCGAATATGCGGTACCGGTTCACTACCACAGGAAGATGGCCATATGCGGCCCTCACAACAGCCGACCCTCAATTTTTGACTGAATCTCATGCAACGCTGATCTTATGTGCCATGCTGAGAATGGTAAAAATCAAAACCTTGACTCTTTATACTATGTGCATGCGTGTGCTAAGTCGAAGAAGTCTAGGGCAGTGCGAGATCTCCAAGCTCAGGCAACTGCCCATTCAACTGACCATCGATTGGTGCCGCTAACTGTTATGCATGCCCCTAATAAAATATTATACAAGACTGACCCGCGTGTCTAGTCCGCAGTGGTAAACGGACAGGGCCAATCTCAAGAGACTTCCACTAACGACTTGGAGAAAGTTTCTGATCAAACTCCAGGCCAGGGAGCAAAAACAACATCCACACACCCGTGCGCTCGGTCTACCTGTGCTCACAAAAATGGTGCAAAGGTGAGTCATCCCTCGCCTGACTTGAGCAATGAGATCAAGCACACGAGCAAGACGAGGGAGGCAGCGAGAAAATATGAAGTGTCCTCCCTAGGATATCATTGTGCCAAAATTATCATCAACTGCTGCTACAACAAAGTGGCAGACCCTACAAGCAGAAAGTCAGCATTCCAACGACTGCACCCGATGACACCTATTCAAAAACAATCCAAGGATTATGTGTAAACACCCGAGGAGGATGAGATACTATTTGCCTCATGTTACTCCGCTCGGAAGGTCCCTTCCACCTTGGGAGGAAAGAAATATGATACCTCCAGTCCATCAATCTCAACAGGAGCATTGAGAAGGCGACTACCAGGAGGACCAGCAGCGAAACCTGCATAAGGTATTTTTTAGGGCACACGCTCGAAGAATAAGCTCCCAGCCACTGTGGGTAGTGCTGCCTCAGAACTACTGGGGGTTGCAGAAGCTGGGGGTAGCAATCCACTGGACCTATGCGATAATCCGGCATTCCGATGAGATGAGTATTCCCAAGGAACAGATGTTGAAGTCCCTGGGGGTAGCCACCCTCGGAGAGAAGACGCCGCCTCCTACGCTGGAGGTAGTATTTTATCAGAGTTCGAACATGATGCAACACTACTAGCTCTCCCCGACGACTATTCAATGCAAGAGTCTGAAGTAGAGAGTTCTACGTCAAACATCCCTTCCTACTCACCTCATGTAAGAATGACATATATGGTAAAGGACGACTACGAAGGCCCCAGTAATCGAAAGTACCTCGAAACCCTCGAGGCCATGATGCACACTATGAGAGAGTAAATGCAAGCCTTGACCCGTTGGCGGCTGTAGCCTCCCAACCACCAAGAGCCTCAGGTAAAGACCCTTGAACTAATGCAGATTCAAATGCAACCGTTCCCCCCGTTGGCGGCTGTCATGCTCTACCAGGGTCATATGCTCTTGTCATGCCCCAGTTCCAAATATAAGGAACTGAGCCACGTGACATTGGCCAGCGAGTACACTCCGATGGACATCCCAATCTAATGGACCCATTGGAGTGCACCTAAGCTGTCAAGTATAATGATATAATCCAATATTTAAACATAAGCAATTTAACTAATTTTATCCACAGATATAAGAATATGAAACACATAGAGAAAACAAGTCTACTAATGTGCTGAAAGAAAAACTAAGTCTGAAAATGTATCATAAATACAAAACGGATAGAGTCACACGGGGACAAATCCGCTAATACAAGTACTGAATGAAAGGAAGGAATAATATAACTAGGGCCGATATCTGCTAACTAGATAATGATACCGAATCTAAGGTGAAGTCAATACTGGTGATCAAATGAAGTCCTCGGGAAGGATCTCGTCCTCTGCTACAAGTTATGCTCCTGGATATAAACCCGATCTGTACTTTTCCGGGTAGTCCTCTTCGCCTATGCCTGGAAGGAAACCAGGTCCTCAGAGGGACGTAACAAAGTTAAAAAATAGCATGCCATAGTAAAACAGAAAGAAAATATGTGATACGCCAGTGTAATCTAGAATAACCACCTAAGTGAGATACAACCTGACGACAATGTTCGACACGTGACTTTCCAAATATAAATTCGCAGCTCCGAGGCACAGAGAAACACGGTGCGTGCCTGTAGTTCCGAGCAAAGAGACACACAATAAGTAAGAAGTACGACTCCGGATACAGTACGTAAATAAGGATATATATATATATATATATATATATATATATATATATATATATATATATATATATATATATATATATATATATATATATATATATATATAGTGTGTATGCAAAATAGTCCAAGCATTTAGTAACTGTCTTCTCCTCCCAATGCGGTCAACGAGATGCATCCGCAGCTTACTGAGCCTGAACGTCTATCTAAACAGTCTCATCATACTGGAGTAACTAGCACCAATCATGATCCTATAGTCATCACAGATTCCAGTCATGCTGACATTATCAGAATACAGAAAGTCTGACACGATAACAGTATCAAGATATATGAAAACTGTACTTCCCTCCCTATCTTTACTACATTAGAAATTGTGTACAACAAGAAATTGGCATTTGCTGCACTTACAGCCAATATTGGAGTAAGATTACGGTCCCACCATATTTTCCAAAAGACACCAAGGACGTTGTCTACCATGACGTAGACCACAAGTTCTATGCAATTAGTCATGCAGGTGCCACTATATCTAGGACCTACCATTGTGAGTCTTCCCAGAGAGGGCGAGTTGCTATGCATATTTATTCTATTCGTACCATTAACTATTAGGACCAGAAAAAATTGTCTTTCGATATCTATAAGCTCGTTAGAGAGAATGCAAATACGGCAATCTGGATTCGTACGAAAAGACTCGATAATTTCACTATTTTTTTCGACGGTAATGGTGCATGTGTGCAAGGAGGAACAAATCATAATCTTGGATATAAAAAAATTGTATATATTTCAATTTCAACCACGAGTATGGAGGATGCCGCTCAATTTACAAATATAGCTACGAAGAACATTCAACCAATCCATGATAGCAACCACTGTTTCCGTTGTGATTTATGGATAGAACCACCAAAATATGCTTTACTTATTCAGAATTAACATTTTAGTTATTTGTAATTTTTTAATGGTTAGCTTCCCATTTCTATTTCTATTTCATTGTAAGAAGAATTAAATTCTATATAATAAATGGATCTGATGAGATGGTCTGTCTTTGTTTTTGAAATTCCCATCATAATTTCCTTGCTCAGTAATATGATCAATGTCTAACATCAGATTCTGGCACTAAAAGATTCCGGTTATGAGGCACTAGAGGGAGGGAGGGAGGGAGGGAGGTAATTTACCCAGTTTGTCAGTTTTATTGAGGCCTACAAACAATATTATCATAAATGATGACAACTATATCGAGCCATACTAGAGGATTAAGGACCACAACAGTGTCTAACATCAGATTCCGGCAATGAGTACTATCTATACCCAGATCGATGGGTCAATGATATCACATAAATTATGTTAATTTCTTGATACATAATATCAAATTAATTATCGTATCTTTTTAATATTCTAAATTGGTTCATCTAATATTCCTATATCTCCAATATTCTATTGGTTATTCAATTATTCTTTTAGGGTTTGTTTGACAATTATGGAAAGAACGGTTATGGGGTATTTCTAGAGAACCGGTTATGAGAGGCTCAGTTTTGAGTGATTTTAAGAAGCGACTTTTAAACCAATACAATCCATGCTTGGTAACAATCGGGTTTGAAAGGCTTTTACAAGAATAAATTAATAAAATTGCTCAAAATCTACCAATTTGAGGTGTTTATAAAGTCCCAATTTTGGAAGGTTTTTAAGCAGACCAAAACCAGTGCCTCATAAAAATTATCAAGCAGGAGTTTTCATAAACGATCGGTTCAAAAATATCCCAAAATAAATTACCAAGCAGGACTTTTCATAAACGATCAATTCAAAATTACCCCAAAAACGATAAATACCGTTACCAAGCAGACCCAAGAATACGGGTGCTTATTCCACTAAGATTTTAAATAAATTTAAATAATTTATTTTAAACTATTCAGTTCCTCAAAATTTTTAACGGATTTCAAATGAGATTATACAAATGTCTCCAATATTTTACTCGTTATTCAATTAAGATTTTAAAGAACTCTTTAATCAACAAAAATTTAAAAAAAAATTGATTTTAAACTAGTTTTATTGAGTTCCTAAAATTTTGCTAACGAAATTTAAAGGACTTAAAAAAAAGTTTCTTTTGCTAGATTTGGATAAAGATTTCAGTAACCAATATTGTACTGATTATTCACTTAAAATTTAAAAAATACTTGTTATTCAATTTTGATTTTAAAGAATAGATTTTAAACGAGTTTGATTAAGTTTCTAAAATTTTGCTAACAGAATTTAAAGAATCTTTTTTTTGTTAGATTCTTTTGGACTTTTTTTTCCAATATTTTACTCATTACATTCTTTTGGACTTTTTTTTTGGTATACTTGTATAAACATTTCAGTAAATTCTTTTGGATCATATGGATTGGAAATTGGACATACGATCATACAATTGTCTCTAATATTCTACTGGTTATTCAATTAAGATTTAAAAAATACTGGTTATTCAATTAAGATTTTTAAAGAATTGATTTTAAACGAGTTTGATTGAGTTCCTAAAATTTTGCTAACAAATATCAAAAGGCTTAAAAAAAATGTAGATTTGTATAAATATTTCAATAATTTTTTTTTTAATTCTATGGATTAAAAATTGGGCATACGATCATCTATATTATTCTATAATCCAAATACCAGGGATATTTGGATTATACAATTTATTAGATTGCTACATAGTTAAATTATATTTATCTAAGGATAATAATGTCATTTATACTCACTAATTTAAAATCTAAAATTTATTGTAAGCTACTCCATTTCTTTAGGATACAATATCTCATTTCTATTTCTCTTTTGCTATTTTGAAACTAGCTTGCACATTATCTCATATTTCTTTTTCTTTCTCTATTTTGATAACTACCAGGTTAACATGAGAAGCTTTCTTATCCCATCTATCCTTGGAGCACATGTATCTTTCTTTTCTTTTCAACTTTTTTTTACAATCTAAAAAAATAATTTTATAACTTTTTATCTTTAAAGAAAGCAACTTTTTGATTCTGCTGGTAGGGGTTGCTATGTCGACCGAGACAGTTCTCAAGAACACGACTAGTGAACATGCTAATTTTTTTAGTTTTTTTTTTTACTAATCAATTTTATCGTATTTCATGCAAAAAAAATTTGGAATACTTGCAATATTTTGGCGTATGTTACTCCTTCAATTTTTTCTATTTTTATTTAGAATATTTAAATTAGAATATATTGTAAATTTTGTTCTATTTTAAATTGTAGATGATATTGGATTCAAATTATAGATTTAATTACTTTATCGTACTAATTTTGAATATGATAAGATTTTAAATTATAGATTCGACTGGAATAAAAATTTTAATTCTTAATTTGATTACATAATACAAAAAAAAATATTTCAAACAATATGAAGGTTTGTCTCATGTTGGAAACCAAAGAAAATGTAACATTCAACGGAACAACAATTTTAAAACTAATAAAATTGTAAAAATTTATAAACAAGCTTTTTCCCCTCTCATCCATTCGTACCCACTATTCCTTTTTCTATTTTTAGTTCTAGGACCTGTATGTAGGATGGATACCTGACAGGTTTCACTCTTGGACCATTGAACCTATTTCTTGCATAGTTGAGACTTGATAGGAGAAGTGGTGACTAGATCCCGTGCGCACCATTTCCTCAGCGCATCTACTCCCCAGCACATATATTCTAATGCGCATCCATCCATCCTTCCTCAAGTATATATATATATGAGATTTTCTCTCTCCTCTCTCATTCTTCTTCATTTTCTACTTTCTTTCTTCTTCCTAGCTCCTTCCCTTCTCAACCGAAGCCCTAGCTCTAGTTGAATTAGGAAGATGTTTGTAGATAACCGAAGGTGGAGGCTAGGTAGCCACCAAGGCAAGTACATCTTGCCAACCATGAAGAACTTGAAATTTTTAATTTTATATTTTTTGTGTTTTATTAGTCTATAATATGTGCAATGAGCTTCTCTACATGTTTAGTACTTAGCATTTTTGGATTTGATGGCTTGGTTGGAGTAAATCTACATTTTTATGTTAGGATTTTTATGAGTTTCTTGAGTTTTTCTTGGTTTTGATTCAATAAAACTAGTTACTTTTGAAAACTAGTAGTCCCATGAGTTAGAGCATTAAATTTTGTATGATTTTGACTTTTGAATCACTTAATTTGGAGCTAAATTAAAAGTATTATGGCCAAAACAATTCTGGACTTATGTTCTCGGACCTGTCTGGCAGGGACGATGAACAGTGCCGCGTGTAGTGCGCTACGCGCATCACTTCCTTGTCGTGCACATCACTTTATTGTCGCGTGCATGAAATTCTTTCCGCACACATCATTCCTTGTCCCGCAGCGGTGCGCCGTGCACAGAATTCTGGCCGCGCGCATATTGACCACGATGGCTCTTTTTGCCTGTTTAGCTATTTTTGTAGCTAGAATCTCGTAAAACTGAAAA
Organism: Iris macrosiphon; assembly: GCA_036927795.1. Taxonomy (NCBI): domain Eukaryota; kingdom Viridiplantae; phylum Streptophyta; class Magnoliopsida; order Asparagales; family Iridaceae; genus Iris; species Iris macrosiphon. The sequence goes on from JAYESA010000005.1 coordinate 193,405,646, forward strand.
CATGGAAGTTGTAGATCTTTTTCTTGCATTTTCAAATCTTTTTGAATTACCTCATTTGGAGTTCATATGAGAGAGTTATCATCAATTTACTATCATGTATCAAATTTTCAAAATGCATAAAACTGTTTTAGCCAATGTTGATATTTTCTTTAACTGTAATGATTCCTTAGTATGATCTTATTACTTGTATAGTTATAATGAGTTTGCATACCCTGTTTACTTGACACCATTATATATCCTTTACTGACACCATGTCTTTGTATTTGCACATTGTTGGATAAAGCACTATTCATTGACATTTGTCCTTACATTTATATTGTCCTTACATTGTCTTACCCCTTGATAGTGACTCATCGTAGTGCACTCATGTCTCCTTATTCTTGTACATGCTTTATAGTGGCTCGTCGTAGCGCACTCCTGACTCCATATCTCTTTACTGTCTTTATAGTGGCTCGTAGTGACGCACTCATGTTTTTCGACATATATATTTTTCTGCACTCATGTTTTCCGACATATATATAATTTTTTTTTTGTGGGTTGTCTGGTGCTTATGCTTTAATTGTTAACGTATTGTCCAGTCTTGCATTATGTCTAGGATGGATTCTGCAGAATGCCACACCCGAAATTCTAAACGAAAATATTAAGGATTAAAACAACTAATTTGATTAATTAGAGGCATATAGAAAAATTTCTGGCTACATGCAATCCCGACATCTCAGCGACACCTGTGGATTTGGAGCTCTCAATCGTGAGGGGCATACTTCCAACACACCGTCGAGTGTTGCATTACGAGTAAAAATATATATATATGAAAATTATATTATGTAATCCTTATGTCTGAATAATCCAAATAGACTATAGGGCATGTGGCTGTATGAAATTTCTAAATTTGTATTTTGTTAGTAATTAGGATTGTGATAACCCTAGTTAGCTAATGATAGCAAGTCGTAGAAAATACTTGGTCATGTTTCTTTGTTTGCGCGCTATTTACTTTATGCTTGCGTATTGTCTTTTATTTTCTCGCTTCGTCATATGTGTCGGTGGGTGGCCAGAGGTTAAGTTACCTGATCATTGTTTCGTTTAAGGGTTATGGCTCCGATTTCGAGAAGTCCCTAAGCTCTCTTGTCGCTTGTTGGCTTATCATTTTCTATGGTTATTGTACTTAGTTATTATTCTCAGAATTTTATTGTTGTAGTTGTTAACTCGGACACGTGAACGGTCATAGGGTTGATTCCTACCTTTTGTCCTGGTTTGGTGTCAAGGTAGAAAACCGGTCCTATTGTCTATTCACGGATCCTATTATTTTCCATTATTATTACATTCAGTTATAGTTCCTTTACATGTTTAATACCTATGTCCTATTCTAGATCCCTACTCTCATGCTATATAAGACCCCTTGTACTATACATGTTCACATACCCCAGAATACCTTGCATGCTCTTAGTTATTGTTCCGACATATTACATGTTCACATACCTACGTTTATTTTACTTGCTTCCGGTTTACTTTATGTCACCAGTTGTTTACTTTATATTACATGTCATTTAGCTTATTGTCTTTTCTTTTATCGAGATTAGTGCATTGGTAGAGCACGAATCTCTATCCGCATTTATTTATTTATTTTTGTCTTTATTCGTTGTTGTGGGTTTTGTTCTTCCTATTGGCTTCCTATGTGGTGCTTGTTGCTTGGGGTTTTGACCCCACTGGTTTTGCATGGCCAGATCTCGTAGAAGACCCGAAGGATCTACCTTCGCTCTCACCGGATGGTTTATGCTCAGAGGATTATGGCTCAGATTAGCGAGTGGGTTATGTTATTCTCCCACATTATTTTGTACCTTCATTTTCTGGTGTATTAGTCCAAGGACATGTGTTAGTCCTTGTTTCTTGGTTTTTATTTTCCCCCGTCTTTGGACGGCGTATGTGTATATTCTGGACCGCGGCTAGTTGTACATTTACGTACCTTTTGTATATTCAGTTGATGTATCTTTACATTATGTCAACTCTTATGATTATGCATGCATATGTGTTTGGGACGCCTTACCCATCACATATATGATTTACTCTTTATTTCATCTTGTGTTGATTGGATTGAGATAGGATTTGTCTGACCATATGAGTCGTCAGTAGCATGCTAGAGTCCTACTACTTGTCTTCTAGACAGCCGTGACCGTATCTCGGGGTACCTTTGTACGCAGATATACGTAGCTGGCTTTGTCAAGCCCTCGCTCTCCAGTATTCTGGTTCTGGGACATGACATATTTAGATGAGATTAAATTTCAAAATAAATCATAATTTGTAATTTGTAATTTATAATTTATATAAGATTATGATAAATAAATATTTTATAACGAACGGATAGCCATTTTGCAAACTCAACATGAATTAACATCCATACCCCTTCAATGACCATATAACCGGGTGTAAAGAAGACCTTCTATAAGGTGTTAGTTTGGTGGAATACAGGCCCAGACTTAATATGAGGCCCATGAGGCAGTGGCCTCAGGCCCAAAATTTTAGAGGGCACCTATTTTTTACAGTGTAAATTAGCTCTCTATAATTAGGGCCCTCTATAAATAAAATTTGGACCAACTGGATAAGTGGACTTCGACTGATAAAGATGAGTCCGGGCCAAAATCAAAATGTATGTCTAAGGTAAAATCATATTGTATGCTTAAAGCAACGGATGCTCAAATAGAGAACTTTTTAGGTTTTTTGTTTTGGTTGAGTGAGACTCGGTTGCCGGAATCAACTTTTTCTTCTTTCCCTTGAGGTGAGACTTTGAATTTTTTTAATATATAAATTGTATGCTTAAAGCCTTAAATCAACGAAAATATGTTCTAATAGAGCATTATTAGAATTATTTTGGTTTGGAGAGAATTTTGTGGCCGTCGGAATCAACATCTTCTTGTTCTTTTTTCTTAAATGAAGAAAGAAATAGATAATCTGTCTCTCCCTTTGAGGTGATGTTTTGATTTAATTTTTTATATATAAATTGTTGTTAATTTTTTATATTTGTGGTTGACTTATAATTTATTATAAAAATATGTTCTTGCATAATGTCTATAGTTATTTGCCGAGTCGGTGTAGTTGTTGGAGTCGGCGATAGCGAGTAAATTTTGTTCCTAAAATACATATTGGAATCATTCCCTTTCCATTAGATGAGCTTTATAAAAAAAATTATAAATTGTTGTTGATTATCTTTATTTGTGTTTGACTAATTTATTGAAAAAACATGTTCTTGTCATTTGATTTCGTAGTTATTTATATTGAGATTGAAATCAACTAATAGAGAAACTAAGAAATATTTTTTTTTATTTGTTATTGATTGTCTATTTGTTGTTAACTATTATTATTTCTTGACTATTGATTTGTTGTTAATTTTTTTATTTTCATTATGAACTGCCTGAACCATAGTTAGCTTCTTCTTCTTTTTCTCTAGAACATCAATTTTACTTTATTTTTGTTTGCAACATTTTCAATTTTATTAGTATTTTATTATAACTTTTATTATTTGGATATTATATTTATTGTTTTATTTCTTAAATTTTGGGTTGACAATAATATTGTATATGGAAAAAAATAATAGTATATGAACATTAAGCTTTAAGAGCACCATTTATAGAGTTTGTCTCAGGTCTCAAACTCTAAAGTCCAACACTGGTAGAATATGTAGGGGAAGAAGCCCAACACATTCGATGTTTTTGACCAAACGTTGATAATTTAAAATATGTAGGGGAAGAAGTGTTCGAGTCTCTTTCTATGCCGAGGAGGGTACGGACTATAAAAAAATGATACGGTGAGCCAGTTTGCTTTCGATCTTAAGGAGAAGATGGACAAGCACAAGAAAAAAAGAAGAAGGTACGATATGAGACGACCATGACTGCGGGAATGAAAGTTGTCCGTATACTTAATGCACCCGTCAACAAGGGCATCGACGAAACAGGTGGGGGAGAATGTCACGCATAATATTTTTTGGCCTACCGAGATGGATTAGCATAATCCTCCTCTGCCATGAGTTTGTAGGAAGCTTCCAGAATCCTCCAGCATATGATGGAATAATCTTCACATCTTTCCATTCTAGAGGCTTACTTTTTTGTTATTTGACATTAAGGATAATGTATGGAATATTCTGAGGATATAGAATAGTTTTTAGAATATTTCTTAGAATAATTCCTAGAATATTTTTAGTCCAGAAGCTTCTTGTAAGCCTTAGAGGAACTATAAATAAAGGGGGGCTCATTTGCTCCTCACCACCCAAGTAGTGGTAAACTCTCTCTAATATAGTAAAGTTTTTAATATTCTAATCTCTCTCTCTCTCTCTCTCTCTCTCTCTTGCTCCACTTTTCTTATTCTCACCTTAGTGATCTAGTTAAGTGATTAGGGAAGGCTTGCATGGTCTTCGAGGAGAAAGTTCGTACGCCACATGGAGAGAGGTGTAGCAAAAATACTAAGTCCGTAATATACGACTCGAGGCAGGAAAAAGAAGAACTGTGGCAAATCTTATCAAGTTAGTTATACATGCATGGTATGGTATTTTATTAGTAAATTTACATATTCATGCATGGTTATAGACAACTTATGCACAAGAGCAAGGTTCCTCGAAGTTTTGCATCAAGGCCACGGGATTGGTTCTCCCTGGGGGGAGCAAGAGTGCTAATATACAAGCATCAAAATTATGGGATCTTCAGTAAGGCTAGCTCCCTCTACTAAAAGGGATGCCAAAAATCTATAAATGTTGAGATGGCTTGGCTAGTGACCTTCATATAGACAGGTATCATAGCTAACAATGTCTTATACAGGCAAAGTAAGTTATTACTCAATTACATGGATGGATAGATGACCGTGGGTAAGAATCACCAAATGGTTAAAATTATTATGTTTTCCTTATGTCCCTATCCTATGAAATGTTAATGAACTTAAGGCAACATAGCAAGACCACTATTTTAAATGTTGGTTTCACATATTTACTTAGTGATAATTTTAAGAGAGATTGGTTATGGCCACTCACCAATACATGGTAATGTATTGACCTACGTTTCGTAGGCAATATCAGCTGTTGAGGACTAATTAGTAGCTACTCAAGGATGTTGAAGATTTTGTGTCATACCCTATTTTATACATATATATATATATATATATATATATATATATATATATATATATATATATATATATATATATATATATATATATCTAATATTATTTAGTTGAAATTTATGGTTATTAATTTTCTTTTTGCATTTCAGCCCTCAAGCAACATTGCAATTGTCCAATCTAACTTTTTTATTATAAATCGACCCTTAGGGACATTTTTGCAATTACAAAAATCTAGCTCAATACCTGTCATCTTCTCAGAAGAAGAGTAATGACTCATCCAGGGAAACATAATCATGGGTCTTTGGAAATGGGGGATTGGACTTTGTATATGGAGAATGGAGGAGGGAGGACCGACTCCTCATTTCTTAATTCTCTCCCTCACACTCTTCTCCATCCCTCTTCTCTCATTTCCCTCTACCTGCTGCTGTTGCTGCTGCTGCTGCGGCGGCTATCTGTTGCTGCTGCGGTGATCCGTCGACCGTCGATGGCGTCAGCCACCCCTCGTCAACGACCCTTTCCGTCGACCTCCTCCTGACCACCTCTACCACTACCATTGTTTCTTAGGTATAACTTTTTCTAATCTTTGAATCTAGGTCAGATTCTTTTAAAATAAGAATTTATTTTAATTATATGTTATAATTTTGATTCTTATGCTATCAATTGGGAAGAAAGTAAGAAAATCAAGAATCTCTTTCAATCAAGAACCAAATCTAGGCAAGCCCTTCCTCTCTATTCTCAAAATTATCCTCAATGTTGACTATTTGTTAAATATTCATGTCAGAGCCCAAACTTAAACTTTTCTAAAAATAATTTTTATTATTTTTATTCTAAAATTTATATTATTCCTAATATTAATTATGGAATATGTACACTAAGACTTGGACACGATAGGGTATAATTGATACCACTCTAATTTTTAGTCTTGAATGACTTGAATGTGTAGTACATAAATGCTGATATTGTATGACCGTAATAAATAACTACAAGGATTTGTGGGGGTGTGATTGCCAAATTTTAATCTTGTGCATGAGCATGAAATTTTATTTATGAATGCTTTAGAAATAATAAATAGGTTGTGAATTATGGAAAGCTCAAGAATATAACTTTATATATTAGTTATGATTAATAAAATTTATGAATATAGTCGCTTGGGCATATATATATATATATATATATATATATATATATATATATATATATATATATATATATATATTACTTCTTAACGAAAGGACCCTTGTTCATGGATTTAATCATGTCTATAAATTATAGCTTAATATTTATATATACATGAACATCTATATGTAGTTCTACTTTTTTCTTGAAAAATACATGAAATAGTTGTTCATTTTTATAAAATTAGACAATTATAAATCTGTCCAGATTTGATATATGTAAGGTTTTTCTTAAAATTATCTTAGTGTGTAGTTAGAACTAGTATTGTACAAACACCTATATACTAGGGTAATCAAATATTATTTTCTATAAAGGTTAAATCATTTTGTTTTGTAATCTTAAGGATGTTTTTGAGAAAAAAAAATCAATTTGAGTCTATATATATATTTCTATGAAGAACTATCTTCATATTTGAACTTGGGAGTTATTTCAATACGGTAAATAGTACCTTTTGTCAATATTAGCGCTACTACTTTGTGAAAGTATTGATTAAAATTTTACTAGTATAAAAAATTAGTATAAAAATAAGTATATTTAAAATGATCAATATCTTACAAATATATCTCTTGTAAATGAAATTTGTAATTAAGAATTGCATATTCGTAAATCCAAAAGTGGTGTAAATTCTTAAAGGGTTATTTAGTATGAAAATTTAATTTTTCTAATCTCTTTGTTTAGTTGATATGTTATAGTAAGAATTGCAAAACATGAATTGCTAGTATAAAGGTAAGACTAACTAAGTTAAAGCAATGGCTACAAACGAGCATTGGTAAGAACTTTTCTTCTTAAAGAATTATAATTTTGGTTTATATTTTAATGCGTACGATTCTGGTGCAGAGAGTTGCTCCATCGAAGGGGTTGACGTACTCGAAAATTCTACAAAGGGTTATTCCGGGTCTTTTATTTTTAAATTGTTAAATTTTTGGAGTCCAAAATACGAAGGAGACCGCCAAATTTTCCAAGAAATTTTAGAGATAGTCATTTTCGAAAAAATTCGAATAATCGATTATTCTCTGTTATGAATTAAAATTTTTAATTTAGGATTAAACCCTAAAATCCTTAGATTAAGAATTTATCTAAATTTAGGACGCGTAGGACACTTTTGCACATGCACGAAAGAGCAACAAAATCATCATTGTTATATATATTCCAAGGTGAGGAATATGATTTCCATGTTTTTAGGAATTTTTCTACCATTTGGAATAGCACAGTTAAGCTTGATACCCTAAGTACACAAGAACAAAATTTTATTGGATATTTGACGTTTTTGCCAAAGATGGACCGATTTATTAAAATATAAAATTCTCCCAAATGTGTCTCTGACACACAAACCGAGAATACAAAGCAGGAATTATAATTTAATTTAATATGATTGTTAGATTAGAAATGATTGTAAGTTTTTATAAATATGCATTGGGATAGGAGAAAACATTGGATCATACCGTCGAACTCTCAACAATATTTATTATTTAAAACTGATCAGTAGTTCTGGACATACGTATGGCCATACGATGACAACTGTGAGGCTTAGCTCACTTATTTTTTATGGGATCCGAATTTTGAAAGAGATCGAATTCGACAATTGTATATGTCCAATGTTTGACCTATGTTCCGAATTCTTGAAATTTTTTAAGATGTTCGACAATTGATTTTATTATCACATGATCCGAATTTTCTAAAATAAAAAAAATTTGACAATTGTTTATATCATATTCTTATCGTATTTTTATGTGATTCAATATTAATGTTGTTGACACAATATTGTCAAAATACCTATGGGGATTGGGATCTAAGCACCATCCGCCAGAAAATTGCCTGATCCCGGGTAAATAGGATTATTGTCGTGACAATAGGTGTGATGGTGATCCAAAAGCATTTTCTTAGTTGTATTTGCATATAGGAATTTTGAATTCTGGATTATATTTTGTGACTGTGATTTGGATACTTCGTAGAATAGGGATTAGTTAGGAATACAAACCTTATATTTCAAAATTTACACTATAATGTGTCAAAGGCAGTTTTTTTGAGATTTTCATATCAGTTATCCATTTATCTTCTGATTAATTTTCTCTTAAAACTTTATTTTATTTATTTGTTCATTTTTGACATAAGGACTTGCTAGTCATTCTGACGACCTAGTTTTTGTTCACTAGGAACTGAAGAAAATGAAAAAGAAGCACTACATCTTTTTAGTATCAACGAGGTCGATGGATAATGAAAGACGACTTTTGGGGATAAATCAGTTTAAGAACTTTTGTGACTGAATATGTAAATTAAACTTTTTAGGAAAAGACTTGATGACATAAATATTGAAATATATAAATATAGATGTTTTAGAATGTAGCCCTATTGTCCTGTATTTATCCTAGAACTTATAGGCGACAATCACAAGTATGATGCCAATAGTATTGTACGGGTGCATAGCCTGTGGATGTATTATTGTACCTGGATTTCGTATTATGGGAACCGGGGCGTGACAAGCCTTTTTGGTGGTGGCCCATGCAGGTCTAGTCATCTTCTAGCGGTCTAAGTTTTATAGAACCAAACATATAGGAATAATATATAAATAAGTTTAAGGATTCCAAAAAGGTTGAAAATTATGACTTTGGAAGACAAGATGTTTTGAATCCGAACCTTAGGATTAAAGTACAGAGTAATTATTAAGGGATATATATATATATATATATATATATATATTTGATGAAAGATTAGTTCATAGGAATTATACCTTTTTGGGGTAATATTTTATTTACATTTTCACTTAGAAATTCAAGATACATATTAATTCAGCATCCATAGTTGCATCAGAAAATAATTTTTCCCTACTGATTTTAAACTTCTTGGATGTAGATAATGCCTTATTTCATGCCCTGTATCATACTGGGGAATAGCAGACAGTCTTAACTGGTATTATCGCTTTGTGACGAGAAAATGACGATTAGCCCGAAGACAGATGATACTTGTGTACGGAATGCATTATAAGGTTAACTACCCAGTTGTTTCAGATATAACGAATGAGAATATAGTATACTTCAACAAGATGAACTACTATATACTTATTAGGGCTCATTCTGTAACACCCCGCAACCGCTCGGAGCGTTACGCTGAGTAGGAGTGAATAAATCAAATGCTGGTTACATTTGAAATGTTATATTTTGGGAAGAAGGATTGATTTAGTTGGTTTCATGTGCAGATGGCTAGCGGATTCGATGGAAATCAGGTGTTCGTTCAGAACAGTACTAAATAGCTGGATGGAAGCGATAATGTCGTCTTCCTTAGTCCGATCGGTCGGATGATTTGTAGAGCACGGCCTGCTCTCACGGTCATACCAGTTGATTAGATCGCGCTTGCATCGGACCACGGGTTCAAGGGATTGGCCGTATCGGTAGGACAGGATGCTTAACGGGATCAAATATTGTGAGTGGGCTCTTTCCCTTCTCCTCTACTCCTTCATGCCTAATAATATGGAAAACACGTAAAGGCTTGAACACTTGGGCTAAAACATTGGGATTCACTACACTGAGGCGTGCATAGAGTGTACGTCGGTTGCTTGGTAGGATTGTGGCTTGATTGGTTTGTGCGTATGGATAGTTGGAGCTAGAGTTGGAATATTATATTTGGGGCAGTTGGTTGGAATACTTGGAATTATGCTTGGACGAGTTGGAATGATACATTGAGGCATTGGGAATATCGGAAATTCGGGCGAACAAGCGTGCATCCGTGCACGAGTATTACTTGGTCGCTTTGTCTTGCAAAGCGAGCAGTTGTGGTTCGAAACCGAACAACTGCATCGGCGAGGGTGTTGTGCCGCTTGATGGGGCATCGTGCCACGAATGTGGCATTGTGCCATTGAAACGGCATTGTGCTATGGGTTTGCTTCGAGCATGGGTGTTGCACCAATTCGGACTCTGTGTTGAGAAGAGGCATTGTGCCTATGAAACACTTGATATTTTGGTGCCTTGGGCTATATTTTGAGGTCGAGATTTGGAATCCTTGGTTGGATATGTTGGAAGAATGGTTATGGATTTTTGGTTGGATATCGGTTGAACGAGTCTAAGATCGCTTGGTGGGGCAAGAATGTTCGATCCTCTCGTCATACCTACTTGGTGTCTGCATGTCACGGACAACCTGTATTGCACAGGGTTTGGTCTCCTCGAACGGGAAGGCTCCGGGGCACCGGGACCGTTCGGCCATGGAGGAGACAACTGGGTAACGCGTCTTGGGCGCGGTGCCAGCGGTTGGGCGATATCGGTTGAACGAGTCTAGGATCGCTTGGTGGGGCGAGAATGTTCGATCCTCTCGTCATACCTACTTGGTGTCTGCATGTTACGGACAACCTGTATTGCACAGGGTTTGGTCTCCTCGAACGGGAAGGCTCCGGGGCACCGGGACCGTTCGGCCATGGAGGAGACAACTGGGTAACGCGTCTTGGGCGCAGTGCCAGCGGTTGGGCAGATGCGATTCAGGTGGGTTAGCTACTTTGCGCTGTTTCGAATAGAACCGCATTTGATCCGTCCGATCAAAGTCCTTTATGGCTTGGCCAGTGACTTCATATAGCTTAAGAGTTGGCTTGCTTTTCTTTTATTGGTTTGGCTTTCGTGTAGGCGCGACCACCTTGCCTCGGCAAGAGTGTGCACTTGAGATTGGAATATAACTTTGGTTGAGGATGGATATTGAGGCGAGACTGATGGTTCGATATGTTATCGTGCAAGCGATGGCATTGAGTAAGACGGGTTGCATGTTAGTTTCCTTCGGGTTGGATTTATATAACTGCTTGTCGTTTGGTTTGAGATTGAATGCTTGCATGTGTAAACTGCTTTTCAGCTTTCCTTAACATGTCATTCATATGCCATAAAACGAATCTAGAATTCAACTAGAAAGATCACCATATAACTGTGTGCATTCACTATTTTACTTATTGTCGGCTTAGACGAGTGGGTTACTCCGCTCACCAGTACGGCTGTGTACTGACCCACGTTTGTGGGCAATATTTCAGGTACGCAGGCGTAGTGGTGCTGCTTGGATATACGGGACAAGATGTATGAACTGTAAGTACCTTTGTGGGCTAGAGAAAAGAGCAAGAGCATTTCATCGTCTCCGTGGCATCGCCTTTGTGGCATTGCCTTCGGGGCATTTTATTTGGACCCTATCGTGAGCTTCGATGCGTATACTCTGATGTGTGCTTGGTACACAAATCGGCTTCCACTGTAACTTGGTTGTTTCGATAATAACTTTGGTGTTTAACAACATCGCCTTGTACGAGCGAACTCCAGGCTCGTACGGTATCACGTCCCGATGAGAACGATTGTCCCGCGGAAGAGCTGTAACGTGGTGATTTCACGTTCAGCAGGGACTATTGAGCTTGCGGGAGATTGGGGCATGAAAAATTGGTATCAGAGCGCCCGGTTCATTTCTAGGACTTGGTCCTTCGATTCATCACAAACTCTAAATAGCTTCCGCGTGTCGTCTAGCTCTTGACTCTACTCGGTGTCGCATTGGATGTTTCATGCAATAAGTCTATATATTGCTGGTTGTGGCTGCATTTTATTCATAGTTGTGTTGTCTTGGTTGGTTTTTCGTAGGATCGCTTGGCCTCGTTAGGTGTTGTTGCATTCGTGCAGCAAGTTGGTTGGCATTGTTGCATTTGTGCAACGAGTTGTGAGCTGTCGTTGGGTTGGCTTAGCTTGTCGTTCGGGGAGATTCTGATTGCCTCAATGGATCAGTTGGTTGGCTAACGGGATTTGGTTATACGACATGTTTTGAGTAGAAACATTCGATGAAAATGAATCCTTGCACGAGTTGCTCGTCTAGCGATTGTGTTGGATAGAAGTTGGAATTTTGGTTGTGGTGCATCGGTTGGGCATGTTTGAGTTCGGCTCGAGAATATCAGAATAGTTGGCACGAGTTGCTCGTATAACGAATGTGTAGAACTATTGAGTATTGGGTTAGAATACTTGGAAAAGATCGTTGCACGAGTTGCTCGTGTAGCGAAAGTAGCAATCTGTTTAAGAATAGCTGAAAGTATTGAGAATGGGATATGGCACGAGTTGCATAGTGAGATTGATGAAAACAGTTGGATAATTCAAGTATTGCCTGAGTTTTGTGTCAGACTCGAATTGGGAAAGGCAGGATCACACATAAGGGATGGTTCGAACGGATCTTGGATTCGCACAGGAAATTGTAATGCGAGTAGCGACTTGATTCGGAGTGGTATATGGGATACCACATTGTGAGCAAGGCATTGGAATACTTAAGTTGGACATCAATGGGAATTGCCTGAACTGACTCAGATATTTGGGAATACAAGTTGGTTGGTGCACGTCGGCTGAGTTGGAAAGAATGAAAATGAAGCAAGTGAATATTGAGTTGAGTATATCGAGAACGGACTGGTGCAAATGGAAGTATCGTGCGGCTTGAGAGATGGACGGGATCGGAATGAACAGTTGGGTTACGCTTGAGCGAAGCGATCGGTGAATCGAATAATAGCGAGCACGAACTACGATTTTGGGCAACACATTGGAGCTGTTGGTTGAGTAATGAAACAAGATTTGGTTTAGAGGGACAATGCGATGGATTCACACAAACTTGGAAGAATTTGGATATTGCTGCTCAAGAAGTCGACTCAGGTTTAGCGAAAGTGGAATTTTGGGCAAAATAGTGCAACAATGGTAGACGGATTCTCCGGAAGACGTGGACGGATTGTGGCAACAACGGAAGGCAAAGAATTTGTGGCGGTCAGACTTTGAAATAGCTAAATATGGGAGCAACATCGGAATAAATCACTATGCTGCTCGAGTAAGTTGGTAGTGCGAGAATCGAACATGCAATTCAGAAATTTGATGGATTCAGGGAAGAACGACGGATTGATGGAAGACGGTTTCAACGAGCGCGGTGCTCGGATTCGAAAGTTCGTTCGGATGGAATGGTTGGATTTTGATTCGGATTTACAGATGAGATATAGCATGGTTCATAGTAACTGTCCATCGTGATGATTACAATTGTCGAGCGTAGCTTCGGGACAGCTGACCCTAGCGACTTGCCCGCCAGATCAGAGACTGAATATGGTAGACCCATAGAACGACCCTTGAGGCGGCGTATTTGGGAATGCGCCGAGGGTAGATGTGAGCAATAAGATTTGGCTTATTGACTGAGTATTGGATTTGAGAGACCCTTGGGATAGCCTTCAGCTGAAGATGCAGCCAGAAGATCGAAGCGATGGTGGAAGTAGCCTAGTCAACTGATGAGATTCAGAGTCGCAGATTTTTATCGATGGCATTGCCTCTGACTCATCGTACCCTGGAAGGGAATAGCATTCATATGAATTGACGACTGTGAAACTAGCTCGTGAAGTTAAAGCAGCGGCTCGTTCAGATCAAATCTTTGCGAATACTGGAAGGGACAGATTTGCCTCAGATTTACAAGATGTCTCGGAACTTATTCTGGAAAGCGTGCTCGTTCGGAAGGCAAAGGTGATGTCCTAATGCTTCCAGGTAGTGGAAACAGTACGAAGAACTATTCCATGCGCAACCTAGGAATTGTGGCGAGTGTGTCCATGTTGAAATCGTGGCGACACTATCCCTTTGGCGTGGCGGCGAGATCTTCGTGGATCACACGAACCTCAATATAGATGTTCACCCTGTGAGATATTGAGATGGCAGGAAAAAGGTGTTGGACTGAGCTGATCTAAGCAAAGTTAATATTTGGGTAAGTCGCATAGCTGGGGTAGATCAGTTGAGATGATCGTTCGGTGTACGGGATAATATTTCGAGATGTTGTTAGTGCGGATTCAGAAATAGTTGGATGGATTGAATTGGAACTCGAACTGGTTTAGTCGGTGGAAAATTATCATATTTGAGACCAGTGCTCAAGCGAATGTGTTAGAATGGAAATCTTGATTTGGTTCGATTGGGAGTAAAGCGAATGGATGCCTCGGACATAAAGATACCCTTGTAACTTGTTCAAATTTGCTATCGCAAAGCTCGACTGAAATGCATGTATTTTAGGGATGCCTTAAATATGTGTATCGATCCAAAACTAAGCGATACGAAGAATTCGTATTGAGCTGCAAGAAGGATATGGGAATTCATAAAATTTGTACGAGCATTCAGCAGAATGAGATGCTGAGTCAAAAATCGTGAGTATGTGAGTTGCATAGAGCAGATCCATGGAATTGGATTGTGGCATATGATAGGAATGAGTACCAGCACGGTTCGTGGACGAACCTGATTCTAAGTGGTATATTATGTAACACCCCACAACCGCTCAGAGCGTTACGCTGAGTAGGAGTGAATAAATCAAATGCTGGTTATATTTGAAATGTTATATTTGGGGAAGAAGGATTGATTTAGTTGGTTTCATGTGCAGATGGCTAGCGGGTTCGATGGAAATCAGGTGTTCGTTCAGAACAGTACTAAATAGCTGGATGGAAGCGATAATGCCGTCTTCCTTAGTCCGATCGGTCGGATGATTTGTAGAGCACGGCCTGCTCGTACGGTCATACCAGTTGAGTAGATCGTACTTTCATCGGACCACGGGTTCAAGGGATTGGCCGTATCGGCAGGACAGGATGCTTAACGGGATCAAACATTGTGAGTGGCTCTTTTTCTTCTCCTCTACTCCTTCATGCCTAATAATATGGAAAACACGTAAAGGCTTGAACACTTGGGCTGAAATATTAGGATTCACTACACTGAGGCGTGCATAGAGTGTACGTCGGTTGCTTGGTAGGATTGTGGCTTGATTGGTTTGCACATATGGATAGTTGGAGCTAGAGTTAGAATATTACATTTGGGGCAGTTGGTTGGAATACTTGGAATTATGCTTGGACGAGTTGGAATGATACATTGAGGCGTTGGGAATATCGGGAATTCGGGCGAGCGAGCGTGCATCCGTGCACGAGTATTACTTGGTCGCTTTGTCTTGCAAAGCGAGCAGTTGTGGTTCGAAACCGAACAACTGCATCGGCGAGGGTGTTGTGCCGCTTGATGGGGCATCGTGCCACGAATGCGGCATTGTGCCACTGAAACGGCATTGTGCCATGGGTTTGCTTCGAGCATGGGTGTTGCACCAATTCGGACTTTGTGTTGAGAAGAGGCATTGTGCCTATGAAATACTTGATATTTTGGTGCCTTGGGCTATATTTTGAGGTCGAGATTTGGAATCCTTGATTGGATATGTTGGAAGAATGGTTATGGATTTTTGGTTGGATATCGGTTGAACGAGTCTAGGATCGCTTGGTGGGGCGAGAATGTTCGATCCTCTCGTCATACCTACTTGGTGTCTGCATGTCACGGACAACCTGTATTGCACAGGGTTTGGTCTCCTCGAACGGGAAGGCTCCGGGGCACCGGGACCGTTCGGCCATGGAGGAGACAACTGGGTAACGCGTCTTGGGCGCGGTGCCAGTGGTTGGGCAGATGCGATTCAGGTGGGTTAGCTACTTTGCGCTGTTTCGAATAGAACCGCATTTGATCCGTCCGATCAAAGTCCTTTATGGCTTGGCCAGTGACTTCATATAGCTTAAGAGTTGGCTTGCTTTTCTTTTGTTGGTTTGGCTTTCGTGTAGGCACGGCCACCTTGCCTCGGCAAGAGTGTGCACTTGAGATTGGAATATAACTTTGGTTGAGGATGGATATTGAGGCGAGACTGATGGTTCGATATGTTATCGTGCAAGCGATGGCATTGAGTAAGACGGGTTGCGTGTTAGTTTCCTTCGGGTTGGATTTATATAACTGCTTGTCGTTTGGTTTGAGATTGAATGCTTGCATGTGTAAACTGCTTTACAGCTTTCCTTAACATGTCATTCATATGCCATGAAACGAATCTAGGATTCAACTAGAAAGATCACCATATAACTGTGTGCATTCACTATTTTACTTAGTGTCGGCTTAGACGAGTGGGTTACCCCGCTCACTAGTACGGCTGTGTACTGACCCATATTTGTGGGCAATATTTCAGGTACGCAGGCGTAGTGGCGCTGCTTGGATATACGGGACAAGATGTATGAACTGTAAGTACCTTTGTGGGCTAGAGAAAAGAGCAAGAGCATTTCATCGTCTCCGTGGCATCGCCTTTGTGGCATTGCCTTCGGGGCATTTCATTTGGACCCTATCGTGAGCTTCGATGCGTATACTCTGATGTGTGCTTGGTACACAAATCGGCTTCCGCTGTAACTTGGTTTTTTCGATGATAACTTTGGTGTTTAACAATATCGCCTTGTACGAGCGCAACTCTAGGCTCGTACAGCATCACGTCCCGATGAGAACGATTGTCCCGCGGAAGAGCTGCAACGTGGTGATTTCACGTTCAGCAAAGACTATTGAGCTTGCGGGAGATTGGGGCGTGACACATTCATCTATGAAGCCCAAATTAAACAGGGATGATTACAATGGTACCTTACAAGAATGGCTGGAGCTCCACCCCGAGGCAACTGTTATCAGGTTTTGGCGGATGCTTATCTAGAAAATGTGTTGGTAAGAAGGTTATGGGTTAGAGAAGTCTGTATTATAAATAGGAAAGTTTTTGTCTATTGTATTTTATTTTATAAAATGACAGATGTAAATATAAGTCAGAAGGGATAGGAGTGTAAGGGTGTAAATAGTATGTACTCTCAGAAGCATGTTTGTATCATCTTTTGATAATAGTGAATGAAATATGCTTGTCCTTTATCTGATTTTGTAATTAATCTTAATTTTGCAATTTCAAATTCCATAACAAATTCTTTATATCGATTTAGTATATCATGATATTTAATTTATACATCTACTTGAATTAAAAGAGATTGTATTTTGAAAATATCCAGAAAATGACTACTTTAACTCCCCGTAAATCGTCCCACTTAGAATCTTCAGAACCTCGAACAACGGATGTATCTGAGGTATTCCAAAAGGTCTTAGAAACCAATACGCAGCAAGTTTAGCTTGCACAATCTACCTCTGCAAGAATATTGGAGCACTTAGAGGTTGCGCCAGTACCTAGAACAAGAACGATTATAGACTTCAGGAAACTCAATCCTCTTAATTTCTTTGGAACAAAAATCCTTTGGATGCTGGACAGTGGTTAAAAACTACTAAAGGATTATTGAAGGGAGCTAAAATAGCAGCAGATGACATGGTACCACTAGTTAGATTACAACTGAAGGATGTGGCAGAGAATTACTGAAGCTTGCATGACCCATAAGATTCTAACGATATGGTATCTTAGGATGAGTTTAAAAAGAAGTTTGAGGAAAGATTCTTTCTTGAAATGGCAAGAATGGAACTGGAAAGACGATTTACCTACCTGAAGCAAAATAGGAGTTCTGTGGATGAGTATGCAGCAGAATTCACAAGATTAAGTAGGTTTGCTCCAAGCATGGTAAACACTAAGAAGGCAAGAATAGCTCCATTCTGTGAAGGAATGGATAGTAGATTGAAGACACGCGTAACACCTTACCATTGTCAGACTTATACTAAAGTAGTAGAAGAGGCCAGGGATCAGGAAAGAATATATAACGAGAAATCTGGTTCAAAGTTAGGAGGACAAAAGAGGAATTGAGAAACCAGTTCTTCTCAAACAAGAAATCATGAACATGGGCAGATCAAATTTGAACAAACTGAACAAGGTAGAAACCGAATATGTTGTACCTATTATGGGAAACCAGGACACTCAAAGAACACCTGTAGGAAGTTTCATGGACCGTGCCTTAGGTATGGATCGTCTGCACATCAAGCTCCATAATATCCTCGACAAACCACATGAAGACCCAAAACTCAGAACTTTTCACAAGAACCAAGGTTTGCAAACCAAAGATTTAGGCCAAGACCAATGTTACAAACAAATGGACCTAGACTTATGGCATTAATCGCACCTCCAGTACCTCTCGTACAAACTCGAGTAACCTCAAAATTTCAGCAAAGACCACAGCTTGCCCCACATGCCTATCAGTTTAATCAGACACAGAAAGCAAATCAGAATAAAAATAAGAGAAGGAAGAAGCAAGGACAAGATTTTATGATGGATGTCAGTGAATAAGAGTTAGCTGGAGACGAGGTGACAGGTACCATACTTGTATCATCTAGCCCAGCATCAATATTATTTGATTCTGGAGCAACTCACTCCTTTATATCTGCATCTTTTGCATCAATACATGATATTATGACATAGTCATTAGTTAAAATTTTGAAAATTATTACTGGTATTGGTATTGTGAAAGTTAGTAGAATATGTAAAGAATGTCAAATTAAGATGGGGAGAGAAAGTTTTCATGTTAGATTACTAGTTTTCTTTATGAATAATTACGATGTAGTACTGGGAATGGATTGGTTAAACTCAACCTCGGCAATTATAAATTATAAACAAGAAAGAGTTTTATTTCAACTGACAGGCAAGGATATACATGAATTTGTTAAAGATCAGAAGGTGTTTGATGAAAAGGAATTAGAAAAACTTGAATTACCTTTATAAAAAAAAAATTAACATCAGGAAACTGAAGAATTGCCAAGAATAGTTGATGAGTTTAAAGATGTTTTCCCTGATGAATTACTTGGAATACCACCTGATCGAGCTGTTGAATTTAGTATTGATCTAATTCTTGGAGCTGCTCCTATTGCAAAAAAGATATATCCAATGAATAAAGAAGAATTGGCTGAATTAAATAAACAAATCAAAGAATTGCTGGCTAAGGAATTTATTAGACCCAGTGCATCACCCTGGGGAGCACCTATACTATTTGTAAAGAAGAAGGATATAAGTTTGAGGTTGACAATTGATTATAGGGCACTCAATGAAGTCACTATAAAAAATAAATATCTATTATCAAGGATCGATGAATTATTTAATTAATTGGGAGAAGCAACGGTATTCTCAAAAATTGATCTTAGATCCGGATATCACCAAGTGAAGGTTAGAAAGGAGGATATATCAAAAACAACTTTCAGAACCAGCTATAGACATTATGAATTCCAAGTAATGCCATTCGAATTAACTAATGCACCTGCTATCTTTATGGACATAATAAACATAATATTTTATCATTACTTGGATAAATTTATAATTGTGTTCATCGATGATATATTAATTTACTCAAAAAATGAAAAGGAATATGAAGAACATTTGAGCATTGTACTTCAAACTCTACGACGGGAGAAATTATATGGGAAACTGAGTAAATATGAATTTTGGCAAGCTAAAATTCCATTCTTGGGACATTATAAGTGGAGAAAGAATAGCAGTGGATCCTAAAAAGATAGAAGTAGTTAAGACATGGCATATTCCTAAGAAGGTAGCAGAGATTTGAAGTTTTCTTGATTTAGTCGAATATTATAGAAGATTCGTAGAGAATTTCTTAAGGATTGCTGAATCACTTACCCGATTAACTTGGAAGGATAAAAAGTATATTTGGACTGATAAATGCCAATCAGATTTTGAGAAATTAAAGAAGAGACTCATTTATGCCCCAGTACTAGCATTACCATCAGGATATGCGCTGCGGAAAGCACAAGAACTCTGGGAGCTCCAAATAACCCACACAAAATCACAACCGAAAAATAGATGATCCGTAGACTCAGGCTCTTCTTCCATAAACAACACTTCCTATCCCTTTTGTTGACATTTATTTACCATCCTTTATGAAGGATAGTGGATCAGTAACAACATCTGGAAGTTTGAACGAGTTTGCTCTTTCACTTGTCATGGGCTTCTGCTCATTTTTGCATTCAAATTAGAACTTGCTTGTCTGCATAATTGCTATCAATTTTTTGTTCAATCTATAAATATTGATTTTGTGTACCATGGAAGAACAATCTTTATACATAAGCTAATTTTTCTATCTTTTATAAATGGAAGGAATAATACGTTCCCGTGACTCGATTCACTGATCTTCTGCCATCCAACCAGGATCTTATACCTCTCCTCGGTAACCACAATAGCCACACGAGTTTGGTATACATAAGCTAATCTCGTCATGGTCTCACGAGTCCTTGAGTATTATGTCAAGTTTGCAATGTTTGTAGCTTATCGGCCTATTAACTATCTAGGGGGCAATATCGTGCTTCATAAGAAAAATCGAGTATTAAAGGACACAAGATTAATTTTTTGTTGAGATTAGCTAATGTATTATAAGAAAATAATAATTGAATTTACTGTTTATAGAATATTGGTAGTTTAGGATGTTGAAAAAGTAATTTACTTTTTTTGGTTGATTATTTTCTTTTACAAAATGTCTGTCCTCATGGCTTCCCCTATTCGTTCTTATTATGGCTACTCCAACATATATTGTGGCACATGGATTCTTGAATCTGGTTGGTCACATTCAGGCCTTTTCTATCAAAATACAATAAAGGATTATTTGATATTACCCCTTCTTAGATTAAGTATATTGATATTAACTTTCTGTTAGATTAAACTTAAGAATACTTTACAGCCTAAGCTCATGTAACCACAACTACTATGCAACCAAAACTACTATTACAGGGGACAGAGTCGATTGGTGAATTAACATCCATACTCCTTTAATGACCAAGAACAGGGTGTAAAGAAGACCCTTTACAAGGTGTTAGACTGTTAGTTTGGTAGAATATGTAGGTCAAGAAGCTGCTCATATTCAATATTTTTGAACAAACGTCCATAATTTCTTGACGTTTAAAAGCAAAAGCTGGTATTATTCAACATTTATTGAAGAATGTCGGCATATCATGTCTGAGCCGACTTTTCTATAAACGTCGAAAAAGCCAAAAAATTCATATTTTCTTGTAGTTAACTGGTCATATTGATATAACATGTGAGGTATAAAATCTCGATCGTTGTGGGTATGACCCTTCTTGACGCGATAAAATTGGTATTTTTAGGGCCCACATCCTAGGCATTACAAAATTTTAAGGTCTCTCAGCCTCGTGTCATCTTAAAAAACTATAATACACGTGCACTTCCCTACATATGCCAAGTAGACCTAGCGGTTGTATTAGGCCTTGGGCTGAGGTGAGAATATGTCTTTAGCCTATTCAACAAAAGAATATGGGGTGCCACCACAAGCTAATAGGTCATACATGATAACCAACAAAAAATTGTATGTAGAGCATTGAAGTATGTTAAAATTATTGTGAAAGAATAAATTTTGCTAAAATTCAGATAAGAACATGAAAACGTCCTTTGAAAGGGAAGGACGTTTCCATTGATTTGCTAAAAAAAGGCCCTTCCGAAGGACTATATTTTGTAAAGATAAGTATTAATTCGTATACTTAATTTTTTCGCTCCTTTAATGTTGATTGTCTATAAAACGCCCACAAGAAGATCATTTTTTTACTTAATTATTAGGAAAACGTCCTTCTGAAAGACATTTCCTACATTTTTAACGCATGTTTTATTCATATTTTATTCATATGTTATAAAAATGCCCATCAAAATGACGCTTTTGTGCAGGAAATGTCCTTCCAATGGACATTTGTCTAGATCCATTTTTTTTTAACTCTGTTGTCACTGATTATGCCCATGTGATGGTGTTTTTGTCTTGGAATATATTTTTTGGTGAAATTGTGTTGTTCCAGTAATTTTAGCAAACTTTAATGCTCTACCAGCAATTCTTTGAATAACCAAACATGTGCGCTTACACAATATATGCGTCGACCTAATCCTCCGGATAAAAACGACCCAAGAAGTCATTTTTCCTATTAGTTTAAACTTTTGTGCCTTTAATCTTGAAGATAAATAAAGAATCGGTAAGAAAAACCAGTCCAAATTTGTAGATCAAAATTGTCTACCCCTGAATTTTGAACCTAAACTCTATACTATTATAAAATTCAAATACGAGAGTTCCCGGATACACATTAATCAAATAAAGAATCCATTAATCAAAATATTAAGTGATAAGTTTTAAAATTAGAATAGATTTTAAATTATTAAATAAATTTATATTAGAATAGATTTTAAATTTTGTTCTCTTTTAAATTGTAGACAAGATTGAATTCAAATTATATATTTATTTAGTTTACGGTACTAATTTTGAATAAAATAAGATTTTAAATTATAAATTTGAATGGAATAAAAAAATTAATTCTTACCGTAGTCTACTTTTTGTAATATTTGCATATATCATGGAACTTGCATAGTTTATGGCATGAGAATAAAAAAAAATTGGGTTGTCTAACAAAAGCTAATAGGTCATATGTCAACGACCCAAATTATTGGACTGCTATATCCATAATTTTCTAATTTTGGGTTGCGAGCTAATTGGTTATTTGCAAATTTGTATGCCGGTTGTCACCTAATCCTTCCTATTTCCGTAATACTATGTTATTTGAGCTTTCTATAATCCTTCCAATTCCGCCTAATCCTAACTCCGTAATACTATTTTATTTGAACTTTTCTATAATCCTTCCAATTCAGCCTATTCTTAATTAAATGTGTAGTCCGGCCAAACTCATTATATATAAAGGGGAAGAAAGGAGAGGAGAAACATCATATCATATTTTCGAGATTTGAGAGAAGATGGTAACAATGGAAGGTTCCGACTTGCCGAGAGAAATTGTAGAGGTGATCTATTTTCGGTTGACTTCTTTCGTCGACCGCGTAAAGTTCAGATTAGTTTGCAGATGGTGGCTGTCGTTCCTTCCCATCGTAGCCGACTGGTACTCCCCTCCCTATCTTTACTACATTAGAAGTAAAGAAATCTTTTCTATTACGGAGCATAGGACATACTATCAACTACTGCAACAACATGATCTTTCCGGGCATGACATCATCTGCTCTTCCAATGGGTGGCTTGTGCTGGTTAATTCCGAAGCCGACGTCTGCATGCTCAACCCTTTCTCCGGTGCACAAGCCGACCTACCGGCCCTCTGGGCTCTCCCGGGCGTAGAAGCGAAACGTTTCGACCCTACTATTGATGCAATGGTGTGGCGTTTGGAAGGACGCGAAGTCAGAGGTGGGAAAAAGCTCTTCAAAAGATTGGTGATCGTCTCTCCAAGCATGACATCCATGATTGTGTACAACCAGAAATTGGCATTTGCTGCACCTTACAGCCAATATTGGGATAAGATTACGATCCCACCAGATTTCCCAGAAGACACCTTCAACGACGTCGTCTACCATGACGTAGACGACAAGTTCTATGCAATTAGTCGTGCAGGTGCCACTATATCTTGTCTCTCAGCAGGGTGACGTTGAGACGATAGTTCCTTATGACAATATTCTGCCAGGTGACCACCTCATGCCATATCATGGTGTTCCTTATCTAGGACCTAGAATTGTGAGTCTTCCTAGAGATGGTGAGTTGCTGTGCATATTCATTCTATTGATACCATTCCCTAATGGGGACTTAAGAGTATCTTTCGATATCTATATTCTCGTTAGAGAGAATGGAAAGACGGCATTCTGGATTCGTGCGAAAAGACTCGACGACTGGACTATTTTTTTAGACGGTAATGGTGCATGTGTGCGAGGAGGAGGAGGAACAAATCATAATCTTGGATATAAAAGGAATTGTATCTATTTTAATTTCAACTATGAGAACAGAGTACGACGCACAATTTATAACGGAATCTTTGATATCGCGACGAAGAAAATTCAACCAATACATGATACCAAGCACTGTTTCCGATGTGCTTTATGGATAGAACCACCCAAATATGTTTAGTGGTTTACTTATTCAGAATTAACTTTTTAGTTATTTGTAATCTTTTAATGGTTAGCTTTCTATTTCTATTTCATTTTAAGAAGAATTAAATTCTATATAATAATGGATCTGATTAGAATGTTTTTTTTTTTTGAAATTCCAATGATAATTTTCTTGCTCAATTATATGATCAATGTCTAACATAAGATTCCTCAGTTTTATTGAGGCCTACAAACAATATTATCATAAATGATGACCACTATATCGAGCCATACTAGAGGATTAAGTACCACAGCAGGTTCTAACATCAGATTCCGGCAATGAGTACTATCTACACCCAGATCGATGGGTCAATGATATCACATAAGTTTTGTTAATTTCTTGATCCATAATATCAAACAAATTATGGTATCTTTTTAATATTCTAAATTGGTTCACTCTAATATTTCTATATCTCCAATATTCTATTGGTTATTCAATTATTATTTTAGGATCTGCTCGACAATTATGGAAAGAACGGTTATGAGGTGTTTCTAGAGAATATGTTAAGAGAGGCTCGGTTTTGAGTGGTTTTAAGAAACGGCTTTTAAACCAATACATCGGTTTTGAAAGGCTTTTACAAGAATAAATGAAATAAAATTAATCAAATCGTTCAAAACCCACCGATTTGGAATGTTTATAAAGTCCCCATTTTGGGAGAATTTTGAGCAGACCAAAACCAGTGCCTCATAAAAATTACCAAGCAGGAGTTTTCATAAACGATCAAATTCAAAAATATCCCAAAAATGATAAAAATACCGTTACGAAGCAGACCCGAGAATACGGGTGGTTATTCCATTAAGATTTTAAATAAATTTAAATAATTTAATTAAAACTAATTAAGTTCCTCAAAAAATTTAATGGATTTCGAATGAGATTATACAATTGTCTCCAATATTTTACTCGTTATTCAATTAAGATTTTAAAGAACTCTTTAATCAATAAAGAATTTAAAGAATTTTAAAGAATTGATTTTAAAAGAATTTGATTGAGTTCCTAAAATTTTGCTAACGAAATTTAAAGGACTTAAAAAAAAAAAATTCTTTTGCTAGATTTGTATAAAGATTTCGGTAACCAATATTCTATTGATTATTCACTTAAGATTTAAAAAATACTGGTTATTCAATTTTGATTTTAAAGAATTTTAAATAATATATTTTAAACGAGTTTCATTGAGTTCCTAAAATTATGCTAACGGAATTTAAAGAATATTTTTTTTTGTTAGATTTGAATATAAAAGATTTCAGTAAATTCTTTTGGTCATAGTTTCATTGAGTTCCTAAAATTTTGCTGAACTTAATTTTTTTGATAGATTTGTATAACGATTTCATTAAAAAAAAATCGACTTTTTTTGGTATATTTGTATAAACATTTCAGTAAATTCTTTTGGATCATATGGATTGGAAATTGGACATACGATCATACAATTGTCCCCAATATTCTACTGGTTATTCAATTAAGATTTAAAAAATACTGGTTATTCAATTAAGATATTTAAAGAATTTTTAAAGAATTGATTTTAAACGGGTTTGATTGAGTTCCTATAATTTTGCTAACATATATCAAAGGACCTAAAAAATTAGGTGGATTTGTATAAAGATTTCATTTTTTTTTTTTATGGATTCAAAATTGGACATACGATCATCTATATTATTCTATAATCCAAATACCTGGAATATTTGAATTATACAATTTATTAAATTGCTACATAGTTAAATTATATTTATCTAAGGACAATAATGTTATTTATACTCACTAATTTAAAATAAAAAATTTACCGTAAGCTACTCCTTTTCTTTAGGATGCAATATCTCATATCTTTTTTCTCTTTTGCTATTTTGAAACTAGCATGCACATATCTCATATTTCTTTTTCTTCCTCTATTTTGATAATTACCAGGTTAACCTGAGAAGCTTTCTTCTCCCATCTATCCTTGAAACTAGCTTTTTTCTTTTCACCTTTTTTTTACAATAGTAAAACATAATTTTATAACTTTTTATCTTTAACTCCTGATTTTGGTTGCTATTTCGACCGAGACAGTTCTCAAGGTCACGATCAGTGAACATGCTATTTTTTTATAGTTTTTTCTACTAATCAATTTTATAGTATTTCACGCAAATTATTTTTGGAATACTTGCAATATTTTGGCGTATGTTCCTCCTTCAATTTTTTCTGTTCTAATTTGGAATATTTAAATTAGAATAGATTATAAATTTTGTTCTATTTTAAATTGTAGATAAGACTGGATTCAAATTATAGATTTAATTACTTTACTGTACTAATTTTGAATATGATAAGATTTTAAATTATAATTCGACTGGAATAAAAAATTTAATTCTTAATTTGATTACAAAATACCACCAAAATAAAAATTTAAAACAATATGAAGATTTGTCTCATGTTAGAAACGAAAGAAAATGTAACATTTAACGAAACAACACTTTTAAAACTAATAAAATTGTAAAAAATTATAAACAAGCTTTTTTCCCCTCTCACCCATTCGTACCTGCTATTCCTTTTTCTATTATTAGTTCTAGGACATGTATATAGGATGGATACCTGACATGGTTCACTCTTGGACCACCGAACCTATTTCTTGCATAGTTGAGACTTGATAGGAGAAGTGG
Source organism: Iris macrosiphon (assembly GCA_036927795.1). Classification (NCBI taxonomy): domain Eukaryota; kingdom Viridiplantae; phylum Streptophyta; class Magnoliopsida; order Asparagales; family Iridaceae; genus Iris; species Iris macrosiphon. Next base: position 193,432,172 of record JAYESA010000005.1, read on the forward strand.
TGACTAGATCCCGTGTGCACCATTTCCTTGGCCAATAGTAACTTATTCTAAGAAGGCGGTCTTGTAGCTTGGGCCCTGGCTGATGGGCACCGCAAATCCCATCGTGAGCCTCGCGGAGAACCTGCTTCGCTTCTGTGTTCGATAGGCATCGCAGAAGAAGGTCGTCATAGGAGCGGCGATATAGTATTTTGGTAGTTGTATCGTAATAGAACCGGAGGAAATGTCTTCTGATGGAAGTGGCTTCCTTTGGGTTCTCGGAGAGAATTTTGTAGACTCCGTAATCGATGAATGGACGTCTTCAGTCTTGTGAGTCAGCGCCCATCTCTATTGAGTATCTTCGGCACACAGAGAGGTTGTTCTTCGGGCAGACCAGTTCCTGACTGATCACGGTGATTAGTTCATGGGTATTGAGTGGAACAGCGAGAGAGGTTGCGAGTCCGGCTAGGGTATCTGTCTCGATATTTTGCAGCCGAGGGATGTGCTCTATAAATAACCTCTCGAAGGTCGAGATGATGCCAAGCGCGGCTTGGTGGTAAGAAAACAGGTCCTCGTGCCAGACTTCGTACTCACCCCGAACCTGATTGACTATCAGCTTGGAACCGTCGTAGGCTTCCAGGTTGTCACGTCCCTGTCCCAAAATACCAAGGGACTAGCCATGTGGCAATGGCCAGCAATACAACTCCAATAGACAAACCCAATTTAATGGACCCATTAGAGTGTACTTAAGCTGTAAAATAATATAATGGTCTACGATACATGTCACAATCTAATTTTTATCTCATCCACAGAAGGTAAACACAAATCAAATGTCAGAATAATCGAAATAAAATATAATCCAATAACAAGTCTCAATAAAAAGTCTCGGAGAATAACCCGATAATAAGTTTAGTACATTAATCTAAGAGACAGGAAATAGAGAAACTAGAAACCGAAATAACTGAGTATATAAAGAAATACTCAGGAGAAATCCTCTGGCACCACCTCATCCTCTGCTGCTGGTACTGCTCCAACGTATGCTCATCTCCCATATGCCTCGGGGTAAATCTCCTCTGCTATACCTGGGAACATAATCCGGATCCAGGTCCTCAGGGGACATTATAAGGTACAAGAATAACTCAAGCCAAATAAATGCAGTATATAAAATAAATATCCATCGGGCAAACTATGTAACCAGCTATGTGATATGCAAGTGAGAGCATCACTAGTACTCGGACTGAGACCACTACAAGCTCTGTGTCGGGGAGCTGGTAGTAGTAATATCACGTAATGGGTCTAGCTCTGATATAGAGGCTACATCACCGCAATAATAAATATATATGTATGTAATCAGCCTGTAGCCTATGTGTCTCTCCCCACCCAATATAATCACACGTCTCATATCCACGATGTCTCATGTCCATAACAGGCAAGATCATGACCTCTAGCTAGTACAGTGAGTCATAATAATATCTATATATATATGCAAGATCTATGTCACGGATCCTGTAAGCCTATACAGAATCACCATGAATAACTCAGGAATGATTCTGTCTCATGAATAGTATCAAGTGTCCAATGATATAATGTACTTGATAAAGCAAGCATAAAAATATGGGATCGTAATATTAACTCTCTAAGTGACGTTACACGACTCTGCGTACGGTGTCGACACCCAATATTATTCGGACGTTAAACAACGTCTTCCGGTCCTAGGTTGAATATGCACATCTCAAGAGTATATATATATATATATATATATATATATATATATATATATATATATATATATATATATATATATATATATACAGAACTCAAGCTAATAATATAACAGGAACTACTGCAAGTTTGGCAAGGTATACTTGCCTGGAGTTTAAAATCCAACAGTTACTTCTGTAACAGCAAAATCTTCAGGAACGCCTCTGGTTGCTGAAACAAATATTACCATCACTCTCAGAATACATGAAATAGCTAGAGTTGACTACCCATAAGTCCAATTTGGATACAGGGACAGAATTGACAGTTTCTGTCAATGTGGGGTCCACCTATGGCCCACTTCGTACCAAAAAATGTACCAGAGACAAAGTTCTCCAAATTTATCAAACATAGGGTCTAAAAGTCAAGAACAACGATATGAACCCAACGGAACATTCAGAACTGGATTCTAATGAGCCGATCACAAAATTGTCCGTCATGTAGAGCCGTGGGGCCCACGAAATAGGGTTTTGTCAACGTTCTCAGAATTGAACCAAACTTGGGTCACAGGACCAACGTAATGCTACGAATCTGATGACATAAGTTTTGTTATGAAACAACAAACACACACAAAGTTACAATAAGTTTTAGAACAGGCCCGATACGGTGCATTTTCGACGAATACACGTTGATTTCGGTGTTCACACACATCCAAATCAACTTTCACAAAATTTTACACGTCCGCATTGACGATATGCACCTTTTGGTGTAATTCACACACGACGAATTTGCCTCATTTAGCAGGACGCACCCAGTTTTGGGAAATTTGGGTTTTAAAAACCAAATTTTTTGGTCAACTTCACCCACGAATAAATCACAGTACACAACAAATCAAAATAAACTAATTATAGGATTTTAATCTCGGTTATGTTGTCTAATTTACTTTTTAAACAGAATTTAGAAGTATTAACCATGTTAGGAGAAAAATGGTCGTGAACATAAGGGTTCAGGACAGTTTCCAGAACCAAAAAATATTTTTTTTCTGTTTTGCGTCGCAATTTATGACCGACACAGGACGCGATACCCCGAACTAATTATACAAGGTTTGAGAGGGTCACGTAGTCTTCGCATAGGATTCGACAGAATGAAATTTGGATCAATACACAGGGAGATACGAGACTGGAAAGATGGGTACCTCGCTGTTGTTCTTGACATGGGCGATTTTGTGGTGACTTCGCGGGTGGCGTGCGACGGCGTGCGGCTACGTGCGGCGGTCGTCGGTGGCCGGTAGTGGTCATGGGAGGTTGGGGGAGCTGCGGGGTGGTCGTAGGGTGTGTACAAGTGAGGTATGAGGTGGTTTATGGAGAAGAGGGGGTGGTCGCGAGGGGGTGTCCGCGGGAACTGGGGGTGGGGGAGTCGTGGGTGTGCGGGAGGGGATTTTTAGTTACTGTGTATTAGTGTTAGCAGGTCGGTTCGAGTTAGGTCAGGCACGGGTCGGGTAGGATCCGACCCATTAGGGTGGGTTGGGTTCAGTTTGGATTGGTTCGGCTCGGTTTGGTTCAGTTCAAACTGGTTCGGTCTGGTTCATCCAAAAATAATATTTTTAGCTAATTAAAAATAGTTTTTGAGCCCAATAAATTTCAAAAAAATTACACAACATCTAATTAATAATTATACACTCAAAAATATAATTTTTGCAATATTTTAATATTTAATATAATACACAAAAATATTAACCCTTTGAAGGAGATTTAATTTAAATAATTAAAAATTATAGAAAAATTTCAAAAAATTATTTTTAACTTTAAAATAATTTGGGTGTTTACACAGGTGGTCAACTCTCACTTATTTAGCGAGTTGAAGTCCAATGATGAGAGCGTTGTACTCTGTCACATTGTTGGAGCATGGCTCAATGAGGGAGTAGGCGCGATTGATAACAGGATCATATGGAGAGATTAACACTATCCCGACTCTAGCGACGATGCCGCCTTTGGGCCCTGTTCTCGAAGCACCGTCGAAAAAAATTTGCCAAACGGTTTCTACGTTCGTCATAGTGTTGGAGTCTGCGACTTCATCGTTGATCTTCTCGTAGAGTTTCAAAGTTTCTGGCACCGGATGGGCTACAAGGAAATATGCCAACGCCTGACCTTTGACCGCCTTCTGTTGTACGAACATCATGTTGAATGGTGACAACAATATTGCCCAGGTAGATAGGCGAGAGTTGAGCACCCCAGGTTTGGTCATGAGGACCCTGAGGGGGTTGACCCGAGAGATCATATAGATCGTTTGTCCTGCCAAATAATTCTGAGTCTTCTGGATAGCGAATACAAGAGCAAGGCATTCCTTCTAAATAGGGGTGTACCTATGCTTCGCACCAACTATCATCCGGCTAAGATAATAGATGGCCTGCTCGTGGCCTGCATCACTATTCTGGGCTAATAAAGCACCGAGGGAGTAGTCCATCGCACGTACATAGAGTAAGAAAGGCTTCCCCACGACTGGGGCTACCAGCATTGGAGGGTTTGATAGGTATTCCTTGATGTCGTCAAAGGCGCATTCGCATTCTTCGTTCCAAACAAAAGAGACTCCCTTCCTCAAAAGCTCAGTGAACGGCCAACAACGGCTAGAGAGGTTTGATATGAACCTCTTGATGTTGGCATATCTTTCTTGAAGGCCATAAAGTTCTCTGAGGTTCTTCGGCGGAAACATTGTAACCCCCCTAATTTTTCAAGAATTTTTAATTTGGATTTTTCATAATATTTTATAATTTTTTGTGATTTTTTTGTAATTAAAACTAAGATATTTTGAATTTTAATGATTTTTAGTTGCTGTTAATTAATATTAAAATATTATGAAAATAATATTTTATGGTGTAAAATAAAAAACTAGACATCGGGTAATTTCTCAGAAATTTATTGGACTCCGGAAGCCTTTTTAAAGCCCTAAAACCCAAGTTGTAATTAACCCTAATTAAACCCTAGAAATAAACCCGGTTTATTTTGAAATAAACCAAACCAAACCAACCTAGACCCGGTTCAACCGAACCGAACCCAACCCTTAGTGGGTCGGGTCGGATCTAAACCTAACCCGAAACCCGCATACCTAAACCCGCACCCTAGCCTTAGCGGATCGGGCCGGATCCGCCGCCCGACCCGCTAACCCGACCCGAAACCCTAACCGAAACCCTAAACCTATCCGGAAACACTGTTCCGGCCGCCTATTTAATGCCTCAAATTCCGTGACCCGCTGTCGCCGCAACCCTAGTCATCTCTCTCCTCCTCCGCCTGCAGCGACCGCTCCCTCGCCTGAACCCTAGCGTCGACGACCCTCGTCGATCCCCCATCTCATCCCGCAGCCCCACGTCGTTGAACCCCCCCACAGCCGCCTGCCAGAACCCTAGCTCCGCCTACCCTATCTCCTCCACCTGAACCCTAATCTTCTCCACCACCTTCCTCCGCCTCAGCTATCCTCCGCCCCTCTCCTCACCATCTTTCCCGACGCCCTAGTCGTCCTCCTCCCTCATCTTCCTCCCCCGACGATGCCCCCCAGCCCTCTCCCTCCTCCTTGCTCCACCCTGAGCCCACGACTCCCCCCCGTCCTCCGACGTTCAGTCCCCGTAGCCCTCGACAGAACTCCCCTCTCCCCTCGTCGTGCCCACCGCCTTCCTCCACGAGCAGCCCCGGCCTCGACGAACCCTCCGCAGCAGCAGCTGCCGTGCCAGTCGAGCCGCCTCTGCCTGTCGACCCTTCCCCGACCGTCTCCGCCCTCCTCCAGCGAAGTCTCCTGAACCCTAGCCCTAGTAACAGTAATCGGACACGGCAGCACAGTACCCCGGACACCCTGTGTCGTGTCGACCCGGACACGAAGAACCCCGTTCCACGGAGCCCTGTTCAGGTAACCCTTTCTCTCTCCCCGTTGCCCTATTTTCTGTTCCGTCAGTTGTGATGCGTAGGCTGTGTAACCCTCTCGATGCCCGTGCAACCCGCTCGGTGCGTCGCGTCATGTGGCGATCATGAACCGCGATCCAAAAACAGGAAAATATTAACCCCATTTTCTCCCGGAACTGAGTACGCCTCGCCAAACAGGACGACTTGGTCGCGCGCGGTCTTCACCGAAAGGTGCGTGCTGTCGATACAGACGTGCGGGATTTTGCGGAAGTTGATTTGTATGTGCGTGCACACCGGAATCAACGCGTATCCACCGACAATGCCCGAAATTTGCCAGTTCTGGAACACGTCATAACTTTGTGTACACACGTCGGATCGAAACGAAACTTACGCCATCGGACTCGTAGCAATACGCTGGTCCTATGACCCAATTGGTTCGATTCTGAGAACGTTGACAAAATCGCGTATCGTTGGCCCCGCGGCTCCACTTGACGGGCGATTTTGTGATCGGCTCATCGGAATCCAGTTCTGGAAGTTCCGTTGGGTTCGTATCAGTATTCTGGACTTGTTGACACTAAGTTTGACGAATTTGGAGACCTTTGACCCTGACACATTTTTCGGTGTGAAGCGGCCCACATGTGGACCCCGCTTTGACCAGAAACTGTCATCTTTGCCCTTGTGTCCAAATTGGACTCAAGGACAGGCGTTTTTAGCTATTTGATATTTTCTGAGACTGTTGGTGATGTTTATTTCAGCTTTTGGAGGAGTACCTGCAGAATCCACTGATACAGGGACAGTTGTTGGTATTCAAACCCTAGGCAAGTGTACCTTGCCAACATTGCAGTTCTTGTTACATATTTTCTTGATTTATTTATATTTTGTACATGCTTGACCTAGGACCGTGTGACTTACTTAGCGTCCGATTAATAGTCGGGTGCCAACACCGTACGCAAAATTGTGTAGTGTCACCTAGAGTTGGATATTGTGACCCCTTTACATTCTCGTACTTGCCTTATCAAGTACATTATACCCAGGACACTTGACACTATTCATGAGACAGAATCTTCCTGAGATATTTACGGTGATTCTGTGTAGGATACAGGTTCATGACATATACAGTTACATGCTTAGATTTTATCCTGACTTGTTGCATTAGTTATGGTCTTGCGTGACATGGACATGTACATCTTGAACTGTGACGTGAGATTATATTGGGTGGGGAGAGATTTATCATACAAAAGGCTGATTATATTATATATATTGTCATCTGGAGGTGTCTTAGTCTCTGACATAGAGCTTTGGCACAAGTTCTGGCCCTTCGAGAGAATACTGCTATGGGTTTCCCCGACACAGAGCCTATAGTAGCCTCAGCCCGAGTATGACTAAAACTCTCAACTTGCATATCACTTAGCTGGTTATATATTTACCCTATTGTTTCATTTATTTTCTGCACTGCATATATTTTAGCTTGTATTATCTGTACCTTGCTATGTCCCCTGAGGACCTGGATCCGGATTATGTCCCCAGGATTAGCTGACGAGATCTATCCCGAGGTATACGGGATCGGAGCATTAGCATTAGCAGAAGCAGGTGCCTACATTGGAGCAGAACCAGGATCCGAGGACGAGATCATACCAGAGGACTTCTCCTGAGTATTGGCTTGAGATACTCATTTATTTCTATTTCTAGTTACTTTATTTCCTGTCTATTGCATTGATGTATCAGAATTATTCTCGGATTGTTCTCCGAGACACTTTTACTGAGATATGTCAGTTTATTTTATTTGCATTATTCTGGCATTTGATCTGTGTTTATCTATTATGTATGAGATTAGAATAGACTGTGACTTGTATCATTGGACCTATTTATTGTTGTACTACAGCTTAAGTATGCCCCGATGGATCCATTAAATTGGGTTTGTCCATCGTGTGTGCTGCTGGCCATTATCACGCTTCCAGTCCCTCGGTATTTTGGGACTGGGGCATGACAGTCTTGTTGGGGTCTAAGTGGATACCCTTCGACGTTAGGATAAAACCAATAAATATTTTACTGGAGACTCCTAAGAAAGATTTGGTAGGATTCATCTTGAGCTGGTGCATACGCAGGCCAAACATAGTCTGGAAGTCCCTGAGGTGATCATCTTTGGAGCGACTCTTGACGGCGATGTCATCAGCGTAACACTCGACCATCTTACGTAGATGCTCACGGAAGATGGTGCTCATGGCTCGCTGGTATCTAGCACCCACGTTCTTCAAACTAAAGGGCATGACTGTGTAGCAGTATACTCCTATCGACATTTAAAATGATGTATGCTTATGATCATCAGGAGACATCTTGATTTGATTGTAGCTTGAGAATCCATCCATGAAGGACATGCGCTCGAAGCCACAGGTGTTGTCGATCATTATGTCTGTGATCGCAAGGAAGAATTCGTCCTTAGGGCAGACCGCATTTAGAGCACAGAAGTCAATATAGATCCGAATCTTTTCATTCTTTTTGATGACGGACACGATGTTGGCTACACAATCTGGATGCTGTTCTTCGCAAATGAAGCTAATTGCTATCAGTTTGTTGACTTCAGCTTCGATGATGTTCATAATATCGTCGAAATTGTCGTTGCTACTGATATTGTTGGGACATTTTCTTCTATCATCAGCGACATGGATCTTTATTCCCAAAGTCGGGCATCTTTGACCATCTTCTCTGTGCTGACAGTGCTTATGATAAACGCCGTCCAATCTTGGAACTGACCGTCGCCCATCCAAAGGTTGACTGTCGGAAGTAAGTTTCTGCGGCACATATCCATCAGTATCGACTCAGGATTTCCTGGAGGCAACTTCAGTGCTTTTGGTCAAAAATATTTGATATAATTTCGGGCGAGTTCCCTTTCCCCTTGGGTCATATCCATTAGGGAGGACACCGTCATGTCGCTTCCTTCATCATAGAATATTTTAAGAAAAAGACTCTTGAAGTCGTCAAACGACGAGATGTAGTTATCTTTGTAGAAGCAAGAATACATGCCGCCTAAAGTTTATGTCCCCTCAACAAGCCACAAAGAAGCTACATGCGTCCTGAACAGTCAAGCCATAGAAAAGCCACATGCGGCCTGAACAGTCAAGCCATGGAAGAGCCACATGCGGCCTGTTCAACCAAATCGCAGAAAAGTCGCATAGTATACTATATGCGGCTTGAACGACCACAGAGCAGGAAGACCACATAAGGACTTCCTGACACAGATTTTGATGTCTGTTAGAATATTTGACACATCACTCATCACTCTGAGATGCTTCGAGACTCGTGAAGATGACGACTCAAAAAAATATAACAAGTCACATTAGTGCATTAAATTGCTTCAACCAATGTGTCATGCCACGTGTTCTCTTGTATGCGCTATGCCCTATGCTGCCTCGCCACCATGCGGCCAGAGTGTCCATTCGACCAAGGCCCAAACGAGAGCACATATGCGGCTACAAGACCCCTGCGGCCTCACCATCATGCGGCCAGGACCCATATGCGGCCACGACGCCATGCGGCCTCTGGTCCACAGGATCCTTCTATTGCGGCAACGATGCCATGCAACCTCTGGTCCATAGGATCCTTCTATTGCAGCCAACATAATCTTGGCATAGTTGGTGCGGGCTACATGTCCAGCTGACCAAGTCACGAACACAATGGGTTGAAACGACCCCAAGATCTCATCAATAATATATCTCAGTCGAGCTCACGTGGCAGCCCCCCCCCCCCCCGTGACATGCGGCTACCGATACGACCATATTATGCAGAAGGGGCCCTATGCGACTACCAACCACGAGCATCTGTGGCATCCATAGCACGTCAATATGGCGACTATAAATAGCAGGGTGTCACACCCATACAACAGCCTCGGCTATCTGCGAACCTACAGTCAAGCAAGAGAGAAGAGCTTTCTCCTCCTACATCGGATCGTACACGGTGTAAAGATAGTTTCTATACTCCTAACCCTCCATCGTCACCCCCAGAAAATAAACTTGTACTTAGATTGTCTCCTAGGACTTCTTTGTACTTTCTTATTATTTGTTAGTTAAATCAAGCTCTCTTAGAACTTTCAAATTTAATGGCGAATAAGATGGCGACTATGCTCGGGACTTCCTTCTTCTCTGATAAGAAAGTGGTGACGCGCTCTGATGCAGTCAACTTGGGTTCGACCTAGAGGATGCTGGTAGTCTGCTTCGACCACCAGGCCTTCGAGGAGATGCTCTCTAAGGGAAGCGCTAGTCCTTCGTCGAGGTTGGCAAAGCCCAAGAAGACCCGTATGATGTGGGTAGCAAAGACCTCTGCGCCTCACCTAACTGCTGAGCATGTGCTCATAGTCTCTCTCCATGTTGCTGAGGACGCTTGTCAAGTGTCCACCCAGACTGTCCATGAGACTTCTTTGTCTGCCGCAGAAGATGTTCAGCACCCATACTCTGGCAGATAAAAATACTACGATACCAGATGTGGGTCTTGATGTGAGTTCCATGCGGCCTACGAAGAGGCTGTATAAGATCGAATATGCGGTACCGGTTCACTGCCACAGGCAGATGGCCATATGCGGCCCTCACAACAGCTGACCCTCAATTTTTGACTGAATCTCATGCAACGCTGATCTTATGCGCCATGCTGAGAATGGTAAAAATCAAAACCTTGACTCTTTATACTATGTGCATGCGTGTTCTAAGTCGAAGAAGTCTAGGGCAGTGCGAGATCTCCAAGCTCAGGCAACTGCCCATTCAACTGACCATCGATTGGCGCCGCTAACTGTTATGCATGCCCCTAATAAAATATTGTACAAGACTGACCCGCGTGTCTAGTCCGCAGTGGTAAACGGACAGGGCCAATCTCAAGAGACTTCCACTAATGACTTGGGGAAAGTTCCTGATCAAACTCCAGGCCAGGGAGCAAAAATAACACCCACACACCCGTGCGCTCGGTCTACCTGTGCTCACAAAAATAGTGCAAAGGTGAGTCAGCCCTTGCCTGACTTGAGCAATGAGATCAAGCACAAGATCAAGGCGAGGGAGGCAGCGACAAAATATGAAGTGTCCTCCCTAGGATATCATTGTGCCAAAATTATCATCAACTGCTGCTACAACAAACTGGTAGACCCTACAAGCAGAAAGTCGGCATTCCAACGACTGTACCCGATGACACTTATTCGAAAACAATTCAAGGATTATGTATAAACACCCGAGGAGGATGAGATACCATTTGCCTCATGTTACTCCGCTCGGAAGGTCCCTTCCACCTTGGGAGGAAAGAAATATGATACCTCCAGTCCATCAATCTCAACAGGAGCATTGAGAAGGCGACTACCAGGAGGACCAGCAGCGGAACCTGCATAAGGTATTTTTTAGGGCACACGCTCGAAGAATAAGCTCCCAGCCGCTGTGGGTAGTGCTGCCTCAGAACTACTGGGGGTTTCAGAAGCTGGGGGTAGCAATCCACTGGACCTATGCGATAATCCGGCATTCCGAGGAGATGAGTATTCCCAAGGAACAGATGTTGAAGTCCCTGGGGGTAGCCTCCCTTGGAGAGAAGATGCCGCCTCCTACGCTGGAGGTAGTATTTTATCAGAGTTCGAACATGATGCAACACTACTAGCTCTCCCCGACGACTATTCAATGCAAGAGTCTGAAGTAGAGAGTTCTACATCAAACATCCCTTCCTACTCACCTTATGTAAGAACGACATATATGGTAAAGGACGACTACAAAGGCCCCAGTGATCGAAAGTGCCTCGAAACCCTCGAGGCCATGATGCACACTATGAGAGAGTAAATGCAAGCCTTGACCCGTTGGCGGCTGTAGCCTCCCAACCACCAAGAGCCTCAGGTAAAGACCCTTGAACTAATGCAGATTCAAATGCAACCGTTCCCCCCGTTGGCGGCTGTCATGCTCTACCAGGGTCATCTGCTCTTGTCATGCCCCAGTTCCAAATATAAGGAACTGAGCCATGTGACATTGGCCAGCGAGTACACTCCGATGGACATCCCAATCTAATGGACCCCTTGGAGTGCACCTAAGCTGTCAAGTATAATGATATAATCCAATATTTAAACATAAGCAATTTAACTAATTTTATCCACAGATATAAGAATATGAAACACATAGAGAAAACAAGTCTACTAATGTGCTGAAAGAAAAACTAAGTCTGAAAATGTATCATAAATACAAAACGGATAGAGTCACACGGGGACAAATTCGCTAATACAAGTACTGAATGAAAGGAAGGAATAATATAACTAGGGCCGATATCTGCTAACTAGATAATAATACCGAATCTAAGGTGAAGTCAATACTAGTGATCAAATGAAGTCCTCGGGAAGGATCTCGTCCTCTGCTACAAGTTATGCTCCTGGATATAAACCCGATCTGTACTTTTCCGGGTAGTCCTCTTCGCCTATGCTTGGAAGGAAACCAGGTCCTCAGAGGGACGTAACAAAGTTAAAAAATAGCATGCCATAGTAAAACAGAAAGAAAATATGTGATACGCCAGTGTAATCTAGAATAACCACCTAAGTGAGATACAACCTGACGATAATGTTCGACACGTGACTTTCCAAATATAAATTCGCAGCTCCGAGGCACAGAGAAACACGGTGCGTGCCTGTAGTTCCGAGCAAAGAGACACACAATAAGTAAGTACTACGACTCCGGATACAGTACGTAAATAAGGATATATATATATATATATATATATATATATATATATATATATATATATATATATATATATAGTGTGTGTGTGTATGCAAAATAGTCCAAGCGTTTAGTAACTGTCTTCTCCTCCCAATGCGGTCAACGAGATGCATCCGCAGCTTACTGAGCCTGAACGTCTATCTAAACAGTCTCATCATACTGGAGTAACTAGCACCAATCATGATCCTATAGTCATCACAGATTCCAGTCATGCTGACACTATCAGAATACAGAAAGTCTGACACGATAACAGTATCAAGATATATGAAAACTGTACTTCCCTCCCTATCTTTACTACATTAGAAATTGTGTACAACAAGAAATTGGCATTTGCTGCACTTACAGCCAATATTGGAGTAAGATTACGGTCCCACCATATTTTCCAAAAGACACCAAGGACGTTGTCTACCATGACGTAGACCACAAGTTCTATGCAATTAGTCATGCAGGTGCCACTATATCTAGGACCTACCATTGTGAGTCTTCCCAGAGAGGGCGAGTTGCTATGCATATTTATTCTATTCGTACCATTAACTATTAGGACCAGAAAAAATTGTCTTTCGATATCTATAAGCTCGTTAGAGAGAATGCAAATACGGCAATCTGGATTCGTACGAAAAGACTCGATAATTTCACTATTTTTTTTGACGGTAATGGTGCATGTGTGCAAGGAGGAACAAATCATAATCTTGGATATAAAAAAAATTGTATCTATTTCAATTTCAACCACGAGTATGGAGGATGCCGCTCAATTTACAAATATAGCTACGAAGAACATTCAACCAATCCATGATAGCAACCACTGTTTCCGTTGTGATTTATGGATAGAACCACCAAAATATGCTTTACTTATTCAGAATTAACATTTTAGTTATTTGTAATTTTTTAATGGTTAGCTTCCTATTTCTATTTCTATTTCATTGTAAGAAGAATTAAATTCTATATAATAAATGGATCTGATGAGATGGTCTGTCTTTGTTTTTGAAATTCCCATCATAATTTCCTTGCTCAGTAATATGATCAATGTCTAACATCAGATTCTGGCACTAAAAGATTCCGGTGATGAGGCACTAGAGGGAGGGAGGGAGGGAGGGAGGTAATTTACCCAGTTTGTCAGTTTTATTGAGGCCTACAAACAATATTATCATAAATGATGACAACTATATCGAGCCATACTAGAGGATTAAGGACCACAACAGTGTCTAACATCAGATTCCGGCAATGAGTACTATCTATACCCAGATCGATGGGTCAATGATATCACATAAATTATGTTAATTTCTTGATCCATAATATCAAATTAATTATCGTATCTTTTTAATATTCTAAATTGGTTCATCTAATATTCCTATATCTCCAATATTCTATTGGTTATTCAATTATTCTTTTAGGGTTTGTTTGACAATTATGGAAAGAACGGTTATGGGGTATTTCTAGAGAACCGGTTATGAGAGGCTCAGTTTTGAGTGATTTTAAGAAGCGACTTTTAAACCAATACAATCCATGCTTGGTAACAATCGGATTTGAAAGGCTTTTACAAGAATAAATTAATAAAATTGCTCAAAATCTACCAATTTGAGGTGTTTATAAAGTCCCAATTTTGGAAGATTTTTAAAAAATACTTGTTATTCAATTTTGATTTTAAAGAATAGATTTTAAACGAGTTTGATTAAGTTTCTAAAATTTTGCTAACAGAATTTAAAGAATCTTTTTTTTGTTAGATTCTTTTGGACTTTTTTTTCCAATATTTTACTCATTACATTCTTTTGGACTTTTTTTTGGTATACTTGTATAAACATTTCAGTAAATTCTTTTGGATCATATGGATTGGAAATTGGACATACGATCATACAATTGTCTCTAATATTCTACTGGTTATTCAATTAAGATTTAAAAAATACTGGTTATTCAATTAAGATTTTTAAAGAATTGATTTTAAACGAGTTTGATTGAGTTCCTAAAATTTTGCTAACAAATATCAAAAGGCTTAAAAAAATGTAGATTTGTATAAATATTTCAATAATTTTTTTTAATTCTATGGATTAAAAATTGGGCATACGATCATCTATATTATTCTATAATCCAAATACCAGGGATATTTGGATTATACAATTTATTAGATTGCTACATAGTTAAATTATATTTATCTAAGGATAATAATGTCATTTATACTCACTAATTTAAAATCTAAAATTTATTGTAAGCTACTCCATTTCTTTAGGATACAATATCTCATTTCTATTTCTCTTTTGCTATTTTGAAACTAGCTTGCACATTATCTCATATTTCTTTTTCTTTCTCTATTTTGATAACTACCAGGTTAACATGAGAAGCTTTCTTATCCCATCTATCCTTGGAGCACATGTATCTTTCTTTTCTTTTCAACTTTTTTTTACAATCTAAAAAAATAATTTTATAACTTTTTATCTTTAAAGAAAGCAACTTTTTGATTCTGCTGGTAGTGGTTGCTATGTCGACCGAGACAGTTCTCAAGAACACGACTAGTGAACATGCTAATTTTTTTAGTTTTTTTTTACTAATCAATTTTATCGTATTTCATGCAAAAAAAATTTGGAATACTTGCAATATTTTAGCGTATGTTCCTCCTTCAATTTTTTTCTATTTTAATTTAGAATATTTAAATTAGAATATATTGTAAATTTTGTTCTATTTTAAATTGTAGATGATATTGGATTCAAATTATAGATTTAATTACTTTATCGTACTAATTTTGAATATGATTAGATTTTAAATTATAGATTCGACTGGAATAAAAATTTTAATTCTTAATTTGATTACATAATACAAAAAAAAAATATTTCAAACAATATGAAGGTTTGTCTCATGTTGGAAACCAAAGAAAATGTAACATTCAACGGAACAACAATTTTAAAACTAATAAAATTGTAAAAATTTATAAACAAGCTTTTTCCCCCTCTCATCCATTCGTACCCACTATTCCTTTTTCTATTTTTAGTTCTAGGACCTGTATGTAGGATGGATACCTGACAGGGTTCACTCTTGGACCATTGAACCTATTTCTTGCATAGTTGAGACTTGATAGGAGAAGTGGTGACTAGATCCCGTGCGCACCATTTCCTCAGCTCATCTACTCCCCAGCACATATATTCTAATGCGCATCCATCCATCCTTCCTCAAGTATATATATATATATATATGAGATTTTCTCTCTCCTCTCTCATTCTTCTTCATTTTCTACTTTCTTTCTTCTTCCTAGCTCCTTCCCTTCTCAACCGAAGCCTTAGCTCTAGTTGAATTAGGAAGATGTTTGTAGATCACCGAAGGTGGAGGCTAGGTAGCCACCAAGGCAAGTACATCTTGCCAACCATGAATAACTTGAAAATTTTAATTTTATATTTTTTGTGTGTTTTATTAGTCTATAATATGTGCAATGAGCTTCTCTACATGTTTAGTACTTAGCATTTTTGGATTTGATGGCTTGGTTGGAGTAAATCTACATTTTTATGTTAGGATTTTTATGAGTTTCTTGAGTTTTTCTTGGTTTTGATTCAATAAAACTAGTTACTTTTGAAAACTAGTAGTCCCATGAGTTAGAGCATTAAATTTTGTATGATTTTGACTTTTGAATCACTTAATTTGGAGCTAAATTAAAAGTATTATGGCCAAAACAATTCTGGACTTATGTTCTCGGACCTGTCTGGCAGGGACGATGAACAGTGTCGCGTGTAGTGTGCTACGCGCATCACTTCCTTGTCGTGCACATCATTTTATTGTCGCGTGCATGAAATTCTTTCCGCACACATCATTCCTTGTCCCGCAGCGGTGCGCCGTGCACAGAATTCTGGCCGCGCGCATGTTGACCATGATGGCTCTTTTTGCCTGTTTAGCTATTTTTGTAGCTAGAATCTCGTAAAACTGAAAACATGGAAGTTGTAGATCTTTGTCTTGCATTTTCAAATCTTTTTGAATTACCTCATTTGGAGTATATATGAGAGAGTTATCATCAATTTACTATCATGTATCAAATTTTCAAAATGCATAAAACTGTTTTAGCCAATGTTGATATTTTCTTTAACTGTAATGATTCCTTAGTATGATCTTATTACTTGTATAGTTATAATGAGTTTGCATACCCTGTGTACTTGACACCATTATATATCCTTTACTGACACCATGTCTTTGTATTTGCACATTGTTGGATAAAGTACTATTCATTGACATTTGTCCTTACATTTATACTGTTCTTACATTGTCTTACCCCTTGATAGTGACTCATCGTAGTGCACTCATGTCTCCTTATTCTTGTACATGCTTTATAGTGGCTCGTCGTAGCGCACTCCTGACTCCATATCTCTTTACTGTCTTTATAGTGGCTCGTAGTGACGCACTCATGTTTTTCGACATATATATTTTTCTGCACTCATGTTTTCCGACATATATATAATTTTTTTTTGTGGGTTGTCTGGTGCTTATGCTTTAATTGTTAACGTATTGTCCAGTCTTGCATTATGTCTAGGATGGATTCTGCAGAATGCCACACCCGAAATTCTAAACGAAACTATTAAGGATTAAAACAACTAATTTGATTAATTAGAGGCATATAGAAAAAATTTCTGGCTACATGCAATCCCGACATCTCAGCGACACCTGTGGATTTGGAGCTCTCCATCGTGAGGGGCATACTTCCAACACACCGTCGAGTGTTGCATTACGAGTAAAAATATATATATATGATAATTATATTATGTAATCCTTATGCCTGAATAATCCGAATAGACTATAGGGCATGTGGCTGTATAAAATTTCTAAATTTGTATTTTGTTAGTAATTAGGATTGTGATAACCCTAGTTAACTAATGATAGCAAGTCGTAGAAAATGCTTGGTCATGTTTCTTTGTTTGCGCGCTATTTACTTTATGCTTGCGTATTGTCTTTTCTTTTCTCGCTTCGTCATATGTGTCGGTGGGTGGCCAGAGGTTAAGTTACCTGATCATTATTTCGTTTAAGGGTTATGGCCCCGATTTTGAGAAGTCCCTAAGCTCTCTTGTCGCTTGTTGGCTTATCATTTTCTATGGTTATTGTACTTAGTTATTATTCTCAGAATTTTATTGTTGTAGTTGTTAACTCGGACACGTGAACGGTCATAGGGTTGATTCCTACCTTTTGTCCTGGTTTGGTGTCAAGGTAGAAAACCGGTCCTATTGTCTATTCACGGATCCTATTATTTTCCATTATTATTACATTCAGTTATAGTTCCTTTACATGTTTAATACCTATGTCCTATTCTAGATCCCTACTCTCATGCTATATAAGACCCCTTGTACTATACATGTTCACATACCCCAGAATACCTTGCATGCTCTTAGTTATTGTTCCGACATATTACATGTTCACATACCTACGTTTATTTTACTTGCTTCCGGTTTACTTTATGTCACCAGTTGTTTACTTTATATTACATATCATTTAGCTTATTGTCTTTTCTTTTATCGAGATTAGTGCATTAGTAGAGCACGAATCTCTATCCGCATTTATTTATTTATTTTTGTCTTTATCCGTTGTTGTGGGTTTTGTTCTTCCTATTGGCTTCCTATGTGGTGCTTGTTGCTTGGGGTTTTGACCCCACTGGTTTTGCATGGCCAGATCTCGTAGAAGACCCGAAGGATCTACCTTCGCTCTCACCGGATGGTTTATGCTCGGAGGATTATGGCTCAGATTAGCGAGTGGGTTATCTTATTCTCCCACATTATTTTGTACCTTTATTTTCTGGTGTATTAGTCCAAGGACATGTGTTAGTCCTTGTTTCTTGGTTTTTATTTTCCCCCGTCTTTGGACGGCGTATGTGTATATTCTGGACCGCGGCTAGTTGTACATTTACGTACCTTTTGTATATTCAGTTGATGTATCTTTACATTATGTCAACTCTTATGATTATGCATGCATATGTGTTTGGGACGCCTTACCCATCACATATATGATTTACTCTTTATTTCATCTTGTGTTGATTGGATTGAGATAGGATTTGTCTGACCATATGAGTCGTCAATAGCATGCTAGAGTCCTACTACTTGTCTTCTAGACAGCCGTGACCGTATCTCGGGGTACCTTTGTACTCAGATATACGTAGCTGGCTTTGTCAAGCCCTCGCTCTCCAGTATTCTGGTTCTGGGACATGACATATTTAGATGAGATTAAATTTCAAAATAAATCATAATTTGTAATTTGTAATTTGTAATTTATAATTTATATAAGATTATGATAAATAAATATTTTATAACGAACGGATAGCCATTTTGCAAACTCAACATGAATTAACATCCATACCCCTTCAATGACCATATAACCGGGTGTAAAGAAGACCTTCTTTAAGGTGTTAGTTTGGTGGAATACAGGTCCAGACTTAATATGAGGCCCATGAGGCAGTGGCCTCAGGCCCAAAATTTTAGAGGGCACCTATTTTTTACAGTGTAAATTAGCTCTCTATAATTAGGGCCCTCTATAAATAAAATTTGGACCAACTGGATAAGTGGACTTCGACTGATAAAGATGAGTCCGGGCCAAAATCAAAATGTATGTCTAAGGTAAAATCATATTGTATGCTTAAAGCAACGGATGCTCAAATAGAGAACTTTTTAGGTTTTTTGTTTTGGTTGAGTGAGACTCGGTTGCCGGAATCAACTTTTTCTTCTTTCCCTTGAGGTGAGACTTTAAATTTTTTTAATATATAAATTGTATGCTTAAAGCCTTAAATCAACGAAAATATGTCCTAATAGAGCATTATTAGAATTATTTTGGTTTGGAGAGAATTTTGTGGCCGTCGGAATCAACATCTTCTTGTTCTTTTTTCTTAAATGAAGAAAGAAATAGACAATCTCTCTCCCTTTGAGGTGATGTTTTGATTTAATTTTTTAAATATAAATTGTTGTTAATTTTTTATATTTGTAGTTGACTTATAATTTATTATAAAAATATGTTCTTGCATAATGTCTATAGTTATTTGCCGAATCGGTGTAGTTGTTGGAGTCGGCGATAGCGAGTAAATTTTGTTCCTAAAATACATATTGGAATCATTCCCTTTCCATTAGATGAGCTTTATAAAAAAAATTATAAATTGTTGTTGATTATCTTTATTTGTGTTTGACTAATTTATTGAAAAAATATGTTCTTGTCATTTGATTTCGTAGTTATTTATATTGAGATTGAAATCAACTAATAGAGAAACTAAGAAATATTTTTTTTTATTTGTTATTGATTGTTTATTTGTTGTTAACTATTATTATTTCTTGACTATTGATTTGTTGTTAATTTTTTTATTTTCATTATGAACTACCTGAACCATAGTTAGCTTCTTCTTCTTTTTCTCTAGAACATCAATTTTACTTTATTTTTGTTTGCAACATTTTCAATTTTATTAGTATTTTATTATAACTTTTATTATTTGGATATTATATTTATTGTTTTATTTCTTAAATTTTGGGTTGACAATAATATTGTATATGGAAAAAAAATAATAGTATATGAACATTAAGCTTTAAGAGCACCATTTATAGAGTTTGTCTCAGGTCTCAAACTCTAAAGTCCAACACTGGTAGAATATGTAGGGGAAGAAGCCCAACACATTCGATGTTTTTGACCAAACGTTGATAATTTAAAATATGTAGGGGAAGAAGTGTTCGAGTCTCTTTCTATGCCGAGGAGGGTACGGACTATGAAAAAATGATACAGTGAGCCAGTTTGCTTTCGATCTTAAGGAGAAGATGGGCAAGCACAAGAAAAAAAGAAGAAGGTACGATATGAGACGACCATGACTGCGGGAATGAAAGTTGTCCGTATACTTAATGCACCCGTCAACAAGGGCATCGACGAAACAGGTGGGGGAGAATGTCACGCATAATATTTTTTGGCCTACCGAGATGGATTAGCATAATCCTTCTCTGCCATGAGTTTGTAGGAAGCTTCCAGAATCCTCCAGCATATGATGGAATAATCTTCACATCTTTCCATTCTAGAGGCTTACTTTTTTGTTATTTGACATTAAGGATAATGTATGGAATATTCTTAGGATATAGAATAATTTTTAGAATATTTCTTAGAATAATTCCTAGAATATTTTTAGTCCAGAAGCTTCTTGTAAGCCTTAGAGGAACTATAAATAAAGGGGGGCTCATTTGCTCCTCACCACCCAAGTAGTGGTAAACTCTCTCTAATATAGTAAAGTTTTTAATATTCTAATCTCTCTCTCTCTCTCTCTCTCTCTCTCTCTCTCTCTCTCTCTTGCTCCACTTTTCTTATTCTCACATTAGTGATCTAGTTAAGTGATTAGGGAAGGCTTGCATGGTCTTCGAGGAGAAAGTTCGTGAGCCACATGGAGTGAGGTGTAGCAAAAATACTAAGTCCGTAATATACGACTCGAGGCAGGAAAAAGAAGAACTGTGGCAAATCTTATCAAGTTAGTTATACATGCATGGTATGGTATTTTATTAGTAAATTTACATATTCATGCATGGTTATAGACAACTTATGCACAAGAGCAAGGTTCCTCTGTAAAACCCCCTTCCTAGAAAATTGTATATACCCTTTTATTTATTAATTATTAATTAAATTATAGTAATTAGGTCTAAATAGGAGAAATAGATTTTTAATAATTTTTAAGTTAGGTGTTCGGGCACTTAGAGGACTTGTGGGACCATCAGGAATTTTCCGGAATTTATTCCATGTAGGAGACCCCTTGAGCAGTTGCTAGCATAACGATGTGCATCACCCTAATCTATAAGTTTTTCTATGAGTATATATATAATATATATGTATATACAAATATATATATATATATGTATATATATATTTATAAAGGAAAAGAAAAGAAAGCAAAAGAATTAATAAGAAAGTTAATAATAATAATAATAATATTAATATTAATAAGCAACTATGATTACTTTTTAGTTGATATTCCTTACAGCAACATGAATACTTAACAATCCTATTCACTCCGCAGCAACTTGACACCCAAGTCTCCGCCCACTTCACCAGGGAGCCCGACCCCCTTTGCGTTCCAATAAACCCACGGATCCAATTCAATTAACTCTCTCTCTCTCTCCTAATTATATATATATATATATATATATAATAGCTCTCTAAAACCCTAACCTAGAAACTCCAGACTTCCCCTTCCCATCTAGAGCCGTCACCACAGCCAGAGAAGCCTCCCCAAGCCATCCAACCATCCCGTCGACGCCGACATCGCGAACTGCAGTCTCCCACTCGAGGCACCTTCGCTCCGGCGTGATTTCGCGTTGACTCGCTCGACCAAACGCTGTTCCGCTTTCATAGGTATGATCTTCCTTCAACCCTCTCCAATATTTGTTTTATAGTCAACCCCGAAAAACGTGTGCCCCTAGGTGTAAATCAGCGTCCAAAATGGACGGACAGACAGAATTCTGCAATCGCAGAATTCCAGATTGACCACCCATATTGCCGAGTTCGTATCTCCCACCACAGAGATCCGAATTCGGTGATTCTTTTTGATACCTGTAGATTACATGATCTAGTTTATTTTCTGTATTATAACTTTGTGCTATTAGTTGTTGTGGACAAAAATATATTCGTCATAAAACTGTGCGCACCCACTTTTTCCGGTTTTCCAAAAGTTGGAGATCGGAGCGCGCCCCGCCAAACGGGACCGCCCCGCCGTGTGCCAAGTGTACTGAATGGTGCATGCAGCATAACGGGACACATGAAAATTCGTGGAGACTGATTCGGACGCGTGTGCGCGCCGGAATCAGGCCGTATCCGCGGACACATTTCGTGTCGCCATTTTTGTGGAACTCGCACGTATGTTGTGCACGCTTGTCAGATTGCGACGAAACTTGCGCCACAGGACTCGTGGTAACACGCTGGTCCTGTGACCCAATTTTCACGCATTTCTGAGACAGTTGACCAGATCGCCAATTGGCGGGCCCCACAGTTGACTTTTGGACCAAATTTTGTTCGGCTCATCGGAATCCAAATTTGGACATACCATTGAGTTCGTATTGACATCTAGAGTTGTTTGACCCATAGTTTGTCCCATTTAGAGACTGTTACCCTCGGCACGCTTTTCGGTGCAAAGTGGGCCACACATGGACCCCACTTTTGCCTAAATTATGGTTTTGCCCCTGTGTCCAAATTGGACCAAAGGGAAGTGCTTTCTAGCTATTTTGCTTATTTTGGGAATGTTGGCGATATTTATTTCAGCATCCGGAGACATTTGTTCTGTGGCCATAGCTTCTGGTCCTGTGTATTGGACATTTGGACGTGACATTTTGCAATTTCTTGCCAGGCAAGTATACCTTGCCATTGTACTGTTATTTACATTCCATATGTTGTATGCAGCTTTATTTTCTGCCCTTAGTTCATATATTTTAATTGTTATATAAAATGCTCGCGACGGTGACGTCGCGATATATTTTTACTTATGTATTGCATTGACCCTGTACATGAGACTACCCCATTATCATATAGTATCATTAGGTTCATTTGGCCGTGACACATATTTTTACACGAGTTGTGAGTCTCATATAGATCACGGACGCATGTATTGACTGATCATCGGTACGTATGGGCCGTGCGTTAGGGATAACTGCTGTTAGAAACTTTGCATGCTAGTAGACTTGGCAGTTATTAGAGGTCCAGGGACATAGCTTATTATAGTACGGTGGTCCCATCCTTGTACTTGTTTGGTTGCAGGATTGGGCTAGGGTACTAAGAATAGGCTATGGACCAAATCGTGTCATGGATGTGACATGCTTAGAGCATGGGGTGGGGAGAACAACAAGTACCGCATTTGAGCTCCTTTGCACTTTTTTTGTGACGCCCGGATTCTCCGCTGGAGATACGGGTGGTGATGACCCATATATATACATTGGCGGGCCTCCGTCGTTCAAAAGACGACGTGCCTTTGGGCCCCTGGATCTTCAAAAGAGAACCATGCCAAATCCCAGTTTTCAGCCAGATAGCTCACTTGTGGGGAAAGTTGTTCTTAACTGCATTCACTTAGACGGTTAGGCGACCCCTTTGGATATTTATTTCAGTACTTTATTGGCATGTGTTTAAGTATACTTGTTATGTCCCTCTGAGGACCTGGTCCGCTGCCAGGTGTACCTGTTCTTGAGTATTTACAGGAGCACAGATTTGGAAGGATATAGATGCTTCGTGGATGTCTTCTCTTCGAGCCGTGATTGGTAGCTGGTACTCATATTGTTTGAGTGAGTTGTACTTATATTGTATTTACTTCTCCATTTGAGTTGGTAGTGGATTTGTTTCCATCCAACTATCATCCTTAGATACTTCTTGTTGAGATCTAGTTTCATAGATACTGGTTATTTATTTCTATATGATTTTGGTGGATGAGATTTAGATTTTGACCTGTGACTTGTATTTCATTTTATACCACTTGTGGATTTTATATTCATATTACAGCGTACGTATGGATTTGGTTTTCATATATTGGAGTTGCCATATCCATACGGCTGGCATGCTTACGTGTCCTAGTCCTACGTATTTTTGGGACTGGGGCATGACATGTTTTTGTGGTGGCCCATACAGGTCGAGAGTATATTGTCTCGGTTACGTTACTGTACCGAACAAGCCTGCACCAAGGACTAGAATATAGGATCTCATCCACAATTGACTATGATTCATCTTCCTCCTCTCTGTCCTATTTTGAACAAATGCATCCTGCTTGATTCTTGTGCTTCCCTAATAGTTCTTTAAGTATAGCCTTCTCCTAGAATATAGAAGTTCCTGTTGTTAGATGATAATTATGGTAGCACACCTATTTAGAATACAACGAGATTGTAGATACACCACTAAGTTTAAAAATATCTAGCGAACCCTAGAATCCCTTATCCCTATAATTGGTTTACCATTACCCCCTGATGTATTATGAAGACTTAAGAGTAGTATAGACATTACTAGAGTTAGTTAGAAGTTTACCATAATGGTTGCCCCTAGCATTGAGGAACCCATAGAAAATAAAAACTTAATGTTTGGACTGAACCTAACCTTCATAGTTAGATGATATTGGAACTATAAACTTATATTATTGTCTTGTTATTAGTAGGCAGCACCCTAGGGAGCCTAGAGGAATGTAATCAACACTTCTCCCTTGATCATACCCCGAACATAGCAACTAACACCTCACTCCCCTTAGAGAACCATGATGCTATCTAGAGCTCTCTATCTTTATTTTATATATTGTTTCCCTGCGACCATAGCGCTCGCTATTTTGCGACGGCTAATTACGTTTCTTCTCTTCATCTTTCAACTCGTGCCATCTGACACTTCGGATAGTAGGCCAAGTAATTTTATTTTTTGTTAAGGGCTCATAGCTTGCTAGGATTATAGTTGTAGCCTTGAATGTGAAATTTTTTTTATGCTTGGTAGTTAGAACTTGATAGTTAAGTTATTCTTGTAGATTGAGACCTGGTGCTTATCCCTTAGTTTTAAATTACGTAACTTGTACCACACCTCAATACGAGTTATATTCCCTTTCCCCTTAAATGGCCAGTAACTCTTCTATCCTTACTATTGACACATGTTCTATGAGCACTATGATTAAGACTTAGGATGACCATTACCTACATAAAAAGGATACCCTAATCAATACCAAGATTTTTTCTCGTATACCCTAATAGAGAGTTTCTGTTTTATTTACATGTGCAAGATTATTGTGTAGGACCCTCTTAAGACTGTCACCGTATTAGTTTAATTTTTATAAGTTGGGTAGTATACCTCACCACCTAGTATTATATAGCCCTTGTGATCCATTGATGAAGTGTAACTGAATGGCATTAATTGTATGTTAACATAAGATGATAGTGTTATTCAGACTATAGAACTTAGAGGCTCATACCCCTACTTTGTCGACTATCGACTTAGACAAGGAAGTAATATGACAACTGTAGAGATTGTGTAGTCTTTCATTATTATTGCTTATTTTGCTTTTGTTTTTGTGAACTTGAATTATTTTGTAACATCTCTCATCATAATCCAGCGTATCTATAATCTCTGTACTACCTTGACTTATGCTGCTATTATAGCCTAGTTTTTGCAAGCTTATTCTTTTATCGAGCTTGCTCATGGCATATGTATTATTGGGTGCACACAATAATACAATTCAGAATCAGTGTATTACGGTCTGATCAACCATAGTGCGCTTGATTCGCCCTTGCAATAATACTTTACGTGGATTGCGATATATAGTTGACTAGTAGACACCTGCACTTGCCCTCTAGATATGTCTAAGCATATCGTATCCGTTACATAACTGTACCGATGCGAGCATGTGGATAGGCATTACCAAAATAGGACTTCAATCCACAACTGCTTTGACAATTCCTATTTGAATTCTTTAAACGCCTTGATCCCGATACTTCTATTCTATTACCTCGCCCTTGAACTCTTTATTATTGATCTCCGCCTTCCCTTACTTCGGAAAGACGAAATCTCGTGCTTGGTATAAGTTTAATACACAGAGAGTACTAGATATACCCCATAGGCCGATCACATGCTTGAGGATTATTCTTTTGTAATTAAGGACATATCATATATGATATAATCGGCGTTGACGTCTTGAGGATTGAATGACATGAGTAAATAAATTAAGCAATATTTTTTTCTTAAAGTATATAGCCTTAGGTGATAGGTGGGTAAATTCTAAGTGGGATAGTAGTGCATTGTCAACTCGGGAGGAATTTCTTTTAGATTATGATCGAGTAAAACTAGATTGGGAGAGGTTCAAGCCATTGTAATTTTGAGAAATTTAGAAGGATGACTAAGATGATGAGGATCAATGAATTGATATTGAGGACCAAATATTTATACCTTAAGTGCATGAGTTAAGTTTTTGAACAATGAAGGTAGAATCACCAATTTGAATTTAGAGGATAAATATAGAATCTCAGACTTGAATATTGGTGGACTGCATTTAAATTATTTTTCAATTTGGTGAATTGAATTAAGAATTAAAATTTTGGTTGGACGACCTATTTGAAATAATGAGGATGTGAATGGAATTAAAGAGTTGAGGCATACAAATTTTTATAAGTGAAAATGGGAATATATTGGACTCAAACCACTTCTAAAGGAGGTTATGATAGTTAGAGATCGTGAGGTAAAAGTTATATGAGTATGTAAATCTTGGAGATGTTATGTGGATGTAGATAATTTGAAACAAGGGGAGAAGAGATAACCATAGGTTAAATTTTGATTGGAGCAGTGGACATCTTAACCTAGAAGTGATTGCAATGGATATGATTAGGATTTTAGTTATCGCAAGAAGATTGCGACTGACTGCCTTATTGTACATAAAGGATTAACCGATTCTGCCTTATTTCAATTTTGAGGACGATATTGTCTTAAGTTGGCTGAATTATAAAACCCCCTCACATAAGAATTTGACCTACTCGGCTTAGATAGTGAGGCTGAGGCTAGCACGAATCCACTTAGAAATAGAACACGATATTTTATTTAGTTTTACAACATGATATCACTTGACACGCCTTACCGAGCTCCGATAATTGGAGCACTACACTAGCCACTGTCTTCCTACAAATTCTACACCCTTATCCTAGACATGCCCATCATCCAAATCTCATCTTTGTGCAATTTTCCAATTGTTGGACGCTTTTATGCAAAAGAGCATTTATGTGACCACACCATTGGACATGACATATGAAGAAACCTGTTTTTTTGCTCATGTAGATTTTTCCATGATTTGATTTTTTTTTCCGGGACGTGCAACATGCAACATCGCCCACCCCTTTAAACCTAGCCTTGCATTTTAAACAATGCAAATCTTATATCATCATTGCATTCTATCGTGGCTTAATTTTAATTTCGAGGACGAAATTTTTATAAGTTGGGTAGAATGTAAAACCCCCTTCCTAGAAAATTGTATATACCCTTTTATTTATTATTTATTAATTATTAATTAAATTATAGTAATTAGGTCTAAATAGGAGAAATAGATTTTTAATAATTTTTAAGTTAGGTGTTCGGGCACTTAGAGGACTTGTGGGACCATCAGGAATTTTTCGGAATTTATTCCATGTAGGAGACCCCTTGAGCAGTTGCTAGCATAACGATGTGCATCACCCTAATCTATAAGTTTTTCTATGAGTATATATATAATATATATGTATATACAAATATATATATATATGTATATATATATATATTTATAAAGGAAAAGAAAAGAAAGCAAAAGAATTAATAAGAAAGTTAATAATAATAATAATAATATTAATATTAATAAGCAACTATGATTACTTTTTAGTTGCTATTCCTTACAGCAACATGAATACTTAACAATCCTATTCACTCCGCAGCAACTTGACACCCAAGTCTCCGCCCACTTCACCAGGGAGCCCGACCCCCTTTGCGTTCCAATAAACCCACGGACCCAATTCAATTAACTCTCTCTCTCTCTCTCCTAATTATATATATATATATATATATATAATAGCTCTCTAAAACCCTAACCTAGAAACTCCAGACTTCCCCTTCCCATCTAGAGCCGTCACCACAGCCAGAGAAGCCTCCCCAAGCCATCCAACCATCCCGTCGACGCCGACATCGCGAACTGCAGTCTCCCACTCGAGGCACCTTCGCTCCGGCGTGATTTTCCGTTGACTCGCTCGACCAAACGCTGTTCCGTTTTCATAGGTATGATCTTCCTTCAACCCTCTCCAATATTTGTTTTATAGTCAATCCCGGAAAACGTGTGCCCCTAGGTGTAAAGCAGCGTCCAAAATGGACGGACAGACAGAATTCTGCAATCGCAAAATTCCAGATTGACCACCCATATTGCCGAGTTCGTATCTCCCACCACAGAGATCCGAATTCGGTGATTCTTTTTGATACCTGTAGATTACATGATCTAGTTTATTTTCTGTATTATAACTTTGTGCTATTAGTTGTTGTGGACAAAAATATATTTGTCACAAAACTGTGCGCACCCACTTTTTCCGGTTTTCCAAAAGTTGGAGATCGGAGCGCGCCCCGCCAAACGGGACCGCCCCGCCGTGTGCCAAGTGTACTGAATGGTGCATGCAGCATAACGGGACACATGAAAATTCGTGGAGACTGATTCGGACGCGTGTGCGCGCCGGAATCAGGCCGTATCCGCGGACACATTTCGTGTCGCCATTTTTGTGGAACTCGCACGTATGTTGTGCACGCTTGTCAGATTGCGACAAAACTTGCGCCACAGGACTCGTGGTAACACGCTGGTCCTGTGACCCAATTTTCACGCATTTCTGAGACAGTTGACCAGATCGCCAATTGGCGGGCCCCACAGTTGACTTTTGGACCAAATTTTGTTCGGCTCATCGGAATCCAAATTTGGACATACCATTGAGTTCGTATTGACATCTAGAGTTGTTTGACCCATAGTTTGTCCCATTTAGAGACTGTTACCCTCGGCACGCTTTTCGGTGCAAAGTGGGCCACACATGGACGCCACTTTTGCCCGAAATTACGGTTTTGCCCCTGTGTCCAAATTGGACGAAAGGGAAGTACTTTCTAGCTATTTTGCTTATTTTGGGAATATTGGCGATATTTATTTCAGCATCCGGAGACATTTGTTCTGTGGCCATAGCTTCTGGTCCTGTGTATTGGACATCTGGACGTGACATTTTGCAATTTCTTGCCATGCAAGTATACCTTGCCATTGTACTGTTATTTACATTCCATATGTTGTATGTATCTTTATTTTCTGCCCTTAGTTCATATATTTTAATTGTTATATAAAATGCTCGCGACGGTGACGTCGCGATATGTTTTTACTTATGTATTGCATTGACCCTGTACATGAGACTACCCCATTATCATATAGTATCATTAGGTTCATTTGGCCGTGACACATATTTTTACACGAGTTGTGAGTCTCATATAGATCACGGACGCATGTATTGACTGATCATCGGTACGTATGGGCCGTGCGTTAGGGATAACTGCTGTTAGAAACTTTGCATGCTAGTAGACTTGGCAGTTATTAGAGGTCCAGGGACATAGCTTATTATAGTACGGTGGTCCCATCCTTGTACTTGTTTGGTTGCAGGATTGGGCTAGGGTACTAAGAATAGGCTATGGACCAAATCGTGTCATGGATGTGACATGCTTAGAGCATGGGGTGGGGAGAACAACAAGTACCGCATTTGAGCTCCTTTGCACTTTTTCTGTGACGCCCGGATTCTCCGCTGGAGATACGGGTGGTGATGACCCATATATATACATTGGCGGGCCTCCACCGTTCAAAAGACGACGTGCCTTTGGGCCCCTGGATCTTCAAAAGAGAACCATGCCAAATCCCAGTTTTCAGCCAGATAGCTCACTTGTGGGGAAAGTTGTTCTTAACTGCATTCACTTAGACGGTTAGGCGACCCCTTTGGATATTTATTTCAGTACTTTATTGGCATGTGTTTAAGTATACTTGTTATGTCCCTCTGAGGACCTGGTCCGCTGCCAGGTGTACCTGTTCTTGAGTATTTACAGGAGCACAGATTTGGAAGGATATAGATGCTTCGTGGATGTCTTCTCTTCGAGCCGTGATTGGTAGCTGGTACTCATATTGTTTGAGTGAGTTGTAATTATATTGTATTTACTTCTCCATTTGAGTTGGTAGTGGATTTGTTTCCATCCAACTATCATCCTTAGATACTTCTTGTTGAGATCTAGTTTCATAGATACTGGTTATTTATTTCTATATGATTTTGGTGGATGAGATTTAGATTTTGACCTGTGACTTGTATTTCATTTTATACCACTTGTGGATTTTATATTCATATTACAGCGTACGTATGGATTTGGTTTTCATATATTGGAGTTGCCATATCCATGCGGCTGACATGCTTACGTGTCCTAGTCCTACGTATTTTTGGGACTGGGGCGTGACATCCTCGAAGTTTTGCATCAAGGCCACGGGATTGGTTCGCCCTGGGGGGAGCAAGAGTGCTAATATACAAGCATCAAAATTATGGGATCTTCAGTAAGGCTAGCTCCCTCTACTAAAAGGGATGCCAAAAATCTATAAATGTTGAGATGGCTTGGCTAGTGACCTTCATATAGACAGGTATCATAGCTAACAATGTCTTATACAGGCAAAGTAAGTTATTACTCAATTACATGGATGGATAGATGACCGTGGGTAAGAATCACCAAATGGTTAAAATTATTATGTTTTCCTTATGTCCCTATCCTATAAAATGTTAATGAACTTAAGGCAACATAGCAAGACCACTATTTTAAATGTTGGTTTCACATATTTACTTAGTGATAATTTTAAGAGAGATTGGTTATGGCCACTCACCAATACATGGTAATGTATTAACCTACATTTCGTAGGCAATATCAGTTGTTGAGGACTAATTAGTAGCTACTCAAGGATGTTGAAGATTTTGTGTCATACCCTATTATATATATATATATATATATATATATATATATATATATATATATATATATATGTATATATATATATATATATATATATAATATTATTTAGTTGAAATTTATGGTTATTAATTTTCTTTTTGCATTTCAGCCCTCAAGCAACATTGCAATTGTCCAATCTAACTTTTTTTATTATAAATCGACCCTTAAGGACATTTTTGCAATTACAAAAATCTAGCTCAATACCTGTCATCTTCTCAGAAGAAGAGTAATGACTCATCCAGGGAAACATAATCATGGGTCTTTGGAAATGGGGGATTGGACTTTGTATATGGAGAATGGAGGAGGGAGGACTGACTCCTCATTTCTTAATTCTCTCCCTCACACTCTTCTCCATCCCTCTTCTCTCATTTCCCTCTACCTGCTGCTGTTGCTGCTGCTGCGGCTATCTGTTGCTGCTGCGGTGATCCGTCGGCCGTCGATGACGTCAGCCACCCCTCGTCGACGACCCTTTCCGTCGACCTCCTCCTGACCACCTCTACCACTACCATTGTTTCTTAGGTATAACTTTTTCTAATTATATGTTATAATTTTGATTCTTATGCTATCAATTGGGAAGAAAGTAAGAAAATCAAGAATCTCTTTCAATCAAGAACCAAATCTAGGCAAGCCCTTCCTCTTTATTCTCAAAATTATCCTCAATTTTGACTATTTGTTAAATATTCATGTCAGAGCCAAAACTTAAACTTTTCTAAAAATAATTTTTATTATTTTTATTCTAAAATTTATATTATTCCAAATATTAATTATGGAATATGTACACTAAGACTTGGACACGATAGGGTATAATTGATACCACTCTAATTTTTAGTCTTGAATGACTTGAATGTGTAGTACATAAATGCTGATATTGTATGACCATAATAAATAACTACAAGGATTTGTGGGGGTGTGATTGCCAAATTTTAATCTTGCGCATGAGCATGAAATTTTATTTACGAATGCTTTAGAAATAATAAATAGGTTGTGAATTATGGAAAGCTCAAGAATATAACTTTATGTATTAGTTATGATTAATAAAATTTATGAATATAGTCGCTTGGGCATGTATATATATATATATATATATATATATATATATATATATATATATATATATATATATATATATATATATATATTATACTCCTTTACGAAAGGACCCTTGTTCATGGATTTAATCATGTCTATAAATTATAGCTTAATAATTATATATACATGAACATCTATATGTAGTTCTACTTTTTTCTTGAAAAATACATGAAATAGTTGTTCATTTTTATAAAATTAGACAATTATAAATCTGTCCAGATTTGATATATGTAAGGTTTTTCTTAAAATTATCTTAGTGTGTAGTTAGAACTAGTATTGTACAAACACCTATATACTAGGGTAATCAAATATTATTTTCTATAAAGGTTAAAGCATTTTGTTTTGTAATCTTAAGGATGTTTTTGAGAAAAAAAAATCAATTTTAGTCTATATATATATTTCTATGAAGAACTATCTTCATATTTGAACTTGGGAGTTATTTCAATACGGTAAATAGTACCTTTTGTCAATATTAGCGCTACTACTTTGTGAAAGTATTGATTAAAATTTTACTAGTATAAAAAATTAGTATAAAAATAAGTATATTTAAAATGATCAATATCTTACAAATATATCTCTTGTAAATGAAATTTGTAATTAAGAATTGCATATTCGTAAATCCAAAAGTGGTGTAAATTCTTGAAGGGTTATTTAGTATGAAATTTTGATTTTTCTAATCTCTTTGTTTAGTTGATATGTTATAGTAAGAATTGCAAAACATGAATTGCTAGTATAAAGGTAAGACTAACTAAGTTAAAGCAATGGCTACAAACGAGCATTGGTAAGAACTTTTCTTCTTAAAGAATTATAATTTTGGTTTATATTTTAATGCGTACGATTCTGGTGCAGAGAGTTGCTCCATCGAAGGGGTTAACGTACTCGAAAATTCTACAGAGGGTTATTCCGGGTCTTTTATTTTTAAATTGTTAAATTTTTGGAGTCCAAAATACGAAGGAGACCGCCAAATTTTCCAAGAAATTTTAGAGATAGTCATTTTTGAAAAAATTCGAATAATTGATTATTCTCTGTTATGAATTAAAATTTTTAATTTAGGATTAAACCCTAAAATCCTTAGATTAAGAATTTATCTAAATTTAGGACGCGTAGGACACTTTTGCACATGCACGAAAGAGCAACAAAATCATCATTGTTATATATATTCCAAGGTGAGGAATATGATTTCCATGTTTTTAGGAATTTTTCTACCATTTGGAATAGCACAGTTAAGCTTGATACCCTAAGTACACAAGAACAAAATTTTATTGGATATTTGACGTTTTTGCCAAAGACGGACCGATTTATTAAAATATAAAATTCTCGCAAATGTGTCTCTGACACACAAACCGAGAATACAAAGCAGGAATTATAATTTAATTTAATATGATTGTTAGATTAGAAATGATTGTAAGTTTTTATAGATATGCATTGGGATGGGAGAAAACATTGGATCACACCGTCGAACTCTCAACAATATTTATTATTTAAAACTGATCAGTAGTTCTCGGCATACGTATGGCCATACGATGACAACTGTGAGGCTTAGCTCACTTATTTTTTATGGGATCCAAATTTTGAAAGAGATCGAATTTGACAATTGTATATGTCCAATGTTTGACCTATGTTCCGAATTCTTGAAATTTTTTAAGATGTTCGACAATTGATTTTATTATCACATGATCCGAATTTTCTAAAATAAAAAAAAATTTGACAATTGTTTATATCATATTCTTATCGTATTTTTATGTGATTCAATATTAATGTTGTTGACACAATATTGTCAAAATACCTTTGGGGATTGGGATCTAAGCACCATCCGCCAGAAAATTGCCTGATCCCGGGTAAATAGGATTATTGTCGTGACAATAGGTGTGATGGTGATCCAAAAGTATTTTCTTAGTTGTATTTGCATATAGGAATTTTGAATTCTGGATTATGTTTTGTGACTGTGATTTGGATACTTCGTAGAATAGGGATTAGTTAGGAATACAAACCTTATATTTCAAAATTTACACTATAATGTGTCAAAGGCAGTTTTTTTGAGATTTTCATATCAGTTATCCATTTATCTTCTGATTAATTTTCTCTTAAAACTTTATTTTATTTATTTGTTCATTTTTGACATAAGGACTTGCTAGTCATTCTGACGACCTAGTTTTTGTTCACTAGGAACTGAAGAAAATGAAAAAGAAGCACTACATCTTTTTAGTATCAACGAGGTCGATGGATAATGAAAGACGACTTTTGGGGATAAATCAGTTTAAGAACTTTTGTGACTGAATATGTAAATTAAACTTTTTAGGAAAAGACTTGATGACATAAATATTGAAATATATAAATATGGATGTTTTAGAATGTAGCCTTATTGTCCTGTATTTATCCTAGAACTTATAGGCGACAATCACAAGTATGATGCCAATAGTATTGTACGGGTGTGTAGCCTGTGGATGTATTATTGTACCTGGATTTCGTATTATGGGAACCGGGGCGTGACAAGCCTTTTTGGTGGTGGCCCATGCAGGTCTAGTCATCTTCTAGCGGTCTAAGTTTTATAGAACCAAACATATAGGAATAATATATAAATAAGTTTAAGGATTCCAAAAAGGTTGAAAATTATGACTTTGGAAGACAAGATGTTTTGAATCCAAACCTTAGGATTAAAGTACAGAGTAATTATTAAGGGATATATATATATATATATATATATATATATATATATATATATATATATATATATATATATATATATATATATATATATATATTTGATGAAAGATTAGTTCATAGGAATTATACCTTTTTGGGGTAATATTTTATTTACATTTTCACTTAGAAATTCAAGATACATATTAATTCAGCATCCATAGTTGCATCAGAAAATAATTTTTCCCTACTGATTTTAAACTTCTTCGATGTAGATAACGCCTTATTTCATGCCCTGTGTCATACTGGGGAATAGCAGACAGTCTTAACTGGTATTATCGCTTTGTGACGAGAAAATGACGATTAACCCGAAGACAGATGATACTTGTGTACGGAATGCATTATAAGGTTAACTACCCAGTTGTTTCAGATATAACAAATGAGAATATAGTATACTTCAACAAGATGAACTACTATATACTTATTAGGGCTCATTCTGTAACGCCCCGCAACCGCTCGAAGCGTTACGCTGAGTAGGAGTGAATAAATCAAATGATGGTTACATTTGAAATGTTATATTTTGGGAAGAAGGATTGATTTAGTTGGTTTTATGTGCAGATGGCTAGCGGGTTCGATGGAAATCAGGTGTTCGTTCAGAATAGTACTAAATAGCTGGATGGAAGCGATAATACCGTCTTCCTTAGTCCGATCGGTCGGATGATTTGTAGAGCACGGCCTACTCGCACGGTCATACTAGTTGAGTAGATCGCGCTTGCATCGGACCACGGGTTCAAGGGATTGGCCGTATCGGCAGGACATGATGCTTAACGGGATCAAACATTGTGAGTGGGCTCTTTCCATTCTCCTCTACTCCTTCATGCCTAATAATATGGAAAACACGTAAAGGCTTGAACACTTGGGCTGAAACATTGGGATTCACTACACTGAGGCGTGCATAGAGTGTACGTCGGTTGCTTGGTAGGATTGTGGCTTGATTGGTTTGCGCGTATGGATAGTTGGAGCTAGAGTTGGAATATTACATTTGGGGCAGTTGGTTGGAATACTTGGAATTATGCTTGGACGAGTTGGAATGATACATTGAGACGTTGGAATATCGGGAATTCGGGCGAGCGAGCGTGCATCCGTGCACGAGTATTACTTGGTCGCTTTGTCTTGCAAAGCGAGCAGTTATGGTTCGAAACCGAACAACTGCATCGGCGAGGGTATTGTGCCGCTTGATGGGGCATCGTGCCACGAATGTGGCATTGTGCCACTAAAACGGCATTGTGCCATGGGTTTGCTTCGAGCATGGGTGTTGCACCAATTCGGACTCTGTGTTGAGAAGAGGCATTGTGCCTATGAAATACTTGATATTTTGGTGCCTTGGGCTATATTTTGAGGTCAAGATTTGGAATCCTTGGTTGGATATGTTGGAAGAATGGTTATAGATTTTTGGTTGGATATCGGTTGAACGAGTCTAGGATCGCTTGGTGGGGCGAGAATGTTCGATCCTCTCGTCATACCTACTTGGTGTCTGCATGTCACGGACAACCTGAATTGCACAGGGTTTGGTCTCCTCGAACGGGAAGGCTCTGGGGCACCGGGACCGTTCGGCCATGGAGGAGACAACTGGGTAAGGCGTCTTGGGCGCGGTGCCAGCGGTTGGGCGATATCGGTTGAACGAGTCTAAGATCACTTGGTGGGGCGAGAATGTTCGATCCTCTCGTCATACCTACTTGGTGTCTGCATGTCACGGACAACCTGTATTGCACAGGGTTTGGTCTCCTCGAACGGGAAGGCTCCGGGGCACCGGGACTGTTCGGCCATGGAGGAGACAACTGGGTAACGTGTCTTGGGCGATGGATATTGAGGCAAGACTGATGGTTCGATATGTTATCGTGCAAGCGATGGCATTGAGTAAGACGGGCTGCGTGTTAGTTTCCTTCGGGTTGGATTTATATAACTGCTTGTCGTTTGGTTTGAGATTGAATGCTTGCATGTGTAAACTGCTTTACAGCTTTCCTTTATATGTCATTCATATGCCATGAAATAATCTAGGATTCAACTAGAAAGATTACCATATAACTGTGTGCATTCACTATTTTACTTAGTATCGGCTTAGACGAGTGGGTTACCCCGCTCACCAGTACGGCTGTCTACTGACCCACGTTTGTGGGCAATATTTCAGCTACGCAGGCGTAGTGGCGCTGCTTGGATATACGGGACAAGATGTATGAACTGTAAGTACCTTTATGGGCTAGAGAAAAGAGCAAGAGCATTTCATCGTCTCCGTGGCATCGCCTTTGTGGCATTGCCTTCGGGGCATTTCATTTGGACCCTATCGTGAGCTTCGATGCGTATACTCTGATGTGTGCTTGGTACACAAATCGGCTTCCGCTGTAACTTGGTTGTTTCGATGATAACTTTGGTGTTTAACAACATCGCCTTGTACGAGCGCAACTCCAGGCTCGTACAGTATCACGTCCCGATGAGAACGATTGTCCCGCGGGAGAGCTGCAACATGGTGATTTCACATTCAGCAGGGACTATTGAGCTTGCAGGAGATTGGGGCGTGACACATTCATCTATGAAGCCCAAATTAAACAGGGATGATTACAATGGTACCTTACAAGAATGGCTGGAGCTCCACCCCGAGGCAACAGTTATCAGGTTTAGGCGGATGCTTATCTAGAAAATGTGTTGGTAAGAAGGTTATGGGTTAGAGAAGTCTGTATTATAAATAGGAAAGTTTTTGTCTATTTTATTTCATTTTATAAAATGATAGATGTAAATATAAGTCAGAAGGGGTAGGAGTGTAAGGGTGTAAATAGTATGTAAAATAGTATGTACTCTTAGAAGCATGTTTGTATCATCTTTTGATAATAGTGAATGAAATATGCTTGTCCTTTATCTGATTTTGTAATTAATCTTAATTTTGCAATTTCAAATTCTATAACAAATTCTTTATATCGATTTAGTATATCATGATATTTAATTTATACATCTACTTGAATTAAAAGAGATTGTATTTTGAAAATATCCAGGAAATGACTACTTTAACTCCCCGTAAATCGTCCCACTTAGAATCTTCAGAACCTCGAACAACGGATGTATCTGAGGTATTCCAAAAGGTCTTAGAAACCAATACGCAGCAAGTTTAGCTTGCACAATCTACCTCTGCAAGAATATTGGAGCACTTAGAGGTTGCGCCAGTACCTAGAACAAGAACGATTATAGACTTCAGGAAACTCAATCCTCTTAATTTCTTTGGAACAAAAAATCCTTTGGATGTTGGACAGTGGTTAAAAACTACTAAAGGATTATTGAAGGGGGCTAAAATAGCAGCAGATGACATGGTACCACTAGTAAGATTACAACTGAAGGATGTGGCAGAGAATTAGTGAAGCTTGCATGACCCATAAGATTCTAACGATATGGTATCTTAGGATGAGTTTAAAAAGAAGTTTGAGAAAAGATTCTTTCCTGAAATGGCAAGAATGGAACTGGAAAGACGATTTACCTACCTGAAGCAAAATAGGAGTTCTGTGGATGAGTATGCAGCAGAATTCACAAGATTAAGTAGGTTTGCTCCAAGCATGGTAAACACTAAGAAGGCAAGAATAGCTCCATTCCGTGAAGGAATGGATAGTAGATTGAAGACACGCGTAACACCTTACCATTGTCAGACTTATACTAAAGTAGTAGAAGAGGCCAGGGATCAGGAAAGAATATATAACGAGAAATCTGGTTTAAAGTTAGGAGGACAAAAGAGGAATTGAGAAACCAGTTCTTCTCAAACAAGAAATCATGAACATGGGCAGATCAAATTTGAACAAACTGAACAAGGTAGAAACCGAATATGTTGTACCTATTATGGGAAACCAGGACACTCAAAGAACACCTGTAGGAAGTTTCATGGACCGTGCCTTAGGTATGGATCGTCTGCACATCAAGCTCCATAATATCCTCGACAAACCACATGAAGACCCAAAACTCAGAACTTTTCACAAGAACCAAGGTTTGCAAACCAAAGATTTAGGCCAAGACCAATGTTACAAACAAATGGACCTAGACCTATGGCATTAATCGTACCTCCAGTACCTCTCGTACAAACTCGAGTAACCTCAAAATTTCAGCAAAGACCACAGCTTGCCCCACATGCCTATCAGTTTAATCAGACACAGAAAGCAAATCAGAATAAAAATAAGAGAAGGAAGAAGCAAGGACGAGATTTTATGATGGATGTCAGTGAATAAGAGTTGGCTGGAGACGAGGTGACAGGTACCATACTTGTATCATCTAGCCCAGCATCAATATTATTTGATTCTGGAGCAACTCACTCCTTTATATCTGCATCTTTTGCATCAATACATGATATTATGACATAGTCATTAGTTAAAAATTTGAAAATTCTTATTGGTATTGGTATTGTGAAAGTTAGTAGAATATGTAAAGAATGTCAAATTAAGATGGGGAGAGAAAGTTTTCATGTTAGATTACTAGTTTTCTGTATGAATAATTACGATGTAGTACTGGGAATGGATTGGTTAAACTCAACCTCGGCAATTATAAATTGTAAACAAGAAAGAGTTTTATTTCAACTGACAGGCAAGGATATACATGAATTTGTTAAAGATCAGAAGGTGTTTGATGAAAAGGAATTAGAAAAACTTGAATTACCTTTATAAAAAAAATTAACATCAGGAAACTGAAGAATTGCCAAGAATAGTTGATGAGTTTAAAGATGTTTTCCCTGATGAATTACTTGGAATACCACATGATCGAGCTGTTGAATTTAGTATTGATCTAATTCTTGGAGCTGCTCCTATTGCAAAAAAGATATATCCAATGAATAAAGAAGAATTGGCTGAATTAAATAAACAAATCAAAGAATTGCTGGCTAAGGAATTTATTAGACCCAGTGCATCACCCTGGGGAGCACCTATACTATTTGTAAAGAAGAAGGATGTAAGTTTGAGGTTGACAATTGATTATAGGGCACTCAATGAAGTCACTATAAAAAATAAATATATATTACCAAGGATCGATGAATTATTTAAT
This sequence comes from Iris macrosiphon, assembly GCA_036927795.1. Classification (NCBI taxonomy): domain Eukaryota; kingdom Viridiplantae; phylum Streptophyta; class Magnoliopsida; order Asparagales; family Iridaceae; genus Iris; species Iris macrosiphon. Next base: position 193,471,692 of record JAYESA010000005.1, read on the forward strand.
TAATTGGGAGAAGCAACGGTATTCTCAAAAATTGATCTTAGATTCGGATATCACCAGGTGAAGGTTAGAAAGGAGGATATATCAAAAACAACTTTCAGAACCAGCTATAGACATTATGAATTCCAAGTAATGCCATTCGAATTAACTAATGCACCTGCTATCTTTATGGACATAATAAACATAATATTTTATCATTACTTGGATAAATTTATAATTGTGTTCATCGATGATATATTAATTTACTCAAAAAATGAAAAGGAATATGAAGAACATTTGAGGATTGTACTTCAAACTCTACGACGGAAGAAATTATATGGGAAACTGAGTAAATATGAATTTTGGCAAGCTAAAATTCCATTCTTGGGACATTGTAAGTGGAGAAAGAATAGCAGTGGATCCTAAAAAGATAGAAGTAGTTAAGACATGGCATATTCCTAAGAAGGTAGCAGAGATTCGAAGTTTTCTTGATTTAGTCGAATATTATAGAAGATTCGTAGAGAATTTCTTAAGGATTGCTGAATCACTTACCCGATTAACTTGGAAGGATAAAAAGTATATTTGGACTGATAAATGCCAATCAGCTTTTGAGAAATTAAAGAAGAGACTCATTTATGCCCCAGTACTAGCATTACCATCAGGATATGCGTTGCGGAAAGCACAAGAACTCTGGGAGCTCCAAATAACCCACACAAAATCACAACCAAAAAATAGATGATCCCTAGACTCAGGCTCTTCTTCCATAAACAACACTTCCTATCCCTTTTGTTGACATTTATTTACCATCCTTTATGAAGGATAGTGGATCAGTAACAACATCTGGAAGTTTGAACGAGTTTGCTCTTTCACTTGCCATGGGCTTCTGCTCATTTTTGCATTCAAATTAGAACTTGCTTGTCTCCATAATTGCTATCAATTTTTTGTTCAATCTATAAATATTGATTTTGTGTACCATGGAAGAACAATCTTTATACATAAGCTAATTTTTCTATCTTTTATAAATGGAAGGAATAATACGTTCCCGTGACTCGATTCACTGATCTTCTGCCATCCAACCAGGATCTTATACCTCTCCTCGGTAACCACAATAGCCACACGAGTTTGGTATACATAAGCTAATCTCATCATGGTCTCACGAGTCCTTGAGTATTATGTCAAGTTTGCAATGTTTGTAGCTTATCGGCCTATTAACTATCTAGGGGGCAATATCGTGCTTCATAAGAAAAACCGAGTATTAAAGGACACAAGATTAATTTTTTGTTGAGATTAGCTCATGTATTATAAGAAAATAATAATTGAATTTACTGTTTATAGAATATTGGTAGTTTAGGATGTTGAAAAAGTAATTTACTTTTTCTGGTTGATTATTTTCTTTTACAAAATGTCTGTCCTAATGGCTTCCCCTATTCGTTCTTATTATGGCTACTCCAACATATATTGTGGCACATGGATTCTTGAATCTGGTTGGTCACATTCAGGCCTTTTCTATCAAAATACAATAAAGGATTATTTGATATTACCCCTTCTTAGATTAAGTATATTGATATTAACTTTCTGTTAGATTAAACTTAAGAATACTTTACAGCCTAAGCTCATGTAACCACAACTACTATGCAACCACAACTACTATTACAGGGGACAGAGTCGATTGGTGAATTAACATCCATACTCCTTTAATGACCAAGAACAGGGTGTAAAGAAGACCCTTTACATGGTGTTAGACTGTTAGTTCGGTAGAATATGTAGGTCAAGAAGCTGCTCATATTCAATATTTTTGAACAAACGTCCATAATTTCTTGACGTTTAAAAGCAAAAGCTGGTATTATTCAACATTTATTGAAGAATGTCGGCATATCATGTCTGAGCCGACTTTTCTATAAACGTCGAAAAAAGCCAAAAAATTCATATTTTCTTGTAGTTAACTGGTCATATTGATATAACATGTGAGGTATAAAATCTCGATCGTTGTGGGTATGACCCTTGTTGACGCGATAAAAATGGTATTTTTAGGGCCCACATCCTAGGCATTACAAAATTTTAAGGTCTCTCAGCCTCGTGTCATCTTGAAAAACTATAATACACGTGCACTTCCCTACATATGCCAAGTAGACCTAGCGGTTGTATTAGGCCTTGGGCTGAGGTGAGAATATGTCTTTAGCCTATTCAACAAAAGAATATGGGGTGCCACCACAAGCTAATAGGTCATACATGATAACCAACAAAAAATTGTATGTAGAGCATTGAAGTATGTTAAAATTATTGTGAAAGAATAAATTTTGCTAAAATTCAGATAAGAACATGAAAACGTCCTTTGAAAGGGAAGGACGTTTCCATTGATTTGCTAAAAAAAGGCCCTTCCAAAGAACTATATTTTGTAAAGATAAGTATTAATTCGTATACTTAATTTTTTCTCTCCTTTAATGTTGATTGTCTATAAAACGCCCACAAGAAGAACATTTTTTTTACTTAATTATTAGGAAAACGTCCTTCTGAAAGACGTTTCCTACATTTTTAACGCATGTTTTATTCATATTTTATTCATATGTTATAAAAATGCCCATCAAAATGACGCTTTTGTGCAGGAAATGTCCTTCCAATGGACATTTGTCTAGATCCATTTTTTTTTAACTCTGTTGTCACTGATTATGCCCATGTGATGGTGTTTTTGTTCTTGGAATATATTTTTTGGTGAAATTGTGTTGTTCCAGTAATTTTAGCAAACTTTAATGCTCTACCAGCAATTCTTTGAATAACCAAACATGTGCGCTTACACAATATATGCGTCGACCTAATCCTCCGGATAAAAACGACCCAAGAAGTCATTTTTCCTATTAGTTTAAACTTTTGTGCCTTTAATCTTGAAGATAAATAAAGAATCGGTAAGAAAAACCAGTCCAAATTTGTAGATCAAAATTGTCTACCCCTGAATTTTGAACCTAAACTCTATACTATTATATAATTCAAATACCAGAGTTCCCGGATACACATTAATCAAATAAAGAATCCATTAATCAAAATATTAAGTGATAAGTTTTAAAATTAGAATAGATTTTAAATTATTAAATAAATTTATATTAGAATAGATTTTAAATTTTGTTCTCTTTTAAATTGTAGACAAGATTGAATTCAAATTATATATTTATTTAGTTTACGGTACTAATTTTGAATAAAATAAGATTTTAAATTATAAATTTGAATGGAATAAAAAAATTAATTCTTACCGTAGTCTACTTTTTGTAATATTTGCATATATCATGGAACTTGCATAGTTTATGGCATGAGAATAAAAAAAAAATTGGGTTGTCTAACAAAAGCTAATAGGTCATATGTCAACGACCCAAATTATTGGACTGCTATATCCATAATTTTCTAATTTTGGGTTGCGAGCTAATTGGTTATTTGCAAATTTGTATGCCGGTTGTCACCTAATCCTTCCTATTTACGTAATACTATGTTATTTGAGCTTTCTATAATCCTTCCAATTCCGCCTAATCCTAACTCCGTAATACTATTTTATTTGAACTTTTCTATAATCCTTCCAATTCAGCCTATTCTTAATTAAAGGTGTAGTCCGGCCAAACTCATTATATATAAAGGGGAAGAAAGGAGAGGAGAAACATCATATCATATTTTCGAGATTTTGAGAGAAGATGGTAACAATGGAAGGTTCCGACTTGCCGAGAGAAATTGTAGAGGTGATCTATTTTCAGTTGACTTCTTTCGTCGACCGCGTAAAGTTCAGATTAGTTTGCAGATGGTGGCTGTCGTTCCTTCCTATCGTAGCCGACTGGTACTCCCCTCCCTATCTTTACTACATTAGAAGTAAAGAAATCTTTTCTATTGCGGAGCATAGGACATACTATCAACTGCTGCAACAACATGATCTTTCCGGGCATGACATCATCTGCTCTTCCAATGGGTGGCTTGTGCTGGTTAATTCCGAAGCCGACGTCTGCATGCTCAACCCTTTCTCCGGTGCACAAGCCGACCTACCGGCCCTCTGGGCTCTCCCGGGCGTAGAAGCGAAACGTTTCGACCCTACTATTGATGCAATGGTGTGGCGTTTGGAAGGACGCGAAGTCAGAGGTGGGAAAAAGCTCTTCAAAAGATTGGTGATCAGCATGTCCGTCTCTCCAAGCATGACATCCATGATTGTGTACAACCAGAAATTGGCATTTGCTGCACCTTACAGCCAATATTGGGATAAGATTACGATCCCACCAGATTTCCCAGAAGACACCTTCAACGACGTCGTCTACCATGACGTAGACGACAAGTTCTATGCAATTAGTCGTGCAGGTGCCACTATATCTGTCTCTCAGCAGGGTGACGTTGAGACGATAGTTCCTTATGACAATATTCTGCCAGGTGACCACCTCATGCCATATCATGGTGTTCCTTATCTAGGACCTAGAATTGTGAGTCTTCCTAGAGATGGTGAGTTGCTGTGCATATTCATTCTATTGATACCATTCCCTAATGGGGACTTAAGAGTATCTTTCGATATCTATAAGCTCGTTAGAGAGAATGGAAAGACGGCATTCTGGATTCGTGCGAAAAGACTCGACGACTGGACTATTTTTTTAGACGGTAATGGTGCATGTGTGCGAGGAGGAGGAGGAACAAATCATAATCTTGGATATAAAAGGAATTGTATCTATTTTAATTTCAACTATGAGAACAGAGTACGACGCACAATTTATAACGGAATCTTTGATATCGCGACGAAGAAAATTCAACCAATACATGATACCAAGCACTGTTTCCGATGTGCTTTATGGATAGAACCACCCAAATATGTTTAGTGGTTTACTTATTCAGAATTAACTTTTTAGTTATTTGTAATCTTTTAATGGTTAGCTTTCTATTTCTATTTCATTTTAAGAAGAATTAAATTCTATATAATAATGGATCTGATTAGAATGTTTTTTTTTTTTGAAATTCCAATGATAATTTTCTTGCTCAATTATATGATCAATGTCTAACATAAGATTCCTCAGTTTTATTGAGGCCTACAAACAATATTATCATAAATGATGACCACTATATCGAGCCATACTAGAGGATTAAGTACCACAGCAGGTTCTAACATCAGATTCCGGCAATGAGTACTATCTACACCCAGATCGATGGGTCAATGATATCACATAAGTTTTGTTAATTTCTTGATCCATAATATCAAACAAATTATGGTATCTTTTTAATATTCTAAATTGGTTCACTCTAATATTTCTATATCTCCAATATTCTATTGGTTATTCAATTATTATTTTAGGATCTGCTCGACAATTATGGAAAGAACGGTTATGAGGTGTTTCTAGAGAATATGTTAAGAGAGGCTCGGTTTTGAGTGGTTTTAAGAAACGGCTTTTAAACCAATACATCGGTTTTGAAAGGCTTTTACAAGAATAAATGAAATAAAATTAATCAAATCGTTCAAAACCCACCGATTTGGAATGTTTATAAAGTCCCCATTTTGGGAGAATTTTGAGCAGACCAAAACCAGTGCCTCATAAAAATTACCAAGCAGGAGTTTTCATAAACGATCAAATTCAAAAATATCCCAAAAATGATAAAAATACCGTTACGAAGCAGACCCGAGAATACGGGTGGTTATTCCATTAAGATTTTAAATAAATTTAAATAATTTAATTAAAACTAATTAAGTTCCTCAAAAAATTTAATGGATTTCGAATGAGATTATACAATTGTCTCCAATATTTTACTCGTTATTCAATTAAGATTTTAAAGAACTCTTTAATCAATAAAGAATTTAAAGAATTTTAAAGAATTGATTTTAAAAGAATTTGATTGAGTTCCTAAAATTTTGCTAACGAAATTTAAAGGACTTAAAAAAAAAATTTCTTTTGCTAGATTTGTATAAAGATTTCGGTAACCAATATTCTATTGATTATTCACTTAAGATTTAAAAAATACTGGTTATTCAATTTTGATTTTAAAGAATTTTAAATAATATATTTTAAACGAGTTTCATTGAGTTCCTAAAATTTTGCTAACGGAATTTAAAGAATTTTTTTTTTTGTTAGATTTGAATATAAAAGATTTCAGTAAATTCTTTTGGTCATAGTTTCATTGAGTTCCTAAAATTTTGCTGAACTTAATTTTTTTGATAGATTTGTATAACGATTTCATTAAAAAAAAATCGACTTTTTTTGGTATATTTGTATAAACATTTCAGTAATTTCTTTTGGATCATATGGATTGGAAATTGGACATACGATCATACAATTGTCTCCAATATTCTACTGGTTATTCAATTAAGATTTAAAAAATACTGGTTATTCAATTAAGATATTTAAAGAATTTTTAAAGAATTGATTTTAAACGAGTTTGATTGAGTTCCTATAATTTTGCTAACATATATCAAAGGACCTAAAAAATTAGGTGGATTTGTATAAAGATTTCAAATTTTTTTTTAATTTTATGGATTCAAAATTGGACATACGATCATCTATATTATTCTATAATCCAAATACCTGGAATATTTGAATTATACAATTTATTAAATTGCTACATAGTTAAATTATATTTATCTAAGGACAATAATGTTATTTATACTCACTAATTTAAAATCAAAAATTTACCGTAAGCTACTCCTTTTCTTTAGGATGCAATATCTCATATCTTTTTCTCTTTTGCTATTTTGAAACTAGCATGCACATATCTCATATTTCTTTTTCTTCCTCTATTTTGATAATTACCAGGTTAACCTGAGAAGCTTTCTTCTCCCATCTATCCTTGAAACTAGCTTTTTTCTTTTCACCTTTTTTTTACAATAGTAAAACATAATTTTATAACTTTTTATCTTTAACTCCTGATTTTGGTTGCTATTTCGACCGAGACAGTTCTCAAGGTCACGATCAGTGAACATGCTATTTTTTTATAGTTTTTTCTACTAATCAATTTTATAGTATTTCACGCAAATTATTTTTGGAATACTTGCAATATTTTGGCGTATGTTCCTCCTTCAATTTTTTCTGTTCTAATTTGGAATATTTAAATTAGAATAGATTATAAATTTTGTTCTATTTTAAATTGTAGATAAGACTGGATTCAAATTATAGATTTAATTACTTTACTGTACTAATTTTGAATATGATAAGATTTTAAATTATAATTCGACTGGAATAAAAAATTTAATTCTTAATTTGATTACAAAATACCACCAAAATAAAAATTTAAAACAATATGAAGATTTGTCTCATGTTAGAAACGAAAGAAAATGTAACATTTAACGAAACAACACTTTTAAAACTAATAAAATTGTAAAAAATTATAAACAAGCTTTTTTCCCCTCTCACCCATTCGTACCTGCTATTCCTTTTTCTATTATTAGTTCTAGGACATGTATATAGGATGGATACCTGACATGGTTCACTCTTGGACCACCGAACCTATTTCTTGCATAGTTGAGACTTGATAGGAGAAGTGGTGACTAGATCCCGTGTGCACCATTTCCTTGGCCAATAGTAACTTATTCTAAGAAGGCGGTCTTGTAGCTTGGGCCCTGGCTGATGGGCACTGCAAACCCCATCGTGAGCCTCGCGGAGAACCTGCTTCGCTTCTGTGTTCGATAGGCATCGCAGAAGAAGGTCGTCATAGGAGCGGCGATATAGTATTTTGGTAGTTGTATCGTAATAGAACCGGAGGAAATGTCTTCTGATGGAAGTGGCTTCCTTTGGGTTCTCGGAGAGAATTTTGTAGACTCCGTAATCGATGAATGGACGTCTTCAGTCTTGTGAGTCAGCGCCCATCTCTATTGAGTATCTTCGGCACACAGAGAGGTTGTTCTTCGGGCAGACCAGTTCCTGACTGATCACGGTGATCAGTTCATGGGTATTGACTGGAACAACGAGAGAGGTTGCGAGTCCGGCTAGGGTATCTGTCTCGATATTTTGCAGCCAAGGGACGTGCTCTATAAATAACCTCTCGAAGGTCGAGATGATGCCAAGCGCGGCTTGGTGGTAAGAAAACAGGTCCTCGTGCCGGACTTTGTACTCACCCCGAACCTGATTGACTATCAGCTTAGAACCGTCGTAGGCTTCCAGGTTGTCACGTCCCTGTCCCAAAATACCAAGGGACTAGCCATGTGGCAATGGCCAGCAACACAACTCCAATAGACAAACCCAATTTAATGGACCCATTAGAGTGTACTTAAGCTGTAAAATAATATAATGGTCTACGATACATGTCACAATCTAATTCTTATCTCATCCACAGAAGGTAAACACAAATCAAATGTCAGAATAATCAAAATAAAATATAATCCAATAACAAGTCTCAATAAAAAGTCTCGGAGAATAACCCGATAATAAGTTTAGTACAGTAATCTAAGAGACAGGAAATAGCGAAACTAGAAACAGAAATAACTGAGTATATAAAGAAATACTCAGGAAAAATCCTCTGGCACCACCTCATCCTCTGCTGCTGGTACTGCTCCAACGTATGCACATCTCCCATATGCCTCAGGGTAAATCTCCTCTGCTATACCTAGGAACATAAACCGGATCCAGGTCCTCAGGGGACATTACAAGGTACACGAATAACTCAAGCCAAATAAATGCAGTATATAAAATAAATATCCATCGGGCAAACTATGTAACCAGCTATGTGATATGCAAGTGAGAGCATCACTAGTACTCGGACTGAGACCACTACAAGCTCTGTGTCGGGGAGCTGGTAGTAGTAATATCACGTAATGGGCCTAGCTCTGATATAGAGGCTACATCACCGCAATAATAAATATATATGTATGTAATCAGCCTGTAGCCTATGTGTCTCTCCCCACCCAATATAATCACACGTCTCATATCCACGATGTCTCATGTCCATAACAGGCAAGATCATGACCTCTAGCTAGTACAGCGAGTCATAATAATATCTATATATATATATGCAAGATCTATGTCACGGATCCTGTAAGCCTATACAGAATCACCATGAATAACTCAGGAATGATTCTGTCTCATGAATAGTATTAAGTGTCCTATGGTATGACGTACTTGATAAAGCAAGCATAAAAATATAGGATCGTAATATTAACTCTCTAAGTGACGTTACACGACTCTGCGTACGGTGTCGACACCCAATATTATTCGGACGTTAAACAACGTCTTCCGGTCCTAGGTTGAATATGCACATCTCAAGAGTATATATATATATATATATATATATATATATATATATATAGAACTCAAGCTAATAATATAACAGGAACTACTGCAAGTTTGGCAAGGTATACTTGCCTGGAGTTTAAAATCCAACAGTTACTTCAATAACAGCAAAATCTTCAGGAATGCCTCTGGTTGCTGAAACAAATATTACCATCACTCTCAGAATACATGAAATAGCTAGAGTTGACTACCCATAAGTCCAATTTGGATACAGGGACAGAATTGACAGTTTCTGGTCAATGTGGGGTCCACCTATGGCCCACTTCGTAAATGTACCAGAGACAAAGTTCTCCAAATTTATCAAACTTAGGGTCTAAAAGTCAAGAACCACGATATGAACCCAACGGAACATTCAGAACTGTATTCTAATGAGCCGATCACAAAATTGTCCGTCAAGTAGAGCCGTGGGGCCCACGAAATGGGGTTTTGTCAACGTTCTCAGAATTGAACCAAACTTGGGTCACAGGACCAGCGTAATGCTACAAATCTGATGACATAAGTTTTGTTATGAAACAACAAACACACACAAAGTTACAATAAGTTTTAGAACATGCCCGATACGGTGCATTTTTGACGAATACACGTTGATTTCGGTGTTCACACACATCCAAATCAACTTTCACAAAATTTTACACGTCCGCATTGACGATATGCACCTTTTGGTGTAATTCACACACGACGAATTTGCCTCATTTAGCATGACGCACCCAGTTTTGGGAAATTTGGGTTTTAAAAACCAAATTTTTTGGTCAACTTCACCCACGAATAAATCACAGTACACAACAAATCAAAATAAACTAATTATAGGATTTTAATCTCGGTTATGTTGTCTAATTTACTTTTCAAACAGAATTTAGAAGTATTAACCATGTTAGGAGAAAAATGGTCGTGAACATAAGGGTTCGGGACAGTTTCCAGAACCAAAAAATATTTTTTTTCTGTTTTGCGTCATAATTTATGACCGACACAGGACGCGATACCCTGAACTAATTATACAAGGTTTGAGAGGGTCACGTAGTCTTCGCATAGGATTCGACAGAATGAAATTTGGATCAATATACACAGGGAGATACGAGACTGGAAAGATGGGTACCTCGCTGCTGTTCTTGACATGGGCGATTTTGTGGTGACTTCGCGGGCGGCGTGCGACGGCGTGCGGCGGTCGTCGGTGGCCGGTAGTGGTCATGGGAGGTTGGGGGAGCTGCGGGGTGATCATAGGGTGTGTACAAGTGAGGTATGAGGTGGTTTATGGAGAAGAGGGGGTGGTCGCGAGGGGGTGTCCGCGGGAACTGGGGGTGGGGGAGTCGTGGGTGTGCGGGAGGGGATTTTTAGTTACTATGTATTAGTGTTAGCAGGTCGGGTCGAGTTGGGTCAGGTACGGGTCGGGTAAGATCCGACCCATTAGGGTGGGTTGGGTTCAGTTTGGATTGGTTCAGTTCGGTTTGGTTCAGTTCAAACTGGTTCGGTCTGGTTCATCCAAAAATAATATTTTTAGCTAATTAAAAATAGTTTTTGAGCCCAATAAATTTCAGAAAAATTACACAACATCTAATTAATAATTATACACTCAAAAATATAATTTTTGCAATATTTTAATATTTAATATAATACACAAAAATATTAACCCTTTGAAGGAGATTTAATTTAAATAATTAAAAATTATAGAAAAATTTCAAAAAATTATTTTTAACTTTAAAATAATTTGGGTGTTTACACAGGTGGTCAACTCCCACTTGTTTAGCGAGTTGAAGTCCAATGATGAGAGCGTTGTACTCTGTCACATTGTTGGAGCATGGCTCAATGAGGGAGTAGGCGCGATTGATAACCAGATCATATGGAGAGATTAACACTATCCCGACTCTAGCGACGATGTCGCCTTTGTTCTCGAAGCACCGTCGAAAAAAATTTGCCAAACGGTTTCTACGTTCGTCACAGTGTTGGATTCTGCGACTTCATCGCTGATCTTCTCGTAGAGTTTCAAAGTTTCTGGCACCGGGTGGGCTACAAGGAAATATGCCAACGCCTGACCTTTGACCGCCTTTTGTTGTACGAACATCATGTTTAATGGTGACAACAATATTGCCCAGGTAGATAGGCGAGAGTTGAGCACCCCAGGTTTGGTCATGAGGACCCTGAGGGGGTTGACCCGAGGGATCATATAGATCGTTTGTCCTGCCAAATAATGCCGAGTCTTCTGGATAGCGAATACAAGAGCAAGGCATTCCTTCTAAATGGGGGTGTACCTATGCTTCGCACCAACTATCATCCGGCTAAGATAATAGATGGCCTGCTCGTGGCCTGCATCACTATTCTGGGCTAATAAAGCACCGAGGGAGTGGTCCATCGCACGTACATAGAGTAAGAAAGGCTTCCCCACGACTGGGGCTACCAGCATTGGAGGGTTTGATAGGTATTCCTTGATGTTGTCAAAGGCGCATTTGCATTCTTCGTTCCAAACAAAAGAGACTCCCTTCCTCAAAAGCTCAGTGAACGGCCAACAACGGCCAGAGAGGTTTGATATGAACCTCTTGATGTTGGCATGTCTTTCTTGAAGGCCATAAAGTTCTCTGAGGTTCTTCGGCGGAAACATTGTAACCCCCCTGATTTTTCAAGAATTTTTAATTTGGATTTTTCATAATATTTTATAATTTTCTGGGATTTTTTTAATTAAAACTAAGGTATTTTGAATTTAAATAATTTTTAATTACTGTTAATTAATATTAAAATATTATGAAAATAATATTTTATGGTGTAAAATGAAAAACTAGACATAGGGTAATTTCCCAGAAATTTATTGGACTCCGGAAGCCTTTTTAAAGCCCTAAAAACCAAGTTGTAATTAACCCTAATTAAACCCTAAAAATAAACCCGGTTTATTTTGAAATAAACCAAACCAAACCAACCCAGACCCGGTTCAACCGAACCGAACCCAGCCCTTAGTGGGTCGGGTCGGATCTAAACCTGACCCGAAACCCGCATACCTAAACCCGCACCCTAGCCTTAGCGGATCGGGCCGGATCCGCCGCCCGACCCGCTAACCCGACCTGAAACCCTAACCGAAACCCTAAACCTATCCGAAAACACTGTTTCGGCCGCCTATTTAATGCCTCAAATTCCGTGCCTCGCTGTCGCCGCAACCCTAGTCATCTCTCTCCTCCTCCGCCTGCAGCGACCGCTCCCTCGCCTGAACCCTAGCGTCGACGACCCTCGTCGATCCCCCATCTCATCCCGCAGCCCCACATCGTTGAACCCCCCCACAGCCGCCTGCCGGAACCCTAGCTCCGCCTACCCTATCTCCTCCGCCTGAACCCTAATCTTCTCCACCACCTTCCTCCGCCTCAGCCATCCTCCGCCCCTCTCCTCACCATCTTCTCCGACGCCCTAGTCGTCCTCCTCCCTCATCTTCCTCCCCGACGATCCTGTAGAAGCATGAAAAATACGCTGGAACGATCTACGCAGCATCTTGATACAGTGCAGCGTAAGCAGAGGCCTTCGGAGCCATCCAACATAAAATATGGTTCTTCATCGCCTCCATGGCGTAAAACCCAATCGCTCTCAAAGCAGCGTTAAAAGCGTACGAGGAACGCTTCGTCTTCCCCGAAATAAACCTGTCAAAGTCACGCGGTGAACCTGGCCTCTGACTCCTGACAAAAAAGTGCTGTACGGCTACCCAGACGACGGCTGGAAACGATGGCAGACCCCTCGGGACGTACCCACAGTATGATGGCAAATCTCTGCATTTAATGCAGAGGATTTGGTTAAAATATCACCAAACCGTCGTTTACCAAAGTCCCTCCAGCGTAAACCGCTCTTTCGCGTACAAGGGAATACGCTGCCTTGCTTTACACAGGCAAACATGAGCTGTTTTGCGCTCCGCGGTAAGACAAACCACTGCCACGTCAAAAGCTGCACTCTGTACGGGGCTCGAGGCACGTCTCTACGTCTAATTACACAGAGCAGTGACAGTTTCCCTCAAGGCACGTCTCTGCGACGGATGCACAGAAGGGCTGCAGACCTTCAAAACACGTCTCCGCATTTAATGCATAAGATGATGACAAATCTCTGTAGAAGATTTGATTATATCTTCGAAAGCCGTAATTTCGGCTAAGACGTCAAACATCAACACTTCGGCACGGTACGCAGTGGCTTCTACGCCCGCTCAGGATCAGTGCTCCCTCGGCTTCCAACGCCCTCTCAGTCTCTACGACCATTCGGCTTCTATGCCTGTTCGGCTTCTATGCCCATTCGGCTTCTATGCCTGTTCGGCTTCTATGCCCCTTCGGCTTCTACGCCTGTTCGGCTTCTATGTCTATTTCGGCTTCTACGCCAAGGTGACAGTCACTTGGCTTTTACGCCAACCTCTGCTACACAAGGGATACCTACCTGCGTGGCTTCTAAGCCGTGATCTTCGTAGCAGATATACGTGTTTTGTCCCCTTAGTTGGACACGCGTCACATGCTCACTCAAAAGGTCATTTACACGCAGGCATTAGTTATTTTAAACCATTGTATAAAAGGGTGCTGTACTGTCCAATCCTCGGTTGTTACACCGACGGAGTGGTCACTGTCACCAAAACTCTATAAATAGAGACCCCTATCAATGGGGAAAAAGGTCGAAAAATTGGTCAAGAAAACCAGTACAAGATCAAAGGTCGAACAATTGAAGATCGAGCAAGGAGAGAAGAGATCGAGAGAGAGAGAGGAACCTGGAGCTCAGGCAAAGGATAGGGATCAGGCGACCAGGGCATCGTGCATCCACCCTTTTCTGCAACCTCCGAGGCTGCATCCTGTCTTCCACGGCACTTATTCAACATCGTGTAGTCCAAGGGCTAAAGTGATCGACCGCAGATCAGACACCTATAGCAATTCATACCCAGATTAAATAAATTGTACTCCCACATCCTCGTATAGGATTACATTGTACAAGTTCGTTTGTAAACAAAAGGACGCGGGTCTCTTATAAACCCCGTCATTGAAATACACTTTCATTCTTTCGTTTAATACCACAAACAAGATGGCGACTCTGCTGGGGACGTCTTTCTCTTCTGACGAGGAAGTAATTTCTCAACACGATGCGGTATCTGTAGGAACCGTGAAGAAGACACTGGTCGTTCAGTTCGACCAGTCTGCCTACGAAGACATGCTTCGGACTGGGGGTAGCTCTCACTCTCTTTCCGTCCAAGACAGCAGGAAGCTACGCAAAGTGTGGATGCCCAAGACATCCTCCGCCGTTCCTGTGGACTCTCCGATCTCTCCGATCTCTCCGACCAATGAGGTGGTAGCATCGCTCCCTCCGTGCCCCGCACGTAAAATTCAGTATCCCGCTACGCGCGGTACAGACAAAACTTCTGGCAAAGCCTCAGCGCTAATCCAGGAGTATCCTCTGCGCTATACGCACAGAAATCAGTCTCCCGCTACGCGCGGTACAGACAAAGCTTCTGGCAAAGCCTCAGCGCTGACCCAGGAGTATCCACTGCGCTCTACGCGCAGAAATCAGTCTCCCGCTACGCGCGGTACAGACAAAACTTCTGGCAAAGCCTCAGAGCTAACCAAGGAGTATCCACTGCGTTATACGCGCAGGAATCAGTCTCCCGCTACGCGCGGTACAGACAAAACCTCTGATGGCGCCTCAACACCAAATCAGAAGTACAGATCGCGCTCTACGACATCTGACCTTTACGGTGAACCAGATGAGCGCTGCGATCTCCGCAAGGGAAAGCAGGCGGGTGAATATTCAACTACTGGGCCTTTACGCCAACAAAAGAATGATCTGCCTACTCTCCGGATTACGCGAGAAGCTAATGGCTAACTGAGGGCCTCTCCAGCCTCACGCTAGACTAAGCGGACCTCCAGATTATGCCAGGCACGGTCCCTCGGCGTAAAACAAACTCAGACGGCGGAAAGAAACCCTCCTGACCTACGCGAGTATCGAATCAAGAGGCGTAAAGAAAGGGGACCTTCCAACATGTCTATTTCGCCTCCTGGCGAACACTATTGTAATATTCATAAAGTTGTGATTAATTGCTGCTGTTCCAAGGCGAAACGATCGGTTTTCGACCGGTTGAGCTACTCGCTGTCTTTCCAGGAAGGGGAACCCGCGCATGCGTCTGTGAACATGGCTTCACACATACCTAGAGGAGGGTCGAGCTCAAGACGTCATCCTTCTAGACCTCCGAGCCGAAGGAGGTTTAGTAAGCCCCTCAGAGACGTTGAAGCCGGGGTATTCCAAAACACTCGCGTAAGGTCACAACAACCAGCGTCATCTTCTTCTGATTCCGACGCCGAAGGTCGCCAAATTCCCGAATCAAAGGCAGAAAGTATGGAGTCGACTTCTATAACGACCTATACTAATCCCTCAATGACCCCCAGGGAAATGGGAGCTTACGCCATTGAAGATGAGCGCGAGGAAGCTTCGCCATCAGGGAACGCGGAACGCATCACTATACTGGAGACACCTCTGAAACAAGTGCAATCCGTAATGGAAAACATGCACCGGATGATGCTCGCTCAGCACGCAACTACCATGGCTCAAGCGTCGGTCCCGCCAACTCAGATATGCGCGGGGGTGGACTCACCACCACCCAACCCAAGCCAAGAGCCTATGCTGGATCAAGAGTCAACGGTTTCTCCGCTTCCTCACCTAGAAAATGCCCTACCTCCCGCTGGAGCTACAATACAACTGACTCTGCACCACTCAGTAGCCCCGCTTTCGACTGAGAATCTGATGCAGGCAGTACGAGAGTTGAAAGCCCAGTTCGACGCCTTGAAGCACAAAGATCAGCTCAAGAAACTGGGAATCAACCAGCCCTACCCAGCTGTCTGGGAGGAAGTCCCTTTCCCTCCGAGATACAAACCTCAGACTATGGCTCTGTTCGAGGGAAAAACATCACCAAGTCAGTACATGAACTATTTCAGTATGATGACGGTGTTGCTACAAGGGAACGATGCCCTCCTCACTCGGGTGTTCAAAGGCTGTCTCTCAGGAGTAGCCTACCAGTGGTACCGTAGCTTGGCGGACAACTGCATTACTTCCTTCGAGGACTTCAAAGCTCTGTTCTTCACATGATTCTACGAGGGAGGAATGGACATGTCTATGTCCTCCCTCATCGAAGTCAAACAGAAGGAAAAGGAGGACGTTCGCATCTTCATCGAACGCTTTCGTCAGGCCACTTTACAGATGCCTCCAGGAGTTCCAGACTCTGCATTGGTGGACATTTGCAGGAAAAATCTCCTTCCCGTGGTCTCGGTGTTCACAGGACCATATCAGTTCCATGATTGGCTCTCATTCATCATCTCGGCAGTAGCCGCTGAAGATAACAGTTGCAAGGCGCGCGACAATGGCATCATGATCTCCGCCTCTGACAGAGGCAAGAGGTCATCTCCCAGCAATGACCATCCTCGTGGTCTCAAAGGGAAAGAAGCCCTGGCTATCAACACGGCCAGACCAAAGATTGCGGCAACCACGCAAGCAAAACCAGGGACTTCTGGGCCCGTCGAAGTCTACTCTTTCGACGACGACGATATCCCAAGTATCTTTGAGTATCTCGTCAAAAGTGGCAAGATCACCCTCCCGGAGCTAAGGCGGCCCCAGGAAGTTGGCAATACCGACGACCCCAAATACTGCGTCTTCCACAGATACGTACACCACCCGACAAAGATGTGCTATGTATTAAAACGGAAGATCCAGGGATTAATTGACGATAAGGCCATCACTCTGTACAACACCGAGAAGACGATCGCGGCCAACATGGTCTCTCTGCAGTTTGGCAATCTGCCTCCCCAAAAGGTCCCTAATGGTGTTGCACCTATATCCCGGACAATGATGAACATCGTTAACCTCCCCCCGGCTAGGGGTCAAAATCATAACCTGGTGCCCCTAACTACCCGGCAGGGCGAGATTATGTGGGTTCACCCGAATTTGGTGCCAGAGCTCGAGAGGGAGACCAAGGCAACCAAGCCTACCTCCAAGAAGAGTCCCAAATACAGATCATGCCACATGATCACAACTTCTTCTGCATCAGACGAAGACGAGGTACTTGTCGCAACCCGTTCAGGGAGGTCCTACCTCGACGACAACGGAGCAAATCAGGAAGGCGCGCCAACTGACGTTCCAGCTACCAAACCTTCAGAGCAAGGTCTCGTCGTGCCAAACGTCAGCCCTGCGAAACCTACTCCGACGAAAAAGGAAAAGCAGAAAGAAATACGCTTCGACAAACCTGTGAAAAACATTCCAAGCAAAGGTTTAGAGAAGCCATACAAATTTGACATCCTGGCCCAGCTAGCCAATACGTCAGCCAGGTTGTCCATCTTTGAGCTACTCAGGCTCTCCCCCGATACTCGTCTAGCCCTGAGTGAAGCGCTGATACAGGCAGAGGCGTACTTGACCCAACTCAAGTCCCCCGACGAGGAACCAATGGCATGTCCTCAGTGCCACAGCGTAATGGAGGTGGTCCCAAATATCACCTTCACTCAAGACGACATGCTGTTAAAACATAACAGACATGACAGGCCCCTCTATTACATCGGGTATGTCGGTTCCATAGAAGTCGATCGGATTCACATAGATCCGGGATCGTCGATCAGCATCATCCCGCACGGTCTGCTCAGGCCACTGAGAATTCCCACCAGCGAACTGGCTTATACTACCACTACAATCATGGATTTCAACGCTGGAAAAAGTAAGCCATTGGGGAAAATTTGCTTGAGAATCCAGATCGACAACCTTAGATCGGTGGCCACATGTTACGTCATCGATTCAGAGGTGTCCTACAACATTTTGCTAGGGAGACCGTGGATTTACGACCACAACATCGTTCCTTCAACCCTACATCAATGCCTTAAATATGTAGACGCACAAGGAACAGTACAGACGGAGGTGGCTGACCTAAACCCGTTCAAAGGAATAGAGTCGTACTACTCCGACGCCGTATTGTACTCCCAGGATCACGTGGAAGAAGGGTCAGGCGAGACAAAGGAGGAATCCCACCGGGAGCCAGAAGAGCCCTCTGCCACACTGCCGCTGTCTATTAAAGTGAAAGGACGAACCACTCGTCCGAAAGCCAAAGAACCTTTGGCTATCCACCTGGACAAGACCAAGACAGGAGAAGGGGGTGATCCTCTAGTGATCACTTTGAACCGAAAACCTCCACCCTTGGTCATCAACCTTCGACGCAACAGGCAGTCAACTGGTGTAAAGGCGACCAGGAGTGAAATTCCAGATGATAATAAACATCCTCTTTTCCAGTATATTTATGCTCGAGCTCCAAAACAAGGACCCACTCCACATGACGAGGTAGAACCCATAGCGCAAAAATTCTTGAAAGCTATGAGCTCCTACCGCCCATATGTCTGGGAAGTAGCATCGCCATCCAACGTCGTCACGACATACAGGCCACATGAGGATTCTGTCTTCATCGTCCCACCTACCGGCAGCAGTCGACACTCAATAGTCTTCGGTCGCATGCGGAATCAACCGATCGCCCAAGAAGATCCCTTCGACGACGACACCGGGAAAGTACAGATTTGCCGTTATAGCCCGCAAGCGCTAAAGATCATGCAAAACATGGGCTACGACTTGAAACGGAAGCCAGGCCTCAACTACGGAAGAGGTAGACGAACGCCGCCGTACGGCAACACCCGCAATCGACAAACTCATCTCGGGTTAGGGTATGCCACCTCCCTCGCGGCTTCCGAGCCAAAAGAGGACCCCTCTTCCTCTTCCCGGAATAGCTCATCGCCCTCCAACTCGCCAGATGCTCTCAAAAAATCACTATCAGTGAATATGGTGATGACAAGTCCCTCAGAAGCCGAGGAGCAGGATACGGAGCCATTCGAGGATGACCCCTGGGCTCAACAAATGGATATGCAGTAGGAATTCCGCTTCGAGCAGAGAGAACCTCCCACCAAGGACGAAGTCATCCAGATCGATGTTGGGGGTGAGCTCTCACCAAAGCCAATATTTGTCAGTAACAATCTTCCCCCACCTGAAAGGGAAGAAGTTATACAGCTGATAAAGGAGTATATTGACATCTTTGCGTGGGATTATGAGGACATACCAGGCCTAGACCCGAAGGTAGCTACTCATAAGCTCAATATACTAACCGATTCAAAGCCGGTAAAGCAGCACCAACGACGGTTTCGCCCCGACATGATGGACGCCATCGAGGCTGAAGTCAAGAAGTTGATAACCTGCGGTTTCATCCGGGAGGAACAACACCCCGACTGGGTCACTAACGTGGTCCCAGTCATGAAGAAAAATGAGAAGGTACGCATCTGCATCGACTACCGAGATCTGAATGCGGCCTGTCCCAAAGATGAATTCCCTCTTCCCATCACGGACATCATGATCGACAACACCTGCGGCTTCGAACGCATGTCTTTCATGGACGGATTCTCAGGATACAATCAGATCAAGATGCATCCTGAAGACGAGAAGCACACTGCCTTCCGGACACCGCTGGGGGTATAATGCTATACGGTCATGCCCTTCGGATTAAAGAACGCTGGGACTACATACCAATGGGCTATGAGTAACATATTCCGTAGGCATTTACGCAAAACAGTAGAATGTTACGTAGACGACATAGCTGTCAAAAGTTGCCTCAAAGGCGATCACACCAGAGACCTGAGGGCGGTATTCAAATTAATGCGCCAGCATCAACTCAAGATGAACCCTACAAAGTCCTTTCTGGGTGTATCCAGCGGCAAATTTCTGGGATTTGTCATTACCACCAAAGGCATCGAAGTAGACCCTGACAAAGTCCAAGCAATCACGGCAATGCGACCGCCCCGTAATCTGAGGGAACTCAGGGGGTTCCAAGGACGTCTGGCTTATATCCGGCGATTCATATCCAACCTCTCGGGGAAATGTCAGCCCTTCTCTCATCTCATGAAGAAAGGCGTATCCTTCATATGATACGAAACCTGTCAGCAAGCGTTCGAGGATATCAAACGCTACCTAACCAGTCCGCCAGTTCTGGTGCCTCCCGTCATGGGGAAACCATTCTTGCTATACGTTCGGGCAATGGATCATTCGCTAGGGGCTCTCCTCGCACAAAAAAATGATGTGGGTCATGAACAGGCTATCTACTATCCCAGCAGGATGATGGTCGGGGTCGAGCACCGGTACAACCCAATGGAGAAGGAATGCTTGGCTCTGATGTTCGCTGTCCAGAAAATACGGCACTATGTCACCGGCCAGACTATTCATATCATCTCCAGGATCAACCCTCTCCGAGTGCTGATGAGCAAGCCAAGTGCCCTCAACTCCCGACTCGTAACTTGGGCGATGCTGCTAACACCATACAACATGGTATACATCCCACAGAAGTCCATCAAAGGCCAAGCACTGGCCGACTTTCTAGCGGCTCATCCGATCCCGGAGACCTCCAAGCTATACGAAGACATCCCTGATGAAGTCGCAGAATGTAACTTCGCAAGAAAAAGTGACTTATGGCAACTGTTCTTTGATGGCGCCTCCAGAACCGGTCCTAAAGGAAACATCGTTTCAGGAGTGGGAGTCGTCCTAGTTACCCCGGATCAACTCGTCATCTACCGAGCATACTCTCTTAGCGAGCCCTGCTCCAACAACGTGGCGGAATACAACGCTCTACTAATTGGGCTCCAAGTTGCTACAGAACTGGGGGTAGAATCCCTGGAAGCTTTCGGTGATTTTCTGCTCATCGTCAATCAAGTCAGGGGAATATACGAAGTCCGTAATCCAGACCTCGTCCCCTATCACCGGGCGACAATCGAGATAGCCATGACGTTCAAAGTGTTCTTCCTGGAACACGTACCTCGATCTCAGAATCTGGAAGCTGACGCCCTGGCCAGCCTAGCTGCAGACTTAGCTACTCCTATAAGAAGGCAAGATTCGGTAGTCCTTCTTAACAGAGACTTATTCTGTGTGAAGAACAGCTGTCACATAGAACGCAGCTACGCTATAAACACCGATCCTCCTACAAGAGATTGGACACGTCCTTTCATAGATTTCGTGGCATACGAAATCTTACCGGAGGACCCCAAGGAAGCAGTATCCGTCAAGAGACGATCGCTACGCTTCTACTTCGATGCATCTTCACAATGCCTGTATCGTCGGACCTACGACGGACTGCTGTTGAGGTGTCTCTCTGGCGCCGAAGCACAGCAGATTATCCGTGAAGCTCACGATGGCGTATGCGAAGCGCATTAACCCAGGCCTAAGCTACAGGATCGCATCAGGAGAATGGGCTATTACTGGTCGACCATGATCGCAGATGCAATACAGTATGCAAAGCATTGCAGAGCCTGTCAGGTTCATGCGGACTTCATACATCAACCATCGGAACATCTATATCCTACGGTCGCATCCTGGCCTTTCGAAGCATGGGGAATGGATATCATCGGTCCTATTCACCCATCTTCTTCCAGGGGTCACCAGTTCATACTGGCCATCACAGATTACTTTTCCAAATGGGCCAAAGCAATCCCTCTCACTGAGGTAAAAGCATCCAACGTGGTCAGCTTCATCAAACATCACGTCATCTATCGCTTCGGGGTACCCCGGAGGATAATTCACGACAATGGGCCCCAGTTCATCAGCGAAGCGTTTCATCGATTTTGCGATAAAAATCGGATACACAATATTGCCTCCACGGCGTACTATCCAGCTGCTAATGGTCTGGCGGAAGCCTTCAACAAAACTATTATCAAACTCTTGAAGAAGTTTGTCTCTTCAAACAAGAGAGACTGGAATGAAAAGCTGGGCGAATGCCTCTGGGCATACCGCACGACGGTTCGAACGCCGACGGGTTGTACCCCATTCTCGCTGGTCTACGGGAGCGAAGCAGTTCTTCCCATTGAAATCCAGATCCCGTCACTCAGAATAGCCGTGGCTAACGAACTAACTCAAGAAAAGAATAACCTTTTAAGGCTTCAGGAGCTAGAAGGATTAGACGAGAAACGCCTCCAAGCTCAACAGCGCATCGCGCTCTACCAAGCACGTATTTCCAGGGCTTTTAACCATAAAGTAAAGGAAAGGGTGTTCAAGGTCGGCGAGCTAGTTCTAGCAGTAAGAAGGCCGATGATTTTAACTCACAGAAGTAAAGGCAAATTCCAGCCCAAGTGGGAAGGCCCTTATGTGATCGAGACAACGTTCTCGAACGGCGCCTACAGGATAGCCCAGCCTAACGGGGACCTCTTAATGGCTCCCATCAACGGCAAATTCCTGAAAAGATACTACGCTTAATTCCCCCCTGCCCAGGTGGAACATAGCAAGAATCTCAATTCTGACAAAGCTGCTCCAAGAAAAGAAACTAGTTAGGTCATATCCTATCATGTCCGTACGACCTCTGAATAGATATATCCTACTAAAGAGGTTTATCGAGAGTCGCTTTTATTCAGTCCCAGAAGGAGGCAAAAATTACATAGGGAGAGATACATCAAGATGGCGGAGTAATCAGATCACGAATCTGCCGCTCCAGTGCAGCCATCCTCTCATTCCTAAGGTCCAAGGCATCGACGCGAGCCCGCTCCAGCTGTGCCTCGGGGGTATGCGTAAGAGTCAGATTAGCCCTTGCCCGAAGACAGCCCGCACGGGCAGCTTCCGCACGGTCCAGATCCCGTCGCGCTTCACTCAGTCGACCGGTCGCTACCTCTGAACCTGCCAACGACTGGGAAGCCCACTCCTCTGCCCAAACAAGTTCTTCCTGTAATCCCCTGATTTTCAAAATTTGATAAATTGGGATTTTTCTGAATTTTCTGGAATTTTCTTGGAATTTTCTGTAATTTAAATCTGGTGTTTTAATTTTTAAAGGATTTTTTTATATTACTAAATAATATTAAAATATTATAAAAATAATATTTTATGGTGTAAAATGAAAATCTGGACATAGGATATTTTTCCGGGAATTTATTGGATCCCGAAAGCAGTTTAAAAGCCTTAAAAACTATTGTTTTATATAAACCAAATTAAACCAAAATAAAAACCCGGTTTAATTGTAATGAACCAAACCGAACCCAATACTGAGCCGACCGGACCGGACCACTCATTAGCGGGTCGGGCCGGGTCTGCCCAAACCCGACCCGTCGGACTCGACCCGACCCGGGTGCTACAGTACCCATCTCTCACCCGACTCTGCCGCTTCCGCTCCGCCGGCCGCACTCGCCGCCGCCGTCCGCCGCGTAACGCCAGCGCCGCTCCGGCTACCCGCAACGTCCGCCGCTTGCCCTCCGCCGCTTCCTCTTCATCTCCCTAACCCCCGGCGGCCGTCCTCCTCCCTCTTCTGCTATATAATCCTTCCCCTGACCTCCGGCTGCCCCTCCCGACGCCTAGCGCCTCCGCCCGGAACCCTAGCCCCTTCCCGCTGCTTCCTCCGCCTTCTCCGACGGACCCTACGGCCACCTCGCTGTCGCCTCCGACCTCGACGACAACCCCTCAGCGCTGCCCTCCTTCCTGAGCTCCCGCCGACGACCTCGTCGGCTCCTCCGCCCGCAGGCCGCCCCACCAGCACAGCCGTCCCCGCTGCCAGAAACTCCTCGCCTCCCCTCCAGTGCAGCACCCCAGCTCCGCCCTGCCTCGTCGCCGACGATCCGCCTCCTCAGCCTCCTCCACCATGCTAGCTCTGGCCTGCTCCGCCGACTACGACGACCAGAACCCTAAACCCTAGAACAGTTGGACACAGCACAGTGCTGTGTCGGCGTGTC
This sequence comes from Iris macrosiphon, assembly GCA_036927795.1. Classification (NCBI taxonomy): domain Eukaryota; kingdom Viridiplantae; phylum Streptophyta; class Magnoliopsida; order Asparagales; family Iridaceae; genus Iris; species Iris macrosiphon. The sequence goes on from JAYESA010000005.1 coordinate 193,495,564, forward strand.
GTGTCGTGTCGACACGGACACAAAATTCTCAATTTTTCAGCCCAGTTCAGGTACCCGTAACTTTTTGCTCGTAGCTCGGATTTCGATTCCGTAAATTGTATCGCGTAGCCTGTATGACCCTCTCGGTGCTTGGACAAACCGCTCGGGACATCGCGTCCTGTGGTGATCGCACACCGCAATCCAAAAACAGGAAAACCAATGCCCTATTTCACCCCGGAATCGAGTACGCCCCGCCAAACGGGACGACTTGGTCGCACGCGGTCTTCACCGATACGTGCGCGTCGTTGATACGGACGTGCAGGATTTTGCAGAAGCTGATTCGGATGTGCGTGCACACCGAAATCAGTGCGTATCCGCGAACACCGTCCCGTATTCGACCTTTCTAAATCTCGCTGTAACTTAGTGTACACACGTCGGATCGAGACGAAACTTGCGCCATCGGACTCGTAGCAATACGCTGGTCCTGTGAGCCAAGTTTGGTTCGATTCTGAGAACGTTGACAAAATTGTGTGTCGTGGGCCCCACGGGCTCCACCCGACGGGCGATTTTGAGAACGGCTCATCGGAATCCAATTCTGAAAGTTTCGTTGGGTTCGTATCATCATTCCTGACCTGTTGACACTAAGTTGGTTTGTTTTTGAGATCTTTGACCCTGACGCATTTTTCGGTGCAAAGCGGCCCACATCTGGACCCTGCATTGACCCGAAAATGACATTTTTGTCCTTGTCTCCAAATTGGACTCAAGGACAGACATTCCTAGCTGATTGATATTTTCTGGATCTGATGGTGATGTCTGTTTCAGCAACCGGAGTACTGCCTGGAAATCCAGCTATTGCCAGAGCTACAATAGGAGACAAAACCCCAGGCAAGTATACCTTGCCAAATCCTGCAGTTTTGATACTTATCTCCTGGATTTATTTTCATTGTCTTGCAAGATAGTTGTACAATATTTGCATGTTTCTCTTTGCAATTGTTACTTTCTTATAGTTCTTGATGCTTGTTGATTTATTCCTGCTGCTCTAGTTTTATTTCCTCGTTTTGCGTGCATGTACATTATTTGCACTTTCCTTGGATCACTACTTGTTCCATAGACATATTGTGATGGTATATGTTTACTCTATATTCCTGGAGTTGACTTGACTGATTTCTTAGTTCCTAGATGATTGTTATTGGGCATTGACTACACTTGAGCAAATCTCGATTGTGAGTACCCATTGTACTGCAATAGAGAATTGTTCATTTGACTACCTCCTTCGTGAGCTCCCGTTGGGCTACGAAAGAGCCATACTATAGACTGTGAGTCCCTGTTGGACTACTTTCTATAGGATCGTGATCTCCCATTGAGATGCGGTTACCCCGATTGCTTGTAGTCATGTTTGATAGCATCACTGGCATGCCACTGTCTTAGATATAGTGATTTCTTGTGTCTTATTTGCTTGTGTTTACTTTCTTCTCTATCTTGCATGTAATTTACTGTATTTTGGCTCGTATTCTTTTGTATCTTGCTATGTCCCCTGAGGACCTGGTTTTGTTCTCCAGATTTAGCAAACGAGGAGTACCGCAGCTTACGGACCGACACCAGACAAGAGTTTTGATTGCAGTTGATGGCCCTGCTTCTTAGTTACTGTCTAGCATGTTTTAGTATCTCTTTCTTGTCTTTATTTTCTTGTTTGTCGGTAGTGGATTTGTCTCCACCCGACTTAGTATTATTTCTTGATGGATATTCGTCAGTAACTTTACTTTCAGCATTTAATTCAGTTTTGTTCTAGTTCATGATGTTCTATGGATGAGATTAGTAAACCCTGACTATTATAATACAGCTTAAGTACACTCCGATGGATCCATTAAATTGGGTTTGTCCATCGGTGTGTGCTGCTGGCCATTATCGCGCGTCCAGTCCCTCGTTATTTTGGGACTGGGGCGTGACATGGTCTTTGTGGTGGCCCATGCAGGTCAACGACTAAATTGTTCGGTTTCAACTTAGGAACCGAACAGGCCTGCAAATAAGAATAGGATAAGTTTTAAGATCTCATCCACTTGCTTGAAACGTTCTTGATATCTATATCGGATTCGAATCAATATGTTGAATTGCATCCTGCCTTGATTCCTGAGCACCTCTCATTGTTTATTTTGGTTGCAGTGTTATAGATTCACGAACAAACGACGAGACTCCTGCAATATCACCACGAGATATTAAGGTAACCAACGAAGATGAAGCGACACCAGTTGATGAAGGACGATCAGCTCAACGAGCAAGTCATCATGCCACGAGAATCCAGCAAGATAACATTCCACCATCGACGCAATTGCCCGTAATTCCACCAGGGCAGGCCATGGACGGGCAGCAGATGTTTCAAATGATCTATGCAATAATGCAAGCTCAACAAGAGGCTTGGAGTCGCAGCTTAGTAACCGTACTAGAGCAGGCACGACGGCCAACAACGGGTTCTATCGCCGATTTTTGCCAGCTGAAGCCCCGTACCTTCTCAGGAAAAGAGGAGCCCACAGAAGTTCATGAGTGGCTCACCAACACACAACATCAATTAGAAGCAACTAAACTTCCAAGGGAACGTTGGATGACTGCCGTCAGAATGCAGTTGACGGACAATGCTCATCATTGGTGGCTATCTGAAGAGACCCGGCTTGGACCAGACCGAGTCGCTTGGGAAGAGTTCTCTAGACTCTTTCTGGAGATGTACATTCCAGCCATTGCTCGATCAGAACTTCGGGACAAGTTCAATCGCCTCACTCAGGACAATCTGATGGTGGAAGAGTACAACGCGAAGTTCATTCGTCTGAGTCGTTTTGCCCCTACTTTGATTCAGACAGAAGAAGAAAAGGCTGAGAAGTTCTTCGACGGACTAAATATTGAGCTACAAAAACTGATTGGATCCGTTGCGCCTACATCTTATCCGGACGTCCTTGCTGCAGCACGACGCATGGAGCGCGTCATCAGGAGAGAGACCAATCTGAAGAGGTCATCCACATCAGCAACAGTCGGAGCACCACAGGAAGAAGCTGCAAAGAGATTTCACAGTCACCAGCCACCAGAAGCATCTCCACAGGCAACACCTATCTGTCCATATTGTCACAGGCGAGGCCATATTGAGGACCAGTGCAGACGCAAAAAGAGATTATGTTTAGCTTGCGGATCCAGTCAGCATATATTAAGGGAATGCCCAGAGCATCGAGAAAGAGCACCAAAAGTTAACCAACAAGTGTTACCAGTACCGAGGCCAAACTATCCAGCGTTGGGAGCACCACAAACGGAAGTTCAAGAAGTCCTACCACCAGCTTCAGGAGGGTATCAGCCGAGGCCACCTTTGATACCCCAGACACTACTCTTCCAGCAGGCTCAGCAGCAGTAAAGGAATCGACGACAAGGGCGTGGACAAGCCCTCACGATGCCTTTGGAGAACGCACAGAATCGTGGAGTAGCTAATGCGCGTAAGTTCTTGTAGTTTTCTGTTTCTAGATCGTGCCTATTGGTTCGTGACCCTAGCCTTACCCTGATAATCTTAACTTGTTAATAATAGATAACCTAGTGATCACCGCGTAACGCCAGCGCCGCTCCGGCTACCCGCAACGTCCGCCGCTTGCCCTCTGTCACGCCCCGATTCCGTGGAATCGATAGTAGTCCCCCGGGCGTGACCACGGAGCGGGCCTAGGTTGCGCACCGCACAAGGCTAAGTATTTTTGTTTCGCATAGCGAGCACATATTCAGAGTACGCAGATAATTGAAACACAAATTTGAACAAGGAAAAGTTCTCTTTTATTGATAATATGAACATCTATTACAAACTCCTTGAACTGAGTCATAAGGATTGCCTCTATGGGCTTACAAAAGTGTTGACACAAAATGAGATAGCAGTCCTGTACATTACATCCTTTACTACTACTCAAAATATAAGACCTTGGGTCGGAACGACTGCCTTGCCACGAAGCTGCATGGTTGCTTGGTGGCTAGCTTCTTCTTCAAAGGCTTCTTCTTCAAAAGGCTTCTTCTCCAAAATGTTTCTACAGGTGGCACGGTCGAGGCGTGCCTACAGCTGGACTGGATTGGGGTTTGTCTCCTGCTCCTCGCTTGGTTCTCCTAGCACGGGGAACCTGTTTCAACGAGGGTCAGTACATCGAAACGTACTGGTGAAGGCAAGCTAACCCAACTATACCAATCAACACGTTGTTTTAATGAAGCATGAATATTTTTTGTGGGTTTCTATCTTGCCTTAGTTCATTTTACAACAAGACATAGATATAGAATTATTGAAATAACCCGTCACCGTTCGGTGACATCTACCTGTCCGTCTGAACCACCTGCACAATACTTACCTTGCCTTCCCTGTCAAGAAGACACAAGTTAGTAGCAACAGGTTTAAATATACGAGGGGATCACTGGCTTTGATGCCATAATGGACGGTCTTAGTCTCAGGCTAAGGTGACGGAGGCACATGTATCGCTGTACGCCATCCCGCCTATGGGAGAGACTAATCTTGAGGTTCCGTCCGGATCGGATCGGTGCCAGTGCCCCAGCGACCGTCCGCAGGAACCAGGAGGCCTTGTGCACAAGTTGTCCGTGATCAACGGCGTTTGTGTTAAGTTTGCCATTTATGTAGCTGAGGCAATGAAATCAGGAGATATGTAGCATTGTGTGATGTATTTTGCATAGTCTCCCTGAATAATTGATGCATGGCAAAAGATGTTCTACATATAGCATATTTATAAGAGAAGAAGTAAGCATTCTAACTTGTGTATATGCATATGGTAAATATTTTGAATAAGCAAGCATGTAGTAAGTAACCGTTCACAAGTTTCAATGACAAGCATACTGATCCAAGTCTATTCCCTTATTATCTTGATATATTTTAGTTATTACTTGGTATCATTTGATCGGGGCAAGCACGAACACAAGAATTAGATGTGAAGACTAGCAAGAAGGGCTAGCTAATCGGGTTGGTAGCCACTCACTTTAGTGGTTGGAAGGAGGAAGGAAGGAAGTGATTTAGGAGTCCGCTTGAGCGACGCCTAGTGCTGGATCACCTGTATTGACACTAACAGCTGATCAGTACTTCTTCCTCTCTTTCCATTATCGGAATTGAAGTGCAGTCCTAAGAACGAAAGCAATGAAATCATCGAAACCGTTCAAGAAAACCCAAGTAAATCCGAAAACCAACTCAAGGCACGAAAGCAACAAGCGACAGCGAAAACTAGGCAACAAAAGAATGCAGCGGAGAGGTCCCTCCTGACTCTGCCGCTAAGTCGATCCCGGGGGCACGGTCCACTGATTATGGGAATCAATTCCGAAGAAACAAATCCATAACGAGGACGAGTTCTTAATTCAATCTATCCCGATCGAACGATACCGTCTTGTATTTCTTAGCCGCGCTCCCCGAATAGGGGGAAAGGGCACCACATCCTACCCAACTAATTGAAAGTTTCATCCCGAAACTTAAAGAATAGAACCTACCACTAGGAAATAATGAGGGGAACCTTTCCCTCATTTCTGATTCAAGCTCCCAAGTAGATTCTTCGACAGAGTGATTCCGCCAAAGCATGCGCACGAGAGGAACCGAACGAGTCCGAAGCAGCTTTTCTTTTCTATCCAAAATTTGCACAGGCTGTTCTACGTACGTCAAGTCGGCTTGAAGGTTCAGTTGGTCCAGGTCTACCACATGGCTCGGGTCGTACACATATTTCCTAAGCTACGAAACATGGAATATATCGTGTACGTCGGATAGGGATGGTTGTAGAGCAATCTGATACGCAACTGAGGCAACCCGCTTTAGTATTTTGAACGGGCCGACAAATCTTGGACTTAGCTTTCCTCTTGCCCCGAACCTGCTGACTCCTCGCATGGGCGAGACCTTGAGGAATACTCGGTCGCCTACTTGGAACTCTAGCGGTCTTCGATGTGTGTCCGCGTAGCTCTTTTGACGGCTTTGAGCTACCTTTAATCTATCCCGAATCAGCCGGACTTTCTGGACGGTCTGCTCTACGAGCTCAGGGCCAAGTACTTGTCGTTCTCCAACTTCGTCCCAACAGATAGGAGATCTACACTTCCGCCCGTATAATGCCTCATACGGCGCCATTTGAATGCTTGATTGATAACTATTGTTGTAAGCAAATTCAGCTAAAGGTAGATGAAGGTCCCAACTCGTCTTCAAGTCCAAGGCGCAGAGTCGCAATATGTCTTCGAGGATCTGGTTGACACGTTCGGTTTGGCCGTCGGTCTGTGGATGGTAGGCGGAGCTAAACTTCAACTTCGTCCCCATTGCTGACTGCAGGCTTCCCCAGAAACGTGATATAAATCGACCATCTCGATCGGAGACTATGGTTACGGGCACGCCATGGAGTCGAACGATTTCGTTGAGATATATCTGAGCCAGGCGGTCGGCACTCCAAGTAGACTTGATAGGCAGGAAGTGAGCTGACTTGGTGAGTCGATCGACGATAACCCAGACTGCATCATGTCCTCGTTGCGTCCTCGGTAAGCCAACAATAAAATCCATTGTTATATCATCCCATTTCCACTCCGGAATAGCAAGGTTCTGTAGTTCTCCGCCTGGTTTCTGGTGTTCGACCTTTACTCGTTGACAAGCCATGCAATGCGACACAAACTGCGCCACATCCTTTTTCAAGCCGTGCCACCAAAACGTCGTGCGAAGATCCCGATACATCTTTGTGCTACCCGGATGAGAAGTATAGCTAGCATAGTGAGCTTCCGTGAGTATCTCTTCCCTGAGGGCCGCGTCGCTTGGAACGCACAGTCTTCCCTTTACTCGAAGCATCCCATCCGTGCTTACCTCAAAGTCGGACGCCTTCCCTGCTGAGATAAGGGCATGAATCTTTTGCAGGAACGGGTCGTCCTTCTGAGCGGTCTTGACTCTATGTAATAAGTTGGGTTCGAGGCGCAGTTGTGATACTTGCGCCCACTTTGTGTATCTAATTTTCAAAGTAATGCCCAGTGATTCAAGATCTCGGCGCAGCCTATCGTCAATAGCCAAACTTCCTGCAAACACTCGACTCAGTGCGTCAGCTACGATATTTCCCTTGCCAGGCGTGTATCTGATCATGAGATCGAAGTCACTTAGGAGTTCAAGCCATCGCCGCTGTCGAAGATTCAAATCTTTTTTAGTGTACAGATATTTCAAACTTTTATGGTCCGTATAGATTTCACACGGCACGCCATAAAGATAGTGGCGCCACAGCTTTAATGCAAACACTACCGCGGCAAGCTCGAGGTCATGCATTGGGTAGTTCTGCTCGTGAGGCTTTAGCTGTCTAGACGCGTAGGCGATCACTTTGTCCCGCTGCATCAGGACACATCCTAGTCCCCTTCCTGATGCATCGCTATATATTTTGAAGTCATCTGGTCCGTTTGGCAAAGTAAGGACCGGGGCGGAGACGAGGCGCTGCTTTAACTCCGTAAACGAAGCTTCACAGTCGTCCGTCCAAGTAAACTTCGCACCCTTCCGTGTGAGCTGCGTCAAGGGCGAAGCAATTCTAGCAAAGTTCTGTATGAACCGATGGTAGTATCCTGCCAGTCCAAGAAAGCTTCGGATATCGCTAGGTGATTCCGGATGTTTCCACTGTGTAATGGCTTCCACCTTCTTCGGGTCAACTGAGATGCCTTGAGACGAGATAACATGGCCCAAAAAGGATATACTGTCTAGCCAAAACTCACATTTACTCAGTTTGGCGTACAACTTGCTGTCTCGAAGGGTTTGCAGCACCATCCGCAGGTGTCCTGCGTGCTCATCCCTAGTCTTCGAGTACACCAAGATGTCATCGATAAAAACCACCACAAATTTATCGATGAAAGGTCTAAATACCCGATTCATAACGTCCATGAATGCTGCAGGCGCATTCATCAGTCCAAACGGCATCACGGAAAACTCGTAATGACCGTACCGGGTTCGAAAAGTAGTTTTGGGGTGTCCTCAGGCCTAATCTTCAGCTGGTGATAGCCCGAGCGAAGATCTATTTTTGAAAACACTGCTGCGCCCTGTAGTTGATCGAACAAGTCATCAATCCGTGGCAGAGGATATTTGTTTCTGATTGTAACTTTGTTCAATTCTCTGTAGTCGATGCAGAGGCGTAGAGTTCTGTCTTTCTTCTTCACGAAGAGCACGGGCGCACCCCAAGGAGATACGCTCGGTCGGATGAACCCACGGTCTAGTAATCCTTGGAGTTGGCACTTTAATTCCTTCAGCTCTGCAGGGGCCATTCTGTATGGAGGTTTGGAGATCGGCTGCGTGTTCGGAAATGTGTTAATAGTGAATTCAATCTCTCGATCGGGCGGCATGCCGGGTAGTTCGCTCGGAAACACGTCGGGGAACTCCGCCTCAATGGAATTAGGCTCGACGTTTGCGTAGTCCTGTCGCGTGTCCCGAACTGATGCTAGAAATCCCTCGCAGCCTGTGTAGAGCATTCGCCGAGCAGATTTTGCCGAAATCCCCATGCAGGCCATGGTCGCATCGTTCGCTGGACTACTGGTGTAACAGAACACGGCTTCTCCGGGCAGACGGAAAACGACTCGCTTCTCTGCACACTCAATAGTTGCCGCGCATGCGCCTAGCCAGTCCATTCCCAAGATGATATCATAGTCCCTAACATCTAGAACTAAGACATCGAGCGACAGCTTCTTCTCCCCAATACAAATGTAACCACCTAGGCATACTGAACGAACAGGGATTTTTGTACCAGAGGGGGTGCTAACATTTAAATCTAAGTGCAACGGAGTCATTTTTACATTGTTTTCCACGGCAAAATTTGTGGAAATAAAACTATGTGTTGCACCTGAATCAAATAGAACACGAGCAGGTATATTATTGAAAAGCAAAGTACCTGACACGACGGTATCTGAAGCTAGAGCTTCTTCCCGTGTCATGGTATAGACCCTGCCTTGAGCTTGATTTCGCCCTTGCTGAGGCGCAGCTCGGTTGGCCTGGGTTGCAGTATTTTGATTTTGTTGTGGAGGACGACGTTCAGAGTGCTTTGGACAGTTGGGAAGGGTATGATCAGAAGCTCCACAAATGAGGCATAACCCATGCTTTCGACGACATTCACTTTCGACGTGCCCCGGTCTTCTACAGAAGTTACATCGTTGTCCCGAGTTTCCCTTTTTCGAACCGCCGTTGTTAGGGCGCTTTGCAGCTGTGTTTCCTCTATCATTGCCTTGGCGTTTGTGATTGGGGGTTTGCACAGCGCCGGTGGCAACGTGAGGATACTGCGGTTCGAGGGAGAGGGCATGGTTTAAAACTTCCCTCATCGTCTGATACTGTGGAACGGATACGTGCCCGTGGATACCAGGACGTAGCCCTCCTTCGAATCGTCTGGCACGACTCGCTGCATCCGGTAGGTAAGCGATAGCAAACTTGGCCAGTTTATTGAATTCTGCCGAGTATTGCTTCACCGTCATACTGCTCTGCCGGAGTTGAATGAACTCGTTTTCCCGTTGACGTCGTAGAGGTGGTGGTATAAACTCCTCTTCAAATGCGGCACGAAAAGTCGTCCACGCGATCACCTCCTCTCCATGGCCAAGTTGAAGAGATCGTCGATGCACGTCCCACCAGTCGTGCGCATTGAAGCGAAGCAGTAGTTTGGCACAAGTGACGCGCTTGTCTTCCGGCACATCCAGGAGAGAAAAATGATCTTCAAGCTCGGCGAGCCAATCTAGGGCCACGATTGGGTCCTCAGTCCCCTTAAATGGCGTATTGCAGACCTTCTTGAAGTTTGCAAAGGTGAAGGTAGTCACTTCCCTCGTCCTTGGCACTAGCGGTGTCTCGACTTCAAGTACTGGCTGCTCCACTGGCGTAGCTGTGGTCGCGGCAGAATGGTTGGAGGCCAGGGTCTGAACAAGCTGCTGTAGGGTATCTACCTGCTTTTGTTGGACTGAGAGTCGAGCCTCTAGATTGCTCTCGAACTTGGCTTGGCGGGCATCATCCTTCTGTCTCTGCTCGGTTAACATTTGCACCACTTGTTGAATCAAATCTGTTTGAGACATGCCCCGTTGGCTCCGAGAGCTTCCTGATGTTCCGGAGCTGCTCTCCTGAGTCCGTGTCTCGCCTGGCGCTAGCGCTGATGGTTGCGCTTGCGTCATTCCTTCAAAAAAGGTAATTTAGATCAAGATCATAATGTATTATGGACTTATTGCATGAACGTATCTCATTTTGGCCTTAACGAGTTCAGGAGTTCGCATAGGCGAGTTATCGTTAAGGGAACTTTTCCATTTCATGAATCAAAGGAACTTGGAAGCTGTGCTCTGATACCAACATGTCATGCCCCGATTCCGTGGAATCGATAGTCGTCCCCCGGGCGTGACCGCCGAGCGGGCCTAGGTTGCGCACCGCATAAGGCTAAGTATTTTTGTTTCGCATAGCGAGCACATATTCAGAGTACGCAGATAATTGAAACACAAATTTGAACAGGGAAAAGTTCTCTTTTATTGATAATATGAACATCTATTACAAACTCCTTGAACTGAGTCATAAGGATTGCCTCTATGGGCTTACAAAAGTGTTGACACAAAATGAGATAGCAGTCCTGTACATTACATCCTTTACTACTACTCAAAATATAAGACCTTGGGTCGGAACGACTGCCTTGCCACGAAGCTGCATGGTTGCTTGGTGGCTAGCTTCTTATTCAAAGGCTTCTTCTTCAAAAGGCTTCTTCTCCAAAATATTTCTAAAGGTGGCACGGTCGAGGCGTGCCTACAGCTGGACTGGATTAGGGTTTGTCTCCTGCTCCTCGCTTGGTTCTCCTAGCACGGGGAACCTGTTTTAACGAGGGTCAGTACATCGAAACGTACTGGTGAAGGCAAGCTAACCCAACTATACCAATCAATACGTTGTTTTAATGAAGCATGCATATTTCTTGTGGGTTTCTATCTTGCCTTAGTTCATTTTACAACAAGACATAGATATAGAATTATTGAAATAACTCGTCACCGTTCGGTGATATCTACCTGTCCGTCTGAACCACCTGCACAATACTTACCTTGCCTTCCCTGTCAAGAAGACACAAGTTAGTAGCAACAGGTTTAAATATACGAGGGGATCACTGGCTTTGATGCCATAATGGACGGTCTTAGTCTCAGGCTAAGGTGACGGAGGCACATGTATCGCTGCACGCCATCCCGCCTATGAGAGAGACTAATCTTGAGGTTCCGTCCGGATCGGATCGGTGCCAGTGCCCCAGCGACCGTCCGCAGGAACCATGAGGCCTTGTGCACAAGTTGTCCGTGATCAACGGCGTTTGTGTTAAGTTTGCCATTTATGTAGCTGAGGCAATGAAATCAGGAGATATGTAGCATTGTGTGATGTATTTTGCATAGTCTCCCTGAATAATTGATGCATGGCAAAGGATGTTCTACATATAGCATATTTATAAGAGAAGAAGTAAGCATTCTAACTTGTGTATATGCATATGGTAAACATTTTGAATAAGCAAGCATGTAGTAAGTAACCGTTCACAAGTTTCAATGACAAGCATACTGATCCAAGTCTATTCCCTTATTATCTTGATATATTTTAGTTATTACTTGGTATCGTTTGATCGGGGCAAGCACGAACACAAGAATTAGATGTGAAGACTAGCAAGAAGGGCTAGCTAATCGGGTTGGTAGCAACTCACTTTAGTGGTTGGAAGGAGGAAGGAAGGAAGTGATTTAGGAATCCGCTTGAGAGACGCCTAGTGCTGGATCACCTGTATTGACACGAACAGCTGATCAGTACTTCTTCCTCTCTTTCCATTATCGGAATTGAAGTGCAGTCCTAAGAACGAAAGCAATGAAATCATCGAAACCGTTCAAAAAAACCCAAGCAAATTCGAAAACCAACTCAAGGCACGAAAGCAACAAGCGACAGCGAAAACTAGGCAACAAAAGAATGCAGCGGAGAGGTCCCTCCTGACTCTGCCGCTAAGTCGATCCCGGGGGCACGGTCCACTGAATATGGGAATCGATTCCGAAGAAACAAATCCATAACGAGGACGAGTTCTTAATTCAATCTATCCCGATCGAACGATACCGTCTTGTATTTCTTAGCCGCGCTCCCCGAATAGGGGGAACGGGGCACCACACCCTCCGCCGCTTCCTCTTCATCTCCCTAACCCCCGATGGCCGTCCTCCTCCCTCTTCTGCTATATAATCCTTCCCCCGACCTCCGGCTGCCCCTCCCGACGCCTAGCGCCTCCGCCCGGAACCCTAGCCCCTTCCCGCTGCTTCCTCCGTCTTCTCCGACGGACCCTACGGCCACCTCGCTGTCGCCTCCGACCTCGACGACAACCCCTCAGCGCTGCCCTCCTTCTTGAGCTCCCGCCGACGACCTCGCCGGCTCCTCCGCCCGTAGGCCGCCCCACCAGCACAGCCGTCCCCGCTGCCAGAAACTCCTCGCCTCCCCTCCTGTGCAGCACCCGAGCTCCGCCCTGGCTCCGCCTCGCCGCCTCCTCAGCCTCCTCCACCGTGCTAGCTCTGGCCTGCTCCGCCGACTACGACGACCAGAACCCTAAACCCTAGAACAGTTGGACACAGCACAGTGCTGTGTCGGCGTGTCGTGTCGTGTCGACACGGACACAGAATTCTTAATTTTTTAGCCCAGTTCAGGTACCCGTAACTTTTTGCTCGTAGCTCGGATTTCGATTCCGTAAATTGTATCGCGTAGCCTGTATGACCCTCTCGGTGCTTGGACAAACCGCTCGGGACATCGCGTCCTGTGGTGATCGCACACCGCAATCCAAAAACAGGAAAACCAATGCCCTATTTCACCCCGGAATCGAGTACGCCCCGCCAAACGGGACGACTTGGTCGCACGCGGTCTTCACCGATACGTGCGCGTCGTTGATACGGACGTGCAGGATTTTGCAGAAGCTGATTCGGATGTGCGTGCACACCGAAATCAGTGCGTATCCGCGAACACCGTCCCGTATTCGACCTTTCTAAATCTCGCTGTAACTTAGTGTACACACGTCGGATCGAGACGAAACTTGCGCCATCGGACTCGTAGCAATACGCTGGTCCTGTGAGCCAAGTTTGGTTCGATTCTGAGAACGTTGACAAAATTGTGTGTCGTGGGCCCCACGGGCTCCACCCGACGGGCGATTTTGAGAACAGCTCATCGGAATCCAATTCTGGAAGTTCCGTTGGGTTCGTATCATCGTTCCTGACCTGTTGACACTAAGTTGGACTGTTTTTGAGACCTTTGACCCTGACACATTTTTCGGTGCAAAGCGGCCCACATCTGGACCTCGCCTTGACCCAAAAATGACATTTTTGCCCTTGTCTCCAAATTGGACTCAAGGACAGGCGTTCCTAGCTGATTGATATTTTCTGGATCTAATGGTGATGTCTGTTTCATCAACCGGAGTACTGCCTGGAAATCCAGCTATTGCCAGAGCTACAATTGGAGACAAAACCCCAGGCAAGTATACCTTGCCAAATCCTGCAGTTTTGATACTTATCTCCTGGATTTATTTTCATTGTCTTGCAAGATAGTTGTACAATATTTGCATATTTCTCTTTGCAATTGTTACTTTCTTATAGTTCTTGATGCTTGTTGATTTATTCCTGCTGCTCTAGTTTTATTTTCTCGTTTTGCGTGCATGTACATTATTTGCACTTTCCTTGGATCACTACTTGTTCCATAGATATATTGTGATGGTATATGTTTACTCTATATTCCTGGAGTTGACTTGAATGATTTCTTAGTTCCTAGATGATTGTTATTGGGCATTGACTACACTTGAGCAAATCTCGATTGTGAGTACCCATTGTACTGCAATAGAGAATTGTTCATTTGACTACCTCCTTCGTGAGCTCCCGTTGGGCTGCGAAAGAGCCATACTATAGACTGTGAGTCCCCGTTGGACTACTTTCTATAGGATCGTGATCTCCCATTGAGATGCGGTTACCCCGATTGCTTGTAGTCATGTTTGATAGCATCACTGGCATGCCACTGTCTTAGATATAGTGATTTCTTGTGTCTTATTTGCTTGTGTTTACTTTCTTCTCCATCTTGCATATAATTTACTGTATTTTGGCTCGTATTCTTTTGTATCTTGCTATGTCCCCTGAGGACCTGGTTTTGTTCTCCAGATTTAGCAGACGAGGAGTACCGCAGCTTACGGACCGACACCAGACAAGAGTTTTTATTGCAGTTGATGGCCCTGCTTCTTAGTTACTGTCTAGCATGTTTTAGTATCTCTTTCTTGTCTTTATTTTCTTGTTTGTCGGTAGTGGATTTGTCTCCACCCGACTTAGTATTATTTCTTGATGGATATTCGTCAGTAACTTTACTTTCAGCATTTAATTCAGTTTTGTTCTAGTTTATGATGTTCTATGGATGAGATTAGTAAACCCTGACTATTATAATACAGCTTAAGTACACTCCGATGGATCCATTAAATTGGGTTTGTCCATCGGTGTGTGCTGCTGGCCATTATCGCGCGTCCAGTCCCTCGTTATTTTGGGACTGGGGCGTGACATGGTTTTTGTGGTGGCCCATGCAGGTCAACGACTAAATTGTTCGGTTTCAACTTAGGAACCGAACAGGCCTGCAAATAAGAATAGGATAAGTTTTAAGATCTCATCCACTTGCTTGAAACGTTCTTGATATCTATATCGGATTCGAATCAATTTGTTGAATTGCATCCTGCCTTGATTCCTGAGCGCCTCTCATTGTTTATTTTGGTTGCAGAGTTATGGATTCACGAACAAACGACGAGACTCCTGCAATATCACCATGAGATGTTGAGGTAACCAACGAAGATGAAGCGACACCAGTTGATGAAGGACGATCAGCTCAACAAGCAAGTCATCATGCCACGAGAATCCAGCAAGATAACATTCCACCATCGACGCAATTGCCCGTAATTCCACCAGGGCAGGCCATAGACGGGCAGCAGATGTTTCAAATAATCTATGCAATAATGCAAGCTCAACAAGAGGCTTGGAGTCGCAGCTTAGTAACCGTACTAGAGCAGGCACGACGGCCAACAACGGGTTCTATCGCCGATTTTCGCCAGCTGAAGTCCCGTACCTTCTCAGGAAAAGAGGAGCCCACAGAAGTTCATGAGTGGCTCACCAACACACAACATCAATTAGAAGCAGCTAAACTTCCAAGGGAACGTTGGATGACTGCCGTCAGAATGCAGTTGACGGACAATGCTCATCACTGGTGGCTATCTGAAGAGACCCGGCTTGGACCAGACCGAGTCGCTTGGGAAGAGTTTTCTAGACTCTTTCTGGAGATGTACATTTCAGCCATTGCTCGATCAGAACTTCGAGACAAGTTCAATCGCCTCACTCAAGACAATCTGACGGTGGAAGAGTACAACGTGAAGTTCATTCGTCTGAGTCGTTTTGCCCCTACTTTGATTCAGATAGAAGAAGAAAAGGCTGAGAAGTTCTTCGATGGACTAAACATTGAGCTACAAAAACTGATTGGATCCGTTGTGCCTACATCTTATCCGGACGTCCTTGCTGCAGCACGATGCATGGAGCGCGTCATCAGGAGAGAGACCAATCTGAAGAGGTCATCCACATCAGCAACAGTCAGAGCACCACAGGAAGAAGCTGCAAAGAGATTTCACAGTCACCAGCCACCAGAAGCATCTCCACAGGCAACACCTATCTGTCCATATTGTCACAGGCGAGGCCATATTGAGGACCAGTGCAGACGCAAAAAGAGATTATGTTTAGCTTGCGGATCCAGTCAGCATATATTAAGGGAATGCCCAAAGCATCGAGAAAGAGCACCAAAAGTTAACCAACAAGTATTACCAGTACCGAGGCCAAACTATCCAGCATTGGGAGCACCACAAACGGAAGTTCAAGAAGTCCTACCACCAGCTTCAGGAGGGTATCAGCCGAGGCCACCTTTGATACCCCAGGCACTACTCTTCCAGCAGGCTCAGCAGCAGCAGAGGAATCGACGACAAGGGCGTGGACAAGCCCTCACGATGCCTTTGGAGAACGCACAGAATCGTGGAGTAGCTAATACGCGTAAGTTCTTGTAGTTTTCTGTTTCTAGATCGTGCCTATTGGTTCGTGACCCTAGCCTTACCCTGATAATCTTAACTTGTTAATAATAGATAACCTAGTGATCACCTGGTAATTTTGCTAATATGCTTTAAAAGAATAACCTGTTTTTCTAACAACTGTAATTTTCTAGATTTCTCACATTTGGGAAATTGTATAACATTTAATGCTTAGAGAAATAATTTTCCTAGGTATTACTCTCAACCTTGAAATTCCTTAATTGTATTATGATTCTAATAAATTTGGTAACCGTGTCATCTCTGTTGACCGGCTATTCTTTGATTGCGAGACGGAATCCTCTTAAGGGGGGTAGATTGTAATCCCCTGATTTTCAAAATTTGATAAATTAGGATTTTTCTGAATTTTCTGGAATTTAAATCAGGTGCTTTAATTTTTAAAAGATTTTTTTATGTTACTAAATAATATTAAAATATTATAAAAATAATATTTTATGGTGTAAAATGAAAATCTGGACATAGGGTATTTTTTCGGGAATTTATTGGACCCCGAAAGCAGTTTAAAAGCCTTAAAAACTATTGTTTTATATAAACCAAATTAAACCAAAATAAAAACCCGGTTTAATTGTAATGAACCAAACCGAACCCAATACTGAGCCGACCGGACCGGACCACTCATTAGCGGGTCGGGCCGGGTCTGCCCAAACCTGACCCGTCGGACTCGACCCGACCCGGGTGCTACAGTACCCATCTCTCACCCGACTCTGCCGCTTCCGCTCCGCCGGCCGCACCCGCCGCCGCCGTCCGCCGCGTAACGCCAGCGCCGCTCCGGCTACCCGCAACGTCCGCCGCTTGCCCTCCGTCGCTTCCTCTTCATCTCCCTAACCCCCGGCGGCCGTCCTGTAATCCCCCTGATTTTCAAAGAATTTTAAATTTGGAATTTTTCACCATTTCTGGAATTACTGTGATTTTTCTGAATTTAAAACCAGGATCTTTAATTATTAATGAATTTTTTTAAATGTTATTAATTAATATTAAAATATTGTGAAAATAATATTTTATGGTGTAAAATAGAAAACTAGACCCAGGGTAATTTTCCGGGAATTTATTGGACCCCGGATTGATTTTAAAAGCCTAAAAACAAATTAATTATTTAAACCAATTCAAACCCAAATTGAACCGGGCTGAACCGGGTTCAAACCGGCCTGAACCGGCCTGAACCCGGTCCAGATGAACCGGACCAGCCGAACCGCCTAGCGGGTCGGGCCGGGTCAGCTAACCCGCCAACCCGCAGACCCGCAAACCCGATCCCTCTTCTCCCCAACCGCTGCTCGACGGTTCCCCTCCCCGCGCCGGAAACGCCCGCCGCCGGCGACCTTTCTCCTCCCGTACCCGCCGCCTGGTCGTCTCCCTCACCGGACGACCGTCCCTCCCGCTTCCTCTCCCTCCACCGGCTCTCCTCCGGCTATAAAACCCGCATCCCTTGCCGCTGTCGAAACCCTAGCCGCCCCTCACTTCCTCCGCCTGCAACTCCGACGCCGGACCACCCATCCGCCGCACCTCTCCAGCGCCTCCGCCGACTCCAGAACCACCCCGGTCCCCTCCTACCTCCTCCAGCCTTTCCGCAGCAGCCCGCCTTCGGCCTCCTCTCTCCGCCGACTCGCCCTCAGCTCCCTACCGCCGCCCCTCGAGACTCGGCCGCCCAGACCGTAGCCGACGCCTCCCCGAACGCCGCCCGGCGACAGCAAGCTGCTCCGCCACCCCCAGCCGAGGCCAGCACCTCTCCGGCGAGTCGTCCCAGCACTCCGGCGAGCTTCAGAGTTGGACACAGGCTGGACACCGACACAGAAGACCAGGAGCACAGTAAACCCCAGTGAACAGAGGACACGGACACAGAGGATTCGACACAGAAACCCTAAACCCTAATTTTGAACTTGTGTCGGACACGACTCGAGGATACGAGGACTTGGTTTTCAGCCCACTTCAGGTATCTGTAACTTTTGACTCGTAGCTCGGAATTCGATTCCGTAAATTGTATCGTGTAGCCTGTATGACCCTCTCGGTGCCCGGACAAACCGCTCGGGGCATCGCGTCCTGTGGTGATCGCACACCGCGATCCAAAAACAGGAAAAAAATAGACCCTGTTTCACCCCGGAATCGAGTACGCCCCGCCAAACGGGACGACTTGGTCACGTGCGGTCTTCACCGATACGTCAGCGTCGTTGATACGGACGTGCGGGATTTCGCAGAAGCTGATTCGGATGTGCGTGCACACCGGAATCAGTGCGTATCCGCGGACAACGCCCCGTATCCGACCCTTCTGAAACTTGCTGTAACTTAGTGTACACATGTCAGATCGAGACAAAACTTGCGCCATCGGACTCGTAGCAATACGCTGGTCCTGTGGGTCAAGTTTGGTTCGATTCTGAGAACGTTGGAAAAATCGCGTGTCGTGGGCCCCACAGGCTCCAACCGACGGGCGATTTTGAGAACGGCTCATCGGAATCCAACTCTGGAAGTTCCGTTGGGTTCGTATCATCGTTCCTGACCTGTTGACACTAAGTTGGACTATTTTTGAGACCTTTGACCCTGGCGCATTTTTCGGTGCAAGACGGCCCACATCTGGACCCCGCCTTGACCCGAAAATGACATTTTTGCCCTTGTCTCCAAATTGGACTCAAGGACAGGCGTTCCTAGCTGATTGATGTGTTCTGGACCTGATGGTGATGTCTATTTCAGCAACCGGAGTACTGCTTGGAAATCCAGCTGAAGCCAGAGCAACATTTGGAACCGAAAATCCAGGCAAGTGTACCTTGCCATAAAATGCAGATAAAGATTCATTTTATTTCTCTTGCTTTAATTTCTGTGACTGTTGTACTTGCCCTATCAAGTAAATTATCCCCAGGACACCTGACACAAGCATGATTCAGAATCTTCCTGATTATTCAAGGGGGGTTTGTATAAGATATAGATTTTATGATTTAAGCTTTAGAACTTAATAAATGACTGACTGCATTAGTTTCAATCTTGCGCAACATGAACATTGAGATCTGTGACGTGAGATTCATTGGGTGGGGAGAGTATTACCATATCAAGGCTGATTATATTATATATATATCTGGTTATCTGGAAGTGTCCTAGTCTCTGACACAGAGCTTTGGCACCTGTACTGGCCCTTCGAGAATCACTGCTATGGTTTCTTATCACTGATCCTGTAGTAGTCTCAGCCTGAGTATGAATAATAACTCTCACTTGCATGATCACTTAGCTGGTTTCAATTATTTACTCAGATTTGTTTGATAGCAACTTCGGCATGCCACTGTCTTAAACTTATTAATTTTTGTGCTTCTCTTGTGTTTAACATTTTGGTTGACTTGCATGCTCATTCACTGTATTATGGCTCGTATTCTTCTGTACCTTGTTACGTCCCGCTGAGGACCTGGTTTTGTTCTCCAGTTATAGCAGACGAGAGCTACCCTGAGGTGTACGGAACAGGGGCACTACTCGGAGCAGTACCTGAACCTGAGGACGAGGTGATCGCTGAGGACTTCTCCTGAACGACTGCTTCACCATGCTCAGTTATTTAGTCTTTATTTTCCTGTTTCATTAAACTCTCTATTTCCTGTTTAAATGAACTCTTTATTTCCTGTCTTTGAGAACTCTTGTAACAGACTTAATATCGGATTGTTCTCCGATTTTTACTTTATTTGGTTGTTGTTTAATCTTCCATTATGCTGATATTGCTATCTTTAATTTGTGGATGAGATTAGTAAACCCTGACTGATGTTATACAGCTTAAGTATGTCCGATGGATCCATTAACTTGGGTTTGTCCATCGGTACATGCTGCTGGCCATTGCCACGTGTCCAGTCCCTCGGTATTTTGGGACTGGGGCGTGACATGGTTTTTGTGGTGGCCCATGCAGGTCAACGACTAAATTGTTCGGTTTCAACTTAGGGACCGAACAGGCCTGCAATAAGAATAAGATAAGTTTTTAGGATCTCATCCACTTGCTTGCAAACGTTCTTGATATCTGTATCGTATTCATTTTTGAATTTGCATCTTGCCTTGATTCCTGTGCGCCTCTTATAGTTTATTTTGATGCAGAGAAATGGATTCACAAACAAATGACGGAACACCAACAAGAACACCAGTAGGTGCTGAAGTCACTTACGGAGAAGATGAAGTGACGCTGTTGAGTGGAGATCCCTCTACTCACCGAAGCAGACAAGCAGATCCGCAATCATCTAGATTTCGGCGTGATGATATTCCACCTCCGCCCCAGTTCACTCCTCAGATGCCTGTCTTCCCACCAGGCCAAGCAATGGACGGACAACAGATGTTCCAGATGTTCTTCGCAATGATGCAAGCTCAGCAACAAGTCCAAACTGAAGCCCAACGTCGCGAAGCTGAGTACTTGAGGAACAGTCTAGTAAATGCACTGGAGCAGGCCAACCTACCAGCTAGACGACATCCGACGGGCTCTATCACAGACTTTCGCCAACTAAAGCCCCGTACTTTCTCTGGCAAGGAAGGACCAACAGAAGTGCATGAATGGCTCACCAACATTCGGCATCAATTAGAAGCAGCTGAGCTTCCCCAAGATCGTTGGATGACTGCCGTCAGGATGCAATTGACGGACAATGCTCATCACTGGTGGCTATCCGAAGAGACCAGGCTCGGACCAGACCGAGTTACTTGGGAAGAGTTCTCCAGACTCTTCCAGGAGATGTACATACCGGCTATCGCTCGATCAGAACTGAGGGACAAGTTCAATCGCCTCACTCAGGAAGCTATGACGGTGGAAGAGTACAACGCCGAGTTCATTCGTCTGAGTCGCTTCGCTCCTACCTTGATCCCGACAGAAGTAGAGAAGGCCGAGAAGTTTTTCGACGGACT
Source organism: Iris macrosiphon (assembly GCA_036927795.1). Classification (NCBI taxonomy): domain Eukaryota; kingdom Viridiplantae; phylum Streptophyta; class Magnoliopsida; order Asparagales; family Iridaceae; genus Iris; species Iris macrosiphon. The sequence continues at coordinate 193,516,455 of JAYESA010000005.1, forward strand.
CAACATCGAACTACAGAAATTGATTGGATCTGTCGCACCAACTTCGTACACCGACGTCCTTGCTGCAGCTAGACGCATGGAGCGCGTCACCAGGAGAGAAACCAGTCTGAAGAGGCCTTCCACATCAGTACCAGCCAGAGCAAACAATGGAGAGGCTGCCAAGAAACCTCATCTGCAACAAGCACCACAGGGATCTGCATCCAAAGCCCTGACTCTTCCTACTTGTTATTACTGCGGCAGGATAGGCCATGTTGAGAAGGAGTGTAGACGTAAGCACGGACTGTGCTTAGGTTGCGGATCCAGACAGCATGCAGTGAAGGACTGCCCTGATCGTAGGGAAGCACCAAGGGCGAACCAACAAGCTCTACCAGCACCAGGAGGACAACAACCAAGGCCACCCTTGGCACATCAAGCAGCACCCTACCAGCAAGTCCAGCAACATCAGCGAGCACCACCTCAAGGACGCGGCCAAGTTTTCACGATGACTGTGGGAGACGCGCAGAACCAAGGAGTTGCTAATGCGCGTAAGTCTTTGTAGTTGTTTCGTTTCTAGCATTGTTATAGTTCGTGCCTGCTGGTTCGTGACCCCAGACCTGACCTGATAACCTTAAAACCTGATAATTTTAACTTGCTAACAATTGATAACCTAGTTTTGAACTTGATAATAACTTAGAATTGTTAACCTGATAAGTTTTGAAAAGATAACCTGGTTTTATAAAAAACAGTAACTTTCTAGATTTCCCACATTTGGGAAATTGCATAATTTTTACTTAGGGAAATGATTTTCCTATGTGTTCAAGCCCTGAACCTTGATTTTCTTTATTGTATTGTGATTCAAATAAAATTGGTAACCGTGTCATCTCTGTTGACCGGTTATTCTTTGATTGCGAGGACGCAATCCTCTTAAGGGGGGTATATTGTAATCCCCCTGATTTTCAAAGAATTTTAAATTTGGAATTTTTCACCATTTCTGGAATTACTGTGATTTTTCTGAATTTAAAACCAGGATCTTTAATTATTAATGAATTTTTTTAAATATTATTAATTAATATTAAAATATTATGAAAATAATATTTTATGGTGTAAAATAGAAAACTAGACCCAGGGTAATTTTTCGGGAATTTATTGGACCCCGGATTGATTTTAAAAGCCTAAAAACAAATTAATTATTTAAACCAATTCAAACCCAAATTGAACCGGGCTGAACCGGGTTCAAACCGGCCTGAACCGGCCTGAACCCGGTCCAGATGAACCGGACCGGCCGAACCGCCTAGCGGGTCGGGCCGGGTCAGCTAACCCGCCAACCCGCAGACCCGCAAACCCGATCCCTCTTCTCCCCAACCGCTGCTCGACGGTTCCCCTCCCCGCGCCGGAAACGCCCGCCGCCGGCGACCTTTCTCCTCCCGTACCCGTCGCCTGGTCGTCTCCCTCACCGGACGACCGTCCCTCCCGCTTCCTCTCCCTCCACCGGCTCTCCTCCGGCTATAAAACCCGCATCCCTTGCCGCTGTCGAAACCCTAGCCGCCCCTCACTTCCTCCGCCTGCAACTCCGACGCCGGACCACCCATCCGCCGCACCTCTCCAGCGCCTCCGCCGACTCCAGAACCACCCCGGTCCCCTCCTACCTCCTCCAGCCTTTTCGCAGCAGCCCGCCTTCGGCCTCCTCTCTCCGCCGACTCGCCCTCAGCTCCCTACCGCCGCCCCTCGAGACTCGGCCGCCCAGACCGTAGCCGACGCCTCCCCGAACGCCGCCCGGCGACAGCAAGCTGCTCCGCCACCCCCAGCCGAGGCCAGCACCTCTCCGGCGAGTCGTCCCAGCACTCCGGCGAGCTTCAGAGTTGGACACAGGCTGGACACCGACACAGAAGACCAGGAGCACAGTAAACCCCAGTGAACAGAGGACACGGACACAGAGGATTCGACACAGAAACCCTAAACCCTAATTTTGAACTTGTGTCGGACACGACTCGAGGATACGAGGACTTGGTTTTCAGCCCACTTCAGGTATCTGTAACTTTTGACTCGTAGCTCGGAATTCGATTCCGTAAATTGTATCGTGTAGCCTGTATGACCCTCTCGGTGCCCGGACAAACCGCTCGGGGCATCGCGTCCTGTGGTGATCGCACACCGCGATCCAAAAACAGGAAAAAACCAGACCCTGTTTCACCCCGGAATCGAGTACGCCCCGCCAAATGGGACGACTTGGTCACGTGCGGTCTTCACCGATACGTCAGCGTCGTTGATACGGACGTGCGGGATTTCGCAGAAGCTGATTCGGATGTGCGTGCACACCGGAATCAGTGCGTATCCGCGGACAACGCCCCGTATCCGACCCTTCTGAAACTTGCTGTAACTTAGTGTACACATGTCAGATCGAGACGAAACTTGCGCCATCGGATTCGTAGCAATACGCTGGTCCTGTGGGTCAAGTTTGGTTCGATTCTGAGAACGTTGGAAAAATCGCGTGTCGTGGGCCCCACAGGCTCCAACCGACGGGCGATTTTGAGAACGGCTCATCGGAATCCAACTCTGGAAGTTCCGTTGGGTTCGTATCATCGTTCCTGACCTGTTGACACTAAGTTGGACTATTTTTGAGACCTTTGACCCTGGCGCATTTTTCGGTGCAAGACGGCCCACATCTGGACCCCGCCTTGCCCCGAAAATGACGTTTTTGCCCTTGTCTCCAAATTGGACTCAAGGACAGGCGTTCCTAGCTGATTGATGTGTTCTGGACTTGATGGTGATGTCTATTTCAGCAACCGGAGTACTGCTTGGAAATTCAGCTGAAGCCAGAGCAACATTTGGAACCGAAAATCCAGGCAAGTGTACCTTGCCATAAAATGCAGATAAAGATTCATTTTATTTCTCTTGCTTTAATTTCTGTGACTGTTGTACTTGCCCTATCAAGTAAATTATCCCCAGGACACCTGACACAAGCATGATTCAGAATCTTCCTGATTATTCAAGGGGGGTTTGTATAAGATATAGATTTTATGATTTAAGCTTTAGAACTTAATAAATGACTGACTGCATTAGTTTCAATCTTGCGCAACATGAACATTGAGATCTGTGACGTGAGATTCATTGGGTGGGGAGAGTATTACCATATCAAGGCTGATTATATTATATATATATCTGGTTATCTGGAAGTGTCCTAGTCTCTGACACAGAGCTTTGGCACCTGTACTGGCCCTTCGAGAATCACTGCTATGGTTTCTTATCACTGATCCTGTAGTAGTCTCAGCCTGAGTATGAATAATAACTCTCACTTGCATGATCACTTAGCTGGTTTCAATTATTTACTCAGATTTGTTTGATAGCAACTTCGGCATGCCACTGTCTTAAACTTATTAATTTTTGTGCTTCTCTTGTGTTTAACATTTTGGTTGACTTGCATGCTCATTCACTGTATTATGGCTCGTATTCTTCTGTACCTTGTTACGTCCCGCTGAGGACCTGGTTTTGTTCTCCAGTTATAGCAGACGAGAGCTACCCTGAGGTGTACGGAACAGGGGCACTACTCGGAGCAGTACCTGAACCTGAGGACGAGGTGACCGCTGAGGACTTCTCCTGAACGACTGCTTCACCATGCTCAGTTATTTAGTCTTTATTTTCCTGTTTCATTAAACTCTCTATTTCCTGTTTAAATGAACTCTTTATTTCCTGTCTTTGAGAACTCTTGTAACAGACTTAATATCGGATTGTTCTCCGATTTTTACTTTATTTGGTTGTTGTTTAATCTTCCATTATGCTGATATTGCTATCTTTAATTTATGGATGAGATTAGTAAACCCTGACTGATGTTATACAGCTTAAGTATGTCCGATGGATCCATTAACTTGGGTTTGTCCATCGGTACATGCTGCTGGCCATTGCCACGTGTCCAGTCCCTCGGTATTTTGGGACTGGGGCGTGACACGTCCTCCTCCCTCTTCTGCTATATAATCCTTCCCCCAACCTCCGGCTGCCCCTCCCGACGCCTAGCGCCTCCGCCCGGAACCCTAGCCCCTTCCCGCTGCTTCCTCCGCCTTCTCCGACGGACCCTACGGCCACCTCGCTGTCGCCTCCAACCTCGACGACAACCCCTCAGCGCTGCCCTCCTTCCTGAGCTCCCGCCGACGACCTCGCCGGCTCCTCCGCCCGCAGGCCGCCCCACCAGCACAGCCGTCCCCGCTGCCAGAAACTCCTCGCCTCCCCTCCTGTGCAGCACCCGAGCTCCGCCCTGGCTCCGCCTCGCCGCCGATGAGCCGCCTCCTCAGCCTCCTCCACCGTGCTAGCTCTGGCCTGCTCCGCCGACTACGATGACCATAACCCTAAACCCTAGAACAGTTGGACACAGCACAGTGCTGTGTCGGCGTGTCATGTCGTGTCGACACGGACACAAAATTCTCAATTTTTCAGCCCAGTTCAGGTACCCGTAACTTTTTGCTCGTAGCTCGAATTTCGATTCCGTAAATTGTATCGCGTAGCCTGTATGACCCTCTCGGTGCCTGGATAAACCGCTCGGGGCATCGCGTCCTATGGTGATCGCACACCGCGATCCAAAAACAGGAAAACCAACGCCCTGTTTCACCCCGGAATCGAGTACGCCCCGCCAAACGGGATGACTTGGTCGCACGCGGTCTTCACCGATACGTGCGCGTCGTTGATACAGACGTGCGAGATTTCGCAGAAGCTGATTCAGATATGCGTGCACACCGAAATCAGTGCGTATCCGCGGACACCGCCCCGTATCCGACCTTTCTGAATCTTGCTGTAACTTAGTGTACACACGTCGGATCGAGACAAAACTTACGCCATCGGACTCGAAGCAATACGCTGGTCCTATGAGCCAAGTTTGGTTCGATTCTGAGAACGTTGACAAAATTGTGTGTCGTGGGCCCCACAAGCTCCACCCGACAGGCGATTTTGAGAACGGCTCATCGGAATCCAATTCTGGAAGTTCCGTTGGGTTCGTATCATCGTTCCTGACCTGTTGATACTAAGTTGGATTGTTTTTGAGACCTTTGACCCTGCCGCATTTTTCGGTGCAAAGCGGCCCACATCTGGACCCCGCTTTAACCCGAAAATGATGTTTTTGCCCTTGTCTCCAAATTGGACTCAAGGACAGGCGTTCCTAGCTGATTGATATTTTTTGGATCTGATGGTGATGTATGTTTCAGCAATCGGAGTACTGCCTGGAAATCCAGCTATTGCCAGAGCTACAATTGGAGACAAAACCCCAGGCAAGTATACCTTGCCAAATCCTGCAGTTTTGATACTTATCTCCTGGATTTATTTTCATTGTCTTGCAAGATAGTTGTACAATATTTGCATGTTTCTCTTTGCAATTGTTACTTTCTTATAGTTCTTGATGCTTGTTGATTTATTCCTGCTGCTCTAGTTTTATTTCCTCGTTTTGCGTGCATGTACATTATTTGCACTTTCCTTGGATCACTACTTGTTCCATAGACATATTATGATGGTATATGTTTACTTTATATTCCTGGAGTTGACTTGACTGATTTCTTAGTTCCTAGATGATTGTTATTGGGCATTGACTACACTTGAGCAAATCTCGATTGTGAGTACCCATTGTACTGCAATAGAGAATTGTTCATTTGACTACCTCCTTCGTGAGCTCCCATTGGGCTGCGAAAGACCCATACTATAGACTGTGAGTCCCCGTTGGACTGATTTCTATAGGATCGTGATCTCCCATTGAGATGCGGTTACCCCGATTGCTTGTAGTCATGTTTGATAGCATCACTGGCATGCCACTGTCTTAGATATAGTGATTTCTTGTGTCTTATTTGCTTGTGTTTACTTTCTTCTCTATCTTGCATGTAATTTACTGTATTTTGGCTCGTATTCTTTTGTATCTTGCTATGTCCCCTGAGGACCTGGTTTTGTTCTCCAGATTTAGCAGACGAGGAGTACCACAGCTTACGGACCGACACCAGACAAGAGTTTTGATTGCAGTTGATGGCCCTGCTTCTTAGTTACTGTCTAGCATGTTTTAGTATCTCTTTCTTGTCTTTATTTTCTTGTTTGTCGGTAGTGGATTTGTCTCCACCCGACTTAGTATTATTTCTTGATGGATATTCGTCAGTAACTTTACTTTCAGTATTTAATTCAGTTTTGTTCTAGTTCATGATGTTCTATGGATGAGATTAGTAAACCCTGACTATTATAATACAGCTTAAGTACACTCCGATGGATCCATTAAATTGGGTTTGTCTATCGGTGTGTGCTGCTGGCCATTATCGCGCGTCCAGTCCCTCGTTATTTTGGGACTGGGGCGTGACACTTCCCTCAGCTTGGAAACCCTCGCTACATTCCCTTCATGCTCGGATCGACACTGCGTCTCAACAGCAAGAGCTTCTTCCACAACAGCTTTTCTCCTATCCACCTCCAGCTTGTCTTCTGGATAGAGTTGTCTAGGCTTTCAAGCTTTGTAGCGAGCCGCTCAGCCATGAGGTCGAATCGAGCCTGGACATCAGCATCAAGGCTGCCCTCAGCCCGCTGCAAATATTCGTTAACGGGTTGCTCTAAACCATTAACCACCGCCTCCAGAGCATCAGCCACTCGAAGATTGCCGAGCCCCCTGACAACCTCGATCGAAAGCTGAGAAGTCTTCTTCAGGAGCTCGAAGTCAAGATTCTTCGCCAACACCATCGGTATCATCGTTTGTAAACCGGTGTAGACAAGGCTGGTATGCTGCTCGGTCAACGCGACTAGACCCGACTGAACGCCCGGAGTGGCCGCAGTGCTAGTAACTCCCTCTCCAGGGATAATTGTAGACGAGGTAGCCACCGCCGCCGGCTCGACGGATGGCGCGACCGAAAAAGGTGTGACAGCAACGATCGAAGTCATCGTCATACTCGCGAAAGGCGGGGTCACGATAGCAGGTTCGTCCCCCTCCTGAGACGACGAAACCTCTCCAGGCGAGATGGCCCCCGAAGACACTTCTGCCACGGAATTAGGCGCCTCCACGTCATCACTAGAAGCCGGAGCCAACGGCATATACGACGCGTCTGCAGCCGATGTGGCTAAACCACGCCTTAATGACGCGATACGACCTGTCATACCGGGAGAAGGAGGTGGGCCGACCGACATCGCCAAAAGCTAGGTCAAGCCTTCCCTGAGACACGGTCGAGATTCGTCAGCAGGGGTCTCGCTAAGCGCACTTGCTGACGCAGAAGCAACTTCCCCGCTGCTGACCTCGGGAAAGATTCTCCCATCTGCAACGGCCACGTGGGCAATCCCGCTCCACTACTTGAAGCAGCCACAGCGGCAACAGCCTCTAGCGGAGACTCTCCAGCGCCACCAGCAGGAACTGTAGAAGGTCCCTCTCTAAAAGGCGAGGAACCTCTAGCCAAAGATTCATCCCTGATGTAGGGAGGTGCCGGCTCACTTACGGGAGCCTCAGTACCAGGAATGCGGAGAGGACGAGCAACCGTCTCCTTCCTCCTCTTACGAAGGGAAGCTTCCTTCAGAGCAGAAGCCCATCGCTTCCCAGAAGAGACTACCAAAGCCCCCGCCGGCGCAGGCACTGCACACCTCGGCAACGACACCAGAGGCTCGTCCGGAGTGCCAGACTCCTCGCCCTCGTCAGAAGAAACCGAGGGGACTTCGACTCTTCCCCCAGGCTTGGCAGAAGGCACTCTAAAGCTTCCACGCCTGTCGAAATCGCGATGGAAGGTGTTAATCGCCACATAAAACTGGGCGTAAGAATGAAGGATGCGCAGCTCCGTGGAGGTTGTAACGACCGGCACGATAAAAATTGCCCCTGTGCAACCCATGATAAAATATCGCCACCCTCTAGCTCCGTCAATGAGTCCGCCCCTGGGCCTGAAGCTGGTGACGGCGTTACCCACGTGCAACTGATCGTACCCGAACTGCCTGGCAAATCGACTAGGCAAGTAGGGCTCGAAGAAGCAATAGTCTTCGCTCCTATACAGCAGATGGGATGGTCTGATACAGACCAACCAATTAAAAGCCTCCGGAGAAAGAACGGTCTTCTCTCCACCTGAATCCTCAAACCACACCCCGGATTGGTTGCGATGTACCGGAAGGGGAGTACAGAGGATCTTCCAGCCATGGCTGAGGTTCAACACTAACCGACAGTCTAAAACTGTATTCACATTCCAGGAAGAATCCCTGTAATTCAGCAGGAATATACCCCCTGAGCTGCTACCGGAACCAGGAGACATCACCCGGGGGTTGTGGAGAATTAACCATCTCATCAGATACAGGTATGGAAATTCTACCCTGGGAAAACTCTCACGCCGAGCTTCATCGACGAGCAACCCATCGGTCATGGCCCTCAGGCCAGCCTGAATATGGTACACCATAGCAGGAAGTAGGCCCAGTCTTGCCCTAAACACCAGACGCACTGCGGGCCACAGGATGTTCCGGTGAATACGATCCGCGGACGCGATACCGGGCACTACCACTCGACGCAGCCATATGGAGAGGAAACCAGCCAGCTGGGCTTCCTTAGACAGAGGCCTGCGACAGCGCCTCAAATAACTGTGGGCCTTGGTGCCTTCAGGGTATTTTCCTACCCCCTCAGCGAGAATCTGATCGGGAGCCTTGGCGTCTTCCATAAGAGCCTCAACAACCTGGGCACTAAGGACGCCCAAGCAGTTCACGGGCTCATCTTACCCCCCGAAGCTTTCTCCGACTTGGTGGCCCTAGCCCGATGGAAGAAGAGGTAAGACATCCACCTAGTGGTATGGGCCAAATTAGAGGGCTCGTCATAAAAAGCGGTGCACGCAAAGTACTGACACATCAACTCCTGATATACTTCTGCCACCCGAGGGTCCGAATCCCCCAACTCCCGGTTGGTTGGGACATACTCTTCATATGGGGTATCCCCCATCGGCAGTCTCGAGACAACTGCCATCTCATGGAGGGCCAATCCCAACTCCCCCAGTGGAGTGGCGAAGGTCCCGGTGAGCGGAATATACCGCTCCATCAGTGCCAAGAACAAATTAGCATTGGGAGGCAACCCAACACTCATCGCACTCACGGCGGCATATAGTCCAATGTCCTCCAGCTCTCTTCGGAAGTGCGTCAAGGCCCAATCAACTAGGCATCTCCATCGGGAGTTCGTTGGGGCGATCCACCCGTTGCACCGAGGATTCTCCTTGGGATATACCCCACCTCGACTCATGAAGTCATTGCAGAAGGTCGGCAACTGGACAGGCTGGATCACCGAGCTATCTTCACTCGGGACATTACCCGGGCACAGCCCCCGAAACAGCGTCACAACGTGTCACGCCCCAGTCCCAAAATACGTAGGACTAGGAATACGTAACACGCCAACCGTATGTATACGAACTCCAATATATGGAAACCATATACACACGTACGCTGTACATGAATATCCAATCCACAGTGGTAAATATATGTCACAACAAGTCACACGCAGTTCTATATCTCATCCATAACACAAATAATAGAATAATGGAAATCAATAAATGAATATCAAAGAAGTAGTCTCAAATAGTAATCTCAAAGTGCAATAGTCGGGTGGAAACAAATCCACTGCAAATCGACTATAATAAACTACTAAAGAGAGAAGACAATAAACTCTAATATAAGAATAAATGTCTAGAAAAGAATAGCAACTAAAATCTCTAAACAGCTACAATGGATCACATATAATCAGAAGGTAAGATCTCCTCAGGCTGATAGGTAGCATCAGGTCCAGGTCCATACTCCTGCGGGTACTCCTGCTCATGGCCAGCCGAGTACGCAAGTCCGTGTCCTACATGTGACTCACACTCGTGTAAGAAATAGTGTCATGGCCAATGAAACATAAATGCCTCATGAAAATGGGGTAGTCTCATAAAGTAGGTCCAATGCATATACATAAGTAAAAACATAGTACGACGACACCGTCGTTGCACCCAAGTTTCCTTGGACGCGCAGTTTATATAACAGTTAAAATAAATGAACTAAATAAGAAGAAAATAAACATGCATGCCTCATATGGAATGTAAATACAGTACAATGGCAAGGTATACTTGCCTGGCAAGAATCTGTAAAGTGTACGCGCCCAAATGTCAAGGACACTGAACCTGGAACTAAGGACTCCGAACAAACGTCTCCGGATGCTGAAATAAACATCACCAACGTTTCCGGAATGAGCAAAATAGCTAAAAAGCATATCCCTTTCGTCCAATTTGGACACAGGGGCAAAACGGTAATTTTGGGCAAAAGTGGGGTCCACGTGTGGCCCACTTTGCACCGAAAAGCGTGCCGAGGGTAACAGTCTCTAAATAGGACAAACTATAGGTCAAACAAATCTAAATGTCAATACGAACTCAACGGTATGTCCAAATATGGATTCCGATGAGCCGAACAAAATTTGGTCCAAAAAGTCAACTGTAGGACCCGCCAATTGGCGATCTGGTCAACCATCTCAGAAATGCGTGAAAATTGGGTCACAGGACCAGCGCGTTACCACGAGTCCAGTGGCGCAAGTTTCGTCACAATCTGACAATCGTGCACAAAATACTCGCGAGTTCCACAAAAGTGGCGACACGAAATGTGTCCGCGGATACGGTCTGATTCCGGCGCGCACACGCGTCCGAATCAGTCCCCACAAATTTTTACGTGTCCCGTTATGCTGTGTGCACCATTTGGTACACTTGGCACACGGCGGGGCTGTCCCGGTTGGCGGGGCGCGCTCCATTCTCCAACTTTTGGAAAACCGGAAAAAGTGAGTGCGCACAGTTTTGTGACGAACATAACTATGTCCACAGCAACTATTAGCCTAGGGTTATTATACAGAAAATAAACTAGATCATGTATTCTACAGGTATCAAAGAGAATCATCGGATTCGGATCTCTGTGGTGGGAGATACGAACTCGACAATACGGGTGGTCAATCTGGAATTCTGCGATTGCAGAATTCTGCCTGTCCGTCCATTTTGGACGCTGATTTACACCTAGGGGCACACATTTTCCGAGGTTGACTATAAAACAAATACTGGAGAGGGTTGAGGGAAGATCATACATATGAAAATGGATCAGCGTTTGGTCGAGCGAGTCAACGGGAATTCGTGCCGGAGCGAAGGTGCCTCGAGTGGGAGACTGCAGTTCGCGATGTCGGCGTCGACGGGATGATTGGATGGCTTGGGGAGGCTTCTCTGGCTGTGGTGACGGCTCTAGATGGGAAGAAGAAGTCTGAAGTTTTAGGTTAGGGTTTTAGAGAGCTTATTATATATATATATATATTAATATATATTAGGAGAGAGGGGGAAGTTAAATGGATCCGCGGTTTGAATTATCCGCGTTGCTACAGGGGTCGGGCTCCTTGCTGTATTGCTAAGGGAACGGAAAAGTGGGTGGTCCACGTGCATGCGTTAGCTGCTGCCAAGGAAATCACAAAGTTCCCAAGGAACTTTAGCTTAGGAACTTTAGTCTAAAGTAAAGACTATAATAATATTATTATTATTGTTATTATTATTAGTATTATTATTATATATTTATTTTTCTTTCTTTTCCTTTCCTTTCTTTAAATATATATATATACATATATATATTTTAATATATATATATATATATATATATATATATATATATATATATATATATATATATATATATATATATATATATATATATATATATATATATATTCACACATAAGAGAATTTATATAATAGGGTATTGCACATCGTTAGGCTAGCAACTGTTCAAGGGATCTCCTACATGGAATAAATTCCAAAAAATTCCTGAAGGTCCCATAAGTCATCTAAGTGTCCGAACACCTAACATAAAAATTATTAAAAATCTATTTCTCCTATTTAGACCTAATTACTACAATTTAATTAATAATAAATAAATAAAAGGGTTTATACGATTTCTAGGAAGGGGGTTTTACATTCTACCCAACTTGTAAAAATTTTGTCCTCGAAATTAAAATTAAGCCACGATAGAATGCAAGGATGGTATAAGATATAATTTAACAATGTAAATTCATACCTTGGTCTGCGAATAGGTTCGAAAAATGCTTGCACATGTCGTCCTCGCGCTCCCAAGTTGATTCTCCTGGTGCGCCATGCCTCCATGCTACGCGAACCAAGGGAATAGACTGGTTCCTCAATACCTTCTCTCGACGATCAAGGATTCCCACGGGTTGCTCTTGGTAAGACAAGCTCGGCCCAATGGTGATCTCTGAATGGTCGAGAACATGACTGCTGTCTGCCACATATCGCCTGAGCTACGACACATGGAATACGTCATGTACTCCCTCCAGTGAAGGTGGTAGCGCAAGTCGATATGCCACCTCGCCAATTCTCTCGAGCACGTCAAATGGTCCAATATACCTTGGACTCAACTTGCCGCGCCCTCCGAATCGGATGGTGCCTCTGGTCGGTGATATCCTCAAGAAGACGTAATCGCCCTCTTTGAACTCCAAGGGACGACGGTGAAGGTCTGCCCACTGCTTCTGCCTGTCTTGCGCTGCTCGCAAGTGTCCCTGAATCTTCTTGACTGTCTCTACGGTGTTGACCACCAACTAGGGTCCCAGAATCTGACGTTCTCCCACGTCACTCCAACACACAGGAGACCTATATTTTCTTCCATACAATGCTTCAAACGGAGCCATCTGAATACTCGCTTGATAGCTATTGTTGTAAGAAAACTCTACAAGATGTAGGTGGTCCTCCCATGATCCTCCGAAGTCTAACATGCAAGCCCTCAACATGTCCTCCAAGGTCTGAATAGTACGCTCCGACTGCCCATCTGTCTGCGGGTGGTAAGATGTACTGAATTTCAGACGAGTACCAAGACTCTCTTGCATGCTTCTCCAAAAGTGCGATGTGAAGCTCGAATCTCTGTCCGATATAATACTGACTGGTATGCCGTGCAATCTCACAATCTGTCTCATATATAAATCAGCTAAAGCTTCTGTAGACTGACCCACTCTGAAAGGTATAAAATGGGCTGACTTGGTGAGTCGGTCCACTATTACCCACACTGCATCTCTCCCACTTGGACTCTTGGGAAAACCCGTGACGAAGTCCATAGTGATGTGCTCCCACTTCCACTCTGGAATCGAAAGTGGTTGCAATAATCCTGCTGTCCTCTGATGCTCCGCCTTCACTTGTTGACATACCAGACATTTAGCTACAAAGCGAGCTATCTCTCTCTTCATCCCATGCCACCAAAAATGCTGTCGTAAGTCACGATATATCTTGGTGCCTCCAGGATGAATAGAATAGATCGAACTATGAGCCTCTGCCATCAGCTCCTGTCGAATCTCTCCATTTGGAACATAAAGACGATCACCACATCATAATGTTCCATCCTCATGAATGCGCAATCTGGTCTGTTCTCCGGCCTCTGTCCTTTCTTTTAGTCTCCTGAATCTGGCATCTGTAGGCAAAGCTGCCTTAATCCTCTCTACCAATGATGATTGTACTTGCAAGTTGGCTAGTGACCCATCTGCTCCGGGTAGTATCACTTCAATGCCAAGCTCTTGCAAGTCCTCCAAAAGTTTCCTCTGTGCTGTCAAGAAGTAAACTGCTGGCTTCCGGCTTAACGCGTCTGCTACCACGTTAGCCTTGCCTGGATGATAATGAAGCTCTATCTTGAAATCTTTCATCAACTCGAACCATCGACGTTGCCTCATATTTAACTCCTTCTGCGTGAAGACGTACTTGAGGCTTTTGTAGTCTGTATAGATTTCCACTCGTTCCCCATATAAGTAATGTCTCCATAGCTTCAGAGCAAATACAACGGCGACAAGTTCCAAGTCATGAGTTGGATAATTCTTCTCATGCACTCGTAACTGCCTAGATGCATATGCAATCACCTTGCCATGCTGCATCAATACGCATCCTAAGCCTTTCCCTGATGCGTCACTGTAGATCACATATCCTTCTGATCCTGACGGAATTGCCAATACTGGTGCTGTAGTCAGTCGCTTCTTCAACTCTTCAAAGGCTGCTTGACACTCGTCAGTCCATATAAATTCCTGATCTTTACAAGTCAGATGAGTCATAGGTGCCGCTATCCTTGAGAAGTTTTCCACGAACCGTCGGTAATATCCCGCAAGTCCAAGAAAACTCCTCACCTCTGCTGCTGATTTAGGAACAGGCCATGTCTCAACTGCTGAGATCTTCTCTGGATCAACAGAAATGCCATCTCCTGTAACAACATGTCCAAGAAATGAAACTCTGTCCAAGAAGAACTCATATTTGCTGAGTTTAGCATATAACTGCTCTCCCCTCAAAGTCTCTAGAACAATCCGCAGATGCTCCTCGTGCTCCTCGTGGCTCTTCGAATAGACAAGTATATCATCTATGAAGACGACCACGAACTGGTCCAAGTACTGATGGAAGACTCGATTCATCAAGTCCATGAAGATCGCTGGAGCATTGGTCAATCCAAATGGCATGACCAAAAACTCGTAGTGTCCATATCTTGTTCTGAATGCGGTCTTCGGAATGTCCTGCTTCCGTACCTTCACTTGGTGATATCCCGATCTCAAATCTATCTTCGAGAATACCTTAGCTCCACTGAGTTGATCAAACAGGTCATCAATGCGTGGCAATGGATATTTGTTCTTCACTGTCACGGCATTCAAGGCCCTATAATCAATGCACATACGCACTGACCCATCCTTCTTGGGTACAAACAACACTGGTGCTCCCCAGGGTGATGCACTCGGTCGGATGAAACCTTTCTCTTCTAGCTCTTTTAACTGTGCCTTCAGCTCGTCCATCTCCTTCTTCGCCAGTCTGTAAACATGCGATGCTATAGGTGCTGATCCGGGTGCTAGTTCAATTGAAAACTCTACGTCTCGGTCTGGGGGTAGTCCTGGCAAATCCTCTGGAAAGATGTCTAGAAATTCTGAAATAATAGGGTGATAGACAACATCGTCCATTGCGAGCTGCATACCATCAAGGATTTCTGTGGATCCTCGGGCAAACTCAAGTTCAGGCTGGCCTGGTACCTTAAAAAGAATGCTTCCTCCAAAGCAATCGAAGAAAGCGTGGTTCTTGCTCAGCCAGTCCATTCCAAGCACAATATCAAAAGACGGCATAGGAAGGACTAAGAGTTGGGCATTCATCTCTCTGCCACGAATCACTATAGGGCCCGATCTACAAACTCGACTAACTGGTACAACTCCTCCTCCGGTAAGAATTCTAACACAACTAGATAATGGTGTAGAAGCAATATTGTGTTTGGCAATAAAACTAGATGATATGAATGAGTGGGTGGCTCCCGTATCAAATAATGTCACAGCAGGAAAAGTAAAAGCAAGGATAATACCTGCTATGACATCCACCTCATGATCCAGATCATCTACCTCCAATGCAAAAGCTCTCCCGTTCCTCTGCGGCTGTCCATGTCCAGTCCTCATATACTGCTCCTCCTGAGTGGGTAGTGGTGGTCCTCTCTGAAATTCTCCTGCTGCTGGGGGTCGAGGTGCTCCCGGTCCAGTCATCTGTTGTGCTGGCTTCGGTGCTGGAAGCGCTAATCTCTGAACTGGCGGCGAAAGTGCCTGCTGCATGGGGCAGTCTTTCACCATGTGCTGTCCAGAGCCACATCTCCTACACTGACCCAAGCGGGTCCGACAATCTCTCTCAACATGTCCGATCCTCCCACAATAATTACATTGGGGTTTTTCCGGAATCCGGTACGGTCCTGCTCGGTGTTGCTGATGCTGTTGTGCCAAGGGGCGTCTGATAAGTCCTCCCTGTTGTGTCCTGGCTGGTCCCTGCTGTATCCTTGCTGATCCTTGTTGTGTCCTCAGCTGAGCTCCCCTTCCTCTGCTAATGGTTTCCTGAAATCTGGCCTCTGTCAGTAGTTCAGCATAAGAGGCTCGGGACTGCGTGCTTGTATAATGTTGTAGCTCCTGGGTCAGTCCTCGATGAAATCTCTTAGCCTTAGCCAAGTCATTTGGTATCAAAGCAGCGCCATATTTGCTGAGTCGACTAAACTCAGCATCATACTCGTCCACGATTCGGTTCCCTTGCTCCAAGTGAAGAAACTGATCATACAAGGTGTCCCTGACAGTGTCCGGAAAGTACTTTCCCTCGAAGCACTCCAAGAACTGCTCCCATGTCTGGTAAGTACCCAACTGGCGCTCCATGGATTCCCACCAGTGATGGGCATTACCATCTAGAAGCGTCCGTACACCCGTCATCCATAGGTCCGTAGGTAACTGCGATACCTCCAGTAGCTTCTGTGTGTGAGTGATCCAGCTGGTAGTCTCCTCTGGGCTCTCAGTGCCCTTGTACTGCCTTGCACCCATCTGAACAAAATCCTTTACTGATCCAACCTTAGCTCGAGGTACTGGAGCTAGTGTTTGGGCTGGTACAGTAGCATGTGCAGCTATCCTCTCCAGTGCTGCCATAAATTCTTGTCTCTGTTCGGCTGCCTGCTGCCTCTGCTCGGCTGCCTGCTGCCTTTGTTCCTGTATCATCATCTGAAAGAATTGGAACATCTGCGCTTGGCCATCTTGCGGTACTGGGACAGGTGGAAGGTTCCCAATAGGTGAAGCGGGAAGGTCAGATGGAACTGGGGTGTGAGTCTGTCCATCTGGCCCCGGAAGCCTAGGAATTGTTGGGGTCCCTCCTTGAGTCTGACCATTGACTCCAGAAGTTGCGTCGCCATCAGCGGCAGTACATCCATTCTGCAAATCCATCTCTCTGCAGTTGATGTACGAAACGATTAGAAAAGTACAGGAATCAAACAGGATGCAAGTATTAAATAGGAAGGATGAATTTCAATCAAGCGTGGATGAGATCCTTATACTCTATTCCTATTACGCAAGCTTGTTCGGTACAGTTACGTAACCGAGACAATATATTCTTGACCTGCATGGGCCACCACAAAAACATGTCACGCCCCAGTCCCAAAATACGTAGGACTAGGAATACGTAACACGCCAGCCGTATGTATACGAACTCCAATATATGGAAACCATATACACACGTACGCTGTACATGAATATCCAATCCACAGTGGTAAATATATGTCACAACAAGTCACACGCAGTTCTATATCTCATCCACAACACAAATAATAGAATAATGGAAATCAATAAATGAATATCAAAGAAGTAGTCTCAAATAGTAATCTCAAAGTGCAATAGTCGGGTGGAAACAAATCCACTGCAAATCGACTATAATAAACTACTAAAGAGAGAAGACAATAAACTCTAATATAAGAATAAATGTCTAGAAAAGAATAGCAACTAAAATCTCTAAACAGCTGCAATGAATCACATATAATCAGAAGGTAAGATCTCCTCAGGCTGATAGGTAGCATCAGGTCCAGGTCCATACTCCTGCGGGTACTCCTGCTCACCTATATCTGGAAGGGACCAGGTCCTCAGAGGGACGTAACAAGATACAAAAAACACATGCCAATAAAGTACTAAAAAATGAACATCCATTGGGTCACCTAACCGTCTAAGTGAATGCAGTTAAGAACACCTTTCCCCACAAGTGAGCTATCTGGCTGAAAATTGGGATTTGGCATGGTTCTCTTTTGAAGATCCAGGGGCCCAAAGGCACGTCGTCTTTTGAACGGCGGAGGCCCGCCAATGTATATATATGGGTCATCACCACCCGTATCTCCTGCGGAGAATCCGGGCGTCACAGAAAAAGTGTAAAGGAGCTCAAATGCGGTACTTGTTGTTCTCCCCACCCCATGCTCTAAGCATGTCATGTCCATGACACGATAAACCTCTAATAACCGCCAGGTCTACTAGCATGCAAAGTTTCTATTGGCAGTTATCCCTATCCGTCGCACGACCAATACGTACCGGGGGCCAGTCGAGTACGCAAGTCCGTGTCCTACATGTGACTCACACTCGTGTAAGAAATAGTGTCATGGCCAATGAAACATAAATGCCTCATAAAAATGGGGTAGTCTCATAAAGTAGGTCCAATACATATACATAAGTAAAAACATAGTACGACGACACCGTCGTTGCACCCAAGTTTTCTTGGACGCGCAGTTTATATAACAGTTAAAATAAATGAACTAAATAAGCAGAAAATAAACATGCATGCCTCATATGGAATGTAAATACAGTACAATGGCAAGGTATACTTGCCTGGCAAGAATCTGTAAAGTGTACGCGCCCAAATATCAAGGACACTGAACCTGGAACTAAAGACTCCGAACAAACGTCTCCGGATGCTGAAATAAACATCACCAACGTTTCCGGAATGAGCAAAATAGCTAAAAAGCACATCCCTTTCATCCAATTTGGACACAGGGGCAAAACGGTAATTTTGGGCAAAAATGGGGTCCACGTGTGGCCCACTTTGCACCGAAAAGCGTGCCGAGGGTAACAGTCTCTAAATGGGACAAACTATAGGTCAAACAAATCTAGATGTCAATACGAACTCAACGGTATGTCCAAATGTGGATTCCGATGAGCCGAACAAAATTTGGTCCAAAAAGTCAACTGTGGGACCCGCCAATTGGCGATCTGGTCAACCGTCTCAGAAATGCGTGAAAATTGGGTCACAGGACCAGCGCGTTACCACGAGTCCAGTGGCGCAAGTTTCGTCGTAATCTGACAATCATGCACAAAATACTCGCGAGTTCCATAAAAGTGGCGACACGAAATGTGTCCTCGGATACGGTCTGATTCCGGCGCGCACACGCGTCCGAATCAGTCCCCATGAATTTTCACGTGTCCCGTTATGCTGTGTGCACCATTTGGTACACTTGGCACACGGTGGGGCGGTCCCGGTTGGCGGGACGCGCTCCGTTCTCCAACTTTTGGAAAACCGAAAAAAGTGAGTGCGCACAGTTTTGTGACGAACATAACTATATCCACAGCAACTATTAGCCAAGGGTTATTATACAGAAAATAAACTAGATCATGTATTCTACAGGTATCAAAAAGAATCATCAGATTCGGATCTCTGTGGTGGGAGATACGAACTCGACAATACGGGTGGTCAATCTGGAATTCTGCGATTGTAGAATTCTGCCTGTCCGTCCATTTTGGACGCTGATTTACACCTAGGGGCACACATTTTCCGAGGTTGACTATAAAACAAATACTGGAGAGGGTTGAGGGAAGATCATACCTATGAAAACGGATCAACGTTTGGTCGAGCGAGTCAACGGGAATTTGTGCCGGAGCGAAGGTGCCTCGAGTGGGAGACTGCAGTTCGCGATGTCGGCGTCGACGGGATGATTGGATGGCTTGGGGAGGCTTCTCTGGCTGTGGTGACGGCTCTAGATGGGAAGAAGAAGTCTGGAGTTTTAGGTTAGGGTTTTAGAGAGCTTATTATATATATATATATATATATTAATATATATTAGGAGAGAGGGGGAAGTTAAATGGATCCGCGGTTTGAATTATCCGCGTTGCTACAGGGGTCGGGCTCCTTGCTGTATTGCTAAGGGAACGGAAAAGTGGGTGGTCCACGTGCATGCGTTAGCTGCTGCCAAGGAAATCACAAAGTTCCCAAGGAACTTTAGCTTAGGAACTTTAGTCTAAAGTAAAGACTATAATAATATTATTATTATTGTTATTATTATTAGTATTATTATTATATATTTATTTTTCTTTCTTTTCCTTTCCTTTCTTTAAATATATATATATACATATATATATTTTAATATATATATATATATATATATATATATATATATTCACACATAAGAGAATTTATATAATAGGGTATTGCACATCGTTAGGCTAGCAACTGTTCAAGGGGTCTCCTACATGGAATAAATTCCGAAAAATTCCTGAAGGTCCCATAAGTCATCTAAGTATCCGAACACCTAACATAAAAATTATTAAAAATCTATTTCTCCTATTTAGACCTAATTACTATAATTTAATTAATAATAAATAAATAAAAGGGTTTATACGATTTCTAGGAAGGGGGTTTTATACTACGCCAGAGGGGCGACTGACAAACGACCCCTGGTCAGCTCCTTTCAAATGAAAGATCTTCCCAGGCTTTTCGTGAAGATCAGGAGTCAGCTTCCACGACATCTTCCTAGGATGCGTCGCATGGAAGAAAGCCGAGATAGGATAATCCCTCGGCATCGTCGGCAGATACAAGACCAAATTCCCGGCAGGGAAGACCCAAGGCTCCCTCTTGGGCTTCGTCTGGGACTGTTTATCGATCATATCCCCAAAGAGGAAAGCTGGCTTTATGTACTGCTCCCCGTCTACATGCGTCAAGGGTTCGTCATTGATCATGCTCAACAGCATTCGCTCACCCTGGGCCGATATCAGAAACTCCCTGCCCTCAGGATACTGGGGTCCAGAGATGGGAAAGGCCACATGGGACAGATCCTCCAGGTAGTTCGAGTGCAGCATCCCGACAGCGGAGCCCATCACCTCAACCAGCGGAGACTCACCCAAATCAACTGCAAAGGTGCAAGGAAAATAGGTCATTACAAATCCTGCACGAAGTGCGGACCAAAGTAACGACAGTCTGTGCTTTACGCCAAGATTGCGCAAATTTGGTCTCTATACGTCGGAAGTCTCCTCCGCAAGCGTAAAAATTCAAACTTTTACGACATACCCCAATTTTCGTTAGCCAGAGCTTTTACGCTCAGAACTACGAAAAATAGAGTTTTTATGCTAGCACATTAGAAATGTGGGCGTAAAAGATGAAAACATCTCCGTGCGTCATCTTCCTCAAAAGAGGCTATCAGCACAGAAGACGACCTAGCGCGGTCACGTTCAACGTGTGCGAAGGATTTTTTGTCGTTTGTCATCCCAAAAAGCTTTACCTCTAAAGCCGGGTGCACTGCTCATCGGTGGGATACTCCTCTCAGAAGGAGGTTCACCTTGCCCGACCAAGGAATCTCTCGCCGGTACCGAAGAACGAGAAGAAGAACCTACGCTCTTTCCCTTAGCGGAGGAAGTTTGTTTCGACGCCATTTCTGAGGACTCGAAGTGCTCGAAGAAGGAACGAAGGAAAACTCGAACAATCGAAAGCTCTCTTTCGCAGAAGACAGATAAAAAGCTTTCTCTCTCAAAAGCTTGGGGTATATATACGGTCCGAGTCGACTCCTCAAATCCTCGGACGAACCCCTCGAGACCCCAACCGGATCTCGCAATTAAGAATTGGTTATGATTGGATGCTACGTCAGCCCACTACCCTCGAAAAACGGACAGTCGGCAAATTCGAAAGGTTTTTTCGTGCAAGACGGTTCAGCGGGTTCTACGCTAAAAGAGCTTTCTACGCTCGACAGCAACAGATCTACGGTTTTACGCTCGCAAGCTGCAAGTCTATGGTTTTACGCCCGGATGCCTTCGTGCTCGGTAGCTTTTATGCTTGAGAGGCCACAAACCTACGACTTTACGCTCAGCAGATACCAAATCGACGATCTCACGCTCGGTGGCGCTCAGTTTACGCTCAGAAGCAACAGATCCGCAAAACCTCACGCTCGAAGAAATTTTTTTTTAGGAGCTAAAAATCTACAGTTCTACGCTAAAGGAGCTTTTCTACGCTCGACAGCAACAGATCTACGGGTTCACGTTCGACAGCTACAAGTCTACGGTTTATGCCCGGATGCCTTTGTGCTCGGTAGCTTTTATGCTCGAGAGGCAACAAACCTACGACTTCACGCTCAGGAACCACAAGCCTACGATTTCACGCTCGATGGTGTTTTTACGCTCAGAGGCTACAGACTGATGATTTCACGCTCCACGACTTTTCGCATATCCGAACAGTCCCCAAGGCGGTCAATTGCAAAGAGTTCACACAGAAGATACTCATTTTTGACCCAGAGCATCCCAAGTACCCGAAGCATACAGAGTTCAAACATTGAGAAATTACTCTTCTCGGGTCTAAAATTGGAGGTTCATCCAGACTCCAGTCTGAACATCCCGTCTATCAAGGTAGCAACTCAACTTGACAGCCAAAAACCTCGACCCTGTCCCAAGGGAGTTTCGAGAGATCATTCTTGAAGACGAAGTCTGAACAAGATCCTGCTCCTCAGAGAAGCAACAGTTCAGAATTCTACGCCATCCCTCAGTCCTAGCAACAGGACAGTTCTAAATGTTCAAGGACGCTCAGCAGCATTCTATGGACTATTCAGGGCCTAATACTCTTTCTATCAGAGTCGGCGTAAAGATTCAGACGTGTCGAAGCTGCACATATCCAGACTTCACAGCAACGTATGGCAAAGACGATCATATGAAGAAGAAAGACGACTTTATTTCAAAATCATGATTACATATGAGGGAAATCCTATCTACAAGGGTTTTTTCTCTACTTTTCATGGTTACATATGAGGGAAATCCCTTCTACAAAGGATTTCCTCATCGTCATCTGAAGATCGCCCAGAAGCTGTTCTGACAGATTCTCGCATGGGCTTCAATTCTTCATCCATCTTCTCCAGCAGTCAGTCGGCAGAACTGACTGGCATGGCGGTGGTCGACGGCGGAGGACGACAGAGTTGGGGCTTGCATAGATTTTGCAGGTCCCAAGCCCCGTGCACCGCTCAAGCCGGGACAGAACGAGTCTGTCTGACTCTCGTCACCGGAGGAAACGGGAGAAGGCGCCACTTGCAGGCAGCGTGGTCAAATACGACCCTTCCTCTCTCCTGGTGCAACGCCATACAAAGTTGCTGATTATCCCGAGCAAGGGAGGCTAAGATATCCTTCCATGATCCATCGTTGCAGTGGACACTTGCTCGAAGACGCCGTCTTTTTTGGCTCCCTACATGCTGGAAGAACATGATCTCCTTCTTCCTCAGATCGACCCGACGAGCTCCGGCGATCATCTCTGCATGGCAATGGGAATGTGGTAAAAACAAGTTCACCCCCCCAGCCTTTTATAGGCGAAAGAGATCACAGCGGTCTCCAATAAATCCGCCATAAAGTCAGTACCGACCGTTTCAACGCTCCATTCAGAAACGTTTCGGGTTACGAGGGACCGTTCATGCTTCTTTCAAAGCGTTTCAAATTCCGAAGAATTTAAAAGCTTTGAAGGGGGTCTTGTAGAAGCATAAAAAATATGCTGGAACGATCTACGCAGCATCTTGATACAGAGCAGCGTAAGCAGAGGCCTTCGGAGCCATCCAACGTAAAACAGGGTTCTTCATCGCCTCCATGGCGTAAAACCCAATCGCTCTCAAAGCAGCGTTAAAAGCGTACGAGGAACGCTTCGTCTTCCCCGAAATGAACCTGTCAAAGTCACGCGGTGAACCTGGCCTCTGACTCCTGACAAAAAAGTGCTGCACGGCTACCCAGACGACGGCTGGAAAAGATGGCAGACCCCTTGTGACGTACCCACAGTATGATGGCGAATCTCTGCATTTAATGCAGAGGATTTGGTTAAAATATCACCAAACCGTCGTTTACCAAAGTCCCCCCAGCGTAAACCGCTCTTTCGCGTACAAGAGAATACGCTGCCTTGCTTTACACCGGCAAACATGAGCTGTTTTGCGCTCCGCGGTAAGACAAACCACTGCCACGTCAAAAGCTGCACTCCGTACGGGGCTCGAGGCACGTCTCTACGTCTAATTACACAGAGCAGTGACAGTTTCCCTCAAGGCACGTCTTTGCGACGGATGCACAGAAGGGCTGCAGACCTTCAAAACACGTCTCCGCATTTAATGCACAAGATGATGACAAATCTCTGTAGAAGATTTGATTATATCTTCGAAAGCCGTAATTCCGGCTAAGACGTCAAACATCAACACTTCGGCACGGTACGCAGTGGCTTCTACGCCCGCTCAGGATCAGTGCTCCCTCGGTTTCCAACGCCTTCTCAGTCTCTACGACCATTCGGCTTCTATGCCTGTTCGACTTCTATGCCCATTCGGCTTCTATGCCTGTTCGGCTTCTATGCCCCTTCGGCTTCTACACCTGTTCGGCTTCTATGCCTATTTCGGCTTCTACGCCAAGGTGACAGTCACTTGGCTTTTACGCCAACCTCTGCTACACAAGGGATACCTACTTGCGTGGCTTCTACGCCGTGATCTTCGTAGCAGATATACGCGTTTTGTCTCCTTAGTTGGACACGCGTCACATGCTCACTCAAAAGGTCATTTACACGCAGGCATTGGTTATTTTAAACCATTGTGTAAAAGGGTGCTGTACTGTCCACTCCTCGGTTGTTGTACCGACGGAGTGGTCACTGTCACCAAAACTCTATAAATAGAGACCCCTATCAATGGAGAAAAGGTCAAAAAATTGGTCAAGAAAACCAGTACAAGATCAAAGGTCGAACAATTGAAGATCGAGCAAGGAGAGAAGAGATCGAGAGAGAGAGAGGAACCCGAAGCTCAGGCAAAGGATAGGGATCAGGCGACCAGGGCATCGTGCATCCACCCTTTTCTGCAACCTCCGAGGCTGCATCCTGTCTTCCACGGCACTTCTTCAACATCGTGTAGTCCAAGGGCTAAAGTGATCGACCGCAGATCAGACACCTATAGCAATTCATACCCAGATTAAATAAATTGTACTCCCACATCCTCGTATAGGATTACATTGTACAAGTTTGTTTGTAAACAAAAGGGCGCGGGTCTCTTATAAATCCCGTCATTGAAATACACTTTAATTCTTTCGTTTAATACCACAAACAGATCCCCCACAGCCCTCTCCCTCCTCCTTGCTCCACCCTGAGCCCACGACTCCCCCCCGTCCTCCGACGTTCAGTCCCCGTAGCCCTCGACAGAACTTCCCTCTCCCCTCGTCGTGCCCACCGCCTTCCTCCACGAGCAGCCCCGGCCTCGACGAACCCTCCGCAGTAGTAGCCGCCGTGCCAGCCGAGCCGCCTCCGCCTGTCGACCCTTCCCCGGCCGTCTCCGCCCTCCTCCAGCGAAGTCTCCTGAACCCTAGCCCTAGTAACAGTAATCGGACACGGCAGCACAGTACCCCGGATACCCTGTGTCATGTCGACCCGGACACGAAGAACCCCGTTCCACGGAGCCCTGTTCAGGTAACCCTTTATCTCTCCTCGTTGCCCCATTTTCTGTTCCGTCAGTTGTGATGCATAGGCTGTGTAACCCTCTCGATGCCCGTGCAACCCGCTCGGTGCGTCGCGTCATGTGGCGATCACGAACCGCGATCCAAAAACAGGAAAATATTAACCCTATTTTCTCCCGGAACTGAGTACGCCCCGCCAAACAGGACGACTTGGTCGCGTGCGGTCTTCACCGAAAGGTGCGCGCTGTCGATACAGACGTGCGGGATTTTGCGAAAGTTGATTTGTATGTGCGTGCACACCGGAATCAACGCGTATCCGCCGACAACGCCCCATATTTGCCAGTTCTGGAACATGTTATAACTTTGTGTACACACGTCGGATCGAAACGAAACTTACGCCATCGGACTCGTAGCAATACGCTGGTCCTATGACCCAATTGGTTCGATTCTGAGAACGTTGACAAAATCGCGTATCGTTGGTCCCGCGGCTCCACTTGACGGGCGATTTTGTGATCGGCTCATCGGAATCCAGTTCTGGAAGTTCCGTTGGGTTCGTATCATCGTTCTGGACTTGTTGACACTAAGTTTGACGAATTTGGAGACCTTTGATCCTGACACATTTTTCGATGTGAAGTGGCCCATATGTGGACCCCGCTTTGACCAGAAACTGTCATCTTTGCCCTTGTGTCCAAATTGGACTCAAGGACAGGCGTTTCTAGCTATTTGATATTTTTTGAGACTGTTGGTGATGTTTATTTCAGCTTTTGGAGGAGTACCTGCAGAATCCACTGATACAGGGACAGCTGTTGGTATTCAAACCCCAGGCAAGTGTACCTTGCCAACATTGCAGTTCTTGTTACATATTTTATTGATTTATTTATATTTTATACATGCTTGACCTAGGACCGTGTGACTTACTTAGCGTCCGATTAATAGTCGGGTGCCAACACAGTACGCGGAATTGTGTAGTGTCACCTAGAGTTGGATATCGTGACCCCTTTACATTCTCGTACTTGTCTTATCAAGTACATTATACCCAGGACACTTGACACTATTCATGAGACAGAATCTTCCTGAGATATTCATGGTGATTCTGTGTATGATACAGGTTCATGACATATACGGTTACATGCTTAGATTTTATCCTGACTTGTTGCATTAATTATGGTCTTGCGTGACATGGACATGTACATCATGAACTGTGACGTGAGATTACATTGGGTGGGGAGAGATTTACCATATAAAAGGCTGATTATATTATATATATTGTCATCTGGAGGTGTCTTAGTCTCTGACACAGAGCTTTGGCACAAGTTCTGGCCCTTCGAGAGAATACTGCTATGGGTTTCCCCGACACAGAGCCTATAGTAGCCTCAGCCCGAGTATGACTAAAACTCTCAACTTACATATCACTTAGCTGGTTATATATTTACCCTATTGTTTCATTTATTTTCTGTACTGCATATATTTTGGCTTGTATTATCTGTACCTTGCTATGTCCCCTAAGGACCTGGATCCGGATTATGTCCCCAGGATTAGCTGACGAGATCTATCCCGAGGTATACGGGATCGAAGCATTAGCATTAGCAGAAGCAGGTGCCTACATTGGAGCAGAACCAGGATCAGAGGACGAGATCATACCAGAGGATTTCTCCTGAGTATTGGCTTGAGATACTCATTTATTTCTATTTCTAGTTACTTTATTTCCTGTCTATTGCATTGATGTATCAGAATTATTCTCGGATTGTTCTCCGAGACACTTTTACTGAGATATGTCAGTTTATTTTATTTGTATTATTCTGGCATTTGATCTGTGTTTATCTATTATGGATGAGATTAGAATAGACTGTGACTTGTATCATTGGACCTATTTATTGTTGTACTACAGCTTAAGTATGCCCCGATGGATCCATTAAATTGGGTTTGTCCATCGGTGTGTGCTGCTGGCCATTATCACGCTTCTAGTCCCTCGGTATTTTGGGACTGGGGCGTGACAGTCTTGTTGGGGTCTAAGTGGATACCCTTCGACGTTAGGATGAAACCAATAAATATTTTACTGGAGACTCCTAAGAAAGATTTGGTAGGATTCTTCTTGAGCTGGTGCCGACGCATGAGGCCAAACATAGTCTGGAAGTCCTTGAGGTGATCATCTTTGGAGCGACTCTTGACGGCGATGTCATCAGCGTAACACTCCACCATCTTACGTAGATGCTCACGGAAGATGGTGCTCATGGCTCGCTGGTATCTAGCACCCACGTTCTTTAAACTAAAGGGCATGACTGTGTAGCAGTATACTCCTATCGACATTTAAAATGATGTATGCTTATGATCATCAGGAGACATCTTGATTTGATTGTAGCTTGAGAATCCATCCATGAAGGACATGCGCTCGAAGCCACAGGTGTTGTCGATCATTATGTCTGTGATCGCAAGGAAGAATTCGTCCTTAGGGCAGGCCGTATTTAGAGCGCAAAAGTTAATACAGATCCGAATCTTTTCATTCTTTTTTACGATGGACACGATATTGGCTACCCAATCTGGATGCTGTTCTTCGCAAATGAAGCTAATTGCTAACAGTTTATTGACTTCAGCTTCTATGATGTTCATAATATCGTCGAAATTGTCGTTGCTACTGATGTTGTTGGGACATTTTCTTCTATCATCAGCGACATGGATCTTTATTCCCAAAGCCGGGCATCTTTGACCTTCTTCTCTGTGCTGACAGTGCTTATGATAAACGCCGTCCAATCTTGGAACTGACCGTCGCCCATCCAAAGGTTGACTGTCGGAAGTAAGTTTCTGCGGCACATATCCATCAGTATCGACTCAGGATTTCCTGGAGGCAACTTCGGTGCTTTTGGTCAAAAATATTTGATATAATTTTGGGCGAGTTCCCTTTCCCCTTGGGTCATATCCATTAGGGAGGACACCGTCATGTCGCTTCCTTCATCATAGAATGTTTTAAGAAAAAGACTCTTGAAGTCGTCAAACGACGAGATGTAGTTATCTTTGTAGAAGCAAGAATACATGCCGCATAAAGTTTATGTCCCCTCAACAAGCCACAAAGAAGCTACATGCGTCCTGAACAGTCAAGCCACAGAAAAGCCACATGCGGCCTGAACAGTCAAGCCATGGAAGAGCCACATGCGGCCTGTTCAACCAAATCGCAGAAAAGCCGCATAGTATACTATATGCAGCTTGAACGACCACAGAGCAGGAAGACCACATAAAGACTTCCTGACACAGATTTTGATGTCTGTCAGAATATTTGACACATCACTCATCACTCTGAGATGCTTCGAGACTCGTGAAGACGACGACTCAAAAAAATATAACAAGTCACATTAGTGCATTAAATTGCTTCAACCAATGTGTCATGCCACGTGTTCTCTTGTATGCGCTATGCCCTATGCTGCCTCGCCACCATGCGGCCAGAGTGTCTATTCGACCAAGGCCCAAACGAGAGCACATATGCGGCTACAAGACCCCTGCGACCTCACCATCATGCGGCTAGGACCCATATGCGGCCACGACGCCATGCGGCCTCTGGTCTACAGGATCCTTCTATTGCGGCCACAATGCCATGCAGCCTCTGGTCCATAGGATCCTTCTATTGTAGCCAACACGATCTTGGCACAGTTGGTGCGGGCTACATGTCCAGCTGACCAATTCACGAACACAATGGGTTGAAACGACCCCAAGATCTCATCAATAATATATCTCAGTCGAGCTCACGTGGCAGCCCCCCCCTGACATGCGGCTACCGATACGACCATATTATGCAGAAGGGGCCCTATGCGACTACCAACCATGAGCATCTGTGGCATCCATAGCACGTCAATATGGCGACTATAAATAGCAGGGTGTCACACCCATATAACAGCCTCGGCTATCTGCGAACCTACAGTCAAGCAAGAGAGAAGAGCTTTCTCCTCCTACATCGGATCGTACACGGAGTAAAGATAGTTTCTATACTCCTAACCCTCCATCGTCACCCCCAGACAATAAACTTGTACTTAGATTGTCTCCTAGGACTTCTTTGTACTTTCTTATTATTTGTTAGTTAAATCAAGCTCTCTTAGAACTTTCAAATTTAATGGCGAATAAGATGGCGACTATGCTCGGGACTTCCTTCTTCTCTGATAAGAAATTGGTGACGCGCTCTGATGCAGCCAACTTGGGTTCGACCTAGAGGATGCTGGTAGTCCGCTTCGACCACCAGGCCTTCGAGGAGATGCTCTCTGAGGGAAGCGCTAGTCCTTCGTCGAGGTTGGCAAAGCCCAAGAAGACCCGCATGATGTGGGTAGCAAAGACCTCTGTGCCTCACCTAACTGCTGAGCATGTGCTCATAGCCTCTCTCCATGTTGCTGAGGAAGCTTGTCAAGTGTCCACCCAGACTGTCCATGCGGCTTCTTTGTCTGCCGCAGAAGATGCTCAGCACCCATACTCTAGCAGATAAAAATACTACGATGCCAGATGTTCGGGTCTTGATGTGAGTTCCATGCAGCCTACGAAGAGGCTGTATAAGATCGAATATGCGGTACCGGTTCACTGCCACAGGAAGATGGCCATATGCGGCCCTCACAACAGCCGACCCTCAATTTTTGACTGAATCTCATGCAACGCTGATCTTATGTGCCATGCTGAGAATGGTAAAAATCAAAACCTTGACTCTTTATACTATGTGCATGCGTGTGCTAAGTCAAAGAAGTCTAGGGCAGTGCGAGATCTCCAAGCTCAGGCAACTGCCCATTCAACTGACCATCGATTGGCGCCGCTAACTGTTATGCATGCCCCTAATAAAATATTGTACAAGACTGACCCGCGTGTCTAGTCCGCAGTGGTAAACGGACAGGGCCAATCTCAAGAGACTTCCACTAACGACTTGGGGAAAGTTCCTGATCAAACTCTAGGCCAGGGAGCAAAAACAATATCCACACACCCGTGCGCTCGGTCTACCTGTGCTCACAAAAATGGTGCAAAGGTGAGTCATCCCTCGCCTGACTTGAGCAATGAGATCAAGCACAAGAGCAAGACGAGGGAGGCAGCGACAAAATATGAAGTGTCCTCCCTAGGATATCATTGTGCCAAAATTATCATCAACTGTTGCTACAACAAAGTAGCAGACCCTACAAGCAGAAAGTCGGCATTCCAACGACTGCACCCGATGACACCTATTCAAAAACAATCCAAGGATTATGTGTAAACACCCGAGGAGGATGAGATACCATTTGCCTCATGTTACTCCGCTCGGAAGGTCCCTTCCACCTTGGGAGGAAAGAAATATGATACCTCCAGTCCATCAATCTTAACAGGAGCATTGAGAAGGCGACTACCAGGAGGACCAGCAGCGGAACCTGCATAAGGTATTTTTTAGGGCACACGCTCGAAGAATAAGCTCCCAGCCACTGTGGGTAGTGCTACCTCAGAACTACTGGGGGTTGCAGAAGCTGGGGGTAGCAATCCACTGGACCTATGCGATAATCCGGCATTCCGAGGAGATGAGTATTCCTAAGGAACAGATGTTGAAGTCCCTGGGGGTAGCCACCCTCGGAGAGAAGACGCCGCCTCCTACGCTGGAGGTAGTATTTTATCAGAGTTCGAACATGATGCAACACTACTAGCTCTCCCCGACGACTATTCAATGCAAGAGTCTGAAGTAGAGAGTTCTACGTCAAACATCCCTTCCTACTCACCTCATGTAAGAACGACATATATGGTAAAGGACGACTACGAAGGCCCCAGTAATCGAAAGTGCCTCGAAACCCTCGAGGCCATGATGCACACTATGAGAGAGTAAATGCAAGCCTTGACCCGTTGGCGGCTGTAGCCTCCCAACCACCAAGAGCCTCAGGCAAAGACCCTTGAACTAATGCAGATTCAAATGCAACCGTTCCCCCCGTTGGCGGCTGTCATGCTCTACCAGGGTCATATGCTCTTGTCATGCCCCAGTTCCAAATATAAGGAACTGAGTCACGTGACATTGGCCAGCGAGTACACTCCGATGGACATCCCAATCTAATGGACCCATTGGAGTGCACCTAAGCTGTCAAGTATAATGATATAATCCAATATTTAAACATAAGCAATTTAACTAATTTTATCCACAGATATAAGAATATGAAACACATAGAGAAAACAAGTCTACTAATGTGCTGAAAGAAAAACTAAGTCTGAAAATGTATCATAAATACAAAACGGATAGAGTCACACGGGGACAAATCCGCTAATACAAGTACTGAATGAAAGGAAGGAATAATATAACTAGGACCGATATCTGCAAACTAGATAATGATACCGAATCTAAGGTGAAGTCAATACTGGTGATCAAATGAAGTCCTCGGGAAGGATCTCGTCCTCTGCTACAAGTTATGCTCCTGGATATAAACCCGATCTGTACTTTTCCGGGTAGTCCTCTTCGCCTATGCCTGGAAGGAAACCAGGTCCTCAGAGGGACGTAACAAAGTTAAAAAATAGCATGCCATAGTAAAACAGAAAGAAAATATGTGATACGCCAGTGTAATCTAGAATAACCACCTAAGTGAGATACAACCTGACGACAATGTTCGACACGTGACTTTCCAAATATAAATTCGCAGCTCCGAGGCACAGAGAAACACGGTGCGTGCCTGTAGTTCCGAGCAAAGAGACACACAATAAGTAAGTACTATGACTCCGGATACAGTACGTAAATAAGGATATATATATATATATATATATAGTGTGTATGCAAAATAGTCCAAGCGTTTAGTAACTGTCTTCTCCTCCCAATGCGGTCAACGAGATGCATCCGCAGCTTACTGAGCCTGAACGTCTATCTAAACAGTCTCATCATACTGGAGTAACTAGCACCAATCATGATCCTATAGTCATCACAGATTCCAGTCATGCTGACACTATCAGAATACAGAAAGTCTGACACGATAACAGTATCAAGATATATGAAAATTATACTTCCCTCCCTATCTTTACTACATTAGAAATTGTGTACAACAAGAAATTGGCATTTGCTGCACTTACAGCCAATATTGGAGTAAGATTACGGTCCCACCATATTTTCCAAAAGACACCAAGGACGTTGTCTACCATGACGTAGACCACAAGTTCTATGCAATTAGTCATGCAGGTGCCACTATATCTAGGACCTACCATTGTGAGTCTTCCCAGAGAGGGCGAGTTGCTATGCATATTTATTCTATTCGTACCATTAACTATTAGGACCAGAAAAAATTGTCTTTCGATATCTATAAGCTCGTTAGAGAGAATGCAAATACGGCAATCTGGATTCGTACGAAAAGACTCAATAATTTCACTATTTTTTTCGACGGTAATGGTGCATGTGTGCAAGGAGGAACAAATCATAATCTTGGATATAAAAAAATTGTATCTATTTCAATTTCAACCACGAGTATGGAGGATGCCGCTCAATTTACAAATATAGCTACGAAGAACATTCAACCAATCCATGATAGCAACCACTGTTTCCGTTGTGATTTATGGATAGAACCACCAAAATATGCTTTACTTATTCAGAATTAACATTTTAGTTATTTGTAATTTTTTAATGGTTAGCTTCCCATTTCTATTTCTATTTCATTGTAAGAAGAATTAAATTCTATATAATAAATGGATCTGATGAGATGGTCTGTCTTTGTTTTTGAAATTCCCATCATAATTTCCTTGCTCAGTAATATGATCAATGTCTAACATCAGATTCTGGCACTAAAAGATTCCGGTGATGAGGCACTAGAGGGAGGGAGGGAGGGAGGGAGGTAATTTACCCAGTTTGTCAGTTTTATTGAGGCCTACAAACAATATTATCATAAATGATGACAACTATATCGAGCCATACTAGAGGATTAAGGACCACAATAGTGTCTAACATCAGATTCCGGCAATGAGTACTATCTATACCCAGATCGATGGGTCAATGATATCACATAAATTATGTTAATTTCTTGATCCATAATATCAAATTAATTATCGTATCTTTTTAATATTCTAAATTGGTTCATTTAATATTCCTATATCTCCAATATTCTATTGGTTATTCAATTATTCTTTTAGGGTTTGTTTGACAATTATGGAAAGAACGGTTATGGGGTATTTCTAGAGAACCGGTTATGAGAGGCTCAGTTTTGAGTGATTT
This sequence comes from Iris macrosiphon, assembly GCA_036927795.1. Lineage (NCBI taxonomy): Eukaryota > Viridiplantae > Streptophyta > Magnoliopsida > Asparagales > Iridaceae > Iris > Iris macrosiphon. The sequence continues at coordinate 193,549,490 of JAYESA010000005.1, forward strand.
TAAGAAGCGACTTTTAAACCAATACAATCCATGCTTGGTAACAATCGGGTTTGAAAGGCTTTTACAAGAATAAATTAATAAAATTGCTCAAAATCTACCAATTTGAGGTGTTTATAAAGTCCCAATTTTGGAAGGTTTTTAAGCAGACCAAAACCAGTGCCTCATAAAAATTACCAAGCAGGAGTTTTCATAAACGATCGGTTCAAAAATATCCCAAAATAAATTACCAAGCAGGAGTTTTCATAAACGATCAATTCAAAATTACCCCAAAAACGATAAATACCGTTACCAAGCAGACCCAAGAATACGGGTGCTTATTCCACTAAGATTTTAAATAAATTTAAATAATTTATTTTAAACTAATTGAGTTCCTCAAAATTTTTAACGGATTTCAAATGAGATTATACAAATGTCTCCAATATTTTACTCGTTATTCAATTAAGATTTTAAAGAACTCTTTAATCAACAAAAATTTTAAAAAAAATTGATTTTAAACTAGTTTGATTGAGTTCCTAAAATTTTGCTAACGAAATTTAAAGGACTTAAAAAAAAGTTTCTTTTGCTAGATTTGGATAAAGATTTCAGTAACCAATATTGTACTGATTATTCACTTAAAATTTAAAAAATACTTGTTATTCAATTTTGATTTTAAAGAATAGATTTTAAACGAGTTTGATTAAGTTTCTAAAATTTTGCTAACAGAATTTAAAGAATCTTTTTTTTGTTAGATTCTTTTGGACTTTTTTTTCCAATATTTTACTCATTACATTCTTTTGGACTTTTTTTTTGGTATACTTGTATAAACATTTCAGTAAATTCTTTTGGATCATATGGATTGGAAATTGGACATACGATCATACAATTGTCTCTAATATTCTACTGGTTATTCAATTAAGATTTAAAAAATACTGGTTATTCAATTAAGATTTTTAAAGAATTGATTTTAAACGAGTTTGATTGAGTTCCTAAAATTTTGCTAACAAATATCAAAAGGCTTAAAAAAATGTAGATTTGTAAAAATATTTCAATAATTTTTTTTTAATTCTATGGATTAAAAATTGGGCATACGATCATCTATATTATTCTATAATCCAAATACCAGGGATATTTGGATTATACAATTTATTAGATTGCTACATAGTTAAATTATATTTATCTAAGGATAATAATGTCATTTATACTCACTAATTTAAAATCTAAAATTTATTGTAAGCTACTCCATTTCTTTAGGATACAATATCTCATTTCTATTTCTCTTTTGCTATTTTGAAACTAGCTTGCACATTATCTCATATTTCTTTTTCTTTCTCTATTTTGATAACTACCAGGTTAACATGAGAAGCTTTCTTATCCCATCTATCCTTGGAGCACATGTATCTTTCTTTTCTTTTCAACTTTTTTTTACAATCTAAAAAAATAATTTTATAACTTTTTATCTTTAAAGAAAGCAACTTTTTGATTCTGCTGGTAGTGGTTGCTATGTCGACCGAGACAGTTCTCAAGAACACGACTAGTGAACATGCTAATTTTTTTATTTTTTTTTTACTAATCAATTTTATCGTATTTCATGCAAAAAAAATTTGGAATACTTGCAATATTTTGGCGTATGTTCCTCCTTCAATTTTTTCTATTTTTATTTAGAATATTTAAATTAGAATATATTGTAAATTTTGTTCTATTTTAAATTGTAGATGATATTGGATTCAAATTATAGATTTAATTACTTTATCGTACTAATTTTGAATATGATAAGATTTTAAATTATAGATTCGACTGGAATAAAAAATTTAATTCTTAATTTGATTACATAATACAAAAAAAAATATTTCAAACAATATGAAGGTTTGTCTCATGTTGGAAACCAAAGAAAATGTAACATTCAATGGAACAACAATTTTAAAACTAATAAAATTGTAAAAATTTATAAACAAGCTTTTTCCCCCTCTCATCCATTCGTACCCACTATTCCTTTTTCTATTTTTAGTTCTAGGACCTGTATGTAGGATGGATACCTGACAGGGTTCACTCTTGGACCATTGAACCTATTTCTTGCATAGTTGAGACTTGATAGGAGAAGTGGTGACTAGATCCCGTGCGCACCATTTCCTCAGCGCATCTACTCCCCAGCACATATATTCTAATGCGCATCCATCCATCCTTCCTCAAGTATATATATATATGAGATTTTCTCTCTCCTCTCTCATTCTTCTTCATTTTCTACTTTCTTTCTTCTTCCTAGCTCCTTCCCTTCTCAACCGAAGCCCTAGCTCTAGTTGAATTAGGAAGATGTTTGTAGATCACCGAAGGTGGAGGCTAGGTAGCCACCAAGGCAAGTACATCTTGCCAACCATGAAGAACTTGAAAATTTTAATTTTATATTTTTTTTGTGTTTTATTAGTCTATAATATGTGCAATGAGCTTCTCTACATGTTTAGTACTTAGCATTTTTGGATTTGATGGCTTGGTTGGAGTAAATCTACATTTTTATGTTAGGATTTTTATGAGTTTCTTGAGTTTTTCTTGGTTTTGATTCAATAAAACTAGTTACTTTTGAAAACTAGTAGTCCCATGAGTTAGAGCATTAAATTTTGTATGATTTTGACTTTTGAATCACTTAATTTGGAGCTAAATTAAAAGTATTATGGCCAAAACAATTCTGGACTTATGTTCTCGGACCTGTCTGGCAGGGACGATGAACAGTGCCGCGTGTAGTGCGCTACGCGCATCACTTCCTTGTCGTGCACATCACTTTATTGTCGCATGCATGAAATTCTTTTCGCACACATCATTCCTTGTCCCGCAGCGGTGCGTCGTGCACAGAATTCTGGCCGCGCGCATATTGACCATGATGGCTCTTTTTGCCTGTTTAGCTATTTTTGTAGCTAGAATCTCGTAAAACTGAAAACATGGAAGTTGTAGATCTTTGTCTTGCATTTTCAAATCTTTTTGAATTACCTCATTTGGAGTTCATATGAGAGAGTTATCATCAATTTACTATCATGTATCAAATTTTCAAAATGCATAAAACTGTTTTAGCCAATGTTGATATTTTCTTTAACTGTAATGATTCCTTAGTATGATCTTATTACTTGTATAGTTATAATGAGTTTGCATACCCTGTGTACTTGACACCATTATATATCCTTTACTGACACCATGTCTTTGTATTTGCACATTGTTGGATAAAGCACTATTCATTGACATTTGTCCTTATATTTATATTGTCCTTACATTGTCTTACCCCTTGATAGTGACTCATCGTAGTGCACTCATGTCTCCTTATTCTTGTACATGCTTTATAGTGGCTCGTCGTAGCGCACTCCTGCCTCCATATCTCTTTACTGTCTTTATAGTGGCTCGTAGTGACGCACTCATGTTTTTTGACATATATATTTTTCTGCACTCATGTTTTCCGACATATATATAATTTTTTTTTGTGGGTTGTCTGGTGCTTATGCTTTAATTGTTAACGTATTGTCCAGTCTTGCATTATGTCTAGGATGGATTCTGCAGAATGCCACACCCGAAATTCTAAACGAAAATATTAAGGATTAAAACAACTAATTTGATTAATTAGAGGCATATAGAAAAAATTTCTGGCTATATGCAATCCCGACATCTCAGCGACACCTGTGGATTTGGAGCTCTCCATCGTGAGGGGCATACTTCCAACACACCGTCGAGTGTTGCATTACGAGTAAAAATATATATATATGATAATTATATTATGTAATCCTTATGTCTGAATAATCCAAATAGACTATAGGGCATGTGGCTGTATGAAATTTCTAAATTTGTATTTTGTTAGTAATTAGGATTGTGATAACCCTAGTTAGCTAATGATAGCAAGTCGTAGAAAATACTTGGTCATGTTTCTTTGTTTGCGCGCTATTTACTTTATGCTTGCGTATTGTCTTTTCTTTTCTCGCTTCGTCATATGTGTCGGTGGGTGGCCAGAGGTTAAGTTACCTGATCATTGTTTCGTTTAAGGGTTATGGCTCCGATTTCGAGAAGTCCCTAAGCTCTCTTGTCGCTTGTTGGCTTATCATTTTCTATGGTTATTGTACTTAGTTATTATTCTCAGAATTTTATTGTTGTAGTTGTTAACTCGGACACGTGAACGGTCATAGGGTTGATTCCTACCTTTTGTCCTGGTTTGGTGTCAAGGTAGAAAACCGATCCTATTGTCTATTCACGGATCCTATTATTTTCCATTATTATTACATTCAGTTATAGTTCCTTTACATGTTTAATACCTATGTCCTATTCTAGATCCCTACTCTCATGCTATATAAGACCCCTTGTACTATACATGTTCACATACCCCAGAATACCTTGCATGCTCTTAGTTATTGTTCCGACATATTACATGTTCACATACCTACGTTTATTTTACTTGCTTCCGGTTTACTTTATGTCACCAGTTGTTTACTTTATATTACATGTCATTTAGCTTATTGTCTTTTCTTTTATCGAGATTAGTGCATTGGTAGAGCACGAATCTCTATCCGCATTTATTTATTTATTTTTGTCTTTATCCGTTGTTGTGGGTTTTGTTCTTCCTATTGGCTTCCTATGTGGTGCTTGTTGCTTGGGGTTTTGACCCCACTGGTTTTGCATGGCCAGATCTCGTAGAAGACCCGAAGGATCTACCTTCGCTCTCACCGGATGGTTTATGCTCAGAGGATTATGGCTCAGATTAGCGAGTGGGTTATCTTATTCTCCCACATTATTTTGTACCTTCATTTTCTGGTGTATTAGTCCAAGGACATGTGTTAGTCCTTGTTTCTTGATTTTTATTTTCCCCCATCTTTGGATGGCGTATGTGTATATTCTGGACCGCGGCTAGTTGTACATTTACGTACCTTTTGTATATTCAGTTGATGTATCTTTACATTATGTCAACTCTTATGATTATGCATGCATATGTGTTTGGGACGCCTTACCCATCACATATATGATTTACTCTTTATTTCATCTTGTGTTGATTGGATTGAGATAGGATTTGTCTGACCATATGAGTCGTCAGTAGCATGCTAGAGTCCTACTACTTGTCTTCTAGACAGCCGTGACCGTATCTCGGGGTACCTTTGTACTCAGATATACGTAGCTGGCTTTGTCAAGCCCTCGCTCTCCAGTATTCTGGTTCTGGGACATGACATATTTAGTTGAGATTAAATTTCAAAATAAATCATAATTTGTAATTTGTAATTTATAATTTATATAAGATTATGATAAATAAATATTTTATAACGAACGGATAGCCATTTTGCAAACTCAACATGAATTAACATCCATACCCCTTCAATGACCATATAACCGGTGTAAAGAATACCTTCTATAAGGTGTTAGTTTGGTGGAATACAGGCCCAGACTTAATATGAGGCCCATGAGGCAGTGGCCTCAGGCCCAAAATTTTAGAGGGCACCTATTTTTTACAGTGTAAATAAGCTCTCTATAATTAGGGCCCTCTATAAATAAAATTTGGACCAACTGGATAAGTGGACTTCGACTGATAAAGATGAGTCCGGGCCAAAATCAAAATGTATGTCTAAGGTAAAATCATATTGTATGCTTAAAGCAACGGATGCTCAAATAGAGAACTTTTTAGGTTTTTTGTTTTGGTTGAGTGAGACTCGGTTGCCGGAATCAACTTTTTCTTCTTTCCCTTGAGGTGAGACTTTGAATTTTTTTTAATATATAAATTGTATGCTTAAAGCCTTAAATCAACGAAAATATGTTCTAATAGAGCATTATTAGAATTATTTTGGTTTGGAGAGAATTTTGTGGCCGTCGGAATCAACATCTTCTTGTTTTTTTTTCTTAAATGAAGAAAGAAATAAACAATCTGTCTCTCCCTTTGAGGTGATGTTTTGATTTAATTTTTTTATATATAAATTGTTGTTAATTTTTTATATTTGTGGTTGACTTATAATTTATTATAAAAATATGTTCTTGCATAATGTCTATAGTTATTTGCCGAGTCGGTGTAGTTGTTGGAGTCGGCGATAGCGAGTAAATTTTGTTCCTAAAATACATATTGGAATCATTCCCTTTCCATTAGATGAGCTTTATAAAAAAAATTATAAATTGTTGTTGATTATCTTTATTTGTGTTTGACTAATTTATTGAAAAAACATGTTCTTGTCATTTGATTTCGTAGTTATTTATATTGAGATTGAAATCAACTAATAGGGAAACTAAGAAATATTTTTTTTTATTTGTTATTGATTGTTTATTTGTTGTTAACTATTATTATTTCTTGACTATTGATTTGTTGTTAATTTTTTTATTTTCATTATGAACTACCTGAACCATAGTTAGCTTCTTCTTCTTTTTCTCTAGAACATCAATTTTACTTTATTTTTGTTTGCAACATTTTCAATTTTATTAGTATTTTATTATAACTTTTATTATTTGGATATTATATTTATTGTTTTATTTCTTAAATTTTGGGTTGACAATAATATTGTATATGGAAAAAAAATAATAGTATATGAACATTAAGCTTTAAGAGCACCATTTATAGAGTTTGTCTCAGGTCTCAAACTCTAAAGTCCAACACTGGTAGAATATGTAGGGGAAGAAGCCCAACACATTCGATGTTTTTGACCAAACGTTGATAATTTAAAATATGTAGGGGAAGAAGTGTTCGAGTCTCTTTCTATGCCGAGGAGGGTACGGACTATGAAAAAATGATACGGTGAGCCAGTTTGCTTTCGATCTTAAGGAGAAGATGGGCAAGCACAAGAAAAAAAGAAGAAGGTACGATATGAGACGACCATGACTGCGGGAATGAAAGTTGTCCGTATACTTAATGCACCCGTCAACAAGGGCATCGACGAAACAGGTGGGGAAGAATGTCACGCATAATATTTTTTGGCCTACCGAGATGGATTAGCATAATCCTCCTCTGCCATGAGTTTGTAGGAAGCTTCCAGAATCCTCCAGCATATGATGGAATAATCTTCACATCTTTCCATTCTAGAGGCTTACTTTTTTGTTATTTGACATTAAGGATAATGTATGGAATATTCTTAGGATATAGAATAATTTTTAGAATATTTCTTAGAATAATTCCTAGAATATTTTTAGTCCAGAAGCTTCTTGTAAGCCTTAGAGGAACTATAAATAAAGGGGGGCTCATTTGCTCCTCACCACCCAAGTAGTGGTAAACTCTCTCTAATATAGTAAAGTTTTTAATATTCTAATCTCTCTCTCTCTCTCTCTCTTGCTCCACTTTTCTTATTCTCACCTTAGTGATCTAGTTAAGTGATTAGGGAAGGCTTGCATGGTCTTCGAGGAGAAAGTTCGTGCGCCACATGGAGAGAGGTGTAGCAAAAATACTAAGTCCGTAATATACGACTCGAGGCAGGAAAAAGAAGAACTGTGGCAAATCTTATCAAGTTAGTTATACATGCATGGTATGGTATTTTATTAGTAAATTTACATATTCATGCATGGTTATAGACAACTTATGCACAAGAGCAAGGTTCCTCGAAGTTTTGCATCAAGGCCACGGGATTGGTTCGCCCTGGGGGGAGCAAGAGTGCTAATATACAAGCATCAAAATTATGGGATCTTCAGTAAGGCTAGCTCCCTCTACTAAAAGGGATGCCAAAAATCTATAAATGTTGAGATGGCTTGCCTAGTGACCTTCATATAGACAGGTATCATAGCTAACAATGTCTTATACAGGCAAAGTAAGTTATTACTCAATTACATGGATGGATAGATGACCGTGGGTAAGAATCACCAAATGGTTAAAATTATTATGTTTTCCTTATGTCCCTATCCTATGAAATGTTAATGAACTTAAGGCAACATAGCAAGACCACTATTTTAAATGTTGGTTTCACATATTTACTTAGTGATAATTTTAAGAGAGATTGGTTATGGCCACTCACCAATACATGGTAATGTATTAACCTACATTTCGTAGGCAATATCAGTTGTTGAGGACTAATTAGTAGCTACTCAAGGATGTTGAAGATTTTGTGTCATACCCTATTATATATATATATATATATATATATATAATATTATTTAGTTGAAATTTATGGTTATTAATTTTCTTTTTGCATTTCAGCCCTCAAGCAACATTGCAATTGTCCAATCTAACTTTTTTTATTATAAATCGACCTTTAAGGACATTTTTGCAATTACAAAAATCTAGCTCAATAGCTGTCATCTTCTCAGAAGAAGAGTAATGACTCATCCAGGGAAACATAATCATGGGTCTTTGGAAATGGAGGATTGGACTTTGTATATGGAGAATGGAGGAGGGAGGACCGACTCCTCATTTCTTAATTCTCTTCCTCACACTCTTCTCCATCCCTCTTCTCTCATTTCCCTCTACCTGCTGCTGTTGCTGCTGCTGCGGCGGCGGCTATCTGTTGCTGCTGCGGTGATCCGTCGGCCGTCGATGGCGTCAGCCACCCCTCGTCGACGACCCTTTCCGTCGACCTCCTCCTGACCACCTCTACCACTACCATTGTTTCTTAGGTATAACTTTTTCTAATCTTTGAATCTAGGTCAGATTCTTTTAAAATAAGAATTTATTTTAATTATATGTTATAATTTTGATTCTTATGCTATCAATTGGGAAGAAAGTAAGAAAATCAAGAATCTCTTTCAATCAAGAACCAAATCTAGGCAAGCCCTTCCTCTCTATTCTCAAAATTATCCTCAATGTTGACTATTTGTTAAATATTCATGTCAGAGCCCAAACTTAAACTTTTCTAAAAATAATTTTTATTATTTTTATTCTAAAATTTATATTATTTCTAATATTAATTATGGAATATGTACACTAAGACTTGGACACGATAGGGTATAATTGATACCACTCTAATTTTTAGTCTTGAATGACTTGAATGTGTAGTACATAAATGCTGATATTGTATGACCATAATAAATAACTACAAGGATTTGTGGGGGTGTGATTGCCAAATTTTAATCTTGTGCATGAGCATGAAATTTTATTTATGAATGCTTTAGAAATAATAAATAGGTTGTGAATTATGGAAAGCTCAAGAATATAACTTTATGTATTAGTTATGATTAATAAAATTTATGAATATAGTCGCTCGGGCATGTATATATATATATATATATATATATATATATATATATATATATATATATATATATATATATATATATATATATATATATATATATATATATTATACTCCTTAACGAAAGGACCCTTGTTCATGGATTTAATCATGTCTATAAATTATAGCTTAATATTTATATATACATGAACATCTATATGTAGTTCTACTTTTTTCTTGAAAAATACATGAAATAGTTGTTCATTTTTATAAAATTAGACAATTATAAATCTGTCCAGATTTGATATATGTAAGGTTTTTCTTAAAATTATCTTAGTGTGTAGTTAGAACTAGTATTGTACAAACACCTATATACTAGGGTAATCAAATATTATTTTCTATAAAGGTTAAAGCATTTTGTTTTGTAATCTTAAGGATGTTTTTGAGAAAAAAAAATCAATTTGAGTCTATATATATATTTCTATGAAGAACTATCTTCATATTTGAACTTGGGAGTTATTTCAATACGGTAAATAGTACCTTTTGTCAATATTAGCGCTACTACTTTGTGAAAGTATTGATTAAAATTTTACTAGTATAAAAAATTAGTATAAAAATAAGTATATTTAAAATGATCAATATCTTACAAATATATCTCTTGTAAATGAAATTTGTAATTAAGAATTGCATATTCGTAAATCCAAAAGTGGTGTAAATTCTTGAAGGGTTATTTAGTATGAAAATTTAATTTTTCTAATCTCTTTGTTTAGTTGATATGTTATAGTAAGAATTGCAAAACATGAATTGCTAGTATAAAGGTAAGACTAACTAAGTTAAAGCAATGGCTACAAACGAGCATTGGTAAGAACTTTTCTTCTTAAAGAATTATAATTTTGGTTTATATTTTAATGCGTACGATTCTGGTGCAGAGAGTTGCTCCATCGAAGGGGTTGACGTACTCGAAAATTCTACAGAGGGTTATTCCGGGTCTTTTATTTTTAAATTGTTAAATTTTTGGAGTCCAAAATATGAAGGAGACCGCCAAATTTTCCAAGAAATTTTAGAGATAGTCATTTTCGAAAAAATTCGAATAATCGATTATTCTCTGTTATGAATTAAAATTTTTAATTTAGGATTAAACCCTAAAATCCTTAGATTAAGAATTTATCTAAATTTAGGACGCGTAGGACACTTTTGCACATGCACGAAAGAGCAACAAAATCATCATTGTTATATATATTCCAAGGTGAGGAATATGATTTCCATGTTTTTAGGAATTTTCTACCATTTGGAATAGCACAGTTAAGCTTGATACCCTAAGTACACAAGAACAAAATTTTATTGTATATTTGACGTTTTTGCCAAAGACGGACCGATTTATTAAAATATAAAATTCTCCCAAATGTGTCTCTGACACACAAACCGAGAATACAAAGCAGGAATTATAATTTAATTTAATATGATTGTTAGATTAGAAATGATTGTAAGTTTTTATATATATGCATTGGGATGGGAGAAAACATTGGATCATACCGTCGAACTCTCAACAATATTTATTATTTAAAACTGATCAGTAGTTCTCGGCATACGTATGGCCATACGATGACAACTGTGAGGCTTAGCTCACTTATTTTTTATGGGATCCGAATTTTGAAAGAGATCGAATTCGACAATTGTATATGTCCAATGTTTGACCTATGTTCCGAATTCTTAAAATTTTTTAAGATGTTCGACAATTGATTTTATTATCACATGATCCGAATTTTCTAAAATAAAAAAAATTTGACAATTGTTTATATCATATTCTTATCGTATTTTTATGTGATTCAATATTAATGTTGTTGACACAATATTGTCAAAATACCTATGGGGATTGGGATCTAAGGACCATCCGCCAGAAAATTGCCTGATCCCGGGTAAATAGGATTATTGTCGTGACAATAGGTGTGATGGTGATCCAAAAGCATTTTCTTAGTTGTATTTGCATATAGGAATTTTGAATTCTGGATTATGTTTTGTGACTGTGATTTGGATACTTCGTAGAATAGGGATTAGTTAGGAATACAAACCTTATATTTCAAAATTTACACTATAATGTGTCAAAGGCAGTTTTTTTGAGATTTTCATATCAGTTATCCATTTATCTTCTGATTAATTTTCTCTTAAAACTTTATTTTATTTATTTGTTCATTTTTGACACAAGGACTTGCTAGTCATTTTGACGACCTAGTTTTTGTTCACTAGGAACTGAAGAAAATGAAAAAGAAGCACTACATCATTTTAGTATCAACGAGGTCGATGGATAATGAAAGACGACTTTTGGGGATAAATCAGTTTAAGAACTTTTGTGACTGAATATGTAAATTAAACTTTTTAGGAAAAGACTTGATGACATAAATATAGAAATATATAAATATGGATGTTTTAGAATGTAGCCTTATTGTCCTGTATTTATCCTAGAACTTATAGGCGACAATCACAAGTATGATGCCAATAGTATTGTACGGGTGCGTAGCCTGTGGATGTATTATTGTACCTGGATTTCGTATTATGGGAACCGGGGCGTGACAAGCCTTTTTGGTGGTGGCCCATGCAGGTCTAGTCATCTTCTAGCGGTCTAAGTTTTATAGAACCAAACATATAGGAATAATATATAAATAAGTTTAAGGATTCCAAAAAGGTTGAAAATTATGACTTTGGAAGACAAGATGTTTTGAATTCGAACCTTAGGATTAAAGTACAGAGTAATTATTAAGGGATATATATATATATATATATATATATATATATATATATATATATATATATATATATATATATATATATATATATATATATATATATATATGATGAAAGATTAGTTCATAGGAATTATACCTTTTTGGGGTAATATTTTATTTACATTTTCACTTAGAAATTCAAGATACATATTAATTCAGCATCCATAGTTGCATCAGAAAATAATTTTTCCCTACTGATTTTAAACTTCTTGGATGTAGATAATGCCTTATTTCATGCCCTGTATCATACTGGGGAATAGCAGACAGTCTTAACTGGTATTATCGCTTTGTGACGAGAAAATAACGATTAGCCCGAAGACAGATGATACTTGTGTACGGAATGCATTATAAGGTTAACTACCCAGTTGTTTCAGATATAACGAATGAGAATATAGTATACTTCAACAAGATGAACTACTATATACTTATTATGGCTCATTCTGTAACACCCCGCAACCGCTCGGAGCGTTACGCTGAGTAGGAGTGAATAAATCAAATGCTGGTTACATTTAAAATATTATATTTTGGGAAGAAGGATTGATTTAGTTGGTTTCATGTGCAGATGGCTAGCGGGTTCGATGGAAATCAGGTGTTCGTTCAGAACAGTACTAAATAGCTGGATGGAAGCGATAATGTCGTCTTCCTTAGTCCGATCGGTCGGATGATTTATAGAGCACGGCCTACTCGCACGGTCATACCAGTTGATTAGATCGCACTTGCATCGGACCACGGGTTCAAGGGATTGGCCATATCGGCAGGACGGGATGCTTAACGGGATCAAATATTGTGAGTGGGCTCTTTCCCTTCTCCTCTACTCCTTCATGCCTAATAATATGGAAAACACGTAACGGCTTGAACACTTGGGCTGAAATATTAGGATTCACTACACTGAGGCGTGCATAGAGTGTACGTCGGTTGCTTGGTAGGATTGTGGCTTGATTGGTTTGCGCGTATGGATAGTTGGAGCTAGAGTTGGAATATTACATTTGGGGCAGTTGGTTGGAATACTTGGAATTATGCTTGGACGAGTTGGAATGATACATTGAGGCGTTGGGAATATCGGAAATTCGGACGAGCAAGCGTGCATCCGTGCACGAGTATTACTTGGTCGCTTTGTCTTGCAAAGCGAGCAGTTGTGGTTCGAAACCGAACAACTGCATCGGCAAGGGTGTTGTGCCGCTTGATGGGGCATCGTGCCACGAATGTGGCATTGTGCCACTGAAACGGCATTGTGCTATGGGTTTACTTCGAGCATGGGTGTTGCACCAATTCGGACTCTGTGTTGAGAAGAGGCATTGTGCCTATGAAACACTTGATATTTTGGTGCCTTGGGCTATATTTTGAGGTCGAGATTTGGAATCCTTGGTTGGATATGTTGGAAGAATGGTTATGGATTTTTGGTTGGATATCGGTTAAACGAGTCTAAGATCGCTTGGTGGGGCGAGAATGTTCGATCCTCTCGTCATACCTACTTGGTGTCTGCATGTCACGGACAACCTGTATTGCACAGGGTTTGGTCTCCTCGAACGGGAAGGCTCCGGGGCACCGGGACCGTTCGGCCATGGAGGAGACAACTGGGTAACGCGTCTTGGGCGCGGTGCCAGCGGTTGGGCGATATCGGTTGAACGAGTCTAGGATCGCTTGGTGGGGCGAGAATGTTCGATCCTCTCGTCATACCTACTTGGTGTCTGCATGTCACGGACAACCTGTATTGCACAGGGTTTGGTCTCCTCGAACGGGAAGGCTCCGGGGCACCGGGACCGTTCGGCCATGGAGGAGACAACTGGGTAACGCGTCTTGGGCGCAATGCCAGCGGTTGGGAAGATGCGATTCAGGTGGGTTAGCTACTTTGCGCTGTTTCGAATAGAACCGCATTTGATCCGTCCGATCAAAGTCCTTTATGGCTTGGCCAGTGACTTCATATAGCTTAAGAGTTGGCTTGCTTTTCTTTTGTTGGTTTGGCTTTCGTGTAGGCGCGGCCACCTTGCCTCGGCAAGAGTGTGCACTTGAGATTGGAATATAACTTTTATTGAGGATGGATATTGAGGCGAGACTGATGGTTCGATATGTTATCGTGCAAGCGATGGTATTGAGTAAGATGGGTTGCGTGTTAGTTTCCTTCGGGTTGAATTTATATAACTGCTTGTCGTTTGGTTTGAGATTGAATGCTTGCATATGTAAACTGCTTTACAGCTTTCCTTAACATGTCATTCATATGCCATGAAACGAATCTAGGATTCAACTAGAAAGATCACAATATAACTGTGTGCATTCACTATTTTACTTAGTTTCGGCTTAGACGAGTGGGTTACCCCGCTCACCAGTACGGCTGTGTACTGACCCACGTTTGTGGGCAATATTTCAGGTACGCAGGCGTAATGGCGCTGCTTGGATATACGGGACAAGATGTATGAACTGTAAGTACCTTTGTGGGCTAGAGAAAAGAGCAAGAGCATTTCATCATCTCCGTGGCATCGCCTTTGTGGCATTGCCTTCGGGGCATTTCATTTGGACCCTATCGTGAGCTTCGATGCGTATACTCTGATGTGTGCTTGGTACACAAATCGGCTTCCGCTGTAACTTGGTTGTTTCGATGATAACTTTGGTGTTTAACAACATCGCCTTGTACGAGCGCAACTCCAGGCTCGTACGGCATCACGTCCCGATGAGAACGATTGTCCCGCGGAAGAGCTGCAACGTGGTGATTTCACGTTCAACAGGGACTATTGAGCTTGTGGGAGATTGGGGCATGAAAAATTGGTATCAGAGCACCCGGTTCATTTCTAGGACTTGGTCCTTCGCTTTATCACAAACTCTAAATAGCTTCCGCGTGTCGTCTAGCTCTTGACTCTACTCGGTGCCGCATTGGATGTTTCATGCAATAAGTCTATATATTGCTGGTTGTGGCTGCATTTTATTCATAGTTGTGTTGCCTTGGTTGGTTTTTCGTAGGATCGCTTAGCCTCGTTAGGTGTTGTTGCATTCGTGCAGCAAGTTGGTTGGCATTATTGCATTTGTGCAACGAGTTGTGAGCTGTCGTTGGGTTGGCTTAGCTTGTCGTTCGGGGAGATTCTGATTGCCTCAATGGATCAGTTGGTTGGCTAACGGGATTTGGTTATACGGCATGTTTTGAGTAGAAACATTCGATGAGAATGAATCCTTGCACGAGTTGCTCGTCTAGCGATTGTGTTGGATAGAAGTTGGAATTTTGGTTGCGGCGCATCGGTTGGGCATATTTGAGTTCGGCTCGGGAATATCAGAATAGTTGGCACGAGTTGCTCGTATAACGAATGTGTAGAACTATTGAGTATTGGGTTAGAATACTTGGAAAAGATCGTTGCACGAGTTGCTCGTGTAGCGGAAGTAGCAATCTGTTTGAGAATAGCTGAAAGTATTGAGAATGGGATATAGCACGAGTTGCATAGTGAGATTGATGGAAACAGTTGGATAATTCAAGTATTGCCTGAGTTTTGTGTCAGACTCGAATTGGGAAAGGCAGGATCACACATAAGGGATGGTTCGAACGGATCTTGGATTCGCACAGGAAATTGTAATGTGAGTAGCGACTTGATTCGGAGTGGTATATGGGATACCACATTGTGAGCAAGGCATTGGAATACTTAAGTTGGACATCAATGGGAATTGCCTGAACGGACTCAGATATTTGGGAATACAAGTTGGTTGGTGCACGTCGGCTGAGTTGGAAAGAATAAAAATGAAGCAAGTAAATATTGAGTTGAGTATATCGAGAACGGACTGGTGCAAATGGAAGTATCGTGCGGCTTGAGAGATGGACGGGATCGGAATGAACAGTTGGGTTACGCTTGAGCGAAGCGATCGGTGAATCGAATGATAGCGAGCACGAACTACGATTTTGGGCAACACATTGGAGCTGTTGGTTGAGTAATGAAACACGATTTGGTTTGGAGGGACAATACGATAGATTCACACAAACTTGGAAGATTTTGGATATTGCTGCTCAAGAAGTTGACTCAGGTTTAGCGGAAGTAGAATTTTGGACAAAATGGTGCAACAATGGTAGACGGATTCTCCGGAAGACGTGGACGGATTGTGGCAACAACGGAAGGCAAAGAATTTGTGGCGGTCAGACTTTGAAGATAGCTAAACATGGGAGCAACGTCGGAACAAATCACTGTGCTGCTCGAGTAAGTTGGTAGTGTGAGAATCGAACATGCAATTCAGAAATTTGATGGATTCAGGGAAGAACGACGGATTGATGGAAGACGGTTTCAACGAGCGCGGTGCTCGGATTCGGAAGTTCGTTCGGATGGAATGGTTGGATTTTGATTCGGATTTACAGATGAGATATAGCATGGTTCATAGTAACTGTCCATCGTGATGATTACAATTGTCGAGCGTAGCTTCGGGACAGCTGACCCGCGACTTGCCCGCCAGATCAGAGACTGAATATGGTAGACCCATAGAACGACCCTTGAGGTGGCGTATTTAGGAATGCGCCGAGGGCAGATGTGAGCAATAAGATTTGGCTTATTGACTGAGTGTTGGATTTGAGAGACCCTTGGGATAGCCTTCAGCTGAAGATGCAGCCAGAAGATCGAAGCGATGGTGGAAGTAGCCTAGTCAACTGATGAGATTCAGAGTCGCAGATTTTTATCGATGGCATCGCCTCTGACTCATCGTGCCCTGGAAGGGAATATCATTCATATGAATTGACGACTGTGAAACTAGCTCGTGAAGTTAAAGCAGCGGCTCGTTCAGATCAAATCCTTGCGAATACTGGAAGGGACAGATTTGCCTCAGATTTACAAGATGTCTCGGAACTTATTCTGGAAAGCGTGCTCGTTCGGAAGGCAAAGGTGATGTCCTAATGCTTTGAGGCAGTGGAAACAGCGCGAAGAACTATTCCATGCGCAACCTAGGAATTGTGGTGAGTGTGTCCACATTGAAATCGTGGCAACACTATCCCTTTGGCGTGGCAGCGAGATCTTCGTGGATCACACGAACCTCAATATAGATGTTCACCCTGTGAGATATTGAGATGGCAGGAAAAAGGTGTTGGACTGAGCTGATCTAAGCAAAGTTAATATTTGGGTAAGTCGCATAGCTGGGGTAGATCAGTTGAGATGATCGTTCGGTGCACGGGATAATATTTCGAGATGTTGTTAGTGCGGATTCAGAAATAGTTGGATGGATTGAATTGGAACTCGAACTGGTTTAGTCGGTGGAAAATCATCATATTTGAGACCAGTGCTCAAGCGAATGTGTTAGAATGGAAATCTTGATTTAGTTCGATTGGGAGTAAAGCGAATGGATGCCTCGGACATAAAGATACCCTTGTAACTTGTTCAAATTTGCTATCGCAAAGCTCGGCTGAAATATATGTATTTTAGGGATGCCTTAAATATGTGTATCGATCCAAAACTAAGCGATACGAGGAATTCGTATTGAGCTGCAAGAAGGATGTGAGAATTCATGAAATTTGTACGAGCATTCAGCAGAATGAGATGCTGAGTCAGAAATCGTGAGTATGTGAGTTGCATAGAGCAGATCCATGGAATTGGATTGTGGCATGTGATAGGAATGAGTACCAGCACGGTTCGTGGACGAACCTGATTCTAAGTGGTATATTATGTAACGCCCCGCAACCGCTCGGAGCGTTACGCGGAGTAGGAGTGAATAAATCAAATGTTGGTTACATTTGAAATGTTATATTTGGGGAAGAAGGATTGATTTAGTTGGTTTCATGTGCAGATGGCTAGCGGGTTCGATAGAAATCAGGTGTTCGTTCAGAACAGTATTAAATAGCTGGATGGAAGTGATAATGCCGTCTTTCTTAGTCCGATCGGTCGGATTATTTGTAGAGCACGGCCTGCTCGCACGGTCATACCAGTTGAGTAGATCGCACTTGCATCGGACCACGGGTTCAAGGGATTGGCCGTATCGACAGGACATGATGCTTAACGGGATCAAACATTGTGAGTGAGCTCTTTTCCTTCTCCTCTACTCCTTCATGCCTAATAATATGGAAAACACGTAAAGGCTTGAACACTTGGGCTGAAACATTAGGATTCACTACACTGAGGCGTGCATAGAGTGTACGTCGGTTGCTTGGTAGTATTGTGGCTTGATTGGTTTGCGCGTATGGATAGTTGGAGCTAGAGTTGGAATATTATATTTGGGGCAGTTGGTTGGAATACTTGGGATTATGCTTGGACGAGTTGGAATGATACATTGAGGCGTTAGGAATATCGGGAATTTGGACGAGCGAGCGTGCATCCGTGCACGAGTATTACTTGGTCGCTTTGTCTTGCAAAGCGAGCAGTTGTGGTTCGAAACCGAACAACTGCATTGGCGAGGGTGTTGTGCCGCTTGATGGGGCATCGTGCCACGAATGCGGCATTGTGCCACTGAAACGGCATTGTGCCATGGGTTTGCTTCGAGCATGGGTGTTGCACCAATTCGGACTCTGTGTTGAGAAGAGGCATTGTGCCTATGAAATACTTGATATTTTGGTGCCTTGGGGTATATTTTGAGGTCGAGATTTGGAATCCTTGATTGGATATATTGGAAGAATGGTTATGGATTTTTGGTTGGATATCGGTTGAACGAGTCTAGGATCGCTTGGTGGGGCGAGAATGTTCGATCCTCTCGTCATACCTACTTGGTGTCTGCATGTCACGGACAACCTGTATTGCACAGGGTTTGGTCTCCTCGAACGGGAAGGCTCCGGGGCACCGGGACCGTTCGGCCATGGAGGAGACAACTGGGTAACGCGTCTTGGGCGCGGTGCCAGCGGTTGGGCAGATGCGATTCAGGTGGGTTAGCTACTTTGTGCTGTTTCGAATAGAACCGCATTTGATCCGTCCGATCAAAGTACTTTATGGCTTGGCCAGTGACTTCATATAGCTTAAGAGTTGGCTTGCTTTTCTTTTGTTGGTTTGGCTTTCGTGTAGGCGCGGCCACCTTGCCTCGGCAAGAGTGTGCACTTGAGATTGGAATATAACTTTGGTTGAGGATGGATATTGAGGCGAGACTGATGGTTCGATATGTTATCGTGCAAGCGATGGCATTGAGTAAGACGGGTTGCGTGTTAGTTTCCTTCGGGTTGAATTTATATAACTGCTTGTCGTTTGGTTTGAGATTGAATGCTTGCATGTGTAAACTGCTTTACAGCTTTCCTTAACATGTCATTCATATGCCATGAAACGAATCTAGGATTCAACTAGAAAGATCACCATATAACTGTGTGCATTCACTATTTTACTTAGTGTCGGCTTAGACGAGTGGGTTACCCCGCTCACCAGTACGGCTGTGTACTGACCCACGTTTGTGGGCAATATTTCAGGTACGCAGGCGTAATGGCGCTGCTTGGATATACGGGACAAGATATATGAACTGTCAGTACCTTTGTGGGCTAGAGAAAAGAGCAAGAGCATTTCATCGTCTCTGTGGCATCGCCTTTGTGGCATTGCCTTCGGGGCATTTCATTTGGACCCTATCGTGAGCTTCGATGCGTATACTCTGATGTGTGCTTGGTACACAAATCGGCTTCCGCTGTAACTTGGTTTTTTCGATGATAACTTTGGTGTTTAACAACATCGCCTTGTACGAGCGCAACTCTAGGCTCGTACAGCATCACGTCCCGATGAGAACGATTGTCCCGCGGAAGAGCTGCAACATGGTGATTTCACGTTCAGCAAGGACTATTGAGCTTACGGGAGATTGGGGCTTGACACATTCATCTATGAAGCCCAAATTAAACAGGGATGATTACAATGGTACCTTACAAGAATGGCTGGAGCTCCACCCCGAGGCAACTGTTATCAGGTTTAGGCGGATGCTTATCTAGAAAATGTGTTGGTAAGAAGGTTATGGGTTAGAGAAGTCTGTATTATAAATAGGAAAGTTTTTGTCTATTGTATTTCATTTTATAAAATGACAGATGTAAATATAAGTCAGAAGGGGTAGGAGTGTAAGGGTGTAAATAGTATGTACTCTCAGAAGCATGTTTGTATCATCTTTTGATAATAGTGAATGAAATATGCTTGTCCTTTATCTGATTTTGTAATTAATCTTAATTTTGCAATTTCAAATTCCATAACAAATTCTTTATATCGATTTAGTATATCATGATATTTAATTTATACATCTACTTGAATTAAAAGAGATTGTATTTTGAAAATATCCAGGAAATGACTACTTTAACTCCCCGTAAATCGTCCCACTTAGAATCTTCAGAACCTCGAACAACGGATGTATCTGAGGTATTCCAAAAGGTCTTAGAAACCAATACGCAGCAAGTTTAGCTTGCACAATCTACCTCTACAAGAATATTGGAGCACTTAGAGGTTGCGCCAGTACCTAGAACAAGAACGATTATAGACTTCAGGAAACTCAATCCTCTTAATTTCTTTGGAACAAAAAATCCTTTGGATGCTGGACAGTGGTTAAAAACTACTAAAGGATTATTGAAGGGAGCTAAAATAGCAGCAGATGACATGGTACCACTAGTAAGATTACAACTGAAGGATGTGGCAGAGAATTAGTGAAGCTTGCATGACCCATAAGATTCTAACGATATGGTATCTTAGGATGAGTTTAAAAAGAAGTTTGAGGAAAGATTCTTTCTTGAAATGGCAAGAATGGAACTGGAAAGACGATTTACCTACCTGAAGCAAAATAGGAGTTCTGTGGATGAGTATGCAGCAGAATTCACAAGATTAAGTAGGTTTGCTCCAAGCATGGTAAACACTAAGAAGGCAAGAATAGCTCCATTCCGTGAAGGAATGGATAGTAGATTGAAGACACGCGTAACACCTTACCATTGTCAGACTTATACTAAAGTAGTAGAAGAGGCCAGGGATCAGGAAAGAATATATAACGAGAAATCTGGTTCAAAGTTAGGAGGACAAAAGAGGAATTGAGAAACCAGTTCTTCTCAAACAAGAAATCATGAACATGGGCAGATCAAATTTGAACAAACTGAACAAGGTAGAAACCGAATATATTGTACCTATTATGGGAAACCAGGACACTCAAAGAACACCTGTAGGAAGTTTCATGGACCGTGCCTTAGGTATGGATCGTCTGCACATCAAGCTCCATAATATCCTCGACAAACCACATGAAGACCCAAAACTCAGAACTTTTCACAAGAACCAAGGTTTGCAAACCAAAGATTTAGGCCAAGACCAATGTTACAAACAAATGGACCTAGACTTATGGCATTAATCGCACCTCCAGTACCTCTCGTACAAACTCGAGTAACCTCAAAATTTTAGCAAAGACCACAGCTTGCCCCACATGCCTATCAGTTTAATCAGACACAGAAAGCAAATCAGAATAAAAATAAGAGAAGGAAGAAGCAAGGACAAGATTTTATGATGGATGTCAGTGAATAAGAGTTGGCTGGAGACGAGGTGACAGGTACCATACTTGTATCATCTAGCCCAGCATCAATATTATTTGATTCTGGAGCAACTCACTCCTTTATATCTGCATCTTTTGCATCAATACATGATATTATGACATAGTCATTAGTTAAAAATTTGAAAATTATTACTGGTATTGGTATTGTGAAAGTTAGTAGAATATGTAAAGAATGTCAAATTAAGATGGGGAGAGAAAGTTTTCATGTTAGATTACTAGTTTTTTGTATGAATAATTACGATGTAGTACTGGGAATGGATTGGTTAAACTCAACCTCGGCAATTATAAATTGTAAACAAGAAAGAGTTTTATTTCAACTGACAGGCAAGGATATACATGAATTTGTTAAAGATCAGAAGATGTTTGATGAAAAGGAATTAGAAAAACTTGAATTACCTTTATAAAAAAAATTAACATCAGGAAACTGAAGAATTGCCAAGAATAGTTGATGAGTTTAAAGATGTTTTCCCTGATGAATTACTTGGAATACCACCTGATCGAGCTGTTGAATTTAGTATTGATCTAATTCTTGGAGCTGCTCCTATTGCAAAAAAGATATATCCAATGAATAAAGAAGAATTGGCTGAATTAAATAAACAAATCAAAGAATTACTGGCTAAGGAATTCATTAGACCCAGTGCATCACCCTGGGGAGCACCTATACTATTTGTAAAGAAGAAGGATATAAGTTTGAGGTTGACAATTGATTATAGGGCACTCAATGAAGTCACTATAAAAAATAAATATCTATTACCAAGGATCGATGAATTATTTAATTAATTGGGAGAAGCAACGGTATTCTCAAAAATTGATCTTAGATCCGGATATCACCAGGTGAAGGTTAGAAAGGAGGATATATCAAAAACAACTTTCAGAACCAGCTATAGACATTATGAATTCCAAGTAATGCCATTCGAATTAACTAATGCACCTGCTATCTTTATGGACATAATAAACATAATATTTTATCATTACTTGGATAAATTTATAATTGTGTTCATCGATGATATATTAATTTACTCAAAAAATGAAAAGGAATATGAAGAACATTTGAGGATTGTACTTCAAACTCTACGACGGGAGAAATTATATGGGAAACTGAGTAAATATGAATTTTGGCAAGCTAAAATTCCATTCTTGGGACATTGTAAGTGGAGAAAGAATAGCAGTGGATCCTAAAAAGATAGAAGTAGTTAAGCCATGGCATATTCCTAAGAAGGTAGCAGAGATTCGAAGTTTTCTTGATTTAGTCGAATATTATAGAAGATTCGTAGAGAATTTCTTAAGGATTGCTGAATCACTTACCCGATTAACTTGGAAGGATAAAAAGTATATTTGGACTGATAAATGCCAATCAGCTTTTGAGAAATTAAAGAAGAGACTCATTTATGCCCCAGTACTAGCATTACCATCAGGATATGCGCTGCGGAAAGCACAAGAACTCTGGGAGCTCCAAATAACCTACACAAAATCACAATCGAAAAATAGATGATCCCTAGACTCAGGCTCTTCTTCCATAAACAACACTTCCTATCCCTTTTGTTGACATTTATTTACCATCCTTTATGAAGGATAGTGGATCAGTAACAACATCTGGAAGTTTGAACGAGTTTGCTCTTTCACTTGCCATGGGCTTCTGCTCATTTTTGCATTCAAATTAGAACTTGCTTGTCTGCATAATTGCTATCAATTTTTTGTTCAATCTATAAATATTGATTTTGTGTACCATGGAAGAACAATCTTTATACATAAGCTAATTTTTCTATCTTTTATAAATGGAAGGAATAATACGTTCCCGTGACTCGATTCACTGATCTTCTACCATCCAACCAGGATCTTATACCTCTCCTCGGTAACCACAATAGCCACACGAGTTTGGTATACATAAGCTAATCTCGTCATGGTCTCACGAGTCCTTGAGTATTATGTCAAGTTTGCAATGTTTGTAGCTTATCGGCCTATTAACTATCTGGGGGGGCAATATCGTACTTCATAAGAAAAATCGAGTATTAAAGGACACAAGATTAATTTTTTGTTGAGATTAGCTCATGTATTATAAGAAAATAATAATTGAATTTACTGTTTATAGAATATTGGTAGATTAGGATGTTGAAAAAGTAATTTACTTTTTTTGGTTGATTATTTTCTTTTACAAAATGTCTGTCCTCATGGCTTCCCCTATTCGTTCTTATTATGGCTACTCCAACATATATTGTGGCACATGGATTCTTGAATCTGGTTGGTCACATTCAGGCCTTTTCTATCAAAATACAATAAAGGATTATTTGATATTACCCCTTCTTAGATTAAGTATATTGATATTAACTTTCTGTTAGATTAAACTTAAGAATACTTTACAGCCTAAGCTCATGTAACCACAACTACTATGCAACCACAACTACTATTACAGGGGACAGAGTCGATTGGTGAATTAACATCCATACTCCTTTAATGACCAAGAATAGGGTGTAAAGAAGACCCTTTACATGGTGTTAGACTGTTAGTTCGGTAGAATATGTAGGTCAAGAAGCTGCTCATATTCAATATTTTTGAACAAACGTCCATAATTTCTTGACGTTTAAAAGCAAAAGCTGGTATTATTCAACATTTATTGAAGAATGTCGGCATATCATGTCTGAGCCGACTTTTCTATAAACGTCGAAAAAAGCCAAAAAATTCATATTTTCTTGTAGTTAACTGGTCATATTGATATAACATGTGAGGTATAAAATCTCGATCGTTGTGGGTATGACCCTTGTTGACGCGATAAAAATGGTATTTTTAGGGCCCACATCCTAGGCATTACAAAATTTTAAGGTCTCTCAGCCTCGTGTCATCTTGAAAAACTATAATACACGTGCACTTCCCTACATATGCCAAGTAGACCTAGCGGTTGTATTAGGCCTTGGGCTGAGGTGAGAATATGTCTTTAGCCTATTCAACAAAAGAATATGGGGTGCCACCACAAGCTAATAGGTCATACATGATAACCAACAAAAAATTGTATGTAGAGCATTGAAGTATGTTAAAATTATTGTGAAAGAATAAATTTTGTTAAAATTCAGATAAGAACATGAAAACGTCCTTTGAAAGGGAAGGACGTTTCCATTGATTTGCTAAAAAAAGGCCCTTCCGAAGGACTATATTTTGTAAA
Source organism: Iris macrosiphon (assembly GCA_036927795.1). Classification (NCBI taxonomy): domain Eukaryota; kingdom Viridiplantae; phylum Streptophyta; class Magnoliopsida; order Asparagales; family Iridaceae; genus Iris; species Iris macrosiphon. The sequence goes on from JAYESA010000005.1 coordinate 193,573,894, forward strand.
GATAAGTATTAATTCGTATACTTAATTTTTTCGCTCCTTTAATGTTGATTGTCTATAAAACGCCCACAAGAAGAACATTTTTTTACTTAATTATTAGGAAAACGTCCTTCTGAAAGACATTTTCTACATTTTTAACGCATGTTTTATTCATATTTTATTCATATGTTATAAAAATGCCCATCAAAATGACGCTTTTGTGCAGGAAATGTCCTTCCAATGGACATTTGTCTAGATCCATTTTTTTTAACTCTGTTGTCACTGATTATGCCCATGTGATGGTGTTTTTGTTCTTGGAATATATTTTTTGGTGAAATTGTGTTGTTCCAGTAATTTTAGCAAACTTTAATGCTCTACCAGCAATTCTTTGAATAACCAAACATGTGCGCTTACACAATATATGCGTGGACCTAATCCTCCGGATAAAAACGACCCAAGAAGTCATTTTTCCTATTAGTTTAAACTTTTGTGCCTTTAATCTTGAAGATAAATAAAGAATCGGTAAGAAAAACCAGTCCAAATTTGTAGATCAAAATTGTCTACCCCTGAATTTTGAACCTAAACTCTATACTATTATATAATTCAAATACCAAAGTTCCCGGATACACATTAATCAAATAAAGAATCCATTAATCAAAATATTAAGTGATAAGTTTTAAAATTAGAATAGATTTTAAATTATTAAATAAATTTATATTAGAATAGATTTTAAATTTTGTTCTCTTTTAAATTGTAGACAAGATTGAATTCAAATTATATATTTATTTAGTTTACGGTACTAATTTTGAATAAAATAAGATTTTAAATTATAAATTTGAATGGAATAAAAAAATTAATTCTTACCGTAGTCTACTTTTTGTAATATTTGCATATATCATGGAACTTGCATAGTTTATGGCATGAGAATAAAAAAAAATTGGGTTGTCTAACAAAAGCTAATAGGTCATATGTCAACGACCCAAATTATTGGACTGCTATATCCATAATTTTCTAATTTTGGGTTGCGAGCTAATTGGTTATTTGCAAATTTGTATGCCGGTTGTCACCTAATCCTTCCTATTTCCGTAATACTATGTTATTTGAGCTTTCTATAATCCTTCCAATTCCGCCTAATCCTAACTCCGTAATACTATTTTATTTGAACTTTTCTATAATCCTTCCAATTCAGCCTATTCTTAATTAAATGTGTAGTCCGGCCAAACTCATTATATATAAAGGGGAAGAAAGGAGAGGAGAAACATCATATCATATTTTCGAGATTTGAGAGAAGATGGTAACAATGGAAGGTTCCGACTTGCCGAGAGAAATTGTAGAGGTGATCTATTTTCGGTTGACTTCTTTCGTCGACCGCGTAAAGTTCAGATTAGTTTGCAGATGGTGGCTGTCGTTCCTTCTATCGTAGCCGACTGGTACTCCCCTCCCTATCTTTACTACATTAGAAGTAAAGAAATCTTTTCTATTACGGAGCATAGGACATACTATCAACTGCTGCAACAATATGATCTTTCCGGGCATGACATCATCTGCTCTTCCAATGGGTGGCTTGTGCTGGTTAATTCCGAAGCCGACGTCTGCATGCTCAACCCTTTCTCCGGTGCACAAGCCGACCTACCGGCCCTCTGGGCTCTCCCGGGCGTAGAAGCGAAACGTTTCGACCCTACTATGATGCAATGGTGTGGCGTTTGGAAGGACGCGAAGTCAGAGGTGGGAAAAAGCTCTTCAAAAGATTGGTGATCAGCATGTCCGTCTCTCCAAGCATGACATCCATGATTGTGTACAACCAGAAATTGGCATTTGCTGCACCTTACAGCCAATATTGGGATAAGATTACGATCCCACCAGATTTCCCAGAAGACACCTTCAACGACGTCGTCTACCATGACGTAGACGACAAGTTCTATGCAATTAGTCGTGCAGGTGCCACTATATCTGTCTCTCAGCAGGGTGACGTTGAGACGATAGTTCCTTGTGACAATATTCTGCCAGGTGACCACCTCATGCCATATCATGGTGTTCCTTATCTAGGACCTAGAATTGTGAGTCTTCCTAGAGATGGTGAGTTGCTGTGCATATTCATTCTATTGATACCATTCCCTAATGGGGCCTTAAGAGTATCTTTCGATATCTATAAGCTCGTTAGAGAGAATGGAAAGACGGCATTCTGGATTCGTGCGAAAAGACTCGACGACTGGACTATTTTTTTAGACGGTAATGATGCATGTGTGCGAGGAGGAGGAGGAACAAATCATAATCTTGGATATAAAAGGAATTGTATCTATTTTAATTTCAACTATGAGAACAGAGTACGACTTGCGTGAATTTTTTTTTTTGAATTATGGAAGTGACTTCTTATACGCAAGTTGAGCAGTTTGTGTTTTCCAAGGGGAAGAACTTGAGGTGTTGAAGAACTGCCTGAGAGGAGCATTCAGGTAATTGTGGTCACTGACGGTGAGTGCATTTTGGGGCTTGGAGATCTTGGATGCCAGGTAAATTTTAGGTTAAATTTGTGATTGTAATGTAATCATTTACATGTATGTTTGGACCTTATAGTTGATGTATGATAAATTGTGTTCTAAACTTAAACAGGGAATGGGAATTCCTGTGGCAAGCTATCCCTTTACACAGCCCTTGTAGGACTCCATCTGCAGTAAGCATGTTATTCTCAAAGTGTGGTTTTTTTGTCTCCGTTTTAATTGCCTAATATGTTTTGGTTCTTATACTGTTCAGAACTTGGTATATAATGGATGATAAGACTATCATGGAGAAGAATGTGAAAGCCTTTACTCCAGCATTTATTTTTCTTGATGGTGGAATTTGGTATATTGTAACACATACTCCTCTAATCCACACAATGACTCAGAAAAGAAAAGGTTTTATATTCATGATGCAATTTTTTTATTTTTTTTAAAATATGCTTTCACTCAATACAAGTTACAAACATCAAGGAAAGTGAATGAAGAACAATAATTGATTAGGGTATTGTCAGAAAAGGGACAATTGGAAAATGGTAGAAAAGAAAATATTAATAGAATCTGTTTTTTCTTCCAACACTAAATTTCTCAAAGAAATAATTTTGGTAAACATCTGACAAATCGTCCATTATAGATCAATTTAACTGATAATGAGCATTGTGAAAATGTTTTAAGATTTCACCCCCACACATCCACACACATACGCACTAGGAGGTAAACATTTGGGGAAGAGCATCTCTTGTTTAAGGTTTAATTTTGAGCTTTGTCCTATTTTTTGAAATGGATTCGACTTGGTCTAGAAAAATGGTAATCTATTTGCTTTGAATTATCTTTTTTTTTCTGGAAAATAATTTCTTAAATAAACTAGCATGGGTTTACCACTTGACACAATTAGGTTAAGCCTATCGAACTGAGACATCTGTCATGTTTGCAACTTGTTTGACATTTTTGTTGGTTTTTTTTTTTTTTGAAGACATTAAGAGAAGTTGTAAAATCTTTCAATATATATATATATAATATATATATATATATATATATATATATATATATATATATATATATATATATATATATATATATATATATATAATGAATGCTTTAATACACACGAATTAAACTGTTTTGAATAACGGATTTTTTCATTTAAAGTAATTAAAAATTATATATTTATAAAAAAGGGAAAACTTTTGGGAATTTGCGGATGGGGGGACCACTCGCCAACTCAGTTGGCGAGGTGCTGAGTTGGCGAGCCATGCACAGTTGGCTTTTTAGCCGTTGGCCAACGGCTATATTCCAACGTTCTCCTCCAATTCCTATAAACCCCCCCTCCAACACTCCTCACACCACATTCTCCTCCTACCCCAAACACTCCTCACACCACATTCTCCTCCTCTTGATATTTATTGGCGATGGCTACCCGCAATGACGGTCGTATTTCTGGCGGACCGACTACCGCGCTTATTATTAAGCAACGTGAAGAGCACATTTCTGCTCAGATTTTTACTGGCGAGGTAATTTTTGAAATTACAAGTTGCCAACTTTATTAATGTATATGTTTTTTATAATGTCTATGTTTACTTTATTAATGCATATAATTTTTATAGTTATACGACCATGATAATGCTTTACGAACCCGGATCCACGTACATTGGCGGTCTGAAAGGAATTATCGTACGTGGGAGCTTAATCCAGCTCAAAAGGCTTTGGTGGAATCCTTTGGATTCCACTATATAGATCGTGTTAGATATTTAATTCACGATCTTCATTTAGTTGTAAGCCTTGCGGAGCGTTGGTGGCCAGAACGCAACACTTTTCAACTCCCATTCGGCGAGATAACGATCACCCTTTATGATGTGGCGAATATACTAGGGTTACCTATTAAAGGTAACGCTATATATTTTGATCCGCACTTAAAGGGATCTGATCTGATCCGGAGTTATCTTGGTGTTAGCCCTCCTCCAGGTCTAAAAGACGGCAATTATGTGAAATTTTTATGGCTCCGTGGCAACTTTATAGACCTACATCAAACTATTGATGGGGTGGTTGATGTAGATGAAAATCGGGTATGTATTTTTTTTAGTAAATTTGTTTATTACTTAATTTAGTGGTGCAATGCTATATAACACTTAATAAATCCAGGTTATTCGTTGCACTAGAGCGTATCTGCTCTGTTTATGTGGTGCAATTCTATTTTCTGATGCATCGGGAAATATGGTAAATGTGCAGCTTTTACCATTCTTGGATGATCTGACAAAACCTACTAAGCATGCGTGGGGAGCTGCTACTCTTGCATTTTTGTACGCCCAGCTGACAGAATTTGTCAGATCGAATCGCAAGAGTATTTGTGGATGTATTTCACTGATACAGGTATGAATTAAAGACCTTAAAAAGTTAGAGTAATTTTATACGCAAATTATGTTTGTACTAATGTCATTTTTTTGTTTTATAGTTCTGGTCCTACGAGCACTTTTATATTGGTAGGCCTGTTACCAGCATTCTCAGTGATGTTGGAGTATTTCCAGTTGCTATGCGCTGGCCTACAGACGTAGTGGATTATCAACACTACCAATACAGGACTGTATCACTATATCGTAGCCAATTTGATACACTGCGGTATAATCAGGTAATTTTTAAATATGCAATAAATATCTTTAAATTATTTAAGTTTTGATTGTAGATAAACATCACATCTAATTGATACAATATCTTTAAATAGGTAACCTGGTTACCGTACTCATGTGAACCTGATGCTCCAGAAATCAAGATGACATCCTATGCATTTAGTTTACACAGATGTCATATTATATATGATCGGTTCACCATGTACCATCCGGCAGACCGTATTCTTCGGCAATTCGGAATGGCCCCAATAATTCCCGATGATCCACCGACAGTCGGTTATCAGACATCAAATGCATTCCAACGAATCATTGGTCTCGTTGCTGACTGGAATAATCGGTTCGAGAATTATAGTGTGAGGGACATGTCTCCCAGACTAAATTCTGCTGAGGAATGTAAGTTATAAGTTACTCATTATTCGTATTGATTTAGTGTAAATAGTTTGCTAAAATTTTGTTTACATTTTACAGACATAGGTAGCCTCGACTACAGGCAATGGTGGGGATGCCCTCTTATGAGCAACCGAGTATACCACTACGAGGAGCCCAGGTTCAAAACTAGATCTGTAGACGATTCTACTCTGCGTGCTTTTGCCGATGGAATACATGATTTGGTATGACTTCATTATACTTCCAAAAATACATATACATAGATATGATAAATATATTAATTTACGTGTTCTTCAAATTTCAGAGTGGTGTATACCAACAATTTTGCAACAACCTGAGATAAACCTTCACCCACAAGGTCGACTTCTTATGGAGGAACTAGTGACTCGTGTTGAGCAGCTGGGTATTAGACGGGAACCGGAAATGCCTCCAGTACAATCCCGTCTTCCACCGGACTATCCGACCGGCTTAGTACGACAGAGACACTCTCGTCGTCGTCGGCGGCGGGATACTGCTGACTCGGGCCCGAGTGACCAGTATGCAGAAGCGGGGCCTAGTGACCAGTATGCTGGAGCGGGCCCGAGTAACAATTAGAACAGAAAATAGACTTCAGAATATAATTCCATGCATCTTCACTATCTATCATTCAGAAAATAGACTTCAGAATATAATTAGAACAGAAAATAGACTTCAGAAAATAGACTTCAGAAAATAGACTAGAGATACTCTCGTGATTGTGAATTAATCTCAAGAATATAATTCCATGCATCTTCACTATCTATCAAAAAATAATTAGAACAGAAAATAGACTTCAGAATAAAATCATAATGAATAGAACAACGTTCAATAATATGATTACGTATATTTTCAAAACTAATATTCGGGTATTAAAAAAATTATACTTTCTCCTCCTTCGTAATTTAACCCATTTACTTTACCGCCGTGCGAGCATACAATTCTTACGCTACGATCCATGACGGTTGAGAACTTTTGCTACAGAAAACAGGAGGAGGAAGCTGTAAAAATAGGAGGAGGAAGCTGTGAAAATATGAGGAGGAGGAGGAGGAGAGTGTGTTGTGTGAGGAGTGTTTGGGGGGGTGGAGGTGTTTATAGGGGTTCGAGAGAGCCGTTGGAGGGAGCCGTTGCTCAACGGTTAGCCAACGGTACATGGCCCGCCAACTGAGTTGGCGAGCAGCCTCTCGAGGAGAGCACCCCGCCAACTCAGTTGGCGAGATGCTCGCCAACTCAGCACCTCGCCAACTGAGTTGGCGAGTGGTCCCCCCCTCCGCAATTTCCCCAAACTTATCCCGTTTTTTATAAATATATATTATTTTATTACTTTAAATGAAAAAATCCGTTTGAATAATCTATTTTCCCTTAAACTTACAGGGGAGTTATATCATTGGTACTCTTTTAAGTTTTATCTAACTCCAGTATTTACATAAATATGAATATAGGCACATAGTATTTCAGGGCTGCAATAAGGATTCATCAGTCTGGTTAATTTAACTCAGTAGTCAGGACATAATGCCCTTTCAATAATTATATTTCTTGAATATGCTATTATTGGTTATACCCCCTAGTATCAGCTTCTGTCTTTTACTACATTGCTCACAAACTACTCTTCTAAACTGAGCATGAAGGCAGATTTGTTGAGGAAACCACAGAAAGACAAATACCATAACCATGTTGACTAAGGAGTTGAGCATCTATCCATGTTTTCTATTTATCAAATAACCTCTTTGTCCAAAAATTGATTAAACTATTGATTTGGTTTCTTCTATCCTTTATTGATAATCAATTTGACCAGACTACACATTTAATTAGGGAAAGATAAATTCGAAATTGGAAATGTGATAGAATTATGAAAAGTTTAAAATAACACTACACATGTTTAACCAGACTTCAAATTTAATTAATCCCATATAGGGTAACATAATATTTTGGGTCGTGTATTTAAATTTGAAGGATATGGAAATATGAAGGATTAGGTAACAACGAATAAATTGCACACAAATTTGCAAATGACCTATTAGCTCTATCAATCCTTTTTTAGTGTCCCTTCCTCTAGTGCCTCATCACCGGAATTGATGAATCTGATGTTAGACATTGATCATATCACTGAGCAGGGAAATCATATAGCCAATAAAATGTATTACATGCACAAATAAGTAAGAAATTTCAAAGACAAAAACAGACCACATAAATCAGATTCTAATCAGATCATAATATGTACTGTTGTGGTCCTTAGTCCCTCCCTCTAGTGCCTCATCACCAGAATCCAGAATTTGATGTGAGACATTGATCATATTACTGAGCAGAAAAATCACATAGCCACTAAAATGTATTACATGCACAAATAAGTAAGGAATTTCAAAAAAACAAAAACAGACCACATAATCAGATTCTAATCAGATCTATTATGATATAGAATTTAATTCTTGTTACAATGAAATAGTAAGCTAACCATTAAAAAATTACAATAACTAAAGTTAATTATGAATAAGTAAACACTAAGCATATTTTGGTGGTTCTATCCATGAAGCACATCGAAAATAGTGGTTGATATCATGGATTGGTTGAAGGTTCTTCTTAGTGATGTCAAAGATTCCGTTGTAAATTTTGCGGCGTCCTGCGTACTCATCGTTGAAATTGAAGTAGATACAATTCCTTTTGTAACCAAGATCATGGTTTGTTCCTCCTCGCACACATGCACCGTTACCATCTAGGAAGAGGTGCGATTGTAGGTCCTATATAATTAATACCATGTGGATTGATGTAGTCACCTGGTATAATGTTGTCATAAGGAACTATCGTCTCCACGTTACCTAGTTGAGAGATAGAGAGAGTGTACCGGCACGACTAATTGCATAGAATTTGTGGTCTACGTCATGGTAGGCGACGTCCTTGAAGGTGTCATATGGTGGGACCATAATCATGTTACTCCAATATTGGCTGTAAGGGGCAGCAAATGCCAACTTGTTGTTGTAGATAATCACGGATGCCATGGTCGGAGACACGGACAGGTTGATCCTCAAAGTATTGAAGAGTTTTTTACCACCTTCGAGTTCAACACCTACCGGCTTCAAACTCCACACCATCTTATCGTTAATATGGTCAAAACGGTTCCCATCTACGTCCGGGAGAGACCAGAGGCCCGGTAAGTTGAACTGCTCACGAGAGAAAGGATTGAATATAGAGATTTCCGCGTCCGAATCAACCAGCACAAACCACCCATTACAGGAAGAAACAATATCATAGCCAGAGAAATCATGTTGAAGTTCATACGTCCTATCATCCGTAATAGAAAATATTTTGTTGCTTTTATTGTAGTAAAGATAAGGAGGGAAGTACCATTCGGCTACTACGGGAAGGAACGATCGCCACCATCTACAAACTGATCGAAAACTTATACGGTCGACGAAGGACGTCAAACGAAAAAATATCAGCTCTACAATTTCTTTCGGCAAGTCGGACCCTTTTGTCTTCACCATTTTCTCTTCTCTCTCAAATCTCAAAATCTGTCTTTGAATATTACCTATTGGTTTGGTTTCTCTTTCTTTTCCTTTATTTATTTATAATGAGTTACACCGACCTCTCTAACATAATTAGGATTCCTAACATAATTAGAATTAGAAAATATAGTCATAAAAACATCGACTTGTAGAGCCGGTTCTTTTTACACCCGACCCGGTTCTATGGTCATTGTAGGGGTATGGATGTTAATTCACTAATCGATCTGCTCTGCCCCCGAGCCAATTTCTCTATAATTGTTTTTCTCTTCCAAAGCACAACCAGTAGGTTTCCTGGAAAAATTCACTCTTGGCAGAAATTTAACTGAGATTCGAATTCACTACGTAGATAACTATAATGGTTATAGAATATTTATTTATCCTAATCTTATATAAATTATGATTTATTTTGAAATTTAATCTCATCCAATATAATTTTTTAAATTTAATATTTGAATTAAGAATTATATTATGATTTATTTTGTTGTATTATATAATCAAATTAAGAATTAAATTTTTGATTCCACTCGAATCTATAATTTAAAATCTTATCATATTCAAAATTAGTACAGTAAAGTAATTAATTCTATAATTGGAATTCAATATTATCCACCATTTAAAAGAGAACAAAATTTATAATCTATTCTAATTTAAATTGATGTAATCTAAAGTAATATAAATATTTCAATTTAAAATAGAAGAAATCTAAGGAGGATCATATCGCGAGTATTCCAGAAAAAAAAAATTGTGTGAAATACTACAAAATAGATTAGTAAAAAAATCTAAAAAAAATTAGCATGTTCACTGAAGTGACCTTGTGGAAAATTTTATTTTGTTGTATTATGTAATCGAATTAAGAATTAAATTTTTGATTCAAGTCGAATCTATAATATAAAATTTTATCATATTCATAATTAGTACTATAAAGTAATTAAATTTATAATTTGAATTCAATTTTATCTACCATTTAAAAGAGGAATTTTTTTATACTCCATCTAATTTAAATTGATGTAATCTAAAATTATGTTTATATCTTCTTCATCTTGAATGTTACATTTTCTTTGGTTTCCAACACGAGACTAATATTCATATTGTTTGAAATTTTTTATTTTGTTATATTATGTAATCAAATTAAGAATTAAATTTTTTATTCCAATCGAATCTATAATTTAAAATCTTATTATATTCAAAATTAGTACGGTAAAGTAATTAAATGAATCCAATCTTAATTACAATTGAAAAGAGAACAAAATTTATAATCTATTCTAATTTAAATATTCCAAAAAAAATTGAAGGAGGATCATACGCCAAAATATTGCAAGTATTCCAAAAATAATTTGCACCCGGTGTAAGGGTACTAGTCGGAAACAACGTCCAGCCTACGCCGCAGAATCGGCGGTAGAACGCTGTCTAGATAATCTATCTAACAATATAATGAACCACCAATAATGATAGTATACTCAATCACAGAACTAAGATAGAAATGAGCACGAATCAGATAAAGAATAGAATAGTCACAATACAACTCATGAGTCTAAAATAATACATCAATGAGTCTGAAGAAATAACAAAATAAGCTGGAGACAAATCCAGTACAAAGAATACTATGAAGCTACAACTCCAGGGTCAACTGTCTTAGTTGGGATAAGTCCCTCTTGAGCCAGGGTCTCAGAATCTAAACCCACAACATCCTGGGGTCCATAATAGGTAGGGTACCACTCCTCAGTGTCATCTGGAAAAATATATCCAGTCAGGAAAGGAGCAGAGTACATCTCTAACAGCAGTTCTTATTAATGATAAAGACTATATAACAGTAAATAGCTGTGGATAAACAAGATGCACAATAAATACAAAAAATATATATACAATAAGGAAATACTGGAAATAAGTACAATAATGAACAATTTGCCAATGAAACAATAATACTAATGACTAAGTGTGTGAGTACTAGCTTAACATGTGATCGGCTTGGGCAAGATGCAATGCGGCCTGGCTAATCATACGTGCTGTGTATGATCAACACTATTTAGTAATATGTACTTTATTCAATAGGGATATTGATCACATATCTATACTAATACTCCCCACCCCCGACTGGTATAATAGATCCAACTACGGTATGTTATGGCACGAGATTTCCCAAGAAGATAGCTAGTCTTCCCGAGAATCGGTGTCTGTACATGTACAAGATAACCAATAAAACAATACTTGCACCATATACACCATATACCAAGGAATAATATCTCATGACGAGATCCGGATATACCAATCCGTGTAACCATAGTGTCAAAAGAACATGGATATCTACACTAAATACAGTGAACATAGAGGATATCATAAATGAGAAACTATCAGAGAATGTACTCGCCTGAAGTCCAATGAACAGTCTCACAGATGTCTGACTCGGTGCCTCAAAGACCTAGATATGGAATACAACATCAATACAAGGTCCCAAAAAGAGAACAAGTTAAACTAGTCAACTTCTAGGTCAATAAGTCAATTCTAAGTCAAAAGTCAACTATGGTCAACTCTAAAGTCAACTAAAGTCAACTATGGTCAACTATGGTCAAACCAAGGTCAACTATCTATTTCTAGGTTGCACAAGTCTAGTACCAAAATTTTGGATCAAAATACTAAAATCTAAGTCATAGGAACCACAACCTAAAATATTAGGATACCGTATCTTCGGATACGTGAATCCAAGGTAAACCTCACAATACACATATATCAATAATAAAGTATATAATATAGAATATTAATTACAACAATTAGGAACCATGGTTTTGAACCAACTTGGTACCCACACAAAGTCACAAACTCGATACCCAAACCCCGTATCTTGAGTATCCCACTTACCTTGGTTTCCACAAGGTAATGCTCAAGATACATAGATATAGTATTTACCCTTATACAAAATATAATATATATATACTAATATTATACAATTAAGATTATAACAATACTAGTATTATATCTCACAATAAATACATATATATATATATATACATATATATATATATATAAATATAATATATAAAATATAAACTAAAACTGCCTAACTGTCACTGAAAAAACTGTGTGCTAAAACACTGATTTTCAATAAACAGGCTTTCAGCGACAGTTCCAACTGTCACTGAAAACGCCGTCGCCAATCTGCTGTTTAAAACACACTGCTGTCACTTAAATGGTGACAGTTCAAACTGTCACAGAAAGGACTGTCGCTGCTGCTGTTCAAAAACTCGCCCACTGTATTTAATGACAGAATCTGTCATTAAATACTCAATGAGCTACAGCGGCTGCTGCTGCTGTTTAATGACAGAATATGTCATTAATGCAGCAGTCGCTAAAAGCAAGTAATATATATAAATATATATATATATATATTAATATATAAATATACAAATCAATATATATATATATATAAAACAATTAAATAAATATATACTTCTATATATACATAATCCTATACATATAAATAAATAATAATAGCTAATACACATCTATGTACTAATGTACATATTTTAACATGGTTAAATGCACACATAAAAATACATTCATTTATATACAATTAATTATATAATAATTATAATTAATATAATTACTTATTTAAACACATAAATATATTTTATAAAACATTTATATATAATTTATTTTATTAACATAAATTGTAACATATATAAATGCATGTAAAGAAAGCTACATATATATTTATACATTATATTAGTACACATAAAAATACATAGATCTATGCTACAATAAATATCATAATAATTACACTAAAATAAATATATAACATCTATATATATTTACTAATTATAATTCAAGAATTAAAGCATAAGTAATTAGATCTACACATAAACACACAAAATGGAGAGTATCACACCGTATCCCACTAGATCTAGGATACGCATGCGACACGAGTCCAACACACAACCAATTGTACCCCGAAGGACACAAACAAGTTACAAATAATATTTATGAACAAATCAAAGTGTCAAATGTAGATCTATGTGTCCGTGTCAAAATACGACATGTACAAAGTCCCGTGTCGGAGGGAAAACCCCCAAAACGACACGTATCACCAAATTATTGGGATACGACCTACACGTACCCAATTGTGGACACGACACTAGCCCCAAACACATAAGCACATGCCCAATTGATCTATAGGATCAATTGACACACACAACAAAATGTAAATTCAGAATTCCTTCAAAATTGACACAAAAAGCACCATAACTTTCTCCATGGGTCTCCTATGAACACAAAATCAAGTCCTATGGGTAGTACATACATATGGGTTGATTTTTCATGATTAAATCTCAGATTTAAAAGCTATTTTAAGGGAAAAAAACTGAATTATACCTATTGGGAGATGGATTCCCAATGAAACCTCCAATTGAGATAAAATTACTTCCAAATTGTAGATCCTTGCTCCTCTTTGTAGATCCTTACTTCCTCCTTCTAGATCCTTGCTTCTCAACTTTCTAATGGTGAATTGGAAAGAATTTGGAATAAATTTGGTAGAGAAATGGAATGGGAATGAAAGGAATTTGGTAGTGGAAAATTCTAGATCTAGATTTGGAATGAAAATGAGAGGAGAGAGAATTTCCCCCCCTCTTTTAACAGGCCGGCCCCTACCCCTTCCTCAAGCAATTATGAAATGTTCAATATACCCCTTGGGGCCTCTCATGAAGAAATAATTAAGGAAGGAAGCTTCTAGTCTAATGATTTAATTAATTTAATCCATCTTCTTAACAATGGGCTTTCTAAATGGGCCAAGTCTAACTAATTAATTCATGTTGGTCCATGGGTCCAAACTAAACTAGTTGGGTCCACTAATACAAGTCCAAAATAATTAAATAATATCTAACAATAATTAATTAATACAACAAATAATTATTTACCATGCACAATATTTAATTAAATAGGAAAAGACTAAAATATCCTTTCCTAGAAAATGTGGTAGTGACAAGTCTACCCTCCTTAAAATAATTTTGTCTTCGAAATTCAAAGACAAAAACTACCCCCAGAAAATTACAGAACAGAACTAAAGAATCACAACTAACTATGAAAGAACATAACAATGAACATAACATAACTAGAAAATAACATACCTCAAGGTACAAACAAATATGGATAACGCTCTCGCATTTCATCCTCTCTCTCCCAGGTAGACTCCCCCGGAGAGTGATGCCTCCATGCGACGCGTACCAAAGAAATAGTCTGGTTCCTCAGCACCTTCTCTCTCCGATCCAGAATCTTCACTGGCTGCTCTGGATAGCTAAGAGTAGGGCCCACCTCTATCTCTGAGTGATCCAATACATGACTAGGATCTGCCACGTATCATCTCAACTGTGACACATGAAACACGTTGTGCACTCTCTCCAATGCAGGTGGCAAGTCTAGTCTATAAGCAACTGCACCGACCCTCTCTAGAATAGTGAAAGGTCCGATGAATCACGGACTAAGCTTTCCGCCTCCACCGAAGCGAATCGTGCCTCGTGTCGGAGAAATCCTCAAAAACACCAAACTACCCACCTATAACAAAATACCACCTTAAGAACTTAATCTATAACAAACAAGAACAAGCACAAACAAAATCTAAACTATACCTCAAACTCCAAAGGTCTCCGATGGCTATCGGCCCAATGCCGCTGTCTGTCCTGCGCCACTCGAAGTCAGTCTCTGATCAACTGAACCTTCTCTGCTGCATCCACAACCATCTTCGGCCCAAGCAAAACTCTCTCTCCAACATCGTCCCAAGACAAAGGAGTACGGCACCTCCGACCATATAGAGCTTCAAAAGGTGACATCTCTATACTGGCCTGGTAACTGTTGTTGTAAGCAAACTCTACCAAATGGAGATGGTCCTCCCAAGAACCCCCGAAATCTAGTACACAAGTGTGCAACATATCCTCGAGAGTCTGGATAGTCCTCTCTGACTGCCCATCTGTCTGAGGATGATATGCAGTACTGAACTTGAGCTGGGTGCCCAAACTCTCCTACAAACTCCTCCAGAAATAAGAAGTAAAACGACTATCTCGATCTGAGACTATGCTGACGGGAACTCCATGTATCCTAACGATCTGCCTCACATACATCTCTGCCAGCTTCTCTGTAGACAAACCCACCTTGAAAGGCAAGAAATGGGCCGACTTGGTCAACCTATCAACAATAACCTAAATTGCGTCTTTCCCACCTGGAGATCGTGGAAGTCCGGACACAAAATCCATAGTAATGTGTTCCCACTTCCACTCTGGAATAGGTAATGGCTGAAGTAAACCTCCTGGCCTCTGCCTCTCGGCTTTCACCTGCTGGCACACTAAGCATCTGGATACAAACTGTGCCACTTTCCTCTTCATGCCATACCACCACACACTCTCTTGCATATCCCGATACATCTTGTTAGCACCTGGATGCATGGAATACTGAGAGCGATGCGCTTCCTGCAATACCTCCTCTCGCAACTCCCCACTAGGCACACACAATCTAACTCCATGCCTCAAAGATCCATCATGTCACGCCCCAGTCCCAAAATGTAAGAAACTAGGCCACGTGGCATTGGCCAGCTGACACGTCACTAAGGGTTTAATTCAATTTAATGGACCCAAAGGAACGTGCTACGCTGTCCTATAATACTACAAGTCTAATATAGGTAAATCTATCCCATCCACAGAAATATCAGGAAATAGTGCTGAATATATATAATGCTGAGTCTGAAAATGTCATATTACACATCTTGTGGGAACAATCCACTACAAAAGATAATAATAGCAGAAAATAGGATAGACTAATGTATCGTCTATCTAGGGAAAATAGCTCCATCTCCAGGTGAACAAGCTTCTAGGATCAGGTAGATTCTGATGGTGTCTCTTCTAGTTCTTCCTCTGTGGCATGCCTAGTCTCCTGTCCTGGACCATACACCGTGGGGTAGTAGGCCTCGTCTAAATTTGGAAGGGAACCAGGTCCTCAGTGGGACATAACAAGATACAGGAAAATAATATGCCAGGTATGTAAATACTGAATAAATAAATAAATACATGGTGCTAACTGTAACACCCCGTTCCGCTCAAGCGGACTACCGTCTCAATCGGCAATAGTGCAACTGTCCCGACCCGCTTTGCCTCGATCAAGAAGCAAAAGATATCCAGACTTGTCCCTACAGGAAATCCGGCTTGGACTTTCAGAGGCTCGCTTGACGTATCGCTCTACCGAGGCGAATCATCGCTAAGGTGGGTGGCTACGGTAAACTTGTCTTTGCTTAGCCAGCACACATAAAATCTGGAATGTTTATGCTAGTCGCTAGGTGATTCACCCCCTACATGCTAATAAATCCAACGCACCTAGCTAAGGGAATAATTCCAACTCATATTGCTTATGCTAGAACATAGAAATTGAAATACTGCTTATGTTCAGACCCTCGCATGCTAAGTCCCTTAACGGTTTCATCTCTCGGCTTACCTTCGGGTCCGAGCAACGTGTTTACTTATGTTCCTTAGAAACGCATGCTTGTCTGCTTGAGCGATGCCTTATTTTCATTCAAACCTCGGAAGACTACCAAACAGTCGTTCCGTGCATGATTTTACCTGCAAGTATCTAAGACCGTTGGGTCATCAGGCAGCCCCGAACCAGGGGAATGCATCAAGACAAGTCAATCACTGTACAGAATCAAGATTCAAATATCTCGTGTTCTCGTGTTCCAAGTGCACTTGCGTCTCTAGTTCCAGTGCACTCCTGTTCCCGTGTATCTCGTGATAATTGACTGACCCAACAACTGCATGTCGCGGACTAGTTCCACGGACGGTCACCGGGGCACTGGGGCTGATCCGGTCCGGATGGAGCTCGTGTGTAGTCTCGTGTGCAGGGAGGATAGCTTGCAACGCATCGTGTTCGTGTGCCTCGTGTATACGCGTAGCATGCTATCCTTGTCCTCGACTACGTCCAGTAATGGCTCCCCCAGCGACTCCTGTTCATATAGATAAGTCATCCTCGCTTAGCGGCTATCCGCGTGCGAGTCACTGCATCGCATCAAGAACAAATAAACACCTGAACGATCCTGTTAAAATGACCCTCGTGTTTGCATATGCTTGCCTCCTGAATGCTTATACTTGCCCCGTGCATGAATTAACATGTTTGCCTCAAGTTTGCCTTGGACAGGGAAGGAGATGGTAAGTCTCGCCGTGTTTCCTCAAACATCGCACGGCGCACTGCCCGACACGATAGGCTATTCAATGTTTGCATGAAACTGATCCTAAGGCAACTAGAAAGATAACTTAATAGTGGTGCACGGAACCTGTATTACGTGTTTGGATTTGTCGAGCGGGCGAGTAGCTTCCCCACCAGTGCATTCAATGTACTGATAATCCACCAGTTTGTGTGCAGGGTGCGGGAGAACCTCGTTCGGTGCGGACGCCTCCAACGTGCGTGCTAAGGCGTGGACATCACTCCGAAGTAACGGTGCGTCCGGAATAGAAGCATATATACAAGACATAAGTTGTGATCATCGCCTGAACATCGTCTCTACAATCATTCCACAATTGTAGCCACTTGGCACACTTTTACTGTTTCAGAGAGTGAGGCTTGAGCGACTTGTAATCTCGGCTATACGCCGCCTGTAACACATGTTCATATCAATAAAAGAGCTTGCTTTACTTCAACTTGTGTTTCAATGCTTCCGCTATATTTGTCAACTCAGAGAACCTGTTATCGATCGCCTATGCGTTCATGACTCCGCTGCACTCGGACAATCTGTGCGACTCTGTGGCTTAGAACTCTAACCGCCAGCCAATGAACCATGGCCTTGCACGGGCGTGGATCACGCTCGTGCGGCATCACGCCCGGATGGGTCAAACGATCGTTCCGCGGGAGCGCTGGCGAGGGTGATTCCCGCCTAGCGGGAACGGCCGATTGCCTGCGGGAGATCGGGGCGTGACATGTTGGTATCAGAGCCTGGCTTCTACGCCTTTGGACTTCGATTCGATATCTCTGTTTCGAAAGCTCGTTCGTGGGTTATGTGCACGCTCTCTCTCAATGCCTCGATGGGATATTCCAACAATAAGTCTAAATACTTTCAA
This sequence comes from Iris macrosiphon, assembly GCA_036927795.1. NCBI lineage: Eukaryota > Viridiplantae > Streptophyta > Magnoliopsida > Asparagales > Iridaceae > Iris > Iris macrosiphon. Next base: position 193,591,959 of record JAYESA010000005.1, read on the forward strand.
AATACATTTTGATTGATATGATTGCTTGTCTGGTTGTATGCTGCGAGTGGCCTTTGTGCCAACCTGTGCGAACTCTTGAGAGTATCGCTAGTAGCTTGTCCGATTTTCACTAACTCTAAGTTTTGGTTGAATGCATCTATTCGAGGGACGCCTTGAACTAGTTCACCATCCAAGACTTAGGAAAAGGTGAAACTCGAGTGCTGAGACTTCGCTATCTCTAAGCTGGTTGACGTGTTCACGCTAGAAATGTACTTCGAAAGTGCGCACGATCCAGTCTAAGCGATATGCTGATTTCGACGCTTGTGCAAGTGAATATCCAAATAAACAAGTATAACGACTTGTCTAGGATTGCCTTAACCCTATATTATTGCTTGTCTTCAGTAAGTCTCGAGGACGAGACTTTTTCTGAGTTGGGTAGGATGTAACACCCCGTTCCGCTCAAGCGGACTGCCGTCTCAATCGGCAATAGTGCAACTGTCCCGACCCGCTTTGCCTCGATCAAGAAGCAAAAGATATCCAGACTTGTCCCTACAGGAAATTCGGCTTGGACTTTCAGAGGCTCGCTTGACGTATCGCTCTACCGAGGCGAATCATCGCTAAGGTGGGTGGCTACGGTGAACTTGTCTTTGCTTAGCCAGCACACATAAAATCTGGAATGTTTATGCTAGTCGCTAGGTGATTCACCCCCTGCATGCTAATAAATCCAACGCACCTAGCTAAGGGAATAATCCCAACTCATATTGCTTATGCTAGAACATGGAAATTGAAATACTGCTTATGTTCAGACCCTCGCATGCTAAGTCCCTTAACGGTTTTATCTCTCGGCTTACCTTCGGGTCCGAGCAACGTGTTTACTTATGTTCCTTAGAAACGCATGTTTGTCTGCTTGAGCGATGCCTTATTTTCATTTAAACCTCGGAAGACTACCAAACAGTCGTTTCGTGTATGATTTTACCTGCAAGTATCTAAGACCGTTGGGTCATCAGGCAGCCCCGAACCAGGGGAATGCATCAAGACAAGTCAATCACTGTACAGAATCAAGATTCAAATATCTCGTGTTCTCGTATTCAAAGTGCACTTGCGTCTCTAGTTCCAGTGCACTCCTGTTCCCGTGTATCACGTGATAATTGACTGACCCAACAACTGCATGTCGCGGACTAGTTCCACGGACGGTCACCGGGGCACTGGGGCCGATCCGGTCCGGATGGAGCTCGTGTGTAGTCTCGTGTGCAGGGAGGATAGCTTACAACGCATCGTATTCGTGTGCCTCGTGTATACGCGTAGCATGCTATCCTTGTCCTCGACTACGTCCAGTAATGGCTCCACCAGCGACTCATGTTCATATAGATAAGTCATCCTCGCTTAGCGGCTATCCGCGTGCGAGTCACTGCATCGCATCAAGAACAAATAAACACCTGAACGATCCTGTTAAAATGACCCTCGTGTTTGCATATGCTTGCCTCCTGAATGCTTATACTTGCCCCGTGCATGAATTAACATATTTGCCTCAAGTTTGCCTTGGACAGGGAAGGAGATGGTAAGTCTCGCCGTGTTTCCTCAAACATCGCACGGCGCACTGCCCGACACGATAGGCTATTCAATGTTTGCATGAAACTGATCCTAAGGCAACTAGAAAGACAACTTAATAGTGGTACACGGAACCTGTATTACGTGTTTGGATTTGTCGAGCGGGCGAGTAGCTTCCCCACCAGTGCATTCAATGTACTGATAATCCACCAGTTTGTGTGCAGGGTGCGGGAGAACCTCGTTCGGTTCGGACGCCTCCAACGTGCGTGCTAAGGCGTGGACATCACTCCGAAGCAACGGTGCGTCCGGAACAGAAGCATATATACAAGACATAAGTTGTGAACATCGCCTGAACATCGTCTCTTCAATCATTCCACAATTTTAGCCACTTGGCACACTTTTACTGTTTCAGAGAGTGAGGCTTGAGCGACTTGTAATCTGGCTATACGCCGCCTGTAACACATGTTCATATCAATAAAAGAGCTTGCTTTACTTCAACTTATGTTTCAATGCTTTCGCTATATTTGTCAACTCAGAGAACCTGTTACCGATCGCCTATGCGTTCATGACTCCGCTGCACTCGGACAATATGTGCGACTCTGTGGCTTAGAACTCTAACCGCCAGCCAATGAACCATGGCCTTGCACGGGCGTGGATCACGCTCGTGCGGCATCACGCCCGGATGGGTCAAGCGATCGTTCTGCGGGAGCGCTGGCGAGGGTGATTCCCGCCTAGCGGGAACGGCCGATTGCCTGCGGGAGATCGGGGCGTGACACTAACCATCTATGTGAATGCAAGTAAAGATCTTGTAGTACGCATGGGAATGTGTAGGTTAGACATATGCTGACTTAATTCACCAATCGTGGTGACTGGCTAGTATATGTGTCATATGCCCCCAGACGCATGGGCACTCTGCAATCGTCCATCTCCGAGGAGTATGGAACGAAGGTAAAAGACTCAAGGAGGGGGGTGTCCCATACGTCTATTAGTTATCTTTCCCGCCCAATGTAACTAAATGCCAAGTCGTAATTATTCCTGAGTTTTCCTGATTTTATGCTAAGTCGTGATGCACGTCACACGTACTGGTAGCTAATCAAATACGCAGATCGCATCCCAATATGTATTGCAACCATGTTGCGTGTTCCCGTGACATGGTCGAGGAGGATATTAGGATACCCTCGCAGATGTTGGTAGGTCTGTAAAGACTAAGTTAATTATGCTACGTGTCAACGTATCTGTTGACTGTACCTGAGGCAATCTCAGGCACTCACAGTCATATAAAATTCAGGAGCAATAACATATAACAATATTTGAATTTAAACAGTAAATTTGGCAAGGTATACTTGCCTACTTCCTAATTATGATGGAAACTTGTATTTGCAATCAAGTCTGGGGGTTTCTGTGACAGGGGGTCACTGACTGCGCTGGAGATATTTTCTGTTTAAGACGTCCAGGGTTCGTAAATAACATGTTTAAATAAAAGGGCACAATATAATAATAATATATACTTGGGTAAATATATATATAAGACATAATATATATATAGTCATATATATAATATAGGGCACATATATATATATATACATATATATATATATATATATATATATATATATATATATATATATATAGAGAGAGAGAGAGAGTATATATATATATAGTTATAGTAAATATAGTAGTATGTATATATTTATATAACATATCATAGATATATTTTATATAAATACATATATATAGATATATATGTATTTTATATATACATATATATACAAAGAAAAGAAAATGCAGGAATATATATATATATATACATATTTATTATATATAATAATGGTATATATATATATAGCATAATAATATATATATATATAATAATATACACATATATAGATATATATGTTTACATATATATATATATATATATATATATATATATATATATATATATATATATATATATATATATATATATATATATATATATATATAGCATAATATTATATATAAAATAATATACACATATATAGATATATGTTTACATATATACATATATATATAGAAAAGAAAAGGAAAATGCAGGAAATAAAATATATAATATTCATACATATTTATATTTACTAATAGTATATATATACATATAGTATATAATAATATATATATATATAGAAATGTAAATGCATATTTATATATATACATATAATACTATAATAATATATATATATATATATACATATAAGATATATATATATAAAAGAAAAACAAAAATAATATATATATATATATACATTGTATATATATATATTCTGTAATAATAATAATAATAATTATTATTATTATATATATATAATATATATATATAATTATATAGTAATACATATATACATATATATAAATATATATACATATATATTTATAATACATATATATATAATAGAAAAAAAAATAGAAAAAAAAGAAAGATGCATATATATATAATATATATATATTATACTGTATAATATACTGTATTTAAGTACATATTATATATATATATATAGTAATATATATATATATATAATTATATAATTATATATATATATATACATAGATATATATATACATACATACATATATATATATATAATAATAATAATAAAAAAGAAAAATGCAGAAATGTAAATACTTATATATATACTGTATATACAGTATTTATAATATTAATATTAATATAATATTAATTACATATAATAATATATATTAATAGATATATATATTAATATATATAAATATATACATATATATACATATATATACATATATATATACATATATACATGCATATATGATTATATACATATATACGTATTTATAGGGGGGGTACTGTACCTGTCTGACAGGTGGGGCCCTTGGCTCGTCGCCGGCGGGAGGACGACGGCGGAGGTGGCGGTGGCTGGCCGGAGGGACGGTGGTAGAGGTAGCTGTGTTTAACAGCAGCAGCAGCAGCGGTGGCTTGCGGGGGCTGATGCGGCCAGGGAGGTGGCGGAGGGGGCGGTGCAGGCGGATGGATCGACGGAGGGGGCGTCGGCGAGCAGTTTAGTGGTGGTGGCGGAGGTCAGGGGTGGCGGTGGTGGTGGCTGGAGGTGGTCGGGATGGGGGAGGTGGTGCAGTCGGGGAGAGGGGGTCGGGGCACCGCGGGGGAGCTGCCGGCGACGGTGGTGGTCGGGGGCCAGTGGTGGTGGGTCAGGTCGATGGAGGAGGTGGCGACGAGGCATTTGGGGGTGGTGGTGGTGGTCCACGACGGCCGAAGGCGGCGCTGGGGGAGGTCGGGGGTGATGGTGGTGCTGTGTGTTGGTGGTCGGGTGGGTTGCTGTGGAGGCTGTAGGCGGCGGAGGCGGTGGCCGGAGGGGGTGGCCGTCGGCTGGGGGATGGCTGGGGAAGGGGCGAAGGGGTAGGTGGCGGTCCGGTGGGCGGAGGGTGGCTGAGGGAGGAGTGGTGTGAGTTCGGAAATGGGGGGGTGCTCGGGTTTAAATAGGGTTAGGGAATGGCATAGGGTTGTAAATAAGTAGAAGTCTAGGGGTATTTAGGTAATTTTGGTTTTTTTAAGATATTTTCCTGATATTTATCAAATATTTTGTGGGTCCTACTTGACACGTGGACGGTCCATGTTCACCAGCCAATGAGGTGATGCCACCTCACACTGGAAATTTGCATAAAAACCCCTGAAATTTCATAATTACGCAATTTGTCTGATTAAAAATACTGTTTCCAGAAAATACTAAAATGCTCAGAATTGAGAGGGAAAAATTGTGGGAGGGTCCTGAGGGGGTGGGGGTGAGTCTGGGCAGGGGCAGGGTCTGGTTTCTGGGTGATACGGGTCACCGTATTTATTATTTAATAAATACTGCGCACGGTGTTCACTAATTATTTAGAGGCAGGTAGGGTCATAATTTTACTACGGTGTCAATATACTAATTGTAGTATATTCAAAGTAGAATATTATCGTATTTTTGTTTGGGTAAAACAGGTGCCTGTTGGGCCTCAAATCCCTAGGGGTACAGAGATGGGTAAAGAGCAGAAAATTAAATAGGAAATAAATACGGACGTTTGTAACGATATTTGTGCGTCTCAAACGAGGCTCAAAATAAAGCATCTGGGAGTTGCACAAAATTTAAGAAAATAGTCTAACATGTCTAGGGCAGGTATGTAAATTTTGTTTGGGAATAACAGCTAGTGTAATGTCCTAAATAATTGTGTGAGGGACAGGTGCACAAATCAATAGGATATGTAAACAAAATAATTTTTTAAAAAGTTGCATTAATTCTAATTAGCTAAAATTAATCCTAAATTACTAAAATCTGGTCGAGGGAGTTTACAATCTACCCTCCTTAGAATATTTCATCCTCGAAATAAAAACAGACATATAATGAGAATGAAAGATTAATTTGAAATATTAGGACATACCCTGGTTTGGAAATAGATGGGGGAAACGCTGTCGAATATCCTCTTCTCGTTCCCAGGTTGATTCACCTGGTGCATGATGTCTCCATGCAACATGAACTAGAGGGATAGTCTGGCCTCGCAACACCTTCTCGCTATGATCTAGGATCTCTACAGGTTCCTCCTGGTACGATAGGCTTGGGCCGACGGTAATCTCTGAATGGTCCAGTACATGACTCGGGTCTGGAATGTACCTCCTTAGCTGAGATACGTTGAAGACGTCATGTACTCCTTCCAGGGTCTGAGGTAGGTCTAGCTTGTAGGCAACTTCTCCGATGCGTTCTAATACATCGAAGGGTCCAATGTACCTTGGACTCAGTTTTCCTCTTCCTCCAAATCTGATAGTACCTCTGGTAGGTGAGATTTTTAAGAACACATGCTCTCCTACTTGGAACTCTAAAGGTCGTCGATGTACGTTGGCCCAGTGCTTCTGTCTGTCTTGTGCAGCTCGTAGGTGTCCTTGTATCTTCTTTACTTTCTCCACCGTACGAACAACCAATTCTGGTCCCAAGATCTTTCTTTCGCCAACATCGCTCCAACATACTGGGGAACGACATTTCCTGCCATACAAAGCTTCAAAGGGAGCCATTTGAATGCTCGCTTGATAGCTATTGTTGTAGGAAAACTCCACCAGGTGCAAATAATCTTCCCATGATCCGCTGAAATCAAGCATGCAGGCTCTCAACATATCTTCTAGCGTCTGGATGGTGCGCTCTGATTGGCCATCTGTCTGCGGATGGTACGAGGTGCTGAACTTAAGGCGGGTACCAAGACTTTCTTGCATACTTCGCCAAAAGTAAGATGTAAACCTCGTATCTCTGTCAGACACTATGCTGACTGGTACTCCGTGCAGACGCACTATCTCCTTCATGTACATGTCCGCCAAGACTTCGGTAGATTGTTCGACTCTGAAAGGTAAGAAGTGAGCAGCCTTTGTGAGTCTATCTACGATTACCCAAACAACATTACGACCACTGGGACTTCTTGGAAAGCCCGTAACAAAGTCCATCGTAATGTGTTCCCATTTCCACTCGGGTATTGGGAGGGCTTGAAGTAGACCTGCTGATCTCTGATGTTCAGCCTTGACTTGCTGACACACCAGGTATTTTGCCACAAAGCGTGCTATCTCTAGCTTCATTCCATGCCACCAGTAGTATTGTCGTAGATCTCTGTACATCTTTGTGCCTCCTGGATGTATAGAGTATGTTTAGCTGTGAGCTTCTGACATCAGCTCCTCACGAAGTTCTCCATTTGGAACATAAAGACGTTCTCCATATCTTAGAGTCCCATCTTCGTGTATGCGACATCCTGTCTAGATTCCAGCCTCGGTTCTTTGTCGTAGCCTCTGAAATCTTGTATCTGTTGGCAGTGCAGCTTTGATTCTTTCGACCAATGTTGATTGTAGCTGGTAGTTTGACAATTGGCCGTCAATTCCTGGCATAATGACCTTTATTTCTAACTTTTCTAGATCTCTCAAGAGACCTGGTTGGGTGATCATAAAGAATGCCGAGGGTCTTCTGCTTAGTGCATCAGCTACTACATTAGCCTTTCCTGGATGGTACTGCAGATCGATCTCAAAATCCGTCATCACTTCGAGCCATCGTCTTTGTCTCAGATTTAAGTCCTTCTGAGTGTAGACGTATTTCAGACTCTTGTGATCGGTGAATATCTCTACTCGTTCGCCGTATAGATAATGTCTCCATAACTTCAGGGCGAAGATGACTGCGGCAAGCTCCAAGTCGTGAGTGGGGTAATTCTTCTCATCATACGTATGGGTTATGGTTTCCATACATTGGAGATGCCATATCCATGCGGCTGGCATGCTTACGTGACCTAGTCCTATGTATTTCGGGACTGGGGCGTGATACTGTGCCATAATTATATGTCAACTCCACAATCTCTCGTAAGATGCCAAAGAAATTATTGCTTGGATCGACGTCTTTGTAGTTCGAAGATTTGATTCATAAATAACTGTTTTTAATGGATTCAAGATCCAGAAAGCTGTCTCTGATAGAAATATTTGTTGACTTGAACCTAAACCCATTCACACAGAAATTTGGCCATATTTTAACGGCAGTAATTGGTCCCTTGGCTAGAGTTCTAATAGATTCAGTCTCTGGTGTTATTAGACGATTGACCTAAATACCAAAGTAGTGATAGTAAGTTATTTATTGTGCAAGTGCAGAAAGAAAAAGTAATTACTATGCTCCTTAGCAGGCTCTTCGATAGCACTTGGTAAATCTTTTACCTCTTCCCATATCGTGTATCCGGGCCACCTTGGCGGTGGATTGGCCTTCTCCACAACGCCCGCACGAAAAGCATTCATGTTCCTCCGGTACGGATGATCCTTCGGCAAAAATTGTCGATGACAATCGAAGAAGCACGATTTGCCTCCATGTTTTAAATGGAAAGCCTTAGTACGGTCTATGCAATACGGACATGAGAGACGACCATGAGTGCTCCATCCCGATAACATTCCATAGACCGAAAAGTCATTGATGGTCCACATAAGTGTTGCCCTCATCTAAAAAATCTGCTTTCTAGAAACATCATATGTGTTGGCACCTACTTCCCACAGCTAATTCAACTCATCTATCAAAGGTTGTAAATACACATCGATGTTCCTCTTAGGATTGTTTGGACCCGGGATAATAACGGATAGGAACATATACGGAGTCTTCATGCACATCCAAGGCGGTAGATTGTACAGAGTGACGATTATAGGCTAACATGAATACTGGGAGCCCAAAAGTTCGAATGGGGTAAAATCGTCAGAGGAGAGCCCCAATCTGACATTACGCGGATCCGAAGTAAAATCTGGATACTCTCGATCAAAGTGCTTCCATGCTTCTCCATCGGATGGATGATCCAATACTCCTTCGATCTGTTTCCGCCTGTGCCAACTCATATTTTTTGCAGTCTCCTTAACCATAAACAACCTCTGCAACCGCGGCGTCAAAGGCAAGTAGTGCATCGAATCTGTAGGCTTTCTTGCACCGACAGACTTTCCTTTACCAGTGGCCTTGTAGCGATCAGCACCACAGAATCTGCACGCATCTTCAACCTTGTCGTCTTTGTAGTACAACATGCACCCGTTGTGACATGCATCAATTTTCCCGTATCCCATCCAGAGCGATCTCACCATACTCTTAGATCGGTAGAAGTCTTTAGGCAACTTTGCACCCTCGGACAAGATCTCTATAATCAAATCCATCAGTCGGTTATAGCATTCTTGCGACATGTTAAAATCGGACTTGATGCTCAACAATCTTGTAACCACCTCTAACGGTGAATGATCCTCACAACCAGGATATAATGGAGTCATTGTATTCTCCAACAACTCCATAAACTTTGCAGCATCGGCATTTGGTACCTCATCAGCTGCATCATTATTGTCCAGATTGAAACTAGTCCCCGCCGCATCAAAAACTATGTTCACCCACCCGTCGTCGTAAGCAGCGTGGTCGTGGACATCCATATACGGCTCCACATAAGGCTCCGACTCCGATGCTAAAGACACAAGTTCTCCGTACGCAATCCACTGATAGTAATTCGGTGTGAAGCCCTTCGAGTATAAATGATATGTGACTTCCACTTCTGGATGATATTTCAAGTTGCAATATCTCACACACGGACACTTAATTTTGGTACCGTCCATGTACTGAGGGAACGCCTTGACAAACTGCAGGAACTGTTGTACACCCTCAATGAATTTATCTCGCACACCACACATGTCCTCAGGATGACGGTTGTACATCCACGAACAATGACGCAGATAGTAATTCATATCCATTTATAGATACTTCTGCAAAATGACAGTATGTGTCCTATAAATTATTAAATATAGTGTGATTCTCTGGAGGAAGGTAAGAACTGCTCTAACTTGATACACAATGCCCCATGTATGTGTGTGTGTGTGTATATGTTTATTTGAGTGATTGAGTGAGCTCGGGTCATCAGGGAGAGCATTTTACAGTTTTCAGTGTGCATCATTTGGTAGTAGTGATCAACTGAAGGGAGAGCAGTGTGCCAGCTCTGTGCTGGCACAGTAAGGTGGAGCACAACTGAGCAGTGTGCAGCTCTGTGCTACCACAGTACAAGGGAAAGCATACAGCAGTTTATAGCAGTAGCAGCTAGCTGTACTGTACAGTGCAGTAGTGAAGAATTAGTGTGCAGCAACATTGTGCAGTACACAGCGGGAAGAATGCACAATAGCAAGTAAACTCAGCAAGTAGCAGTAGAGCCAATGCACTGCAGAACCTTCAACAGCAGGTTTAGCAGTCTGTAGTAGCCAATGCAACAGCTCATACAGCAAGAAGCATCAGCCCAAGTTGGATACGAGTTCTAGAAGAAGCCAATATTGTATCGTGTATCGGCTTTGAAGAGTCATTCCCGTGTCCGTGTATACGACTCTTCTTGAGTCGAGATCTGTATCGTATTATATACGATGTAGATACTCAAGGTTGCGTCTAAACTCAAACAGCTAACTAGAAGAGAGGTAGGGTTAGGGTCTGTGTCATATTTCGTGTCATGTTAGTGTATGTGTGTGCAGTATCCCATGTTATATCTATGTCATGTCTTGTCTATGTTTGTGTGTGTCCGTGTGTCTGTATGTCCGTGTCAGTATTAGGGTTAGTGTCCGCATGTGTTAGTGTGTCCGTGTGCGTGTGTGTGTTCGAGTTAGGGTTAGGGTTAGTGTGTGTCATATCGTGTCGTATCGTGTTGTATCGTGTTATAGAGAGAGAGAGAGAGAGAGAGAGAAAGGAGACAGAGAGAGGAGCTCACCGAGTGAGGAGGAGGGGAGCTGGAGAGAGGAGAACGCCGGAGGGAGGAGAAGCCGCAGGAGGGAGGAGCGGGACGCCGGAGGGAGGGGGGAGGATGCGGCCGGAGGGGGGTCACCGAGGTGGGGCACCGGGAGGGAGGAGGGGATGCCAGAGGGAGGAGGGTAACCGAGGAGCTGACGGAGGGGGGGTTTAAATTTTGGGAAAGAGAATCGAAGGAAATGGGGGGAAGAGAAATTCGTCAACCCTAAATGAATTAAATTAGTGACGTTTAGCGACGCTAACTTATGACGCTGCTAATAGAAATATTTAGCGGCGTCATAGACGTCGCTAAAGACGTCGCTAAATATCTAAAAGATTAATGTCGCTAAATACGTCGCTAAACGTCGCTAAATCATATAACTCAGCGACGTTTAGCGACCTTAAATAAACTTATAGCGACTACTCTTTTACAAAAATGAATTACAGTCGCTATATGTCGCCAAACAGCAACTTATAGCGACGTTATTCTTTGGAGTCGGTGATATCTTTAATATTAGCGACGTTTTACCTTGACATCGCTGAAAAAGTCGCTAATTTCGTAATTTTTAGTAGTGCATGAGGGTGCATACTATAATCAAGCCTCCTAGAGTCAAGAATCTTTATTGCCTCAATCATTCAAACAAGTAACAGTAAGTATATAACATCTCAGCTAAAGAAGTAAGGCGTCCCAAATGCCGCATCAAAGTGTTCTAGAATCTAGCCATACAAATAACATAGGCTAGCAGAATAACAAGGTATACATGACCGTATGTCAGCTGTAGTCTGATTAATATACAATCATGTAGGAAACTGGTGTCCAGACTTGCCGGCTAACATGTGTCAGTTGGCTAAACGTCCAAAAGAATATAATTTACAGTAAACGAGAGGGGGATCAAGAAACCCACTCGCGACCCTCAACGACCATCCGCCTTGTGCGCGCCATTGTCGGGAAGAAAAGTTGGATCCTCTGGTGCTATCTCTAGACCTGGCCATAAAAAATTAGTGGGTTTAGACCCCAAATAGCAAGTACCATAAGGAAGCACGAAGTGAAGAAGCAAAACCAGATTTATAGCATGAGATGCATGAACTAACAATCAATGGCACATGTCCCATCCATGACATGATACGACACCCCTTCACTAAACAATGACAGGAAGTGCCATATTATATCAAGATAGAAAATGTTCCTTGATTATGATCAAGCTACAAGATTTTGCGTCCTAGGTTCAGTTCACAGCCCATCATAACACAGTAGTGCAACCCAACAACCAAACAAGGACATGGGTTGCACTCTTGTGCCACAACAGTCTATGTTCATAATTTCACTTAACAGAAGGCACAATACACAATCATGGGAGTACTAAGAGATAATACAAACATAATGTAGCTTCGGTCTATGTCCCATTGTAACACAATATCTCAACCCAATAACCAAACAAGGACATGGGTTGAACTTTCATGCCGCAACAGTCTACTTTCCTAACCACAAGCAGGTTATTAATCGGCCAAGAATATACTAAGGCTTAATATGTGATATATGGGTTATCTCAGAATGCAATATAGGTATCCTCATATCGTACCATGCCAAACATGAGCTAACCGAACCAAGATAATAACACAGGCATGTCAGACTGTACCGATTGTAACACTCCGTTCCGCTCAAGCGGACTGCCGTCTCAAACGGCAAAAGTACAACTGTCCCGACCCGTCTTGCCTCAACGAGAAGCAAAAGAAATCCAGACTTGTCCCTACAGGAATCCGGCTTGGACTTTCAGAGGCTCGCTTGACGTATCACTCTACCGAGGCGAATCATCGCTAAGGTGGGTGGCTATGGTGAACTTGTCTTTGCTTAGCCAGCACACATAAAATCTGGAATATTCATGCTAGTCGCTAGGTGATTCACCCCCTGCATGCTAATAAATCCAACGCACCTAGCTAAGGGAATAATCCCAACTCATATTGCTTATGCTAGAACATGGAAAATAAAATACTGCTTATATTCAGACCCTCGCATGCTAAGTCCCTTAACGGTTTCATCTCTCGGCTTACCTTCGGGTCCCAGCAACGTGCCTGCTTATGTTCCTTAGAAACGCATGCTTGTCTGCTTTAAGATGCCTTGTTTTCATTCAAACCTCGGAAGACTACCAAACAGTCGTTCCGTGCATGATTTTACCTGCAAGTATCTAAGACCGTTGGGTCATCAGGCAGCCCCGAACCAGGGGAATGCATCAAGACAAGTCAATCACTGTACAAAATCACGATTCAAGTATCTCGTGTTCTCGTGTTCAAAGTGCATTTGCGTCTCAAGTTCCAGTGCACTCCTGTTCCCGTGTATCTCGTGATAATTGACTGACCCAACAACTGCATGTCGCGGACAACCTGTGCACAAGGTATTGAACGTTCAAGTTCCTGCGGACGGCTACACCGGGGCACCGGAGCCGATCCGATCCGGACGGAACTTTCTGATAGTCTAACGTGAGTGGGCGGCATGGAGTGAACGCCCCAATGGCCTAGCGTCTCGCTCCATACCGTCCCGGGCGAGGTGACGTATAGCGACACAAGACCTCTCGCACCCAACCGCCCAAGACTATAAACGGTCCTTTATGGCTTTGCCAGCGACAACTGTTCATATAGATAAGTCATCCTCGCTTAGCGGCTATCCGCATGCGAGTCATTGCATCGTATCAAGAAATAACTAAACACCTGAACGATCAAGACATAACGACTCTCTTGTTGCATATGCTATTGGTTTGGTTTTCATCAAGTATGCCTCCTGAATGTTTTATACTTGCCCGTGCTTGAATTAACAATGTTTGCCTTGGACAGGGAAGGCCAAATGGTAAGTCTCGTCGTGTTTCCTCAACATCGCACGGCGCACTGCCCGACACGTTAGGCTATTCAATGTTTGCATGAAACTGATCCTAAGGCAACTAGAAAGACAACTCAATAGTTGTGCACGAAACCTGTATTACGTGTTTGGATTTGTCGAGCGGGCGAGTAGCTTCCCCACCAGTGCATTCAATGTACTGATAATCCACCAGTTTGTATGCAGGGTGCAGGAGAACCTCGTTTGGTGCGGACGCCTCCAACGTACGTGCTAAGGCGTGGACATCACTCCGAAGCAACGATGCGTCCGGAACTGAAGCACATATACAAGACATAAGTTGTGAACATCGCCTGAACATCGCCTGAACATCGTCCCACAATTGTAGCCACTTGGCACGATTTTATGTTTCAGAGAGAGAGGCTTGAGCGACTTGTAATCTAGGCTATACGCCGCCTGTAACACTTGTTTATATCAATAAAGAGCTTGCTTTACTTCAACTTTTGTTTCAATGCTTCCGCTATATTTGTCGACTCAGTGAACTTGTTACCGAATCGCTATGCGTTCATGACTCCGCTGCACTCGGACAATCTGTGCGACTCTGTGGCTTAGAACTCTTACCGCCAGCCAATGAATCACGGCCTTGCACGGGCGTGGCTCACGCTCGTGCGGCATCACGCCCGGATGGGTCAAGCGATCGTTCTGCGGGAGCGCTGGCGAGGGTGATTCCCGCCTAGCGGGAACGGCCGATTAGCCTGCGGGAGATCGGGGCGTGACACCGATTCCCCACAGAGCCACCGTGCCAAGCTTGTCAATCAAATAATAAAAGTCAGATATTACATTCCACTAGGGCAGATAATATACAGTATCTGTTGGAGGGTAGCCCAACGAGCCATGACAAATGTCTGGGTATCGGTTCGTTGGCACGATCTCGGTATACCGTTCCCTCCCAATGCTCTACAAATTTAGTTGCCTAATTAACCCCTAGGTGATTGGAATTCCATGTCGTGGTCACATGAATATTTCCCTCAGATGTCGTACTTTAAGTACATGCACACTTGATACGAATCCATATTATCACTCTGAAGAGTTCAAATCTGAATTCACCCAAGTGTGATGCAACAAACAATACTATCTAACCACAAAAATGCCAATGTCTAACTACTACATCCGTGCATGAAAGGAATGTAACATATATCAAAAGTCATGATTTGTGTGGCACGATGGCTCACAATATACATGTTAAGTTAGGCAGCACTTTCTATGCATTCAGGAGTATCAACACGGATACAATAGTCAGGTCAGCCATTTGCAGGTTCAATCAGGTATTGGTCATGAATCAAGCAGCTAATCAGGCAATCATGTAAATTCTCACATTATTATATCAATAGATGAGAATAAGAGTAGTGCGAGAACCCATCGAGATCAGACCCATAATCCATAAACCAAACAAGAACCGGAATTGCAGATCATATCCTCCTGAGTTGAACTACGCCTCTTAGTCTATCTAATGTATATGAATGTAACCCAGGGAATACGCAATCTAATCATCATGTCCAGGTTCAAGTGCTACTCATCGTGGTCAGGGGAATCACACACCAATAGATATAAAATAAGTGTTGCACAGGATACGGATAAGGAAGCTGCATGAACCCCTCGAGATCAGACCCACAATCCTTAAACCAAATAAGGACCGAGATTGCAGATCATCCCCTGAGTTGAACTACGCTCCATATCCTATCCAGCGCACAGGAATTCTAAAGGAAACAACAATTACAATAAGGGCCATACTTACAGGGCTCTCAATATAACAAGTCCTACTGGGTACCACACATTATGGCCAAGAACCTCATGCAAGTATCAATAAGACAACAGTCATTAACATCACTCAATAATATGCCCAAGGCAATAAAAAATCACAAAACAGGCAAGTGGCATACAACCTCCAAGAAACAAGCATTAACGTACTTTACAGAAAGTATGCGGGCTAGGTAAGACATGGTCGGCATACAACAGCCAACAAACAGGCAGTGGTGCAGGGTGGCTCACTAGAAGCTAGGCAGGCAGGCTTTGCGTATAAGTACGCGAGACACAAGAGTCTAAAGCTAAAACAGGCATGGCGTACAAAAGTAAGCGGGCTAGGCCGGGCAAGGTTGGCGTACAATAGCCAACAAATAATCTTGGCGTACAAGCAGGGAAACAAGAACTAAAAGACAAAATACAAATTTCAAGACTGACGCGACAATCGATAGCACGACAGTCGTGGACACAAAAATCGATAAAGCAAAGTCAATTGCTTCTCGACTAAGGAAATTTTGGAGAAGCTCGAAGAAATACGCCAAGCTAGCAAAAGTCAAAAAAAATACGCCAGCAAGAAAAAGTACGCCAACTATAAGTTGACTAAGGAAGAGTGCTGGTTTATGTTTCCTTGGTTAGGGAACTCTTGTTGAACATGCACAAAAGTACACCAGCGGAGACTTTTTCCCTCAAAAAGTACGCCAGTATGCAGGAAGTCATTGGCGTATTTTTGTGAGGAACCGAAACGGCTTATGCAAAAGCACGCATTGGTGAGAATGGGACAGCACGAAGTGCGTCGAAGGAGTTGTGCGTACTAGTACGCGAAGGGTGCTCTCATGCATATTTTTGCAAAGGCTTATCTTCTCCGGCCAGCAACTCATGTTGACGGGTTAACTGAGCTTCACAACACTGAACTCCGGCCAACTCCAAATAACAATTGCCAAGAAGCAAAACTACACAATATCAAGTGCTCATCACTATGAGCCAAATAGTTTTTACAAAATACTAGGTTTTGGAAGATCATTTTCTCAAAATATCAAGAAAACCTATAAATCAAGAACTCAGATCTACAAGATTCTAGCCAGGAAAATCTAAAACAACAAGCACTAAAAATCAAGAGAAACTCAGCCCCAACAATATAAGCTAAAGAACTGCAAATAATAACAAGAAAAAGAAAATCATGCAAATCAATGTTTCTTCACTCCAAGCAAGATGTAATTTCCTGTGAAGAAAGATGGAAAGAGAACAAGAACACAATAATGGAAGAGAGATAAGAAAAGCAAGGATATATATACATGCTAGGATTGTATTGTGAACTACTGGATCCCACCTAACCGATCCAAACCACACAATCACAATCCCTCTGCAAGGCACACGAGAAACACAGGATGCACACGAGTGTGCCAGAACCAAATGCACTAAGAGTACGCCAACAACAAGAGAAAATCCACAGGAATATTCCCAAGAAGGCCAAACGAGAGAAAGAGAATGCGTACAAAAGTACGACAGGGTCAAAGCCAAGGCAAAAAAAATACGTACAAAAATGTACGCCAGAAAAGGGGTCTGACACCAGGAGCTGAATTTACACGTTGTGGCTTCTGGTTCAGCGTTTCAGCTTTGTAACTGTAGACCTAATAGAGTTATATGTGTAACCTCCTACTTAATAGAGAGTTAATTCTCTTTTTTTTTTGTCCACTACCTTAATGGGGGTTATGATTGCTAGGAGAGCTTGTCTTCCCTAATATATACTTTCGGGTTTTGCTCTTTGTGTGAAAACCAGAGCATATATGGCAACGAGAGAAGAGTGTGCAGCAGCCTGAAGCTATAAAGTCCTTTTCGAGTGTTTTTCGATTTTTAAAGAGTGACTATTGAGCATTCCAAAAGTTCAAATCTGTGAACTTGTTGGTTTCTGAGAGCAGATCGACGAAATATGATCGAATTTTTCTTTGAGCAGCCCTCGTCATCATCCCCCCAGAAGCATCTTCTCTTTTATTTTTTGTGTAAGCAACTTTATTGCATTGTTGTTACAAAGTTATATTTTCAGCTAGTAAAATTGTAACCTTTTATTTTTGGTATTGTTGTAATTTGCATATTACGTACTTTTGTACGATTTTATGTAATAGGATATAACAGGATGATTGTTTGGTTTATTCGGTTTCAACCGAATCGGAATAATAAAAAATGAATAAACCGAAATTCTAAAAATCCAAACCAAAATCAAACTGAAATTAGTCATAACTGAAACCGAACCGAACTAATAAACGATATGGTTTATTCAGTTGTGCTATTTTAATTGTTTAATGGGCCGTGCCCAAAGTTAAAATTATGGTTAAATTATATTAAAATTTTATAAGTTTTATACATATGTTTGTTGTATTTCAAACTTTGGTCCAAAGGTGTATTAATTGTTAAAGTATCAAAGTTTAACTTTAAAAGATATATGTAGCATTGTTGTCTTCAAAATATCCACAAAAATATACATATTTTTAATCATAAATATGCATAATATTGATGGTATTTAACAATTGTACTAGTTTTATTTGATTTTAGACCGAAATTCAAATCCAAAATAGAAAATAACACCAAATAATTTTTTTTTAGTATTTTTAAAATCGAAACCGAAATTTTTAATGATTTCATTCGTTTATCCTAAATAATGCTCACCCCTAGCCGGTAAAGGGGGTACTAGACTTATAACTTCCCTCCAAGCCTTCTATCTTTTTTCGTGAAGACTTTGTAACACATAATATTTATAGTTGCAAGTTCAACTATAAATTAAAGATTAATCAAACAAACAAATAAAAATTTCGATCCAAATACAATAAATTGACCAAAGATGTAGCAAGCGATTATGAAACGAGGAGTGAAAATGGGATCATAGCAAGCCATTTTGTCTGGGCTCTTGATAAAAGCACTACAAAAATGACTCGGGACTAATCCAGTATTAATGCTAGTCGAGTTAAATTTTTTTTTTACTCAGACTAGTCCAAATTTTATTAGGACTTTCCATCCTCTTCACCTCCCTCCTCCTGCTCCCTCTCCCGCTCCTCTACCGCTCGCCGCTGCACCCGCGCGCAGCAGCGGCCTCGTCCTCCATCATTCGTCGCCCCCGCGGGCAGCAGAAAAGAAAAAGGCAAAAGCAGCAGCAGCGGCCGCGTCCTTCACTGCTCACCGCCGCCCTCGCGCGTGCGCCTCAACCCCCGCACGCGCGCCTCCGCCTCCTCCCCCGCCGCTGCCTCCTCCTCCCCCTCCCGCTCCTCCACCTCGTCCCTCCCTTCCGGCCTCCACGCAGCTCCGTCCTTGTGTCACCTCATGTAGCCCTTCCTTCCGGACTGTCAAAATTTTAACAGTCCTAAAAAATTAACATATATTTTTAGGACTGTCAAAATTTTAACAGTCCTGATTATAAAAAAAATTAATTGGAAGTAGACAGCCCAGTGAATAATTTTTTGAAATGGTAAACTTGTAATTATCAATAATAAAAATTTGGACTATTTTGAGTTATCTTTGTAGTGTCTTTATCAAGAGCCTTTGTCTGGAACGAAAATAATGGTGGTAGCCTGGTAGGGTTCTTCAAAACGGTAATTAGGTGGAACAAAGTGAATATGGGACCATAAAAGCATGCTTTCTTTTTTTAGTAACAATTTTTTTTTTAATTCTTCAAAATGTTTTTTTTGTCATCTTGGCTGGTTTCAATATTCGATCTGTTAAAATAAAATTATATATGGAGAGAAAAGGGATTATTTGATTGATTGGAAAATCTACGAATTATTTTGATTCCATAAAACTTCTGATTGATTTTTATTGTCGAATCACTAAAATCCAAGAAAATGAAAATTATTTCGATAACATAAATTGCAACTAAGTTCATGATCCAACAAACTATTGGTAGCAGGTTAATGATATCAAACTGGTTCAATTGATTATAAAAAATCAATAATTATTATCGTATCTTTTTAATATTCTAAATTAGTTCACTCTAAAATTCCAATATCTCTAATATTCTAACGGTTATTCAATTATGCTTTTAAAGAATACTGGTTATTCCATTAATATTTTAAAGATATTTAAATAATTTATTTTAAACTGATTGAATTCCTCAAATTTTTTAACGGATTTCGAATGAGATTATACAATTATCTCCATATTCTACTAGTTATTCAATTAAGACTTTAAAGAACTGGATAATCAATAAAGATTTTAAAGAATTTTACATAATTAATTTTAAAACAGTTTGATTGAGTTTCTAAAATTTTGCTAACGGAATTTAAAGGACTTAAAAAAAAAATTGCTAGATTTGTGTAAAGATTTCAGTAAATTCTTTGGGACATACAAGCATACAATTGTCTCCAATATTCTATTGGTTATTTACTTAAGATTTAAAACTATTTATTTAATTCTGATTTTAAAGAATTTTAACGGATTGATTTTAAATTAGTTTGATTGAGTTCCTAAAATTTTGCTAATGGATTTTAAAGAGTTTTTTTTTTTGGTAGATTTGTATATAAAATATTTCAGTAAATTCTTTTGGTCATATGATCATATAATTGTCTTCAATATTCTATTGGTTATTCACTTAAGATTTAAAAATACTGGTTATTCAATTTTGATTTTAAAGAATTAATTTTAACCGAGTTCCATTGAGTTCCTAAAATTTTGTTGAACTTAATTTTTTTGGTAGATTTGTATAAAGGTTTCATTAAATACTTTTGGACTTTTTTTTTTGTAGATTTGTATAAACATTTATTTTGTTTATAAATAAATTATGAATAAATAAATCAAAATTAATTTAAAATTTAATCTCATCCAAATATAACTTTTTAAAAATAAATGTTTAAAACTTAGGATTAAAATTTAATCTCATCCAAATATAACTTTTTTTTGTAGACTTTTTAATCCTAATTGATTTTAAAGAATTAATTTAAAACATTTATTTCAAAATAAATCATAATTTATAAAATAAATCATAATAGATATTTATCCTAATCTTATATAAATTATGATTTATTTTGAAATTTAATCTCATCCAAATATAACTTTTTAAATTTAATATTTGAATTAAGAATTATATTATGATTTATTTTGTTGTATTATATAATCAAATTAAGAATTAAATTTTTGATTCCACTCGAATCTATAATTTAAAATCTTATCATATTCAAAATTAGTATAGTAAAGTAATTAATTCTATAATTTGAATTCAATATTAAAAGAGAACAAAATTTATAATCTATTCTAATTTAAATTGATGTAATCTAAAGTAATATAAATATTTCAATTTAAAATAGAAGAAATCTAAGGAGGATCATATATCGCGAGTATTCCAGAAAAAAAATTGTGTGAAATACTACAAAATAGATTAGTAAAAAAATCTAAAAAAAAAAATAGCATGTTCACTGAAGTGACCTTGTGGAAAATTTTATTTTGTTGTATTATGTAATCGAATTAAGAATTAAATTTTTGATTCAAGTCGAATCTATAATATAAAATTTTATCATATTCATAATTAGTACTATAAAGTAATTAAATTTATAATTTGAATTCAATTTTATCTACCATTTAAAAGAGGAATTTTTTTTATACTCCATCTAATTTAAATTGATGTAATCTAAAATTATGTTTATATCTTCATCTTCAATGTTACATTTTCTTTGGTTTCCAACATGAGACTAATATTCATATTGTTTGAAATTTTTTATTTTGTTATATTATGTAATCAAATTAAGAATTAATTTTTTTATTCCAATTGAATCTATAATTTAAAATCTTATTATATTCAAAATTAGTACGGTAAAGTAATTAAATGAATCCAATCTTAATTACAATTGAAAAGAGAACAAACTTTATAATCTATTCTAATTTAAATATTCCAAAAAAAATTGAAGGAGGATCATACGCCAAAATATTGCAAGTATTCCAAAAATAATTTGCGTGCAATACTATAAAAATGATTAGTAAAAAACTCTAAAAAATTCAAAAGTATTTAATGAAAGTAGAATATTGGAGAGATCGTATGTCCAATTTTCAATCCATATGATCCAAATGAATTTACTGAAATGATTATACAAATCTACCAAAAAAAAAGTCCAAAAGTATTTAATGAAAGTAGGTTAAGCTAAATTTTAAATTATTGAGTTTAAATGACATTATTATCCATATCTAAATATAATTTAACTATGTAGCAATCTAATAAATTGTATAACAAAATATTCCTGGTATTTGGATTATAGAATAGTATAGATGATCGTATGTCCAATTTTTAATCCATAAAATTCAAAAGAATTTACTGAAATCTTTATACAAATCTACCTAAATTTTTTAAAGGCCTTTGATATCCGTTAGCAAAATTTTAGGAACACAATCAAACTAATTTAAAATCAATTATTAAATTTTCTTTTTTAAAATCTTAATTGAATAACCAGTAGAATATTGGAGAGATCGTATGTCCAATTTTCAATCCATATGATCCAAAAGAATTTCGTATGTCCAATTTTCAATCCATATGATCCAAATGAATTTACTGAAATGTTTATACAAATCTAAAAAAAAAGTCCAAAAGTATTTAATGAAATCTTTATACAAATCTACCAAAAAAATTAAGTTCAACAAAATTTTAGGAACTCAATAGAATTCGGTTAAAATTAATTCTTTAAAATCAAAATTGAATAACCAGTATTTTTAAATCTTAAGTGAATAACAAATAGAATATTGGAGACAATTATATGATCGTATGACCAAAAGAATTTACTGAAATATTTTATATACAAATCTACCAAAAAAAACCTCTTTAAAATCCGTTAGCAAAATTTTAGGAACTCAATCAAACTAATTTAAAATCAATCCGTTAAAATTCTTTAAAATCAGAATTAAATAAACACTTTTAAATCTTAAGTAAATAACCAATAGAATATTGGAGACAATTGTATGATCGTATGTCCCAAAGAATTTATTAAAATCTTTACACAAATCTAGCAAAAAAAAATTTTTTAAGTCCTTTAAATTCCGTTAGCAAAATTTTAGAAACCCAATCAAACTGTTTTAAAATTAATTATGTAAAATTCTTTAAAATCTTTATTGATTATCTAGTTCTTTAAAATCTTAATTGAATAACTAGTAGAATATTGGAGACAATTGTATAATTTCATTCGAAATCCGTTAAAAAATTTGAGGAACTCAATCAATTTAAAATAAATTATTTGAATATCTTTAAAATATTAATGGAATAACCAGTATTCTTTAAAAGAATAATTGAATAACTGTTAGAATATTAGAGATATTGGAATTTTAGAGTGAACTAATTTAGAATATTAAAAAGATACGGTAATAATTATTGATTTTTTATAATCAATTGAACCAGTTTGATATCATTAACCTGCTACCAATAGTTGGATGGATCAGGAACTTAGTGACAATTTATGTTATCAAAATAATTTTCGTTTTCTTGGATTTTAGTGATTCGACAATAAAAATCAATCAGAAGTTTTATGGAATCAAAATAATTCGTAGATTTTCCAATCAATCAAATAATCCCTTTTCTCTCCATATATAATTTTATTTTAACAGATCGAATATTGAAACCAGCCAAGATGACAAAAAAAACATTTTGAAGAATTAAAAAAAAATTTGTTACTAAAAAAAGAAAGCATGCTTTTGTGGTCCCATATTCACTTTGTTCCACCTAATTAGCATTTTGAAGAACCCTACCAGGCTACCACCATTTTTTTGTTCCAGACAAAGGCTCTTGATAAAGGCACTACAAAAATAACTCAAATAGTCCAAATTTTTATTATTGATAATTACAAGTTTACCATTTCAAAAAATTACTTACTGGGCTGTCCACTTCCAATTAAATTTTTTTCTAATCAGCACTGTTAAAATTTTGACAGTCCTAAAAATATATGTTGATTTTTTAAGACTGTCAAAATTTTGACAGTCCGGAAGGAAGGGCTACACGAGGTGACACAAGGACGGAGCTGCGAGGAGGCCGGAAGGGAGGGACGAGGTAGAGGAGCGGGAGGGGGAGGAGGAGGCAGCGGCGGGGGAGGAGGCGGAGGCGCGCGTGCGGGGGCTGAGGCGCACGAGCGGGAGCGGCGGTAAGCGGTGGAGGACGTGGCCGCTGCTGCTGCTTTTGCCATTTTCTTTTCTGCTGCCCGCGGGGGCGACGAAAGGTGGAGGACGAGGTCGCTGCTGCGTGCGGGGGCAACGGCGAGCGGTGGAGGAGCGGGAGGGGGAGCAGGAGGAGGAAGGTGAAGATGGTGGAAAGTCCTAATAAAATTTAGATTAGTCTGAGTAAAAAAAAAAAAAAAATTAACTGGACTAGCATCAATACTGGATTAGTCCCGAGTCATTTTTGTAGTGCTTTTATCAAGAGCCCAAACAAAATGGCTTGCTATGATCCCATTTTCACTCCTCGTTTCATAATCGCTTGCTACATCTTTGGTCAATTTATTGTATTTGGATCGAAATTTTTATTTGTTTCTTTGATTAATCTTTAATTTATAGTTGAACTTGCAACTATAAATATTATGTGTTACATAAGTCTTCATGAAAAACGATAGAAGGCTTGGAGGGAAGTTATAAGTCTAGTACCCCCTTCTACCGGCTAGGGGTGAGCATTATTCAGGATAAACGAATGAAATCATTAAAAATTTCGATTTTGATTTTGAAAATATTAAAAAAAATTTATTTGATATTATTTTCTGTTTTGGATTTGAATTTCGATCTAAAATCAAATAAAACTAGTGCAATTGTTAAATACCATCAATTTTATACATATTTATGATTAAAAATATGTATATTTTTGTGGATATTTTGAAGACAACAATGCTACATATATCTTTTAAAGTTAAACTTTGATACTTTAACAATTAATACACCTTTGGACCAAAGTTTGAAATACAACAAATATATGTATAAAAATTATAAAATTTAATATAATTTAACCATAATTTTAACTTTGGGCACGGCCCATTAAACAATTAAAATAGAACAACTGAATAAACCAAATCGTTTATTAGTTCGGTTCGGTTTCAGTTATGACTAATTTCAGTTTGATTTCGGTTTGGATTTTTAGAATTTTTGGTTTATTCATTTTTTATTATTCCGATTCGGTTGAAACCGAATAAACCAAACAATCATCCGTGTTATATCCTATTACATAAAATTGTACAAAAGTACGTAATATGCAAATTACAACAATACCAAAAATAAAAGGTTACAATTCTACTAGCTGAAAATATAACTTTGTAACAACAATGCAATAAAGTTGCTTACACAAAAAATAAAAGAGAAGATGCTTCTGGGGGGATGATGACGAGGGCTGCTCAAAGAAAAATTCGATCATATTTCGTCGATCTGCTCTCAGAAATCAACAAGTTCACAGATTTGAACTTTTGGAATGCTCAATAGTCACTCTTCGAAAATCGAAAAACACTCGAAAAGGACTTTGTAGCTTCAGGCTGCACACTCTTCTCTCGTTGCCATATATGCTCTGGTTTTCACACAAAGAGCAAAACCCGAAAGTATATATTAGGGAAGACAAAGAGCAAAACCCTCCGCCGCATCTCCGCCCAACAGCACCCAAACCCTAACCCTAACCTAGGACACAGGACGCGGACACGGCACTTCGTGTCGTGTCGGACACGGAAAAGTCCAGTTTTTCGAACCTTGTTCAGGTACGCGTATCTCACTGCTCGTTTACCCGTTTTCGATTCCGTCAGTTGCATCGCGAACCCTGCGTGACCCCCTCGGTGCCCGTGCAACCCGCTCGGGGCATCGCGTCCTGTGGCGATCGTGAACCGCGATCCAAAAACAGGAAAAATAATGCCCTGATTCACCCCGGAACTGGGTACGCCCCGCCAAACGGGACGACTTGGTCGCGCGCGGTCTTCACAGATACGTGCACGTCGTCGATACGGACGTGTAGGATTTTGCAGAAGTCGATTCGGGTGTGCGTGCACACCGGAATCAACGCGTATCCGCGGACACCGTCCCGTATCCGCCCTTTCTGGAACGCGCCCTAACTTTGTGTACACACGTCGGATTGAAACGAAACTTGCGCCATCGGACTTGTAGCGATACGCTGGTCCTGTGACCCAAGTTTGGTTCGATTCTGAGAACGTTGACGAAATCGTGTGTCGTGGGCCCCACAGGCTCTACTCGACGGGCGATTTTGTGATCGGCTCATCGGAATCCAATTCTGAAAGTTTCGTTGGGTTCGTATCAGTGTTCATGACCTGTTGACACTAAGTTTGGCGAATTTGGAGACCTTTGACCCTGACACGTTTTTCGGTGCGAAGCGGGCCACATGTGGACCCCGCTTTGACCCGAAATTGCCATTTTTGCCCTTTGTCTCCAAGTTGGACTCAAGGACAGGCATTTCTAGCTGATTGATATTTTCTGGATCTGATGGTGATGTTTATTTCAGCAACCGGAGTACCGCCTGCAATTCCAGCTGAAGTCAGAGCCACAATTGGAGCCGGAACCACATGCAAGTGTACCTTGCCAGACCCTGCAGCTTTGCTACTAAATTCCTTGACTTATTTATACATCAGTGGGCAATTAAACCTTGCCAACTCGCAGTAATTTCTGTTATAGTACTTTGCCTGAGTCATTGTAAATATATATAAACTTGTTTTACTGTTCAACCCAGGACCGAGTGACTTTACTTAGCGTCCGATTCATAGTCGGGTGCCAACCCCGTACGCGGAGTTGTGTAACGTCACATAGACATGGATACCGAGACCCGATATTTCTCGTACTTGTCTTATCAATTACATCATAACCCAGGACACTTGACACTATTCATGGACAGGATCTTCCTGAGATATTCGTGGTGATTCTGTATAGGATACAGGACTTGACATTGACATATGTTCCTAGATACTATATGACTTGTTGCATTAGATATGATCTTACGTGACATGGACATGGGGCCACAAGGACATGAGACGTATGATTATATTGGGTGGGGAGAGACACACAGGCTACAGGTTGATTTTATATCATTCCGGTGTCTCAGTCTTCCGCTGAGCTAGACGACCACATGATATCACTGCTACCCGGCTCCCCGACACAGAGCTTGTAGTGGTTTCAGCCTGAGTTCTAGTGCTGCTCTTATCTTGCATATCACTTAGCTGGTTACTTAGTATATCCCTATTGTTCCATTTATTGCTGGAGAGACACACATGCTACAGGTTGACTATATTATGCTGGCGTCTCAGTCTCCCTCTGAGCTAGACAACTACATGATATCACTGCTACCGGCTCCCCTACTTAGAGCTTGTAGAAGTCTCAGCCTGAGTACTGATGATGTTCTCACCTGCATTTCACATAAATGGTTACATAATTACCCTGTTTATTTTATTGACTATTTCACTGCATTATTATGGCTTATATTTTCTGTACCTTGCTGTCCCCTGAGGACCTGGATCCGGATTATGTCCCCAGGTATAGCCGAAGAGATCCATCCAGAGATACACCGTACAGGAGCACTTCCAGGAGCTGTACCAGAACCTGAGGACGAGATCGTACTAGAGGACTTCTCCTGAGCATTGGCTGTTTATAGTCAGTTATTCCTGTTTCTATTTCCAGTTCCTTTATTCCTGTCTTTTTGCATTGATGTATCAGACATATTCTCGGATTGTTCTCCGAGACATTTTATTGAGATATGCTAGTTTACATTTATCTGCATTATTCTGGCATTTAATCTGTGATTATCTGTTGTGGATGAGATTAGTATAGACTATGACCTGTAACACTTGATCTATTTATTGTTAGACTATAGCTTAAGCATGCCCCGATGGATCCATTAGATTGGGTGGTCCATCGGTGCGTGCTGTTGGCCATTGCCGCGCATCCAGTCTCTCGGTATTTTGGGACTGGGGCGTGACAGGGAAGTAGGTGCCAACACGTATGATGTTTTTAGAAAGCAGAATTTTTAGATGAGGGCAACACTTATGTGGACCATCAACGACTTTCTGGCCTATGGAATATTATCGGGATAGAGCACTCATGGTCGTCTCTCATGTCCGTATTGCATGGACCGAACTAAGGCTTTCTGTTTGAAACACGGAGGCAAATCGTGCTTCTTCGATTGTCATCAATAATTTCTGCCGAAGGATCATCCGTACCGGAGGCACGTGAATGCTTTTCGTGCAGGCGTTGTGGAGAAGGCCAATCCACCGCCAAGGTGGCCCGGATACACGATATGGAAAGAGGTAAAAGATTTACCAAGTGCTATCGAAGAGCCTGCTAAGGAGCTTAGTAATTACTTTTTCTTTCTGCACTTGCACAATAAATAACTTACTATCGCTACTTTGGTATTTAGGTCGATCGTCTAATAACACCAGAGACTGAATCTATTAGAACTCTAGCCAAGGGACCAATTACTGCCGTTAAAATATGGCCAAGTTTCTGTGTGAATGGGTTTAGGTTCAAGTCAACAAATGCTCCTATCAGAGACAACTTTTTGGATCTTGATTCCACGAAAAACATTTGTTTGTGAATCAAATCTTTGAACTACAAAGACGTCGATCCAAGCAATAATTTCTTTGGCATCTTACGAGAGATTGTGGAGTTGACATATAATTATGGCACACAATATGCTAAGATCGTGCTATTCAAGTGTGAATGGTTCGATCTGATTCAAGATCAAGGTTAGAAAATTGACAAGCATGGCCTTGTGGATATAAACTACAAGCGTAGATATCAATGCTACAAACCATTTGTCCTATCAAGTCAGGCTCAGCTCGTGTACTTCACAACTTATCCTAGACGAGGGACAGCAAGGTCGGATTGGTGGGCAGTATGCAAGACTAAAGCTAGAAATACCTTTGACATTGACGAAATAGCTTATCAGGAGGACGAGCTACCTTTTGTAATAAATATTGTAGATGTGGACTCAACGGAAGTTACTCATTACACGAGTAATAATGTAGAAGATGTAGAATTATCCGAAGAGGAATACGAAGACAAAGTAGATGAAAGTGAAGAGGAAGAGGAAGAGGAAGAGGAAGAGGAAGAGGAAGAGGAGGAAGAGGAAGAGGAAGAGGAGGAGGAGGAGGACGAGGAAGGCGAACAAGATAAATTTTCTAAAGATGATTGAAAATAAAATATTTTGCCTGTAGAATATACTATATTTTGACTGTAGAATAAACTATTTTGACGAAGATATGTATTATATTTTGACTGTAGAATGTACTATCCATTTAGACTTGTGACACCACTAGTTATTTACTGTACAATTCTATGAATGCTATGAGATATGCATAATATTTTGATGGTAGAATGTACTATATATTTGTGTATTTAATTTTTTATTCATCATATGTTGTTATCAGGTATGACATGACGACGCGGAGGGTTCGGCAGGTCCCGAGGTAGACAGAGTGCTCCTCCGGTACTGCCTACTGTTGGTTCTGGATCCTCGTCGCCTAGTACTCCAGTATATCGATCAGTCACATCTCCAACTGCGACGATGTTACGTGGCATCACTCCTGGGACGAGTAGTTCCAGGACTGATAGTACTCCCTCGTCCAACGTTCCTCCTGCTGACGGAAGCATGGAGACAGATGAGCATATGGAGGAGGTCGTGCCGACGTTGTCCCAGCATCAGCTAGATCCTCCATGCGCACCTCCGGAGGAGACTAGGACAGAGATTTGGGCCGACGGTACAAAGTAAGTCAATAAAATGGTTTAGCATCATATATATCGTATATTTCTTTATTCATCATATATTAACTTTTTTGATCAAAATAATTATCTCTGTATAGATATCGTCCCTCGTCGGTACAGAGACGCCTGGGCCTATTTCTGAGGGACAACTATGGTGGCCCTTGGATCAACTACTCTGAAGCTCCGGAGGAGAGAAAGGCGTTCTGGTTTGCGCACTTCAAGGTAAAAGTATATTATATAAATTCTCTAATTTATGCATATTATATAACTTAGTATAGTATTTATTGTAGCAAACATATTTCTATCCTCCGCACCGGGCCGAGTTGATCTAGCGGATGTTTTCTGCCGTTGCCGCCAAGCTTATCCGTGATGCTATGGATGACCAGAAGGCTCGTAATAGCGTTGGAAAATCGATCCAAGGTTGGATCACGCTTGAGCAGTGGGCTGTGATAAGGGCTAGATTCGACGATCCAAGGTACAAGAAAAGGTCTGAGAAGGCCAAGGCGGCTAGGCGGAATGCATTAAAGTGGTGTGGTGGCTCGATTTCGATGACGAAATATTTTCGTCGTTTGGTATATTTTTTATTTCAGATATATTATTTTAATGTAAGTACGATAAAATGGTAGTAGGAAAAAATATTTAATTTTAGTACTAAATAATATATTTTTAACAGGTACAGAGGGGTGAGGATGCAAACATGGTGACCGTCTTCCTAGCCACCCATCGAAAGGGCAAAAATCTCATTGATGAGAGGGCCTCGTAGATCTATATAAGTATTACTTTACTTTGTGTTAGTTTTAATATAACTTAGGCAATTATCGAGTATCCAAACTTTTCTAGGCCGAGTATCTTAGGCTGCGTGAGCGGGCGACTGCTAGTGCACCTACAGCGGGAGAGACTGGTACTTTCTCGCGGCCCTCTCCAGCTCTGTCGCCGGATGAGCTGTGGGTGACCGCCGCTGGTGGTCTCCAGAAGGGTACGTACTACTGTACGGGATCCTATGGCGCCCTTGTTACGACGCAGTCATCTAGGGCCTCCCCGACAAGTGCGCATTCCCCACATCCCTCGCAGTCGTCGGCCCGAGTCCAGGAGGCCGTTGACCATCAGATTGCGTCTCTCCGTAACGAGTTGCTGCGAAGGATGGAGGAGCAACCCCTATCCCAGCCGCAGGCGGACGATGCGACGTTCATCGCACGATTTGATATGCTCGAGCGCAGCATCATGGAGCTCCGGGATTTGACAGCTGAACTTAGAGCGTCGACAGAGCACAGCGTGACGGAGCTGCATGCATCACAGCTGTCCATGGGTGAGAGGCTGACGATGATACAAGATTCAATGGTTCATTGCAGTACGAGATTGTTATCTACCATGGATTCATACAACCAGCGACTAGTAGAGTTGGAGCGGATACGTCCTCCTGGTGTGCCTATATCGACACAGACTCCACCGACGTCATTGCCTTCTCCATCGACATCGGTGACGATTTCACGGGAGCAGTATGATCTGTTCTTATCCTTCATGCGCGCCGGTGGTCATCCTCATGCAGATCCACAATAGTCCTAGTTAGGACCGTTTATTGATTGTTTGTGTTTCAGACCTATGATATTTGGTTATTTATGAATATTTTTTATTTTTGAGGCATTCAAACATTATATCTTGTATTCTTTAGGACGAGGCATTCAGACATTATTCCTGATTCAGATTGTAATTTCAATATTTTGTTTTCTTCAGACATTATTACCGGTGTTGAGTGTTCAACTAAATAGGGTCAGCGAACCCAGCAAATTCAACAGAGGGTTGCTCCGGGTCTATTTGTACAAATTATGAATTAATAAATTGCAGGAAGAATTGTTTGAAAATAATTCAGTATTCATTTTTTTAATTTTTTACTGTATCTTTAACGACGTTTTTAGCGACGTTTACTCACGTCGCTAATTACGTCGCTGAATAAGTCGCTATATGCGTCGCTAAATCCATCGCTATATACGTCGCTAAATTCGTCGCAAACTACTGACATGGCAGTATTGCCAGGTCATAATAACCTCGCTAATAACATCGCTAATAACCTCGCTAATAACCTCGCTAATTTAGCGACATATAATGACAAAATACACGTCGCTAATTTAGCAACATTGCGTCGCTAAACGTCGCTAACATAGCGACGCATTTACGTCGCTAGAAAACTTCGGCATAACGACATTTTTTTCTGTCAGCGACTAGTTTAAAAGCGACATCAATAATACGTCGCTAAAATTAATTAGCGACGTTTTTGGTCATTTAGCGACGTTTCTTTACGTCGCTAATTTGACTTATTCTGGTAGTGATGTCTCTAGACAACCTTAACACATTGTGGGATGCTTCGGTATTCCGCAATGTGCGGTTGGCTGAGTCACGCCTCCGCTCTCCAGTATTCTGGTTCTGGGACGTGACACCTGGCTGAGCACATGTTATGCGGAACGTTTGAGCACTAGTCACGCAAAAGTATAATTTATGCGTGCATACAGACATGCCATACGAAACTGCAGTTTCTGCGTGCATACATACCACATGAAATTACAGTTTCTGTGTGAGCACTAGTCACACGGAACATAACACGTCCCATTGAACCATGTGGATCCGTGTGGAATGAGCAATTACGTCCGATTCATACGTGCAGAGTGCAACATCATCAAAGCGTCTCTTTGCGCTCTTCGCCCACGTCTGCTAGGCCACTACCGGTCCTACTCCTATGATTTTTATTTCAAGAAATGAGTGAAACAATAAGGGCCTGTTTGGTTACGTTTTATAATGGAGGTTTCTGAGTTTAAACGTCAACTCTGTCAAAAATCGAGTTTGGCTGCCATCATTCGGAATGTAATGTCCAAAAAAATTTCTTAAAACCGAAGTTTTAACTTCACATTCACAAAACAGCCAAAACATGTTTTCCAAAAGCTGTTTTCCTAAATTTGTGCCCCCCAAACTCTAAGAGTTTCTCTTTCTCTCTCACCAAAATTTCTTCTGCGGTCGCCCGCTCCACCCTCTCCTCCCTCCACCCCTTCCTCACACTCGCCCGCTATATCCTCCACCATCAGCTCACCTTCAAGGCCGCAGCCTCCGCCTACTCCCGCTTCCTCTCCCTCTGCAGCAGGGCTGAGGCCCATGTCACCCCCGTCGCCGTCAGAAAGAGGATCGAGGGTGTCACGACCCGCGATATCAGATACGAGTGTGTAGTCAAGTGTAGCCTACACTATCGTTGACAGTGGTAGTCAGCTGTTTATACCTCATCAATCACCAAGTAACGAAGATCAATCATCAAGTCACAACACTAATAACGACAAACAATCCCAGACTCATGCCCACGATCACCACAGTCCACTAGTATGATCTTTTGTAAATAATACATGCCAATCTCATCCGGAGACAAATTCGATAAACCATAAAATAATATACAATCACCAAATACATCAACGCATGATACATTAATAATCTCTACACTAAATCTTCAAGCAGCTCCACTGATCCAAAGTGTCACCTCCCTGATATTTGTATCAAATGTCCAGTCAGGACGGAGCAAAGTACATCTACACAATACTAGAAGTATAATGCGAAATAACATGAACATGAAACAATAAAGAACAAGTACAATGAAAATCAATATGCACGAGAAACAATTATACATAACATGTGATTTGAATACATTTGTCGTGGTGGACAACTAGAAGTGATATGGCTCCCCGCACGTGACGTGCGACCGCTACTCAACACGATTTGAGAATGGGGTCGTCCACACACAACTATGGTATTTCCCTCCTAACACCAATAACGAATACAATACGAGATACAATGGGTACGACACAAAGTACAATGACAGGGGATACAATAACATAGCATGAAATCATCGTGTCTCCTACTGCGTCACAAAACATGCAATAAACGAATATAGAATCGCAGGATGAACAAGGTATGGAAACTTGCAATAAATAATGAATAATGAATTACGAAAATTTGAAAGATAATTGGCAATGGAAAAGCAATACAATTGAAATATAGAAACTTGAAATACGAAAATGGAAAGATAACATCGTATAGAGCACTTGCCTCCCGACCGTTCGCTCCTCTTCGTTTTCGGCATCATCGACTTCACACGGTCGGCGGCATCGCCGGGCTCTGGGGACTGCTCATCGAGGGCCTGCGCATCAATTCCCAAAACCTTTTTTTTCCTTGGTGAGATCTAGGGTTGCCAAACCCTAATTTTTTTTCTTTGTTCTTCCTCCATATCTCCGATTCCTCATGGCCTCTCCTACGCCCCCCTCTCGCAGCCCTCATTGTCCTGTTCGACTACAATCATCATGTATCGGTTCTGATTCTAGGGCTTCGATTCACAGTTTGTGATCGATTTGATATGATATTAATTTTGAGTTTTGTTTTGAATTTGGCATAATCATAGTGTTATAATATAGAGTAGCAAAAATATTTATGAAACCTTTTTCTCCAACCTTTTTATTCTGGAGAACAGGGGTGGATTTTGGTGTGCCTTAGCTTGATGGAGAAGCAATACCTGCATTCACATGTTAGACACCCCTTTGCCTTTTCAATTTATTGGCTGATAAGACTTCTGGATGGGCTGGGGATTTGTTCGAACGCAACCGAGAGTTACGGTGTTAACTTTTCTTTTATCTTTTGCCAGGTTGAAGCAGCAGAACAACCAGAAATATTGGAGACATATGCAGTTTCAGCTGTGCCATATTTTGTCTTTTGCAAGGATTGAAATTCCGGAGTTCTCTATTTTTCTATTTGAGATTTTTTTATTACAATGCCCTTGTATTTTTCTGCATCCTATGAAATGATGGAGACGGAAGCAACAAAAGTAGTTAGTCTATTGTACCTTCTCTAATAAATTTAGCGAGACATATTTTTAGATGAGAACTTTTGGTAAAAATGTATATTTCTTATTTGTTGGTTCTTCAAGTGTTTATCCTGCTAGCTGTGCAGTGCAAACTTATGTCATAAAGAACTAATATGCATATACGTCGGGACATTTTTTTAGAACATTCTCCCTCTTTTTAGTAATTTGATTGATACTAGTTCCTTAGTCATTTGATTGATTATGGCACTCTTAATATGCATATATGTTAAGTTATCTTTGTACTGGTGACTTATTCATTTGATTAATCTTCTGACATACTTAAATGACCCTGTTTACACTGTTATACTTGTTCTAAATTTCAATTAGGACGTTCATGTTTGAGGATAGGGTGAGTTATATTATATTTGTTATGTGGAGTTACAAAATACTTACCTTGCTAACCTTTGTGTTCTCTTCTCCCTGAATGTCGTTCAGTACAAAACTTTGGATGCCCTTTAGATATTTAGCCAAGTGTATATGGACACGGTGAGAGACTTCTCCTGTTGGATCGATTTTACATTTGACTCTTATTTGTCTTCCCGTGACCGTCTATGTGAATATTTCATATTGAAATTGTATCGAATTGATGCCATTTTCTCTCTATGTGCTTGTGCGAATAAGACTTTGTTTTCCTTATTGTTGCTTTTCGTTGTGTGTTCTGTGTGCACAGAAGCACTGTGCACTATGTGCAGTGTGTGTTACTGTGTGCACCACAGTTTGCTGTGCAGTGTGTATTAGTGTATCAGTGTGTGTGAGTGCAGTGTAATATCAGTGTGTCCAGTGTGGGAATGTAAGTAGCTACTGTACCAGTGTACTAATGTTATGTGTGTCTATGACTCAGTGTCATAATTGAATCTAGTATCAGTACTTCCTTTGAGACCAATCCATTATATGCAAGAATCTTATTGTTCTATGATCCATATTGGTGCATTTATCAAATATTTTCAACTATGAAGAGTGATTTGTTGAAAAGTATCAGACTAGTTAGGAGTTAGAGTCTAATTATTTGTTTGGAAAGTATCAGACTAGTTATGTTTCTTGCACAAGTTATTAATGGATATTATTGGACATGTGTACTAAATGGAGAGTGTGTTTTACATGACATGGCAATATTTTTATTTCTTATTTTCCATCGATTATTCTTTTTCTATGGTCTCGGATGTGGAATGTATGCTTTCAGCATTGTCAGTTCAGCTGTACCAGGTACACAAATTTCTCATTTAAAATTCTCTTATTATAACTAAATCTTTTGTTAATTTATAATGTATCTGAACTAGTTCACCCATTGCCTCTTCTCAGGCGTGGCTATTATTTCTCTACACATGTTTAGCTTTGCAGGAGAACATATTGAGGGTCAACGGAAGCGATATTCGTCCTTGGTAATGTGCGACCATTTACTTTTGACAAATAATTTGGTGACTGGTGTTTGTTTCTAGGGAAGTAAATCTCCCTCGTATATGTTGATCTGACATGGGACCTTTATTTTGTAAGATATATTAAAATTTTGTACTTGTGCAAAAGATATTAGTATTAATTTATTACTAAAAGGTAGAGCATGGATTACAGTAGCAACTTATGAACTAATTTAATTCTTATGTCATATTGCTCATCCATTAATGTATCTTGTATCTCTTTACTTTTATTTATTTATTTAGAGAAATTCCTTCTGATACTTCTCATGTTCTCTTTGTAGAAAACTTGCAATCGGAATCGCCCTGAGAAGGAATTCAGCTATTTCCTCAAAATCTCCCTCTAGACAAACTTGCAACCGGAAGCAGTCCCCCCCCCCCCCCCCCCCCCCCCCACACACACACACACACACACCCCACACACACACACACACCCCCACACCCCCACACAGCTAGGGTTAGGGTTTTCCTTGCTCCGATCTCCCATGGATGTCAGCCATCGGTTAGCTTCGTCCTCCGTCTACCCCCCATCTAGGTTAGGTCGATATCATGATAGATCTAGGTTACACGACACGAGTACGACACAAAGATATGGACATGTCGTGTCCAACACGATGCTTGGAGTGTCAATTATAAAGCACCATTGGTTTGCAGAATTATACTTATTTTCCCAAATTTCCCTAATTTTGGGATCGTTACAATTTTTCTTCAATTTTCCTAAATGGTTTTTTGCCGTGTCTGTGTCGGGTCGGAGGATTTGTATCCCTTTTTTGTCCTCTCCCCCAGTTTAACAGTGAATTTTCCTTATCAATCCTTATCAATAATTCTAGTTGGAGTTGGCGTTGGCCTCTGTGACACCATGAAAGAATTCGATGACAATATTCCTACCAGATCCTTTGATAATTTCCAGGTAAGAGTTGAATACAAGAATGAAGTATTAGTCTCATCCATGATTTATTTTATTCATGGAAATTATGTGTCCAGTTTGTTAATTTCACGGAGATCATGTCAAAGTACATTCCTCCCCCTTCTCTTTATAAATATACATCATGAAGATATCATAGCTAGTTGATAGTTTAATCTTAGCCATACATGTAAACTATTTAACTTTTCCAGCATTAACACTAAACAAACTCTATTAGTTGGCAGACCCTAAGCTACCCAACTTGCTAAAGATGTTGATATGAGCTCAAAACCAGACCAGCTTGATGAGAAGGTTTTTTTTCTCCACATATTAAAGACTTATCCACATCGACTTTTGAGGACCCAACAGTATAAAGATGTAATCTTTTTTGTTTACAGCCATGTTAGTGTGGTACTGCTTTTGGGGATGAGATTTACATAGAATATGGATTTCTTTTTTGTACTCTGCAATGAGTGTCAATGCTTGATTTGGTATCACTTCAGACAGTTATGTTGCAAGTTTTTTTTTTTGGTCGCAGTGTAGCCTAAAAAAGTTTCCTATATGATTCACTATTCTTGCAAAAATAAGTTTTGGGTATGCCTAAATGAACTTTACAACTATTCACCTTATATACTATTTATTTACTTTAATTTTTCTAGGGCCAATCCTAGTTAGTAATCCTCATCAATTATAAAAAAGTTTCCTATGTTCTCCCGCTATCCACCATGCTATGCCTACTCCATGTAAATAACTGAGCTTATCTTACCATTTGATGCTACAAAAACTACTACATATACAGTTTATGGCAGGGTTAGCACTTAGTGTTCTGAGTGGGCTTTTTATTATGAAAAATTGCAGTACTAGACCTTACTGTTCAGTGTCAGAATTGATCGAGTATTATTTGGGGTTGGTTTTAGTGCATACTAGATCTTACTGTTCAGTGTCAGAATTTGGCACACTAGATCAATTTGACATCTTCATGACAACCATCTTATCCTTTTGCAGGCTCAGGGTCAGATGCAGTGGTGCTGCATCAGATATTAACTTTTTCTCTTCCGTTCTGATAGATGTTGTAGCTGATGTGAAAACTGAAAAGGTGCTTGCCGAATTTGAGTGTTCTCTTGTTGTTTTATGTGATGTTTTTTTATAAATCATATCCTTTTGTTATTGAATCCCATCAATAATTTAGAAATGTTATCCTATGTTTAGTGAAGGATGTAATGCATAATATTTTTTCACATGGGTAGCTCACTTAATGCAGATCAGGGAGGCCTTCTTCTACAGAAGCTTGGGTTGATCAAGTCACATGGGAAACACCCAGTTATGCTCTCGTTGATGCTTGGGTTGATCAGAGGCCTATCTTTCTTTGCAGGCATGCCAACATTGGCATTCTTCCATCAAGAGATGATAGGAGAGTGGTTCCTTCACACTCTTAACACATCTACGAATATTAAGAAGCCAAGCATGTAACGCCCCGCAACCGTACGGTGCGTTACGCTGAGTCGGAACGAATGAGGCAATAGCTGGTTATATTTCAATTTGTTGGATTTGGGAACAAGTATTGATTGAGTCGGTTTCATGTGCAGATCGCTAACGGAGTTCGATGGAATCAGATGTTCGTTCAGAGCAGTACTGGGATAGCATAATTGGAGCGATAATGCCGTATTTCTTAGTCCGATCGGTCGGATGATTTGGAGAGCACGGCCTGCTCGCACGGTCATACCAATTGAGTAGATCGTGCTTTGCATCGGACCACGGGTTCAAGGGATCGGCCGTATCGACAGGGCAGGATGCTTAACGGAATCAGACAATGTGAGTGGGCTCTGTCCCTTCTCCTCTACTCCTTCATGCCTAATAATATGGAACACACGTAAAGGCTTGAACACTTGGACTGGAACTTGGGAATCACTACACTGTGGCGTGCATAGAGAGTACGTCGTTTGCTTGGATAGAAATTATGGCTTGATTTGGTTTCGCGTTGGTCAGTTGGAGCTAGAGTTGGATTATATTTGGGGCAGTTGGAGAAACAGTTGAAATTATACATCTTGGTTGGAACATCGGGCAATTCGGGCGGACGAGCGAGCGTGCATCCGTGCACGAGTATCACTTGGGTGCTTTGCCATGCAAAGCGTGCAGTTGTGGTTCAAAACCGGACAACTGTATCGGTGAGGACATTGTGCCACTATTGGGGCATTGTGCCACGAGATTGTTCTGAGCGAAGGGTGTTGCACCAATTGGAATACTGTGTCGAGAAGCGGCATAGTGGCTATGGGGATAATTTGAAATGGTGCCTTGGGCTATAAGTTGGAGAATGGTTATGGATAATTGGTTGGATAGTTGGTTGGATTGAGACTAGATAGTTTGGTGGGGCGAGAATGTTCGATCCTCTCGTCATACCTACTTGGAGTTTGCATCGGTCACGGACAACCTGTGTTGCACAGGGTTTGGTTTCCTCGAACGGGAAGGCTCCGGGGCACTGGGACCGTTCGGCCATGGAGAAAGTAAATTAGTAACGTGCCTTGGGCGCGGTACCGGCGGTTTAATGTGATTCAGGCGGGCTAGCTACTCAGCGTTGTTTCGAGTAGAACTGCAGTTGATCAGTCCTTTATGGCTTGGCCAGTGACTTCATATAGATAAGAGTTGGTTTGCTTTGTTTTGGTTTGGTTTGTGCTTTTCGCGTAGGCGGCAGCCACCTTGCCTCGACAAGAGTGTGCATATCGAGATTGGAGTATAAGGCTTGGATAATGGTTCGATAGATTCACGTGTTGCTTGGGTTTGAGTAGGACGGTTTGCATGCTAGTTTCCTTCGAGTTGGCTATATATCTGTATGTCTATTGGCTTGAGTTGAATGCTTGAATGCTTAACCTGCTTTACAGTTTTTCATAACATGTCATACCTATGCCATGAAATGAATCTAGGATTTAACTAGAAAGATCACCATATAACTGTTGCATTCACTATTTACTTAGTGTCGGCTTAGACGAGTGGGTTACCCCGCTCACCAGTACGGCTGTGTACTGACCCACGTTTGTGGCATTATTTCAGGTACGCAGATGTAATGGCGCAACTTGGATATACGAGACATAATGTATGAATGGTAAGTACCTTTGTGGGCTAGAGAAAGAGCAAGAGTATTACATCGCTTTTGTGGCATTCTCCTTTATGGCATTTCGTTTGGACCCTATCGAGAGCTTCGTTGCGTATACTCTGATGTGTGCTTGGCACATAATACTTGATTTTCGCTGCAACTTAGTCGTTTCGATGATAACTTTGGTGTTTGACAACATCGTCTTGTGCGAGCGCAACTCCAGGCTCGTACGACATCACGTCCCGATGAGAACGATTGTCCTGCGGGAGCGCTGCAACGTGGTGATTCACGTTCAACGGGGACTATTGAGCTTGCGGGAGATTGGGACATGACATATTGGTATCAGAGCGTCCGGTTCATTTTTTTGGACTTGATCCTTCGTTTCATCACAAACTCTAAATAGCTTCCGCGTGCCGTTTAGCTCTTGGCTCTACTTGGTGCCGCATTGGATGTTTCATACAATAAGTCTATATATTGTTGGTTGTGGCTGCATGTTTTTTGTTGCGTTGCTTTTGTTGGTTTTCGGTAGATCGCTTAGTATCGTTGGGCTTTGTTGCCTTCGTGCAGCAAGTTGTGAGGCGTTGTTGCATTTGTGCATCAAGTTGAGAGAGGTGTGTCGTTGCGTTGGCTTGGCTTGTCATTCGGGGAGTTTATGGTTGCATCAGTGGATCAGTTAGTTGGCAGACGAGTTTGGTTATGTAGCATGTTGTGAGTAGAAGCATCGAATGAGAATAGATCGTTGTACGAGTTGCTCGTGTAGCGAATGTGTTGGAAGGAGTATGAACTTTTGGCTGGGTATATCACAGAGAGCATTGTACGAGTTGCTTGCGGTGGCGCATTGGTTAAGCAGGTTTGAGTTGGCTTGGGGATATCAGGATAGCGTTGCACGAGTTGCTCGTACAGCAAATGTAAGGAACGGTTGGCTATTTTATTGGACTACTTGGAAGAGATCGTTGCACGGGTTGCTCGTGTAGCGAAAGTATCGGACGATTTGAGAAATAGCTGAAAGTATTGAGAATGGAACATGGCACAAGTTGCATAGCGAGATTGACAGAAGAGTTAGATGGTTTATGCGTTGGCTGAGTTTCGTGTCAGACTTGAGTTGGGGATGGCAGGATCACGCATAAAGGATGGTTCAAACGGATCTTGGATCAGTGCTAGGAATTTCGATGCGAGTAATAACTTGATTCGGAGTGGTATATGGTATACCACAGTGAGTAAAAGTATTTGAATATTTTGGATAGACATAAATGGAATTGCCGCAACGGACACGAGTAACAGGAATATAAGTTGGTTGGTGCACATCGGTTGAGTTGGAAAGAATAAAAAAAATAGAGCAAGCGAATGCTGAGTTGAACAATCAAGAACGGGCTTGTGCAAATGGAAGTATCGTTGGACTCAAGCGTTGGACGGGATTCAGAACGAGCAATGAGAATGAGTGTTTGAAATTTGAGGGATTGAGGCAGACCAAGTATTAGAAACAGGTTGAGAATCGATCAGATGGAAAGTCGAATATCAGAGTTCGCTTGCACGAATTGGAAGTTCGGTGGAGCATCCATAAATGCAAAGAGAGAGTTGAACATGAGGAACGAACAGTTGAGATTCGCTTGAGCAAGCGATGGGTGAATCAAAGGATAGCATGCACGGACTACGAATTATGGTAACACATTGGATCTGTTGGTTGAGCAATGAAACACAATCTGGTTTGGAGGGGCAATGCGATGGATTCGTACGGACTTGAAGGATTTTGGATATTGGCACTCGAGAAGTTGGACTCAGGTTTAGCGGAAGTAAAATTTGGCGAAATGGTACAACAATGGTAGACGGATTCTCCGAAAGACATAAACGGGCATGAGGCAAGTCTAGTTGATGTTGAGTCAGATTGGAAGCTAACACTTGATGCACTGAGACGGATTGAGGCAACAAGAATGGCAATATGGATTTGAGATTTATGTTGGAACTGATGCACGAGGCATTAAGAGTGTGTGGACTAATCGGAACATAGAGAAATCAAGACGGGCTAAGGAATGGAACGAGAACAAGGATTGTGGCGGATGGACTTTTGAAAATAGCTAAACAAGAGCAACGTTGGAGCAAATCACTGTGCTGCTCGAGCAAGTTGGATATGTATTGTGGAACATGACATACGGATAAGAATTTGGAGCAAGTCTTTGGTTTCAGGAATCGTTGCAAGTGGTAGTGCGAGAAGTCAAACATGGCAGTTCGGAAAATTTGATGGATTCAGGACAGAACGATGGATTGATGGAAGACGGTTTCAACGAGCGCAATTCTTGATTTGTGGCTTGGATAGATAGTAAGACTCTAGGTAGTTAAGTGGCGTTTGGTTGTCAAATCGTTAGAGGTAGTGCATGAAGTGCTCGGATTCAGAAGTTCGTTCGGATGGAATGGTTGGATTATGGCTCAGATTTGTAGATGAGATATAGTATGGTTCGTAGTAACTGTCCATCGTGATGACTTACAATTATCGAACGTAGCTTCGGGACAGCTGACACTAGCGACTTGACCGCCAAATCGGAGATGAATATTGTAGACCTATAGAGTGACCCTTGCGGCGGCGCATTTGGGAATGCGTCGAGGGTGAATGTGAGTAGTGTGTGTTGGAGATTAGCCTTAGTGACTGTGTTGGATTTAAGAGATCCTTGGGATAGCCTTCAGCTGAAGATGCAGTCGGAAGATCGAAGCGATGGTGAAAATGGCCTAAGTCAACTGATGAGATTCGGAGTCGCAGATTTTTGAAGATGGTATCGCCTCTGACTCGTCGTGCCCCGGAAGGGAATATCATTTATATGAATTGACGACTGTGAAACTAGCTTGTGAAGTTAAAGCAGCGGCTCGATCAGATCAAATTATTGCAATACTTTAAGGGA
This sequence comes from Iris macrosiphon, assembly GCA_036927795.1. Lineage (NCBI taxonomy): Eukaryota > Viridiplantae > Streptophyta > Magnoliopsida > Asparagales > Iridaceae > Iris > Iris macrosiphon. The sequence goes on from JAYESA010000005.1 coordinate 193,634,230, forward strand.
CAGATGTGCCTCAGATCTACAAGATGCATCAAAACTTAGTTTGGGATGCGTGCTCATACGGAAGACAAAGGTGATATCCTGTATTTCGAGGCAGTGAAAGCAGTGCGAAGAACTATTCCATGCGCAACCTAAAAATTGTGGCGAGTGTGTCCACGTTGAAATCGTGGCGACACTATCCCTTTGGCGTGGCGGCGAGATCTTCGTGGATCACACGAACCTCAATATAGATGTTCACCCAGTGAGGTATTGGGATTGAGAAAAAGGTGTTGGGCTGAGCTGATCTAAGAGCATAGTTTGATATTTGGGTAAGTCGCCTAGCTGGGGTAGTATCAGTTGAGATGATCGTTCGGAGCAAGAGGCAATATTTGGAGATAGTGCTTGCAGAATATGGTGCAATTGGAATTATGCTAGTGTTTTGATTGGTTGAGTTTGGACGACGCTAAGTGTGGATTCAGAAAATAGTTGGATGGATTGAGTTGGAACACGAACTGATTCGAGTCAGGTGGAAAGATCGTCGGTGGAAAATCATCATACTTGAGGATAGCGCTTGTGCGAATATGTTGGAATGAACGTCAGGATTGGTTCAATTGGGAGTAAAGCGAATGAATGCCTCGGACATAAAGATACCCTTGTAACTTGTCCAAATTTGCTATCGCTAAGCTCGGCTGAAATACATGTATTTCAGGGACATCTTAAATATGTGTATGATCCAAAACTGAGCGATATGAGGAATTCGTATTGAGCTGCAAGGAGGATGTGGGAATATGGAATTTTGTACGAGCGTTCAGCGCAATCGAGATACTGAATCGGGATCAAGAGAATGTGAGTTGCATGGAGCAGAGTTATGAATTGGGCAAGCGGCGTGCGATAAGGAATGCATACTACTATGGTTCGGGGACGAACCTGATTCTAAGTGGTATATTATGTAACATCCCGCAACCGCACGGTGCGTTACGCTGAGTCGGAACGAATGAGGCAATAGCTGGTTACATTTCAATTTGTTGAATTTGGGAACAAGTATTGATTGAGTCGGTTTTATGTGCAGATCGCTAACGGAGTTCGATGGAATCAGATGTTCGTTCAGAGCAGTACTGGGATAGCAGGATTTGAGCGATAATGCCGTCTTAGTCCGATCGGTCAGATAATTTGGAGAGCACGTTTTGCTCGCACGGTCATACCAATTGAGTAGATCGTGCTTTACATCGGACCACGGGTTCAAGGGATCGGCCGTATCGGCATGGCAGGATGCTTAATAGAATCAGACAATGTGAGTGGGCTCTGTCCCTTTTCCTCTACTCCTTCATGCCTAATAATATGGAACACATGTAAAGACTTGAACACTTGGACTGGAACTTGAAAATCACTACATTGTGGCGTGCATAGAGTATACGTCGTTTGCTTGGATAGAAATTGTGGCTTGATTTGGTTTCGTGTTGGTCAGTTGGAACTAGAGTTGGATTATATTTGGGACAGTTGGAGAAACAGTTGAAATTATACATTTTGGTTGGAACATCGGGCAATTTGGGCGGACGAACGAGCGTGTATCCGTGCACGAGTATCACTTGGGTGCTTTGCCATGCAAAGCGTGCAGTTGTGGTTCAAAACCGGACAACTGCATCGGTGAGGACATTGTGCCACTATTGGGGCATTGTGCCACGAGATTGTTTTGAGCGAAGGGTGTTGCACCAATTGGAACACTGTGTCGAGAACATAGTTTAAAGTATCGGCCGATACCGATCCGATACGGCCGATACCGATACAGTTTGGCATGTCCCGATCCGATACCGACCGATACCCGATACTGACCGATACCGACATTAGAGGTCTCTTTTCCAGTCAATTCGGCAAAAATTTTTGAATTAAAAAGACCAATTAGAAAGGATATAAAAGCATAATAAGGTTGTAAAAACATATAAAAGAGGAAAACTTATCTATCGCATATAAATCAATCGACAAGGATGACTACTATTTCATTCAATATCAAAAATACTAAGAAACAATACTGAAAATACTTTAAATTATGCATAATTGTATAAAATATATTCTCTAAAATGTTAATAATTTACTAATAGTTGTTTGCTTTCCGATACCAAAAAATCCGATACTCCGATCCGAAACCGCCGATACTACCGATACCGTCGATCCCGATACTCATAGGAATGGTCCGATACCGATTCTGATACCGATACTTTGAACCTTGGTCGAGAAGCGGCATAGTGCCTATGGAGATAATTTGAGATGGTGCCTTGGGCTATAAGTTGGAGAATGGTTATGGATAATTGGTTGGATAGTTGGTTGGATTGAGGCTAGATAGTTTGGTGGGGCGAGAATGTTCGATCCTCTCGTCATACCTACTTGGAGTTTGCATCGATCACGGACAACCTGTGTTGCACATGGTTTGGTTTCCTCGAACGGGAAGGCTCCGGGGAACCGGGACCGTTCGGCCATGAAGGAAGCAAATTGGTAACGTGCCTTGAGCGCGGTACCGACGGTTTAATGCGATTCAGGCGGACTAGCTACTCAGCGCTGTTTCGAGTAGAACTGTAGTTGATCAGTCCTTTATGGCTTGACCAGTGACTTCATATAGATAAGAGTTGGTTTGCTTTGTTTTGGTTTGGTTTGTGCTTTTCGCGTAGGCGGCGGCCACCTTGTCTCGGCAAGAGTGTGCATATCGAGATTGGAGTATAAGGCTTGGATTGAGGATGGATATTGAGGCTTGGATGATGGTTCGATAGATTCACGTGTTGCTTGGGTTTGAGTATGACGGTTTGCATGCTAGTTTCCTTCGAGTTGGTTATATATTTGCTTGTCTATTGGCTTAAGTTGAATGCTTGCATGCTTAACCTGTTTTACAGTTTTCCATAACATGTCATACCTATGCCATAAAATGAATCTAGGATTCAACTAGAAGGATCACCATATAACTGTTACTATTTACTTAGTGTCGGCTTAGACGAGTGGGTTACCCCGCTCACCGGTACGGCTGTGTACTGACCCACGTTTGTGGCATTATTTCAGGTACGCAGGTGTAGTGACGCTGCTTGGATATACGAGACATACTGTATGAACGGTAAGTACCTTTGTGGGCTAGAGAAAGAGCAAGAGTATTGCATCGCCTTTGTGGCATTCTCCTTTGTGGCATTTCGTTTGGACCTTATCGAGAGCTTCGCTGCGTATACTCTGATGTGTGCTTGGCACACAATACTTGACTTTCGCTGCAACTTAGGTCGTTTCGATGATAACTTTGGTGTTTGACAACATCACCTTGTGCGAGCGCAACTCCAGGCTCGTACGGCATCACGTCCCGATGAGAACGATTGTCCTGCGGGAGCGCTGCAACGTGGTGATTCACGTTCAACGGGGACTATTGAGCTTGCGGGAGATTGGGTCGTGACAAAGCAGGCTTGGAAATTTTTTGAGAGATGAGTTATTTTTTTTTTAGTCTCTCTCTATTTATCTACAATACTATTTATCTTGCATAAAATTGAGACATGAGTTATCTTTTTTACCTTTTTGTTTTTACAACTGCAACTTGAATTATCTTCAATCTGTGTTCCGATCCGCTCTCAGTAGCAAGGCTATCGATACACAACAAGGAACCATTGTTAGTAACCATAACGCCACAGACCCCTCCTGAGAATGGGATTGTCTGTCGATGGATATGAGAAGGGGATCCTCTGCAAGTTTATCTCACGTTTTGAAGTGTGGCCATATCTCGAGACCTATACTGATGTAAATATCTACTCCTTAAACTATATCTAACCTTTCTTTACTTCAAATAAATTGCAAACCTACTGATTTTTATGATTTTATAGGATGTTGCAATTGAGTTGCAAGAGAACTTCAGGGGACTCCTGATCTTATCATTGGAAATTACAGTGCTGGAAATCTAGTTACCACTCTGTTGGCAAATAAACTAGGAGTGACTCACGTTGGTAGCCATAATCATTACTGATGAATATCATTAAAAAATATCAAGATATCAGATGCCTAAAGAAATATCTTTTGTTATTGTTGTTGTTGGTGGTTTTTTCCTTCTCTGACTGAATTATTTAGAACTTTTGTTAGCCTAACAGAAAATTTGGCAGTCAAACATGTAGTACATGCTGACAAGGACAAAATTTTCTCCTTCGACTCATCTTATTGTAGCTTTTAGTGTTAGAAATCTTTTAACTCTTGACGTGGGAGTTGCTAAAGTTATCCAGGTCAAGTTTCTACTTCATTTTGCAATTTTCCTTCCATTAAGCTACATAACTAATTGCAGCTACTGTTCTTTAATTGATTTTGTAAACCTTATACTTGTTGCGAGCACAAAACTTAGTATGCATGGATGGTGTATAGAAACATTTACATCTTTGAACATTCCTAGCTTTGTAAACACATGCAATACAAAGTATAGATCATACTCTTCATTTCCTGTGACTGAATCTCATTCTATGATATTTTTGTTGCTAGTGCTAAATTATTTCAATTTGGCAGTGTCCTAATATGTCTGCTGTGTCGATTGTCGATGCAATAAGGTCCCTTGTCACTCCTACCCCTGAAGGCGATTGGTTCTCTACAGGGTAAGTTTAATTGCTGAAAATGAATGCTAATTGAAGTTTAATTGTCGATTGTCGATGCCATAAGGTCCCTTATCACTCCTACCCCTGCTGTATCGATTGTCGATGCCACCCGAGTGATCTGATTAAGCTGCAGCAGTTTACTCGGATTAGTGACCAATCAATTCTTTTTTGGGACACATGTATATAATGTCTAATATGCAAATCTTTACCGGATAACAATATAACTGGTGGAATACCTGAAGAGTATGGAAACCTGTCAAGCTTGACAAGCTTAGACATGGAAAACAATTTGCTAACAGGGGCAATACCTTCTTCTCTTGGAAACCTTAAGAAGCTTCATACCTTGTGAGTATATGATTTGACTATATATCCTTTTGAATATTGATACAACTTTACTCTTCTAATGTTGGTTGCATTTGTCTAACACTCTAATCAGGATATTGAGTCAAAATAATCTCACAGGAAGTTTTCCTAATTCCTTTTCGAAGCTCTCAAGTTTAAATGACATGTAAGTATTTCTTTTAAGGAATACTTACAAGCTTTTGCTTATCAGTGGCTCTGGTGTTGGCAAGTCATGTCTGCTCCTAAGATTTGCGATAAGGAATTTGCTTGCTTCACTGCTTCTTGTTAGTGTCATATTGTCATAGTAAAATTAACTATTCTGGTGTCAGTGAGCTACTTCGAAAGTGTATGTACAATCTTTAGTATCAAAGAGCTACTTCGAAAGTGTATGTATAAAATTAACTTTTCTTCCCTCCCTCCCACATTGATTAATTCCCTGTTTATTTCTTTCTTTCCTTGTTTTTATTTGTTTGTGTATTAGTAGATTGTGGGTTATAGAAAAATTTATTTGGGTACTACTCGTATGGCGGTATGCATGTCAGCAGAACAAAGGACTTCCAAAACTCATCAGTAAAACTCATCAGTTAACACTTGTTATCTTTCCTTACTTGCGTTGTAATTATTATTTATGTAACTCATGAATATTGTTGATGTAGTGTACTGCAGTGCACTCCTCTCAACAATAACAACAACAAGAAGTAAACTAGTGAATGGCTTATTTTGTTATCATGTTGTGTGTGCTCATATAAGTCACCTCTGAGGCACAACTTTTTCAAAATACCTTTTTAACATTCTGGAAGTGTTTCAGAAAACTGAATTTTGTTTCTCATAATTTGTGTGGTGTTTTTTTTTTTTTTTTTGCAAATTAAGCCCTCCTGTGGCACTCGGTCTACGCAGTATCCTAGTATCCTTTTACCGTTAGTTATTTGACTATTTAGTTAATTATGTATGTTGGAATGTACTTTAGATAGTTTTTTATGATATATCAAATTTAGGGTTAATTTGGTAAGGAAGCACGAGAGAAAGAGAAGCTATGTTACCAGAAGGAAGGCTTTAATGACATGGTTGCAGAGGTCCGTGTTATCATACAACCACCTTGTTTAATTGGCTATTATTGTCTCTTCTATGCTAAACTAGTTTTTGAATTGTTGCAGGCTGAGAAAAAGAGAAAGCTGTTATCATACAACTACCTTGTTTAATTGGCTATTATTGTCCATTTTATGCTAAACTAGTTTTTGAACTGTTGCAGGCTGAGAAAAAGAGAAATCACATAATGCATGAGAAGGAAGGCAAATCAAGGAAGGCACACTTATTTTTTTTTAGAAACTGACTGATTCTGGACTCGTTGTATGTATATGAATTTTTTTTTAGAGGATGCGATTTAGTTTAATAGTCCAACTCTAGTATGTATTTGGATCTATTTTGAAAAAATGTAAGATGATGTTAGTATGTATTTTTGGGATTGAATTGTACATATATGGATTGAATGATATGTTTAATTCAAAATAAATATTTTAATAGTTTCTTAAATTGATATCTTGAATATATATTTGTTGTAACGCTTTTTAAATTTTTTTATCACACTGGTATTTATAACACTTGATGCTTACTAAAAAGCGTTATAAAATGCTATTTATAACACTTCGTCATAAAAAGAATTTTTTTTTGCCTTCATTTGTACGATGTACGACTCAAGCAAAAGTTTCCTATGAGACAAACCATCGAACACATGGTCCACAAAAAACGAAGAAAATGATTCAGAGTCCAAATCAAAGTCTGAGAGGATAAAATTTCAAAATCCAGAAGCCAAACCATCCATTAGAGCACAACAATCAATAACTTACGTATTGAAGATTTGATCCAAACTCGAGTTCGAATCGGCTGATCGATCAAAAAGAAGAACTCTGTCCTGTTGAGCTCTTTCTGCTTCGAAATGAATTCATCAATTTAAGACTAACATGGATAAAAGAAAGAGATTACGAAGAAACAAAACGAATTGAAATGAAGGAATCCAATCGAGACTCACCGATCGCCTAGCCGGAGAAAATCCCGCTGCTCGTCGAGTGGTGGAGAACCGCTGGGAAGAAATCGTGTCGTCGTCGGGAACGCCGGTGCACCGCCGCTGCTGCTCGTCGGAGAAAAATATCGGCACCGCCGCTGGTCGAGGAATGATCTTCGCCGCGCTCGACGAAACACCGCCGCTGAGAAGTCGATTGCCGTCGGACGTCGCTCGCCACCGCCACTAATCAACCGTTGCTCTGGCTTCAGATCGCCGGGAAGCTATGCACTGGAAGAGATCGCCACCGCCTCCACCATGACTGTGGCCACCGGCTCCACGTGTTGTAAAAACTCCAAAAAATGCAAATTGGAAGATATAAAATTAAAGACAAGAAATAGTATAGAATTCGAGGCACGTTACACGCTGTCCTTAGAATAGAATTTTGCCCCACGAACAGTGCAGTGGGTTCCTGGCGATCTATCCCCGAGATACAACGAATCCTTCGATTCACTTCACCGTGCACCGGGTGGCGAATCCCACGAACGATCACAACCTTGTCCGAAGAATAGAGATTTGACGGAGAAGTTTTTGGAAGAATATAAGTTCTGGTGTTTTCCTTTTCTTTTTCGTCTCTGTACGATCGTTCTTTCGTTCCAACAGAGAGCAAGAGAGAGAGAAGGAAAAACTGATTTCTGTTTTTTTTAGATCTCATGATCCTGTCCTGGATATATCTCTCACGTAACTTTTTTCATTCTTTCCGTAACGGGATTACGTGAGAACAGTTCCGCGGAAGACCAGCAACCCATCAGACCAAATCAACGGAAATAAAAAATAAAATAAAATAAGTTATGAAATTACCTTTGTACCCGTGTCCGGTGCCTCTGGTCCCGATTAAGGAAACTTACTATCTTGTGCACAAGTTGTCCATGACCATGCGAATGCATAAATGACTATGTCATAAACGTATTGCATGGTAAAGTAATAAAATATTCGTAGCCAACTTTATTCTCAATAGGGACTTCTTAGTCCATACTTACATGTTTTCTTTCTTTTCTTTATGGGGACTTAAACAGTCCAAAGCTGCCTTTCTTTATTGATTGTTTAAGCATAACATATATACTCTTGATAGTTATGAAGGTGTTCTCTACTTGCCTCGCATCTGATGCAACAGTGGTATTAAACTTGTAGCATTAGTGGCTTTAACGATCATTGGACTTAGCAAGGTTACAAGAGAACTTAATGATTATTGCCATGAAGGTGTAGAGAAGAAGGGACAAATTCGTTCACCAAATAGAGAATACCTAGAGAATGAGGACGCTCGTTCGATCGGACACCGATCATGCGTTCACCTGCATTGGCACCAATATTTGGTCAGACTACCATCTTTATCTTTCTTTCTCTCAGAGTTCTCTAGAATGAATGCATGCAATCAATGACAATGGGCAAGACAATCAATCATTGAAAACCAATCACGAAAATGTATTCATTAAAATCAAGTAGCAAAAATCCAATCAAAAAGCCAACGAAAATCCGATAAAAACTATTGTACTCATTCAAACCAAAATTGATCCATTAATTGGGAAGATTTATTTCATTCGTCCGTGATCGGTTATGCCAAAAGGTTTCCCCAATCCTCATTTTCGACTGAGTCAATCGAGCCACAAACCTTATATAGTGAACTACTAGGAGTGGGGCACTACAGAAGGTGGGCAGGTTCATTAGTTTGAATCTCGAAAGAACCGCACCGTCCTCTTGGTTGGGCCAGCCAAGGGTGAAGAAGCTTGTCGGAGCGGTTGCACGTTCCGGTGGAAGACAAAGTCGAGGACAGGCAGCCAAGACTTGTTGTGAGGCTGATCTCAGGGACTTCGGTCTTGGCCATGTCATTGATGTCGGTAGTATAGAAGCATGGAAGAAAGTCTAAATCCATGCACTCATACTACAGACCGCATCCATGTAGTAGTCCCTATTCATAGTAGTCTGAAAAAGCATACGACAAAGAGCCCAGGTGCATATAAGTTCCTCGCATGTTGTCACCTCTGTTAAGCGCCTACGTCAGTGCCTACGAATACTGACAGCATTAATTGCCCTGAGTGTCTCGGGTTCACCATGGCCGAAACACACCAGTGTCTACGTTAACGCCCTAATTGCCCCTGTTAGTGTACAGAGGTGCAGTGCCACATGTACAAAATGACAAAGCTTCATGCGGCAGTGACCTCATTCGGCAATACCTTCATCAGTACTTTATCAGCAAAGACTCTCATGCGGCAATACTCCTATGCGAAAGCGTACCCATACGGCAGTGACCTTATGAGGCATTAATACCGTCATACAGCAAGGATGTCATGTGGTAGCATTTTTTTGAGTCATCCTGCCACAGCAATTCGATGCGACAGAACCTTTTTGTTATAACCGGTCGGGATCCTCAACTGTTGGCGCATGCCATGTGTCATGTTGACCAAGTCATTCTCGCGACTGGTGTAAACGGCCTAGATTCTCAGTAACAGAAAAATCCCAACGAATGCTACATGGCAGTCGAACAACGACATGCGCATACAGGTGGCAACCGCATTCTGTTGAGAATTCCATGTGGCAGCCAAAAATCATGTGTGTATGGGCTAAAAACATGCTCCCGCATAAGCATCTCAGTACAGATGCCTATAAATAGTAGGAACGTACTTCCATGCACACACACGAAGAGCAGATCCAAGAGCCTAGTTGCTATCTTTTTGTGCCAGTGAGCCAGAGACTTTGCAACCCACTTCATCGGTCGATCGTCAACGGAGTAAAGGAGTCAGATGTAGTACTCGATCTTCATCATCACACTTTTCCAGAATTATTCTTGTACTTAAAATTTTTGTTTAGGAATTCTTTGTACTTTTTCTCTTTGTTTAATCTACAAATAAGTTAGCAAAACGTATTTTTGTAAGGAAAATAGGCAGGATCCCAGTGGATCCCAGTAGTGTAGGAGGTGCTATGCATAGCAGCTAGCGTCGACGTGACAGTCGAGGAGCTAGAGACGAAGGAAGATGCAAAGCAGCTCGGGGGATTAGAGATCGGTGGCATGGGGGAGCAGAAACTTTGTTACGGGAAGACATGCATGGAGTCCAATTGAGAAGCCATGGGGTCAACACCCTCTCATCAGACTGGAGAGGAAGATTGTTGGAGTCCAGTCGAATTTGGTAAATTTTGGAGCCCAAATATGGTGAAAGATTTGATTTGATATAATTTAAAAATCTACAGTAATTTGATTAGATTTTAAATTTGTATCAAATATTTAATTTGACCATATTTGGACGTCCATAAATACTGGTGATGGGATATAATCTATATCGTTGGTTGTTGGTGGACGGCCAGATCTGATGGTAGGCTACTTTTAGGGTTTTATAAACCCTAAAATTAGGTTTCTTATCATATTTATATGAGGTAAGGGTGGAGGCACAAAGAATATAGCACAAGGAGGTTCGGGGTGCTAGTCCACAAGAAGTCTAAGAGAAAGCCGCAATTTGCTCTTAGGACTTGCTACCCAAGATAGAAGAAGGAGGAGATCTGATTGAGGAGTCGTCGCCTTCGATCAGGAAAATTACTACGGGATTTGGTGAGTGATTTCAATTATAATCTCTATCTTTTCTTCTTGAGTGTGGTGAGGGGTTGAACCTATTAGGACAAAGAGTTTAACATTGGTTCTTGTCAATATTATAATTTTATCTGAGTTATATAGATTGGGATTTGTCCAAGTAACATATGTTGTCTTTATCTATACTTGGTGTCCGTTATATTGATTGGTTATCTCAGGTGGGTTGGCAACGCTTTCGCGCTCCCAACAAGTGGTATCAGAGCGTGGTATGGACGCTTCTACTGATTTCCAACAATTTCAGTATCAATTTTATTTTGTTCTGGTCATTGGTCAATTATACTTCATTTTTAATTCTTTAAACATGGCTTTGTTCTGGATATTGCATTATTGTAGACACATCACAATTTCAATGGTTAAATTATCATATAATCTTTGAATCACATGTCTGTGTCATTATACATGAGTTTCATAATTTTTGTTGCATATATTGAGTTAAACATCTCTCTCCTATTTGAGCTAACAATATACCCGGTCGAGTTTTGGGCAAAAAAATCATAACATGGCACTTCTATGAATCTGTCACCTTTAGGTAAGTAACATTCTTACGTACAGACAGGCAAGATAAATCTGTATAAATATTTTCAGGGTAAATTTGAACATAATAGCTTTTGCTGAACTGTATCTCAATTATATCCAAGTATACTATCAGGAACTGAGTGCAAAAAAAAGGTAAGAATGCTAAAATTTACATTTAGAATGACAAATAAACAAAAGAAGAAGCCAACAAAATATTTCTTTTAGCAAGTCATGGAAACCCTTACTCTCTGTCACCTAGGCAAAACTAAGATAATGCATCTGAAGGACAATGCTGGGTCTAGGGATATCCTTTCCTGCACTACACAGGGAAATGATGGGAGTGCACTACACAAAATTACTACACGAAATTATCAAATTGGCACTGCAATGTACTATATATCAACTGCCTTAAGGAAGTATGCAATAGGAATATATATATATATATATATATATATATATATATATATATATATATATATATATGATACTTACCCTCCTTTTTATTTAGCATCAAATTTTCAAAAAGTAAATCATTGTGGAAGAAAACCAAAGGAGCATATAAAATGTTTTTAGCTCTTGTTGGCATGCTGTTGGGAATGAAGTTGCTTGACAAAAATGTCGTTATTTTTAGATAATATGTTAGTTTAATTTTGCTAGTAAAAAAAACCAATCATTATAGATGGATTTTATTTTTAAATTTTTTTATTTTTGTTTGAAGACAATTTAATGCTCTCTTCTCACCTTTGTAGTTCTTTCAAATTATTGAAGAGATGTTTTCACTTCATTATGGCATTCGATTATTTAGTTGTTTTGTTATAAATTTTTTTTAACTTTTTGAGTCAAATATTTCGAAGGGCCATTTTTTTATTTTTGTCCCGGACATAAATAACAGACATCCATGATCTTAACCACATGAGTTAGAAGAGATATTTGACTATAGGTAGATAATATTACGTAGTTAAACAATTAGTTAAAATTTATTTACTTTTAATTACGTGAGAATATACGTACAGATTAGACGGCTAGTCATTTTCATCAAGTGCTCATCAACATAGAACAATAAGTTTTCGAAAATATTAAGTTTTAAGAGATCAAAGCCCAAGAACATTCAAGAACACATAGAAAATCCTAAAACTTAAAACTTAGATCTACACTAATCCATCTACCATATCCAAAAATACCAAGTTTTAAATGTATGAAAAATTATATAAGGAACATAATGGAACAAAATTATAAATGGTTTCTCCATTTCTTGCAAGATGTACTTGTCTATGAAGGGGGAGAGGAAAACCTAAGAAAGAGAATGGAAGAGAAAAAATGAGAGGAGAGAGAGTAAAATTGGGTTATATATGGAGGGTTTGAGATTTGGACCACGGGTTCAACTCATGATAAAACCAAACCAAACAAATAAACCAAGAGCCAAGTGAACCAAAGAATGGGTCTAGTCTCTCTACAACATACAACTACGCTAGCAAGAAAATAATTACGCTCCAAATACGTATATTAGAAATGGGGAGTGACACAAGATAATAAATAAAGAAAGTATCCAACAACAAGCCAAGATAAGCAGTGTCTCGGAGAACAACCCATCACAATAAAAAAGAGAGAAATAACACCAAATACATTTCTAGAAGTCTAAGTCCAAATATAACAATAACTCTAACCATAACTAAATAGATAACTGAGTACTCAGGAGAAGTCCTCTAGCACAACCTCGTCCTCTGGTGCAAGTGTCGCTCCAACGTCAGCTCATGTCTCGTAAACCTCGGGGTAACTCTCCTCTGTTACACCTGGGGACATAATCCGAATCCAGGTCCTCAGGGGACATAGCAAGGTACAAGAATAACTCAAGCCAAAGTACAGTAAATAAATAACATGTGTGCTCAGGGTATCTAACATAAACCATCTAAGTGAATGCAGTGAGAACGTACTCATCCGCTAAACCACCGGTCCTGTAGGTCTGCATAGACACAATAATAGCTAGTAGTAGTAGTAGTAGTAGTAGTAGGTACATACAAGCCCCCATCAAGGTACCTGCAGCACGTTAGGGCCCGAAGCGCAAGCATCGGTAGCAAGTAGTGTATGGTAGCCCAACGGTACGGTAAGTTCTTTCCAACCCCATGTATTTCACGTCTCATGTCCACGACACGCAAGACAATCACTATCTATGTCTCAAGCCAAGGTGTAGATAACATCATGTCATTCTAGTACATGCTTCAAGTCCTGTCCTAACACAGAAGACGGAATCCTCGAATATCTCAAGTGAGGCTTCTGTACATGAGAGTGTTGTGTAAACTCCCTCACCCAAAAATAGGTATCTTGTGTGTATATTTTGTAATTCTTGTATTTGTTTTAAATTATTTTTTAAAATAATTAAAATCCAATAATTTTATTAGGACACTTCACCGTAGTTTGGACATTAATAATATAGAATGGCTCCAAAATCTGTATCATCCTTCATAGGAAGTAGCCTACACAGGAGACACTACCTGTAGGATCTTTTCGTGGCACAAAAATTTGACCCCTTGGCATTAGTATGACATTAGTGTAACGACCATAGATTCTGTGTTAAATATTTAGATATTATATATATATATACTTTAATTGTGGTCATTTTCTATCCTGACTTCCTACAATTAGCATCCCATAATTTTCCGTGCCAAGTTAGGCATTTTTCCTTTTATAGATATGCATATTATTTTTTATTATCTATTTTGGTAGATAACCATTTAATTATTTACTTAGTTAATTAGATAATAAAATTATTTGATTTATTATGACTAGATAAATATCTAATTATTAATTATAAAATATTTGAGTGTAGAATTTTATTAAAGCCTTACAAAATAATTTTCTAGAATTTATTTTGTGTACAAATATTATTTTTGGATTTTTATCTCATTTATATATGTGAATATATATAAATAAATATAAGGTTAATGATAATAAGAATAATAGTAGTAGTAATAATAATAATAATAATAGTATTAGTAATAGTAATAGTAATAATAAAAGAAAAGAAAAAGAATTTAAAAAAAAAGGAAAAGTAAACCAAAAAAAAAAAAAAAAAAAAGGAAACATAAACATTTAATTCCTAAACTAATTAATATAAACAAAAAAAAATCTAACCTAACTCCTAAACTACTTCCTAATCATCTACCCCCTCCCTTCAGCCAACAATTCCCCCCAAGCAACCCACGAAATTCCCAGCAGACCCTTTCCCCTTTCTCCCTCTCTCTCTCTCTCTCTCTCTCGATATATATATATATATATATATATATATATATATATATATATATATATATATATATATATATATATATATATATATATATATATATATATATATATATATAAACCCCCTAATTTTTTTAAATTTTTAAAATAATTTTTACACAATTTTCTGTAATTTTCTGGAATTAAAACTAAGATATTTTATAATTAAATAATTTTAAATGATGTTAATTAATATTAAAATATTATAAAAATAATATTTTTGGGTGTAAAATAAAAAACTAGAAATAGGGTAATTTTCTGTGAATTTATTGGACTCCGAAAACATTTTTAAAGCCCTAAAAACTAATGTATATTTAAACCTAATTAAACCCTGACTGAACCCGGTTTATTCTTAAATAAACCAAACCAAACCGAACCAAAGCGCTGTTAAACCGAACCAAACCAAACTCATCTCTTAACGGGTCGGGTCGGATCCGAATCGAACCCGACCCGGACCCGAAACCCTCACCGAAACCCTAATCCTAATCTCATCCAGAAACACTGTTACGGCAGCCTATTTATGTCTCGAATTCCACGCCCCGCCACTGCCGCAACCCTAGCTAACTCCTCTCTCCGCCCGGACACCCGCAGCGCCGCTCCGTCGAACGCCCTCGCTTGAACCCATCTCTCCCGACCACTTCCTCTGCCTAGCCCTGTTCCATCCTCCCCCGACTCCACCATCGTCGACCCCTCCGACGATCTCCACCACCCTCCATCTCTCCCGTAGCTCCGCCTCGAACCCCCACAGCCTTCCATCCCCTCACCAGCTCTGCCCTAGCCCAGCCCAGCACCGCCACCCCAAAGCCCTCGACCCTGCCGACTCGAGCCCCCACAGCCGACCATCTCCACCATCACCACCGCCCAGTCCCATCTCTCCCGACCATCTCCGCCCGAAGCTCCGCCCTAGCCGTCGACAACCCGCTCGACTCGAACCTCGCCGTCCTCCGCCCAGCCCCGCGCAGCCTCGACGACCCCCTGCCCTAGCCCGGACACGGCTGACCCAGACACAGCAGCATTCCAGAACCCGGACACGGCTGACTCAGGACACAACACAGTGACAATGACACAAGAAATTCTCGTTCCACGGAGCCCTGTTCAGGTAACCCGTTCTCTCTCCTCGTTGTTCCATTTTCCGTTCTGTCAGTTGTGACGCGTAGACTGTGTAACCCTCTCGATGCCCGTGCAACCCGCTCGGTGCATCGCGTCCTGTGGCGATCGCGAACCGCGATCCAAAAACAGGAAAAATAATGCCCCATTTTCACCCGGAACTGAGTACGTCCCGCCAAACGGGACAACTTGGTCACGCGCGGTCTTCACCGAAACGTGTGCGCTGTTGATACAGACGTGCGAGATTTTGCAGAAGTTGATTTGGATGTGCGTGCACACCGGAATCAACGCGTATCCGCCGACAACGCCCCATATTTGTCTGTTTTGGAATACGTTGTAACTTTGTGTACACACATCGGATCAAAACGAAACTTATGCCATCGGACTCGTAGCAATACGCTGGTCCTGTGACCCAAGTTTGGTTCGATTCTGAGAACGTTGACAAAATCCCGTATCGTGGGCTCCGCGGCTCCACTTGACGGGCGATTTTGTGACCGGCTCATCGGAATCCAATTTTGGAAGTTCCGTTGGGTTCGTATCATCGTTCTGGACTTGTTGACACTAAGTTTGACGAATTTGGAGACCATTGGTTCTGACACATTTCTCGGTGCAAAGCGGCCCACATGTGGACCCCGCTTTGACCAAAAACTGTCATTTTTGTCCTTGTGTTCAAATTGGACTCAAGGACAGGCGTTTCTAGCTATTTGATATTTTCTGAACCTGTTGGTGATGTTTATTACAGCTTTTGGAGGAGTACCTACAGGATCCACTGATACAGGGACAGCTGTTGGTATTCAAACCCCAGGCAAGTGTACCTTGCCAAATCTTGTTACATATTTTCTTGCCTTATTTATATATTGTTGTACATGCTTGACCTAGGACCGTGTGACTTACTTAGTGTCCGATTATTAGTCGGATGTCAACACTGTACGCGAAGTTGTGTAACGTCACCTAGAGATGGATATCGTGACCCTTTACATTCTCGTACTTGTCTTATCAAGTACATTATAACCCAGGACACTTGACACTATTCATGAGACTGAATCTTCCTGAGATATTCATGGTGATTCTGTATAGGATACAGGTTTTATGACATAGACATTATATTCATAGACATTATATGACTTGCTGCATTAGTTTTGATCTTGCGTGTCATGGATATGAGACGTATAATTACATTGGGTGGGGAGAGATTTACCATACAAAAGGCTGATTATATATATATAATACTTTAATTGAAGTGCCTTAGACTCACAGAGCTTTGGTACATTATTGGCCCTTCGAGAGAATACTGCTATGGGTTTCTTCGACACAGATCTTATAGTAGTCTCAGCCCGAGTATGATTAGAACTCTCACTTGCATATCACTTAGTTGGTTATATAGTTTACCCTGATGTTTCCTTTATTGCTGCACTGCATTTATTTTGGCTTGTGTTATTTTGTACCTTGCTATGTCCCCTGAGGACCTGGATCCGGATTATGTCCCCAGGATTTGCAGATAAGATCTATCCCGAGGTATACGGGACAGCAGCAGGAGCAGGAGTTGATACAGGAGCGGTACCGAATTCCGAGGACGAAGTATTGGCTGAAGACTTTTCCTGAGCATCGGTGTTTCTTACTCATTATCTACTTTATTCAGACATTTATGTTTTGGTCGGTTGAACCATTGTATCAGATATATATCGGATTGTTCCCCGAAGTACTTTGTTGAGACTGATTATTGATTTCCATTTCTCATTGCTGTTGATCATATTTATCTTCTGTGGATGAGATTAATTGTGGCATGTTTTAGTAGACCTTATTTTACAGCTTAAGTACGCCATGATGGATCCATTAAATTGGATTTGTCCATCGGTGTGTGCTGCTGGCCATTGCCACGTGGCTAGTCCTTCGATATTTTGGGACTGGGCGTGACAATATATATATATATATATATATATATATATATATATATATATATATATATATATATATATATATATATATATATATATATATATATGACAATAGAACCAATCAAAACCCTAATACCCAAACCATATCCCTAGTTTTGACTCCGGCGCCGACCCCCGCGCCAACCAGCGCCACCGCACCGGACCTCCCCCGCGCCCGGACCGCCCGCCGCCGGCCGCCGCGCACCTCGCATGTGCAGAAATACCGCTCTGAGCATTCATCTTCTAGGTATTGTATCTCCTTCATCTGTGATCCTTTTTGCGTACGATTTATTCGTGTACGTTCACAACCTAATCCTCTAGGATTTTCATTCAAGCAGGACAAGTTTTCGTGTCCCGGATCGGTCGAAAAATCGACCGAAAAACTAACCAAAACAGTCCAGAATTTTAACACCAAACCCCCATGTTCACACCCAATTTGCCGCCAACCTGTTTAATATTTTCAAAAACTAATTAAAAGATTTTTCTTCTCCAAATAACCGAGAATTTTTTTGTTCTTTTAGTTTTTGTTAATTTGTTCTATGTGTTAAATTATTCGGCCTCCAAATCGACCAAAAACTTATTTTTAAAATATTAAAAAATTGTGATATGGAGCGCGCTCCGCCAAACGGGACTGCCTCATCGCGTACCAATTATACCGAAAGATGCGTATGGTATATCCTGGCGTGTGGGCTTTTGCGGAAACTAATTTGGTCATGTGTGCGCGTCGGAATCAACCCGTGTCCGTAAAAAGTTCCCGTATCGCAACTTTTGCAAACTACCATCCCATTTTATGTACGCTCGTCAGAATGCGACAAAACTTACACCATTGAATTCGTAGTATTATGCTAGTCCTGTGACCCAAGTTTCATGCGATTCTGAGATAGTTGACCAAGTCGCCTATTTGCGGGTCCCACGGTTGACTTTTAGGGCGAATTTGTGTTCGGCTAACCGGAATCAAAAATTGGACCTACCGTTGAGTTCGTATTGACGTTTAGAATTTGTTTGACCTATAATTTGTCCCATTTAGAGACCTTTATCTTTGGCACACTTTTGGTGCAAAGTGGCCCACCTATGGACCCGCTTTGACCCAAAATTACCGTTTTGCCTTTGTGTTCAAATTGGACGAAAGGGTAGTATTTTCTAGCTATCCCACTTATTCTGGGAACGTTGGTTTCAGAGGCCATAGTTTCTGATCCTCTGTACTTGACACATGGATGTTTATACTATACAGCTTTCTTGCCAGGCAAGTATACCTTGCCATTGTACTGTGATTTATATTTCATATGGTGCATGCGTCTTATTTCTGGTTATTTAGTTCATATATTTTAACTGCTATATAAACTGCGCATCCAAGAATAACTTGGGTGCAACGACGGTGACGTCGTATTTTGTCTTTATTATATATTATGCATGTTGACCTAGTTTTACGAGACCACCACATGATCATGAGGCATTCTTATATTTCATTGGCCGTGAAACATTTCTTACATGAGTTGTGAGTCTCATATAGATCACGGACTTACGTATTGACTGATCATCAGTACGTGTGGGACGTGCGATAGGGAATAGCTGCTGTTAGAATGTGCATGCTAGGAGACTTGGCAGTTATTGGAGGTATTATCGTGTCATGGATATGACATGCTTAGAGCATGGGGTGGGAAGAACAACAAGTAAGGCATTTGGGCTCCTTTGCACTTTCCTTGTGTAACCCGTATGCTCCGCCGGAGATGCGCGGTCATGATGACCACTATATATATTATTATTATCAGGCGGCCTCTGAGGTTCAAAAGACGTCATACTTTTTAGGCCCCTGAATCTCCGAGAGAATTATGCAAATTCCATTTTAGCCAGATAGCCCACGTGTTGGAAAGTTGTTCTCAAAGTGCATTCACATAGATGGTTAGGCGACCCATTGGATGTTTATTTTTTAGTACTATATTGGCATGCTTCTATGTATCTTGTTACGTCCCTCTGAGGACCTGGTCCCTTTCCAGGAGTAGAAGATCATGATTATTGACATGAGCGCAGATCCCGACTTGCTACTTATCTTTCGAGGAGGTCTTCTCTTCGAGCCTCTCTGATCATTAGATGATGTTCTTATTGTGTTTACTTTTATATTCTAGTTTGGTAGTGGATTTGTCTCCACCCAACTACTTGTTCTTATCAAGCATCTTATACTTGATTTAGTTATATAGTGATTGGTTATTCATTTATATTTAATTTATGTGGATGAGATTTAGTTATGCCATGTGACTTGTGACATATATATATACCACTTGTGAATTATTGTTCATAATACAACGTACATATGTTTTATGGTTTCCATATATTGGAGTTGCCATATACATACGGCTGGCATGGTTACGTATTCCTAGTCCTACGTATTTTGGGACTGGGGCGTGACATGTTGTTTAGTGTCCTAAGGTAAATCGTGCAAGAGTTGCACATATAAGGTATACGTTGACAATGCAATCTCACGATACCCGATTTTTGCGTACGAAAGTCGGCACCCAAATACGATTCGGACGCTAAGTAACGTTACGGTCCTAGGGTCACAGATATGTACATGTAATAAAATATAAACTAAAATCTGAAACTAAAATTTTAGCACAATTTATTGAGAGGTACACTTGCCTGCTGCCTGCTGCTGCGCTGTAGCGGATCCAAATTCCACGTCCGATGGCGCTGCGACACCCATGTGCATGCCAACATTACTTAAATTAATTCTTACCATTATCTACTTTATGTAAATATATAGTTGTTGTGCACGCACATCAACAAATTCGTAACGTTCGTGCCAATAATTCTAACAGTCGCATGTCTTTAGTTAACATGCCAACAACCACGTACCATACTTTTGTTCATAACTTCGTGAGGGTCTCATACATTGTTATACTACTTGTACGTATAGACCCTTACGTGTGGTTAACCAACGTATTCTTACACGTACGTATGTAGTGTTCAATGTCGCAAAACGCTATACAACGCTAACCGGTTAATTAATCATATATGGAACCATTTTATTTCACTAATTAACATCTTAAAATACGAAAATAAATAAGTTTAATATTCTAAAATTTATTTTAATTATTAATATTTATTCATGCACACTTTATATACACAAGTCTATATGTTTGCATGCAATAATACATAGTCACTATTACCATGTATGCACTCTACCCTTCATTTGTGTATCAACTGATCCACTAAATACACGTATTAATACATATATAATTCTGATTATTATTATTAATAATTCTGAAATTTATTTAACTAGAGTGCAACATCTCATTATCTATATTACATCTTCAATACAAACATATGCAAGTGTTATAGTTATTAACTAGGTTTGTGTATGGTTAAACCACAAGGGAATGGTGATTCATGGAGTGTACATGGATGGTTTCATGGCTTATCTTCAATCCAAATAACATGAAAGAAGGAGAGGATAGAAAAAGTTACCAAGAACTTGATGTTGGTGATGGTTGGTTGAACTTCGGCGATATTTTCGACCCCCGGCTGGTTGCACCACCTCTGTGGCCTGCCTAAGCTCGTGGGAGGCAGTCCAAGGGTGATTGAGGAGCTCCTCATGTCTGAACAAAGGGAAGGAGGCTGCTGTCGTGGTCTTGTGTGGGTGGTGGTTGGTTGTGTGGCTCCGGGTGGAGGTGGAGGTGCTCTCGGGTTTAAGGAGGGGGCCGGCCGGATCTCCAAGGAGGTGGAGAAAGAGATGACCGAGTGGGGGAGGGGGAGAAGAGGGAGATGGAGGTGTTGGTTCGGTTGGGGAAGGAATGGAGTTGGCCGAATGTGGGGTTACACTTCCCTAGGAGTAATAGTTATAAGTAGTAATGAGTGGGAGGGGAGGTGAAAGGTTGAGAGTTACATGCTATAAACCAAAGGTAAAAAGAAATGTTGTATTGAAAGCCGCCCAAGGGTGTTGGCTACGGTCCCCCCACCCCATATATGCATACACATGGTTCATTTTAAGTTAAAATAGTCCAAATGTGCATGAAAAAATGGGTGAAATCTGAATTTAAATTTAAATGAGATAAAAATGTGAGTTGGTGTGAAAAAAATGTTGTTTGATGTACAGGAAGGTGGATGATGGGTGTGTGGTGTTGTGTATGAGTTAGACAAGTTGGTTTGAAAGAAAAAAAAACAAATGATTTGTTAATTCAGGAAATTATTTATTGAATATATTATTTAAATAAATAATTCTTTTAATAAAATATTACTAAATAATTTTATCTAAATTTCAGGTGGTTTACGCTTCTAGTTCATGTGGTTAAGGTGTGAGGTATTCTTCTTGGTTGGTTAAGTTTGATTCTCCATGACGTTATTATTTTTTTTCAACAATTTTTTTACGTAATATTAATTTTTTAAATAAATAATTGAGTATTTATAAACGACTTTGACGATTTATTTTTGAGCGATTTTGAATCCCGAGTGGAGATGGAAGATTAATTAATTTGTTAACACAAATCATCTCTACTGGCTGTTGTTATTATTGTTAAGGAAGAAGTTTTTTTTTAAAAAGATTTCTCTCCCTGCAAGAATAAGAAACATAACTCTATAGTAATAGTGGTCCCAGAACTTGGGACCATCCACGTAGGAAGCAATATTTACTTCTAGACATTCCTTTTCTATTTTCTAAAATAGTGTTTGGATCCTTAACACGCAAAATATACTTTTAAATTTTTTTTCATAAAATTGTCAATATGTTAATTTGGTCAACGGTCCGAAATCCAATCCTGAACCGACCAGACCGACCAACGGATCGATTCGACCTGGCCCATAGTCTACTCGGATTCATGTTGGGATCGAAAAATAAACCCGAAAGTCCGGCTTGATCGGTTCAATTAATCGAACCGTTCCAGTTCAGAACACACCCCTCCCCCCCAAATCCGTCCGACCAGATCTGGTCCGATCGGTGATCCAGTCAGGACCCGGTCCATGCTCGGTCCCCCACATGCACTGCGGGCCCCACAATGACGTTTGAATGGTGTGTATATATATATATATATATATATATATATATATATATATATATATATATATATATATATATATATATATATATGTGTGTGTGTGTGTGTGTGTGGAGGGTAAATTATCAAAATACCTCCTATTTAATGCGTTAATTTAAGCATTGGAAGGGTATTATGGTAATTAATTTCTCCAAAATTAACTTTTTTTATCCAATTTTATGACAGTTTTAATCTATGTGAAGGGTATTTGGTCATTTTGCTGGAAATGACCTATAATAATTATATTTTAAGGATATTAATTTGGGAATAATTTGGCATCTAAAAATTCTTATAAATAAGGTATAATTCTTTCAAATTTACCACAACATTTTTTTTTCTATCTTACAATACTTATAAGTAATCTAGTGATATTCGGTAAAACGACAACTTGATGTCCTAGAAAATGATCAACCACTATAACAATTGCAAAATCAGCAACCTCAATCTGCACCGCAACCTCAAGGGGTACAAATGCCTTAACTCAAAAGAATATCAGAAATTTGACATCATTTTAGCGAAGTTTAATGAGCATGGTAGGAAAAGAAGATTCTCGGATGGAGTTGTTGTCGAATGCTTGCATTATATGAAACGATTCCAATAAAAATCTAATTGTGGCACGTGATATTTAGGTAGGCATCTAAGCAAGCAAGTGTATCTACTATATTGCATCTTCTTAAATTTTTTTATCAATTTTAACATTATTATTATTGTTAGATATGTTATAGATGTATTTAAATTATGCGACTTATGTTTGAGTTTTTATTTTCACTCTCTACAATTTTTTTTTTGTGATATTACAAAGAAAGTTTGAAGAGAGTAAAAACAAAAACCTAAACATAAGTTGTATAATTTTTTTAATGCAACTTATGTTTGAGTTTCAGCTTTTAATCTCTCTACAAACTTTCTTTGGAGTTACTACGAATGAATTTTTGAAATGAGGTTGAAAAGCTGAAACACAAACATAACTTGTTTGACTTATGTAACAAGAACAATATATATTAAAAATTTAATAAAATATTGTTGTTATTTTAAAATATTGGCATAAAATATTTTATTTTAAAAAAATTATTTATTTTTTGTTCTTTTAAAAAATCGGTCCAACCAACTCTGCCCATGAACTGGCCGGACCCAGCCACGGGCAGGCCAGCCTACCCCCAAACCGAGTTCGAGTCTGGACTGGGTTCACTATACTTAATCATGCGGTCCGGTCAGGCCCGACTTCCCTCCGATCTAAGTCCGGCCCGACCCATGTCGGTCAAATCCGGTCCACACTGGATCCGGGCCGGCACGACTGACACCATGACAAAATTGATGTTTAAACTAAGCTTTGGGAAAGTAAAACAATTCTCCTTTCTCTGCATTTTTTGACAAATATTTCGTAAAATTGGATAATTATTTTTGTCATACAATTACAAATGTTTCTTAAAAGTAATTTTCTAACTCTCTTTCTGTTACAACTATAAAGGCTATAAAAAAAGATTAACAACTTTTTTTTTACCAAACGAAATCTTTAAACTTTTGTTTCTTAAAACTATTTTTCAGATGTAGTAACCAAATACAAAAAAATTAAAACTATAAAAATAACTTTATAACCACTATTTTAAATTTTATTTTAAAATCAAAATTTCTGAAAATCTATTCAAACATATCCATATTTTCTAAAATTTTTTTTATTAAAATGTATTGTTTAGAACAAGACAATCAATTTTACAATGTCTTTGTCATGTCTTTGTCATGTCGTATCATCTCCATAATTTATTTTATATTTATATTGAACGAGAAGAAGTATTTTTTCAGTAAAAAGTTAGTATTCGTACGGGTCAACATTTTTTTTCCAAACTCACACTTAAAACCGTTAGACAAGAAAGAAAAATGTGCATCATATGCATTCCACGTGATATTATTGGGAAGTGTTATTTGGGTACTTCCTCGAGTCCTCCACCAGGGTCTTCGACGCTTCCATGGCATGGATCTCCTTTGCGTACGGAAACTTGTGGTTTTTTCTTCTCAAAAGCTCTGCAGGCGGTCTCCTCCGCCTAGCTTCGTGCTCACCGGCGAACACCTTGAAGTTGTACTTCAAAGGCTTCGTCCCCGCCATTGTCGAGAGGCTCAGGGACTTAGGGGAAGTAGAAGCTAGCTGCTCGTTCCTCTCACGGAGGTTCGGACGAAAAACCCTAACCTTAGATTTTTGAATAATTTTTTTAATTTTATTTTTACACTAGATCTGGTAGTTTTAGAATTTGGTTAACATTTATGCTATGCTTGTTGTATTTTCTTACATTTCTGCAAAGTTCAATGGCCACTTCGTGCATTTGGTTGATTGCAATCAAATTATTCTAAATCCTGATTATGCAATGGACTACATATATTTTATCTTTGAGCATTGGGTACACATCAGTCAGCTTGTTTATAGTCAAGCTAGACTATAGTTCTTCACAATCATCTCTTCTAATTTGATACCTTTAAAATGTATCATTTTCATGGAATCATTTTAAAATCTCATGTATTAATGTAATACATAAAAGATACATATATATGATGTTAAATTTTAAAAACGATATTTTCTATTTGGTATTTCGATTGGGCTGAATAGAGATGATCAAGGAAGTTCTAAAGAAGACACTTAGAGAGCGTGTATACTATTGCATAAAGTACATGTAAACAGTAGAGCTCTAAGTTATCTTATATGATAAATATAATTTTAGCTGAATATCAACCAAACATGACATGCTCATGTTTGGCTCATTCGTTTCACACCCCTTGGCGAATATAAGAGCAGGTAGTTGTACTTTTTATTGCGTTTAAGTTGACTTCAGGTGTGCTGCTATGGTTTATGATTCTTTTGGGTCTTCTTGGGATTAATATAAAGGCGACGCTGCATTGAATAAGTGTTAATTTAACTAGAGAAAAACAACCATGGATATTGTCATGTATGCAAAGTTGTCTTCTCTTCATGTAGTTCTTACTATCCATGCCGTGGATGAGTAGTCCGAAAAGGTCACCTTACTATTTATGAGTCTTCTTTCCTCTCGATAGTTTACTGCTCACCCTCCTTTCTAACTCTTTCGAGGTTGAGAATTATTTTTTCCATTGATATCTTTCAAACTAATCTTTTAGTTTGTATTGGTTTCTCTTATGTTTCTTGGCTTTCATATTGTTGGATTGCTTCTTTTGCTGGAATATACTATGGATGCTAGAAGCTGGATATGAGTGTTTTTGATGTAAGTATGTTTCTTTGATACAATTTTATTTTAGTGTTCAAATTATATAAGCATTGTTGTACAATTTTACCCTAATTGTTTCTTGCTCGAAATAGGATCGTGGTTATGAAATTTGATCTTAGAGTTTGCATTTGGGGGATTGGGGCGAGACTTTGAGTCAATCTACTTTTTCTTGGATTCTAATCATGATTTTATAAAAAGAAGTTGTGATCATGTTGAAAATATGTGATACTTGTTCCATGCTTGTTACGTTCTTTCACTGCAGATATCATTTTTAGTAACATTGTTATTAATTCCAAGTACGTTCATGCCTTGATATCCTTTAAACAAATGTTTTAGCTGTTGGTCTATGTTTTATGGGGATATATTTGATCTTACTTATCCAATTATATCATGAAAACTGTTTAGAACCGTGACCTTTTTACGAAAAGTTGACCAAATGCACACCCAAAAAAAAACAAAGATAATCAAAAGACCGAAATTTCTGGTAAACTACATAGTTTAATTAATCTCTATTCCAGACTTCAACAACATATAATTTAATATGGCAATGTGTCCTTCAATTATGTAAGGTGCTCATGTATGAGGTTATATTCTTAAACTCAGATGGCGTTCAACTAGATAAATTAATGATTGTACAAAAAATTATGAGATGCAGAGATATGAGGTCGAGTTCTTATTTGTCAATTTTAAAATATGTTTCTTTAATAGCCATGCTATGAACTTATAACCTGGAAACATAGTTAGTAAAAGAGATTCTCTCAATTGAAGGGTTTATAAACAAAGTCTTAATATTTCAAACAACTACACTCTTTTGAATGTTTACAAATCTTGTATCTTATTAATAACCATAAAAAAAAACTTAGTCCACTATCATGTCTACTAATGTGTGCTTTATTTTGGTCAGTGTTCTCAAAATAAGATTAATATATGATTAATTGGTTGGTATCCGGTTTATTGGGTGAACATGCAATAAAACCACTTAATATAAGATTGCATTTAGCTAAGATATTACTCAAAATATGCCCATGGGCTTTGATCAGTAATAAGTTTCGACACGGCATGTTCTTCTGGTGAGAACAAGGTTCGAAGTATGGCCAAAACTGATACCAGACCGTCCTGCTGAACTAACATATTAACCGATACTCAAGAGTGAGGGTCCCGATAGTACAAACCTGTTAATAAAGTCCCTTGCAAACAAAACTATAAGTCAATGCAGACCAAATGCATGATGAGCTCATGGAAAGGTTTAATTAAGATATGGCAGATTCACCAAGCAAATGGAATCTGACGTATGTCCACCAATAGTTGATAGTACTGATCCATTGTTCTAGTTCTTTCATAATGCCTTTTCGAATATAGGCTCTTGAAAGTTTGAAGGAAAGTATGACTTGCGTGATTTTTTTTATTTTTTTTTGAATTATGGAATTGACTTCTTATACTCAAGTTGAGTAGTTTGTGTTTTCCAAGGGGGAGAACTTGAGGTGTTGAAGAACTGGCCTGAGAGGAGCATTCAGGTAATTGTGGTCACTGATGGTGAGTGCATTTTGGGGCTTGGAGATCTTGGATGCCAGGTAAACTTTAGGTTAAATTTGTGATTGTAATGTAATCATTTATATGTATGTTTGGACCTTATAGTTGATGTATGATAAATTGTGTTCTAAACTTAAACAGGGAATGGGAATTCCTGTGGCAAGCTATCCCTTTACACAGCCCTTGTAGGACTCCATCTGCAGTAAGCATGTTATTCTCAAAGTGTGTTTTTTTTGTCACCGTTTTAATTGCCTAATATGTTTTGGTTCTTATACTGTTCAGAACTTGGTATATAATGGATGATAAGACTATCATGGAGAAGAATGTGAAAGCCTTTACTCCATCATTTATTTTTCTTGATGGTGGAATTTGGTATATTGTAACACATACTCCTCTAATCCACACAATGACTCAGAAAAGAAAAGGTTTTATATTCATGATGCAATTTTTTTTAAAAAAAAAAAATGCTTTCACTCAATACAAGTTACAAACACCAAGGAAAGTAAATGAAGAACAATAATTGATTAGGGTATTGTCAGAAAAGGGACAATTGGAAAATGGTAGAAAAGAAAATATTAATAGAATCTGTTTTTTCTTCCAACACTGAATTTCTCAAAGAGATAATTTTGGTAAACATCTGACAAATCGTCCATTATAGATCAATTTAATTGATAATGCGCATTGTGAAAATGTTTTAAGATTTCACCCCACACATCCACACACATACGCACTAGGAGGTAAACATTTGGGGAAGAGCATCTCTTGTTTAAGGTTTAATTTTGAGCTTTGTCCTATTTTTTGAAATGGATTCGACTTGGGCTAGAAAAATGGTAATCTATTTGCTTTGAATTATCTTTTTTTTCTGGAAAATAATTTCTTAAATAAACTAGCATGGGTTTACCACTTGACACAGTTAGGTTAAGCCTATCGAACTGAGACATCTGTCATGTTTGCAACTTGTTTGACATTTTTGTTGGGTTTTTTTTTTTGAAGAACATTAAGAGAAGTTGTAAAATCTTTCAATATATATATATATATATATATATATATATATATATATATATATATATATATATAATGAATGCTTTAATACACACGAATTAAACTGTTTTGAATAATCTATTTTTCCTTAAACTTACAGGGGAGTTATATCATTGGTACTCTTTTAAGTTTTATCTAACTCCAGTATTTACATAAATATGAATATAGGCACATAGTATTTCAGGGCTGCAATAAGGATTCATCAGTCTGGTTAATTTAACTCAGTAGTCAGGACATAATGCCCTTTCAATAATTATATTTCTTGAATATGCTATTATTGGTTATACCCCCTAGTAT
This sequence comes from Iris macrosiphon, assembly GCA_036927795.1. Lineage (NCBI taxonomy): Eukaryota > Viridiplantae > Streptophyta > Magnoliopsida > Asparagales > Iridaceae > Iris > Iris macrosiphon. The sequence goes on from JAYESA010000005.1 coordinate 193,662,719, forward strand.
CAGCTTCTGTCTTTTACTACATTGCTCACAAACTACTCTTCTAAACTGAGCATGAAGGCAGATTTGTTGAGGAAACCACAGAAGACAAATACCATAACCATGTTGACTAAGGAGTTGAGCATCTATCCATGTTTTCTCTTTATCAAATAACCTGTTTGTCCAAAAATTGATTAAACTATTGATTTGGTTTCTTCTATCCTTTATTGATAATCAATTTGACCAGACTACACATTTAATTAGGGAAAGATAAATTCGAAATTGGAAATGTGATAGAATTATGAAAAGTTTAAAATAACACTACACATGTTTAACCAGACTTCAAATTTAATTAATCCCATATAATTAAAAATAGGGTAACATAATATTTTGGGTCGTGTATTAAAATTTGAAGGATACGGAAATCTGAAGGATTAGGTAACAACGAATAAATTACACACAAATTTGCAAATGACCTATTAGCTCTATCAGACAACCCAATCCTTTTTTAGTGTCCCTCCCTCTAGTGCCTCATCACCAGAATTGATGAATCTGATGTTAGACATTGATCATATCACTGAGCAGGGAAATCATATAGCCAATAAAATGTATTACATGCACAAATAAGTAAGGAATTTCAAAAACAAAAACAGACCACATAAATCAGATTCTAATCAGATCATAATATGTACTGTTGTGATCCTTAGTCCCTCCCTCTAGTGCCTCATCACCAGAATCCAGAATTTGATGTGAGACATTGATCATATTACTGAGCAGAAAAATCACATAGCCACTAAAATGTATTACATGCACAAATAAGTAATGAATTTCAAAAAAACAAAAACAGACCACATAATCAGATCCATTATGATATAGAATTTAATTCTTGTTACAATGAAATAGTAAGCTAACCATTAAAAAATTACAATAAATAAAGTTAATTCTGAATAAGTAAACACTAAGCATATTTTGGTGGTTCTATCCATAAAGCACATCGAAAACAGTGGTTGGTATCATGGATTGGTTGAATGTTCTTCTTAGTGATGTCAAAGATTCCGTTATAAATTGGGCGGCCTCGTCCGTACTCATGGTTGAAATTGAAGTAGATACAATTCCTTTTGTAACCAAGATCATGGTTTGTTCCTCCTCGCACACATGCATCATTACCGTCTAAAAAAATAGTCCAGTCGTCGAGTCTTTCCACACGAATCCATGTTGCCGTCTTTCCATTCTCTCTAGCAAGCTTATGGATATCGAAAGATAATTTTCTGGCGGTCGTATTCGTTAATGGTACGAATAAAATAAATATACATAGCAACTCGCCCCCTCTAGGAAGAGCTACGATTGTAGGTCCTATATAAGGAACACCATGATCTGGATCGATGTAGTCAGCTGGTAGAATGTTGTCAAAAGGAACTATCGTCTCCACGTTACCTAGCTGAGAGATGGAGAGAGTGGCACCGGTACGACTAATTGCATAGAATTTGTGGTCTACGTCATGGTAGACGACGTCCTTGAAGGTGTCATATGGTGGGACCATAATCATCTTACTCCAATATTGGCTGTAAGGGGCAGCAAATGCCAACTTCTTGTTGTAGATAATCACGGATGCCATGGTCGGAGACACGGACAGGTTGATCCTCAAAGTATTAAAGAGTTTTTTACCACCTTTGACTTCAACACCTACCGGCTTCAAACTCCACACCATTTTATCGTTAATATGGTCAAAATGGTTCGCATCTACATCCGGGAGAGACCAGAGGCCCGGTAAGTTGAACTGCTCACTAGAGAAAGGATTGAATATAGAGATTTCCGCGTCCGAATCAACCAGTCCTTCGTCGACCGTATAAGTTTTCGATCAGGTAGATGGTGGCGATCGTTCCTTCCCATAGTAGCCGAATGGTACTTCCCTCCTTATCTTTACTACAATAAAAGCAACAAAATATTTTCTATTACGGATGATAGGACGTATGAACTTCAACATGATTTCTCCGGCGATGATATTGTTTGTTCCTGTAATGGGTGGTTTGTGCTGGTTGATTCGGACGCGAAAATCTCTATATTCAATCCTTTCTTTGGTGAGCAGTTTAACTTTTACCGGGCCTCTGGTCTCTCCCGGACGTAGATGGGAACCGTTTTGACCATATTAACGATAAAATGGTGTAAAGTTTGAAGCCGGTAGGTGTTGAAGTCAAAGGTGGTAAAAAACTCTTCAATAGTTTGAGGATCAACCTGTCCGTGTCTCCGACCATGGCATCCGTGATTATCTACAACAAGAAGTTGGCATTTGCTGCCCCTTACAGCCAATATTGGAGTAACATGATTATGGTCCCACCATATGACACCTTCAAGGACGTCGTCTACCATGACGTAGACCACAAATTCTATGCAATTAGTCGTGCCGGTGCCACTCTCTCTATCTCTCAGCTAGGTAACGTGGAGACGATAGTTCCTTATGACAACATTATACCAGGTGACTACATCAATCCACATGGTATTAATTATATAGGACCTACAATCGCATCTCTTCCTAGAAGGGGAGAGTTGCTATGTATATTTATTTTATTTGTACCATTATCGAATACGAACAGAAAATTATCTTTCGATATCCATAAGCTTGTTAGAGAGAATGGAAAGACGGCAACATGGATTCGTGTGGAAAGACTCGACGACTGGACTATTTTTTTAGACGGTAACGGTGCATGTGTGTGAGGAGGAACAAACCATGATCTTGGTTACAAAAGGAATTGTATCTACTTCAATTTCAACCATGAGTACGGAGGACGCCGCAAAATTTACAACAGAATCTTTGACATCACTAAGAAGAACCTTCAACCAATCCATGATACCAACCACTGTTTTCGATGTGCTTTATGGATAGAACCACCAAAATATGCGTAGTGTCTACTTATTCATAATTAACTTTAGTTATTGTAATTTTTTTAATGGTTAGCTTAGTATTTCATTGTAACAAGAATTAAATTTTATATCATAATGGATCTGATTAGAATCTGATTATGTAGTCTGTTTTTGTTTTTTTAAAATTTCCTAATTATTTGTGCATGTAATACATTTTAGTGGCTATGTGATTTTTCTGCTCAGTAATATGATCAATGTCTCACATCAAATTCTGGATTCTGGTGATGAGGCACTAGAGGGAGGGACTAAGGACCACAACAGTACATATTATGATCTGATTAGAATCTGATTTATGTGGTCTGTTTTTGTTTTTGAAATTCCTTACTTATTTGTGCATGTAATACATTTTATTGGCTATATGATTTCCCTGCTCAGTGATATGATCAATGTCGATTCATCAATTCTGGTGATGAGGCACTAGAGAGAGGGACACTAAAAAAGGATTGGGTTGTCTGATAGAGCTAATAGGTCATTTGCAAATTTGTGTGCAATTTATTCGTTGTTACCTAATCCTTCAGATTTTCGTATCCTTCAAATTTTAATACACGACCCAAAATATTATGTTACCCTATTTTTAATTATATGGGATTAATTAAATTTGAAGTCTAGTTAAACATGTGTAGTGTTATTTTAAACTTTTCATAATTCTATCACATTTCGAATTTATCTTTCCCTAATAAAATGTGTAGTCTGGTCAAATTGATTATCAATAAAGGATAGAAGAAACCAAATCAATAGTTTAATCAATTTTTGGACAAACAGGTTATTTGATAAATAGAAAACATGGATAGATGCACAACTCCTTAGTCAACATGGTTATGGTATTTGTCTTCTGTGGTTTCCTCAACAAATCTGCCTTCATGCTCAGTTTAGAAGAGTAGTTTGTGAGCAATGTAGTAAAAGACAGAAGCTGATACTAGGGGGTATAACCAATAATAGCATATTCAAGAAATATAATTATTGAAACGGCATTATGTCCTGACTACTGAGTTAAATTAACCAGACTGATGAATACTTATTACTCCCCTATAAGTTTAAGGGAAAATAGATTATTCAAAACAGTTTAATTCGTGTGTATTAAAGCATTCATTATATATATATATATATATATATATATATATATATATTGAAAGATTTTACAACTTCTCTTAATGTCTTCAAAAAAAAAAAAAAAACCAACAAAAATGTCAAACAAGTTGCAAACATGACAGATGTCTCAGTTCGATAGACTTAACCTAACTGTGTCAAGTGGTAAACCCATGCTAGTTTCTTTAAGAAATTATTTTCCAGAAAAAAAAGATAATTCAAAGCAAAAAGATTACCATTTTTCTAGCCCAAGTCGAATCCATTTCAAAAAATAGGACAAAGCTCAAAATTAAACCTTAAACAAGAGATGCTCTTCCCCAAATGTTTACCTCCTAGTGCGTATGTGTGGGGTGAAATCTTAAAACATTTTCATAATGCTCATTATCAGTTAAATTGATCTATAATGGACGATTTGTCAGATGTTTACCAAAATTATCTCTTTGAGAAATTCAGTGTTGGAAGAAAAAACATATTCTATTAATATTTTCTTTTCTACCATTTTCCAATTGTCCCTTTTCTGACAATACGCTAATCAATTATTGTTCTTCATTCACTTTCCTTGGTGTTTGTAACTTGTATTGAGTGAAAGCATATTTAAAAAAAAAGAAAAAGATTGCATCATGAACATAAAACCTTTTCTTTTCAGAGTCATTGTGTGGATTAGAGGAGTATGTGTTACAATATACCAAATTCCACCATCAAGAAAAATAAATGCTGGAGTAAAGGCTTTCACATTCTTCTGCATGATAGTCTTATCATCCATTATATACCAAGTTCTGAACAGTATAAGAACCAAAACATATTAGGCAATTAAAACGGTGACAAAAAAAACACACTTTGAGAATAACATGCTTACTGCAGATGGAGTCCTACAAGGGCTGTGTAAAGGGATAGCTTGCCACAGGAATTCCCATTCCCTGTTTAAGTTTAGAACACAATTTATCATACATCAACTATAAGGTCCAAACATACATGTAAATGATTACATTACAATCACAAATTTAACCTAAAGTTTACCTGGCATCCAAGATCTCCAAGCCCCAAAATGCACTCACCATCAGTGACCACAATTACCTGAATGCTCCTCTCAGGCCAGTTCTTCAACACCTCAAGTTCTCCCCTGTGGAAAACACAAACTGCTCAACTTGCGTATAAGAAGTCACTCACCATAATTCAAAAAAAAAAAAAAAAATCACGCAAGTCATACTTTCCTTCAAACTTTCAAGAGCCTATATTCGAAAAGGCATTATGAAAGAACTAGAACAATGGATCAGTACTATCAACTATTGGTGGACATATGGTCAGATTTCGTTTGCTTGGTGAATCTGCCATATCTTAATTAAACCTTTCCATGAGCTCATCATGCATTTGGTCTGCATTGACTTATAGTTTTGTTTGCAAGGGACTTTATTAAAAGGATTTTACTATCGGGACCCTCCCTCTTGAGTATCGGTTAATATGTTAGTTCAGCAGGACGGTCTGGTATCAGTTTTGGCCATACTTCGAACCTTGTTCTCACCAGAAGAACATGCCATGTCGAAACTTATTACTGATCAAGGCCCATGGGCATATTTTGAGTAATATATTAGCTAAATGCAATCTTATATTAAGTGGTTTTATTGCATGTTCACCCAATAAACCGGATACCAACCAATTAATTATATATTAATCTTATTTTGAGAACACTGACTAAAATAAAGCACACATTAGTAGACATGATAGTGGACTAAGTTTTTTTTTATGGTTATTAATAAGATACAAGATTTGTAAATATTCAAAAGAGTGTAGTCGTTTGAAATATTAAGACTTTGTTTATAAACCCTTCAATCGAGAGAATCTCTTTTACTAACTGTGTTTTCAGGTTATAAGTTCATAGCATGGCTATTAAAGAAACTTATTTTAAAATTGACAAATAAGAACTCAACCTCATATCTCTGCATCTCATAATTTTTTGTACAATCATTAATTTATCTAGTTGAACGCCATCTAAGCTTAAGAATATAATCTCATACATGAGCACCTTACATAATTGAAGGACACATTGCCATATTAAATTATATGTTGTTGAAGTCTGGAATAGAGATTAATTAAACTATGTAGTTTACCAGAAATTTCGGTCTTTTGATTATCTTTTTTTTTTTTGGGTGTGCATTTGGTCAACTTTTTGTAAAAAGGTCACGGTTCTACGCAGTTTTCATGATATAGTTGGATAAGTAAGATCAAATATATCCCCATAAAACATAGACCAATAGCTAAAACATTTGTTTAAAGGATATCAAGGCATGAACGTACTTGGAATTAATAAGAATGTTACTAAAAATGATATCTGCAGTGAAACAACGTAACAAGCATGGAACAAGTATCACATATTTTCAACATGATCACAACTTCTTTTTATAAAATCATGATTAGAATCCAACAAAAAGTAGATTGACTCAAAGTCTCGACCCAATCCCCCAAATGCAAACTCTAAGATCAAATTTCATAACCACGATCCTATTTCGAGCAAGAAACAATTAGGGTAAAATTGTACAACAATGCTTATATAATTTGAACACTAAAATAAAATTGCATCAAAGAAACATACTTACATCAAAAACAGTAATATCCAGCTTCTAGCATCCATAGTATATTCCAGCAAAAGAAGCAATCCAACAATATGAAAGCCAAGAAACATAAGAGAAACCAATACAAACTAAAAGATTAGTTTGAAAGATATCAGTGGAAAAAATAATTCTCAACCTCGAAAGAGTTAGAAAGGAGGGTGAGCAGTAAACTATCGAGAGGAAAAAAGACTCATAAATAGTAAGGTGACCTTTTCGGACTACTCATCCACGGCATGGACAGTAAGAACTACATGAAGAGAAGACAACTTTGCATACATGACAATATCCATGGTTGTTTTTCTCTAGTTAAATTAACACTTCTTTAATGCAGCGTCGCCTTTATATTAATCCCGAGATGACCCAAAAGAATCATAAACCATAGCAGCACACCTGAAGTCAACTTAAACGCAATAAAAAGTACAACCATCTGCTCTTATATTCGTCAAGGGGTGTGAAACGAATGAGCCAAACATGAACATGTCATGTTTGGTTGATATTCAGCTAAAATTATATTTATCATATAAGATACTTAGAGCTCTACTGTTTACATGTACTTTATGCAATAGTATACACGCTCTCTAAGTGTCTTCTTTAGAACTTCCTTGATCATCTCTATTCAGCCCACTCGAAATACCAAATAGAAAATATCGTTTTTAAAATTTAACATCATATATATGTATCTTTTATGTATTACATTAATACATGAGATTTTAAAATGATTCCATGAAAACGATACATATTAAAGGTATCAAATTAGAAGAGATGATTGTGAAGAACTATAGTCTAGCTTGACTATAAACGAGCTGACCGATGTGTGCCCAATGCTCAAAGATAAAATATATGTGGTCCAAGAAGCTCAAGATAACTTCAAACCAATGTCAAAGAAATCTAAGCTTACTTAAGCTTGGTTCACAAACAGTGCTATTTTGGCCACTAATAGTCTGAATGATGACGGTCTAAAGTGTCTTACCTGACAAAACCATAACAAGGATTCTAATGGCACAAAAACCTGATACATACAAATGATCAAGTCCATCCTACAGAACTGAAAGAAATCGATCAGCAAAACATACTCCAACATTCATAATTACGTACTGTAATAAACCAACCTAACTAGGAGACCGCTCTAACCTCTAAGTTTCCAAATAGCAACCATTCCTAACTATGTTAGCCCTAAACATAAGCCATAAGTTCTAACTCTAAATAATACTACATTTCCTTATGAAGTGAATTACATATCGCTGAGGCAAGACAAGAAAGCGGTCATACAATAAGATGTTTAGCCAATATTCACAAAATAGACCAACTACCAGGGTACATTAGACCCTTCAAAATCTAATATTCAGCACCTGTCATTCTTCTCAACATAACATCTGTGTTCAATTGCATAATCAGGATTTAGAATAATTTGATTGCAATCAAGCAAATGCACGAAGTGGCCGTTGAACTTTGCAGAAATGTAAGAAAATACAACAAGCATAGCATAAATCTCGACAATGGCGGGGACGAAGCCTTTGAAGTACAACTTCAAGGTGTTCGCCGGTGAGCACGAAGCTAGGCGGAGGAGACCGCCTGCAGAGCTTTTGAGAAAAAAAAACCACAAGTTTTCGTACGCAAAGGAGATCCATGCGATGGAAGCGTCGACGACCCTGGTGGAGGACTCGAGGAAGTGGTGGAGGCGCTCGCTCCATCTCCAGTACTTCTTCCATTGCTGGAGGAGGAAGGAGGAAAATTAGGGTTAGGGTTTCGGGATCTCGCGGTGGTAGGAGTGGATCCAGAGAGAGAGAGATTACCATTCACGGTCGAGGCAAATAGGAGAGGGAGAGAGGAGATCGGGGGAGAGAGTTATGGGGAGCGAGGGAAATGAAATTTTTCGAAACCATGTACCCAAATAACCCTTCCCAATATCACGTGGAATGCACATGATGCACATTTTTCTTTCTTGCCTAACGGTTTTAAGTGTGAGTTTGGAAAAAAGATGTTGCCTCGTAGGAATACTAATTTTTTATTAAAAAAAAAAAAAAAATTCTTGTCCAATATAAATATAAAATAAATTGTGAAAGTGATATGGCATTATAAAGATATTGTAAAGTTGATTATCTTGTTCTAGACAATACAATTTAATAAAAAAAAAAATATATGGATATGTTTGGATAGATTTTCAGAACTTTTGATTTTAAAATAAAATTTAAAAGAGTGGTTATAAAGTTATTTTTATAGTTTTAAAATTTTTGTATTTGGTTAATTACATCTGAAAAATATTTTTAAGAAACAAAAGTTGAAAGATTTCGTTTAGTAAAAAAAAATTTGTTAAATTTTTTTTTATAGCCTATAGTTGTAACGGAAAGAGAATTAAAAAATTCCTTTTAAGAAACATTTGTAATTGTATGAGAAAAAAAATTGTCCAATTTTACGAAATATTTGTCAAAAATGAAGAGAAAGGAGAATTGTTTTACTTTTCCAAAACTTAGTTTAAACATCAATTTTGTCATGGTGTTAATCGTGCCGGCCCGGGCCCAGTGTGGACCGAATTTGACCGACATAGGTCGGGCCGGGCTTAGATCGGAGGGAAGTCGGGCCGGACAAAACCGAATGATTAGCATAGTGAACCCAGTCCAGACCCGAACTCGGTTTGGGGGTAGGTCGGCCTGACCGGGCTGGGTCCGGGCCAGTTCAGGGGCGGAGTTGGCTGGACCGATTTTTTTAAAACAAAAAATAAATAATTTATTTTACAATAAAAATATTTTATGTCAATATTTTAAAATAACAACAATATTTTATTAATTTTTAATATATATTGCTCTTGTTACATAAGTCAAACAAGTTATATTTGTGTTTCAGTTTTTTAACCTCACTTCAAAAAATCTTTCGTAGTAACTCCAAAGAAAGTTTGTAGAGATATTAAATCCTGAAACTCAAACATAAATCACATTAAAAAAAATTATACAACTTATCTTTATGTTTTTATTTTTATCCTCTCTTCAAACTTTTTTTGTAATATCACTAAAAAAAATTATTAGAGAGTGAAAATAAAAACTCAAACATAAGTCGCATAATTTAAATATATATATGACATATCTAACAATAATAACATTGTTAAAAATGATACATTTTTTTAAGTAGATGCAATATAGTAGATGGGGTTCTGAACTGGAACGGTTCGGTTAATTGAACCGATCGACCGGACCGGACTTTCGGACTTATTTTTCGGTCCCAACATGAACCCGGGTCGATTGTGGGTCGGACCAGATCGGCTCGTTGGTCGGTCTAGGTTGGTTCAGGACCGGATTTCGGACCGTCGACCAAATTAAAATATTGACAATTTTGCGAAAAAAAATTAAAAGTACATTTTGAGTGTTAAGGATCCAAACACTATTTCTGGAAAATAGAAAAGGAATGTCTGAAAGTAAATATTGCTTCCTTCGTGGATGGTCCCCCAAGTGCTGGGACCACTATTATTATAGAGTTATGTTTCTTATTCTTGCAGGGAGAGAAATCTTTAAAAAAACATATTTTTTTCATATAGAGGAGAAAATTTGAGATATTTGCGGCTAAAGAAAAAAAGAATCAAATTTTGCAAATCACGGGATAATTTGTCAACTCTGTTGGCGGGGACAGAGAAAATTGGGGGCCCGCCAACTGAGTTGGCGAGCACTATCATCAAATGGGGAGAGGCCGCCAACTGAGTTGGCGGTGGAGTGTTAGGTCTGGGGCCCGCCAACCGATTTGGCGTGGGGTGAGAGAATTATAACCGTTGGCTTCTCAGGATGGGGGATGGAAGAAAATTATAGTCATTGGCTTTTATGGGGTGGTGGGAGGAGAAATTATAGTCGTTGCACAACGGCTAATGCAAGCTTCTATATATACCATCCACAGCTAAATGAATCCTCATCACACTCTTTTTCTGCCTCAACCAAATCCTCCAGCACTCTCTCGCTCTAGCAAAGCCTCCAGCAATAAAAAAAAAAAAAATATGCATGTAGCCAAAGTTCATCTCAGCTTCTTCTAACAAAAGTTCTCAACCGTCATGGATCGTAGTATAAGAATTGTATGCTCGCACGGCGGTAAAGTAAATGGGTTAAATTACGAAGGAAGAGAAAGCCAAATTCTTTCAACTTATCCGAATATTAGTTTTGAAAATATACGTAATCATATTATTGAACATTGTTCTATTCATTACGATTTTATTCTAAAGTCTATTTTTGGTTCTAATTTTTTTTGATAGATAGTGAAGATACATGAAATTATATTCTTGAGATTAATTCACAATCACGGTATATAAAAATATATGTTATTAAATTAGCAGCAACATTAGATAATAGAAATAGTGAATATTTTTCTGAATACCAGCATGTTAGTTCGGGTGCTAGTTCTTCTCAACAAATAATTTTATTTTTCCAAGAAGGCCATTCATCAGATGAATCTAACCATGATGATGATAGTGACAACGACGATGGGAATCTTGATGATTTAGTTGAAAATGTAGATTATGCGGTATATGGTGGTGTTGTAAAAAATATCATTAATGAAGTATTTAAGGGACAATTATTTCCTAGCCGTTCTCACTTTAGAAGCTTTATAAGTAATTTAGCAATTAAATATAATTATAGTTGTTCAGCTAGTGCTATGAATAATGCTCGAGAAATTATATATAGTTGTGATCAACCGAATTATAATTGGAGAGTATATGTCAAATCCATTGGAAATGGCGATATAGTTAAAGTTAGTACATTAGAAAAATAGTATTCTTGTTTAGGAAGACTTACAACAAGACGCCATCGACTAGCTACCGCTGCATGGGTTAAGACCATGATAATTGACATTATTAGAGATAACCAGTCATATAGTCCATCACAAATTGTTACAGATATATATAGAGAGCGCCGTATACATGTTAGTTATTCTAAAGCCTGGAGAACCCGAGAGACGGCATTAGCTGAAATTAATGGTAGTTATGATGAGGCATATGCTAGTCTTAAGGAGTATTATTATAGAATTATGGAGACGAATCCAGGTAGTATAACGACCCGTTCCGTTCAAGCGGATAGCCGATTCAAATGAAAAATACGACGACCCGACCCACTTTGCTCAGCGAGAAGACTTGCTTGAGGCAAAGAATTTTAGACTTGGTCCTTCAGGAGTTCATACTTATACTTTCAAATGCGTGCTCGGAGTATCGCTCGACCGAGGCGAATCATCGCTAAGGTGGGTGGCTACGATGAACCTGTCTTTGCTTATCCTATACACTTAAAAATATGCACAATACATGCTAGTCGCTAGGTGAATCACCCATTGCATGCTAATAAAGAATACAACGCACCTAGCTAAGGGAATAATCTCATCTTATATTGCTTGTGTTAGAACTTTGAAATAAAACTTGGCTATAATTAGACCCTCGCATGCTACCTTAGCTTCGTGCAAGTAGACCCCGCTATGCCTCGAGTAGATCATTATATACTCTTCGTAGTGCACTGCTTCACTTGTTTACACTACTCGTCTTATGGATTATGTCATCCGATATGTCCATGTACGGTTTCACTTCTCGTACTACCCCTTAGACCCGTGCTAACGTAAAGGCTTATGTTCTAAGGTAGAGTACTATACAATATGTTTTCTTATGCTTATGTTTCCAACAAATACAATATTTGCCTACTTATATGCTAACTTGTACTCGTTTGCCTCGTTTTAATGTTTGCCACATAAATTTATGCCATGATCCTGTAACACTATCCATATCCATCTAGTTAGCTAGAAGACTATCAAATAGTCTTTCTGTGCAATATGAACCTGCAAGTATTGGGAATCGTTAGGTCGCCAAGGCAGTTCCCAAATCAGGAAAATACATCAAGTCAAGTTAAACTCTGAACGAGAACCATTTCAAGTAAAGCAAGAATCATAACTTGTGGAGCAATACTCGTTCAGAACAAGAATCATGAATTATCATGTCATGTTGTGAATCTGGAAGACCCAAGACTTGCATATCGCGGACAACTTGTTGAACGAGGAAGATTTTTGGATCTCGTTCCATGTATGGTCTCCTGGGCACCGGGGCCAATCCGATCCGGATGGAACTCACGCAACAGCCTTTCATGTGTGAGCAGGATGGCGTCTCCTCTCACGTCGCACCATTCTTGCTCAAAGGCTGATAGTCTCATGTGCGGGATGGGATGTCTTGTAGCGCCTCACGTGCTTTTCGTTGTATACCATCCTCGTACAAGACTAACTCGTCTTTTATGGCTATGCCAGTGACTCTTGTTCATAAAGATAAGTCATCCTCGCTTAGCGGCAATCCGCGTGTGAGTCATTGCATCGCACCTAGAAATCTAGAACCCCTGAACGGATATGAGGATAAGACTTGTACATATTTGAACCCTTGAACCTGTTCTGTAACACGTTTAATAATCCATGTGACTCACCCGAATCAGAATTACGCCTGTGACACTTGTGTTTGCTTATGCATTTTTTCTTAGATTTTATTATGTATATACTCGTGCTTGATTTAACTTGGTTGCCTTAGACAGGGAAGGACGAATGGTAAGTTGGTAAGTCTCGCCATGTTACTCTTATATCGTACGGTGCACTACCACACGAGTTAGGCTTTTCATTATTGCCATGAAACTGATCCTAAGGCAAGTCTAGAAAGACAACTTAATAGATGGTGCACGGAACCTATATAACGTGTTTGGATTTGTCGAGCAGGTGAGAAGCCTCTCCACCAGTGCATTCATGTACTGATAACCCACCAGATTGCTTGCAAGGTGCGAAAGAACCTAATTAGGTGCAGAAAACCCCCTCGTGCGCGTTAAGGCGTGGAGTTCGCTCTGGCGCCTTGGAGTGTTGCGTCCGGAGCTGAAGCACATATACAAGACATAATATTGGAACATCGTCTATATATCATTCCAAGTTGTAAGCCACTTGGCACGCCTTTATTGTATCGAGAGAGAGTGCTTGAGCGACTTGTAATCTCGGCCTAGCACAGCTTGTAATACATATTCAATATCAATAAAGTGCTTGTTTTACTTTCATACTTGTGTTATTCAATGATTCCGCTATGACAACTCTGTGAACTTGTTATCTATCGCCTGTACGATTTCTTATTCCGCTGCACTCGGACTATCTGTACGACTCTGTAGCTTGGATATTTTACCGCATGTTCGGATCATGGCCTTGCACGGTCACAGCTTGTGCTCGTGTGACACTACGTCCAGATGGGAACGATCATCCTACGGGAGCGCTGGCACGGTGATCCACGCCTAGTGGGGATGGCCGATTCTGCGGGAGATCAAGGCATGACAGGTAGTACATATTTTCTTAAAACTGCCTAAAATAATAACTTTTAAAGAATTTTTATTTGTTTTAAGGCATGTATTGACGGGTTTTTAAGGAACTGTTTACCGGTTATTAGTACTGATGCTACATTTCTTTCGTCTAAATATCAAGGTATCTTATTTATTGGCTGTGCTCACGATCCTAACTATCAATTATATCCTATAGCTTATGTTGTTGTTGAAGGTGAGATTAGTGATTCTTGGTCTTAGTTTTTAAAATATCTTAAAATATCTTTTGAAAGTTTTTTTTAATGATTGGAGCACAATTTTATTTATATCTGATAAGCAAAAAAGATTAATAAATGCTATGCGTGCTATTTTTCCTGCATCTTCTCATTTTTTTTTGTATTCAACATCTTAAACAAAACATGAAAAAGATTACAAAATAACCATAATTTTAACACTTGTTAGACTCGCTTGCTAGATCATACAATGAAACGGATACATAGAGTTTGTTTGCTATAATTTAAGCCGAGAACGTAATGTTATACGATTGGCTTATTGGTGTAAACGATAAAAATCGTCGATTTAAATATTGGATAACAGCGTATGCTCTTTGTCCTAGATTAGATATTAACACTTCTAATCTTGTCAAATGTTTCAACAACTGGATTAAGAAATTACGAGATACGCCAATAACAACACTTCTCGATAGTATTAGAGCCAAGATTATTACACTTATCGTAGAAAGAATGCTAAAAATATAGACACAGATTATTGTCCGAAGATGTTAAAGACTATGACTTATATTATCAAAGAGGAGAATCACCTAAAAATATTAGCTATTGATAATTATAAGTTTGAAATAGTAGACCGTGCAACAAGTAGAACCTAAATTATAAATATAGCCGATAGATCTTGTACATATTTTAGATGGTACCATACTTATATACCATGTATATATGCATGTTTTGTTTGTAGATATTGTAATATTAGTATTGATAGTTTTTATCCTCAAGTATTTTCAACGGAGACCTTGAGAAGTGTATACGAACCAAAAATGGAACCAATTCCAGTTCCCTACAAGATCCAAACTCCATTGGTTAGAGAAAAAAATGGAGTACCAGATGTAAGATGCAAAGACGAAAGACCAAAGAAGAACTGCATCAAACCCCAAGATTCATCGACGAGAGATCTTCGTTGCAGTAACTGTGGTGCGATGGGACACAAACGAAGAAGATGTACTAGTCAGCCGAGAGAGTAAAGTATAATTGTTCAAATATTGTAATCAAACATTGTTACAAATAATAATTCTTTACAAATATTGTACTAGCTAAATATTGTACTAGTGAGTTTGATAATGAAAGTTGAAAATATGAATAGTTGACAAAGATTTTAATAATGAAAGTTGACAAATATTGCAATCAAACATTGTTACAAATAATAATTCTAAACAAGAAAAATCTTTCATCTAGTCATCCTCCTCCTCCTCCCCATCATCATCATCCTCCTCCTCAACCTCCGCCTCATATTCATGAGTCTGGGTAGGCAGCGGTGCCGATGAAGTCAAAAAAACTGTGTGACTATTTGATAGCTTTCATCTGATGGAGTCAAGAACTGCTGACTAGGGCCTGCTCCAGCATAGTATTGGGGAATCTCTTCTCTGGCGTACTGGTGACTAGGGCTCGCTCCAGCATAGTATTAGGGAATGTCCACAGCGTACTGCTGACTAGGGCCCGCTCCAGCATAGTCGTGGAAAATGCCCTCTCTCACTACCAGAATAAATCAAATTAGCGACGTCTAAAAACGCCACTAAATGGCCAAAAAATATCGCTACTTAATTTTAGCGATGTATGTGGCGACGTTTCTATGAAGTCGCCTTTAAGCTAGTCGCTGACCGAAAAAATATCGCAAAATGTCGTTATACCGAAGTTTTCTAGCGACGTAAATGAGTCACTAGATTAGTAACGTTTAGCGACGCAACGTTGCTAAATTAGCGACGTATTGTTTGTCGCTATATGTCGCTAATTTTTTTTTAGCGACGTTGTGCGACACATTTAGCGACGTTATATTGACCTGGCAATACTACCATGTCAGCATATTTGCGACGGTCAACGACGTACTCAGCGACGTGTTTAGCGACATTTTTAGCGACGTTTATAGCGATATTTTTAGCGACGTATATAAACGTCGCAAAACTTCGCTAAAGATACAGTGAAAAAATAAAAATAAAATATTAAATTATTTTCAAACCAATCTTTCTGCAGTTTATGAATTCACAATTTATACAAATAGACCCGGAGCAAGCCTCCGTTGAATTTGCTGGGTTCGCCGACCCCCTTCGGTTGAACACTCATCACCGATAAATTAACATACATTTAATATGAATAATATAGTAAAATTTAAAGAAAATGAAATATTGAGATTACAAACCGAGTCAGGAGAAAATTTCGTCGTAAAGAGTACAACAAATATCCACACAACTGAGTCTGAAAGCCTCGTCATAAAGAATACAAGAAATAAATTATGAAAGCCTCAAAAATAAAGAATATTCATAAATGACCAAATATCATAGGTCTGAAACATAAACAATCAATAAACTATCCTAACTAGGACTACTGCGGATCTGCAGGAGGATGACCACCGGCGCGCATCAGGGATAAGAACAGATCATACTGCTCCCATAAAATCGGCACCGATGTCGATGGAGAAGGCAGTGACGTCGGTGGAGTCTGTGTCGATGAAGGCGCACCAGAAGGACATTTATGCTCCAACTCTACTAGTCGATGGTTGTATGAATCCATGGTAGATAACAGCCTCGTACTACTATGAACCATTAAATCATGTATCCTCGTCAACATCTCGCCCATGGACAGCTGTGATGCCTGCAGCTCCATCACGCTGCGCTCTGTCGACGCTCTAAGATCAGCTGTCATATCCCGGAGCTCCATGATGATGCGCTCGAGCATATCAAATTGTGCGATGAGCGTCGCATCGTCCGCCTACGGCTGAGAAGGGGGTGCTCCTCTATCCTTCACAGCAACTCATTACGGAGAGACACAATATGACGGTCAACGGTCTCCTGGACTCGGGCCGACGACTGCGAGGGCTGTGGGGAATGCGCACTTGCCGTGGAGGCCCTAGATGACTGCATCGCAACAAGTGCACCATATGATCCCGTACCATAGTATGTACACCTCTGGAGACCACTAACGACGGTCACCCACAGCTCGTCCGTCGACAGAGCTGGAGAGGGCTGCGAGGAAGTACCAGCCTCTCCCACTGTAGGTGCACTAGTAGTCGTCCGCTCACGCAGCCTAAGATACTCGGCCTAGAAAAGTTCGGATACTCGATAATTGCCTAAGTTATATTAAAATTAACACAAAGTAAAGTAATACTTACATAGGTCTGCGAGGCCCTTTCATCAATAAAATTCTCGCCCTTTTGATGGGTGGCCAGGAAGACGGTCACCATGTTTGCATCCTCACCCCTCTGTACCTCTTAAAAATATATTATTTAGTACTAAAATTAAATATTTTATCCTACTACCATTTTATCGTACTTGCATTAAAATAATATATCTGGAATAAAAATATACCAAACGACGAAAATGTTCCGTCATCAGAATCGAGCCACCACACCACTTTGCTGCCTTCTGCCTAGCCGCCTTGGAATTCTCAGACCTTTCCTTGTACCTCGGATCGTCGAATCTAGCCCTCATCGCAGTCCACTACTTAGGCATGATCCAACCTTAGATCGGTTTTTCTTCGCGATCACGAGCCTTCTGGTCATCCAAAGCATCACAGATCAACTTAGCGGCAATGGCAGGAAATATCTGCTCGATCAACTCGGCCCGGTGCGGTGGATAGAAATATGTTTGCTATAATAAGTAATTTAGTAAGTTATATAATATGCATAAATTAGATGATTGATATAATATACTTTTACCTTGAAGTGCGCAAACCAGAACGCCTTCCTCTCCTCCGGAGCATCAGAGTAGTTGATCCAAGGGCCACCATAGTTGTACCTCAGAAAGTGGCACATGCGTCTGTACCGATGAGGGACGATATCTATATAGAGATAATTATTTTTATCGAAAAAGTTAATATATGATGAATAAAGAAATACACGATATATATGATACAAAACTATCTAATTGACTTACTTTGTACCATCAGACCAAATCTCTGTCCTCGTCTCGTCCGGAGGTGCGTATGGAGGATCTAATTGATGCTGGGATGACGTCGGCTCAACCTCCGCCATATGCTCATCGGTCTCCATGGTTCCGTCAGCAGGAGAAACGCTGGACGAGGGAGTACTATCAAGCCTGGAACTACTCGTCCCAGGAGTGCTGCCACGTAATGTCGTCGCAGTCGGAGATATGACTGGTCGATATACTGGAGTACTAGGTGCCGAAAATCTAGAACCAACAATAGGCAGTACCGGAGGAGCACTCCGTCTACCTCGGGACATGCCGAACGCTCCGCGTCGTCCTGTCATACCTGATAACAATATATGATGAATAAAGAAATACACAAATATATAGTAAATTCTACAGTCAAAATGTTATGCATATCTCACAGCATTAATAGAATTGCACAATAAATAACTAGTAGTGTCACAAGTCTAAATGGATAGTACATTATACAGTCAAAATATAATACATATATTTGTCAAAATAGTACATTCTACAGTCAAAATATAGTACATTCTACAGGCAAAATATTTTGTTTTCAATCATCTTTAGAAAAATTATCGTGTTCGCCTTCCTCGTCCTCCTCTACCTCCTCATCTTCACTTTCATCTACTTCGTCTTCGTCTTCCTCTTCCTCTTCAGATAATTTTACCTCTTCTACATTATAATTAGTCGTGTAATGAGTAACTTTCGTTGAGTCAACATCTACAATATTTGTTACAAGAGGTAGCTCGTCCTCCTGATAAGCTATTTCGTCAACGTCAAAGGTATTTCTAGCTTTAGTCTTGCATACTGCCCACCAATCCGACCTCGCAGTCCTCCGTCTAGGATAAGTTATGAAGTACACGAGATGAGCCAGACTTGATAGGATAAATTGTTCGTAGCCTTGATATCTACGCTTGTAGTTTATATCCACAAGACCATGCTTGTCAATTTTCTAACCTTGATCTTGAATTAGATCGAACCATTCACACTTGAATAGCACGATCTTAGCAGATTATGTGCCATAATTATATTTTAACTCCACAATCTCTCGTAAGATGCTAAAGAAATTATTGCCTGGATCGACGTCTTTGTAGTTCGAAGATTTGATACACAAAATAACTATTTTTTGTGGAATCAAGATCCAGAAAGCTGTCTTTGATCGGAGCATTTGTTGACTTAAACATAAACCCATTCACATAGTAACTTGGCCATATTTTGACGGCAATAATTGGTCCTTTGGCTAGAGTTCTAATAGATTCAGTCTCGGGTGTTATTAGACGATCGACCTAAATACCAAAGTAGCGATAGTAAGTTATTTATTGTTCAAGTGCATACAGAAAAAGTAATTACCGAGGTCCTTACATATGCGCTCAACCAAGAAGAAAAATGATGTCTCATTTCTTGTTCTACTTCTTCGTCTCTTATGTAGGGTCTAACCGACCTCAGCTCATCATTATATGTGCTGAAAAATAACGAAGCAACCGCTGATTAATAGCATAATAGTAGCTTATACTATTACATTGAGATAACGTAAACGTAGACGTATTAATTACTTACCCCTCTAGATTCTCTACTTCATCTTCGTCGCAATTGAGTAATATATACAACTGAGCAGCCCTTAGCTCATCGTCATTCAAATATCTCTTCTTCATTTTCCCTGAAGGCTTTTCGGACGCATTGAATACTTTCAGTATTGCATCATTAGATTCTTGATATCCGTCGTCATTTCTCGGAGCTCTCATTCTATTAGTAGCAACATGAGGTTTAAAATATGTCGAGCAAAAGTTTATAATCTCTTCGAGAACATAAGCTTCACAAATAGAGCCCTTAACCTGTGCCTTATTTTTCACCTTTCTCTTTGGGTGATTCAGATGCCTCTCGAAGGGGTACTTCCACCGATAACAGACATGACCACCAACACGTGCCTCATAGGAAAGATGAATTGGCAAATGCTCCATAGAGTCAAAAAATCCAGGAGGAAACACCTTCTCGAGCTTGCACAGTGTTACCGCAATGACCTTCTCTTGCTTTTCTAGACGATCGACGAGAAACTTAGTAGAACAAAGATCTCTGAAGAATATGCTGAGCTCTGTCAATGGATCCTAAACGACCTGCGGTAAGAATTCCCAAAATGCAATCGGAATTAACCTTTCCATGAATACGTGACAATCGTGGCTCTTCATACCTGCCAGTTTGTTCTTCTTGAGGTCGACGCATCTTCTCAAGTTCGACACGTACCCGTCTGGAAATTTTAGACCCTGAATCCACCTACAAAGTCTCCATTTATCCTCCTTCCCAGTAAAAAAATTGACTTAAGCTGCTTTAACTTTCCATTCCCCTCATATATCAAATGCAACGCAGGACGTCTACATATTTCTTCTAAGTCTAACCTGGCCTTCGGATTGTCTTTCGTCTTCCCCTTTACCTCCATTACAGTATTAATTATGTTATCAAACACATTCTTCTCGATATGCATGATATTAAGGTTATGTCTGATCAGATTGGTGATCCAATATGGCAGATCCCAGAATATACTCCTCTTCGTCCAGTTATGGGTGCGACAAAATCCGTCACACTTGTATCCTTTAACAGGCTCTTCGATAGCACTTGGTAAATCTTTTACCTCTTCCCATATCGTGTATCCGGGCCACCTTGACGGTGGATTGGCCTTCTCCACAATGCCCACACGAAAAGTATTCTTGTTCCTCTGGTACGGATGATCCATCGGCAAAAATTATCGATGATAATCAAAGAAGCACGGTTTGCCTTCGTGTTTCAAACGGAAAGCCTTAGTGCGGTCCATGCAATACGGACATGAGAGACGACCATGAGTGCTCTATCCCGATAACATTCCATAGGCCAAAAAGTCGCTGATGGTCCACATAAGTGCTGCCCTCATCTAAAAATTTTGCTTTCTAGAAACATCGTTCGTGTTAGTACCTACTTCTCACAGCTGATTCAACTCATCTATCAAAGGCTGTAAATATACATCGATGTTCCTCTTCGGATTATTCGGACCCGGGATAATAACGGTTAGGAACATATACAGAGTCTTCATGCACATCCAAGGCGGTAGATTGTACGGAGTGACGATCACAGGCCAACACGAATACTGATTGCTCGAAAGTCCGAATGGGATAAAATCGTCGTAGGAGAGCCCCAATCTAACATTACGCGAATCTGAAGCAAAATCTGGATACTCTCGATCAAAGTGCTTCTATGCTTCTCTATCGGATGGATGATCCAATACTCCTTCGATCTGTTTTTGTCTATGCCAACTCATATTTTTTGCAGTCTCCTTCACTATAAACAACCTCTGCAACCGTGGCGTCAAAGGCAAGTAGTGCATCAAATCGGTAGACTTCTTTGCACCGACATACTTTTCTCTTCCAGTGGCCTTGTAGCGATCAACAACACAAAATCTGCATGCATCTTCATCCTTGTCGTCTTTGTAGTACAACATGTACCCGTTGCGACATGCATTAATTTTCTCGTATCCCATCCAGAGCGATCTCACCATCCTCTTAGATCGGTAGAAGTCTTTAGGCAACTTTGCACCCTCTGGTAAGATCTCTATAATCAAATCCATCAGTCGGTTATAGCATTCTTGCAATATGTTAAAATCGGACTTGATGCTCAACAATCTTGTAACCACCTCTAACGGTGAATGATCCTCACAACCAAGATATAATGGAGTCCTTGCATTCTCCAGCAACTCCATGAACTTCGCAGCATCGGCATTCAGTGCCTCCTCAGATGCATCATGATTATCCGGATCGAAACTAGGCCCCGCCGCATCAAAAATCATGTTCACCCACCCGTCGTCGTAAGCAGCTGTTTGTGGTAGAAAACGAAAAGAATGAAGTGTATTCAAGACGGGGTTTAAACAGGACCCGTGTTCTTTTGTTTACAAACAAACTTGTACAATGTAATCCTATACGAGGATGTGGGAGTACAATTTATTTAATCTGGGTATGAATTGCTATAGGCGTCTGATCTGCGGTCGATCACTTTGGCCCTTGGACCACACGATGGTGAAGAAGTGTCATAGAAGACAGAAAGCAGCCTCGGAGGTTGCAGAAGAGGGTGGATGCGCGATGCCAAGGTCGCCGATCCCTACCCCTTGCCTGAGCTCCGGGTTCCTCTCTCTCTCTCTCTCTCTCTCTCTCTCGATCTCCTCTCTCCTTGCTCGATCTTCAATTGTTCGACCTCTTCCCCGAGTCTTCAATTGTTCGATCTTTTAATTTTTTGACCTGTTCCTCTGTTGATAGAGGTTTCTATTTATAGAGTTTTAGTGACAGTGACCACTCAGTTGGTGTAAAAACTGAGGAGTGGACAACACATCACCCTTTTACACGACGGTTAAAGTAACCAATGCCTGCGTATGGATGATCTTTTGAATGAGCGTGTGACGCGGGTCCAACTAAGGGACACAACGCGTACAATTGCTACAAAGATCACGGCGTAAAAGCCACGTAGGTAGGTATCCCCCGTGTAGAAGAGGTGGGCGTAAAAGCCGATGTCTGTCACCATGGCATAGAAGCCGAGTGGGCATAGGAGCCGGGTGGGCGTAGAAGCCCGGTGGCATAAAAGCCGAGCAAGCATAGAAGCTGAGGAGGCGTAGAAGCCATCTGGGCACAGAAGCTGAACGGGCATAGACGCCACCGCGTAATGTGCTTGGGGAGGCATGGAAGCCGAGAGAGCATAGAAGCTGAGAAGGCGTAGAAGCCATCTGGGCACAGAGGCTGAGCGGGCATAGACGCCACTGCGTAATGTGCTGAGTGCTGACGTGGACGTCCTTTAGCCAGAATCACGGCTTTTGAAGATATTATTAAATCCCTCGCATTAACTGCAGAGATCTGCCATCATTTTGTGCATTAATTGCGAAGGCGTGTTCTGAAGGCCTGCCACCGTTCAGGGACGTGCCTCGAGCCATGTGTGGAGAACAACTTTTGACGTGGCAGTCTGTTTGTCTTCCGTGGGGCGTAGATGGTTCTCGTCCGCCTGTATAGAACAAGGCAGTGTATCCCTTTGTATACGTAAAAGCAGTTTATGCAAAGGGGATGTCACTAAACGACGGTTTGGTGACTCCTTATCAAATCCCTTGCATTAAATGCAGAGATCCGTCATCATCCTGTGCATTAAATACAGAGGCGTGTTTTTGAAGGCTTGCATCCCTTCTGTGCGTCAGTCGTGCCTCGAGAAGACTGTTACCGCTTTGTGCGCCAATCGCAGAGACGTGCCTCGAGCCCTGCACAAAGTGCAGCTTTTGACGTGGCAGGCGGTTTGTCCGCTGTGGAGCGTAAACAGCTCATGTCTGCCTGTGTAAAATAAGGCAGCATATCCCCTTGTGTATGTAAAAAGCAGTTTACGCAAGGGAGATGGCGGTAACTGACAGCCTGGTTCGTAGTACCGTGCCATCATTATAGCCGTCGTCTGGGTAGCCGAGCTGTATCCCTCTGTCAGAAGTTCAGACGTCAGGTTCATTGCAGGGTCTGACAGGTTCGTCTCGGAGAACACGAAGCGTCCCTCGTACGCTTTGAAAGCGGATGTGTTTTTACGTCATAGGGGCGACGAAGCCCTTTGCTTTACGCTTGAGGCGGCCTGGACATACTGCACTTACGCGGATGGTCCTGAAAAGCTCCTGACTTGCATGCTTGATGGCTCTGAGGTCATCTTTTATATGCTGCCCCGCACCAATGGATTTGCGTATAGTCATCCGGCGTATTTTTCATGCTTCTACAAGACACCCTTCAAAGCTTTTAAATTCCTCAGAATTTGAAACGCTTTGAATGAAGCATGAACCGTCCCTCGAAATGCCTTCCGAATGGAGCTCGAAACGGTCAGGTTTGACACGTTCTTTTGGGCCGGTCTTTATGGCAGATTTATTGGGGTAGGTGTGACCTCGCTTGCCTATAAAAGGGCTGAGGAGTTAACCTGTTTTTCCCACATTTCCCTTCACCATGTTGGGATGATCGCCGGAGTTCGTCGGGTCGACCTGAGGAAGAAGAAGACCATGTTCTTCCAGAATGTAAGGAGCCGAAAAAGACGGCGTCTTTGAGCAAGTGTCCACTGCAACGATGGATCATGGAAGGATATCTTAGCCTCCCTTGCTCGGGATAATCAGCAACTTCATATGGCGTCTTGCCCGGAGAGAGAGGCGGGGTCATATTTGACCAGGCCGCTTGCAAGTGGTACCTTCTTCCGGTACCTCCGGTGATGAGAGGCAGACAGACCGGCTCGAGTGGCGCACGGAGCTTGGGATCTGCAAAATCTATGCAAGCCCCAACTCTGTCGTGTCCCGCCGATGATCATTGCCCTGTCAGCCAGTTTGTAGGAACTGACTGGCTGCTGAAGAAGATGGATGAAGAATTGACGCCCAGGCGAGAACCTGTCAGAACAGCTTCTGGGTGATCTTCAGACGACGATGAGGAAATCCTTTGTAGAAGGGATTTTTCTCATATGTAATCACGGAAAATGAAGAAAAATCCCCTGTAGACAGGATTTCCCTCATATGTAATTATGATTTTAACTTTAAATAAAGTCGTATTTCTTCTCTGCATATGATCATTTGCCATACGTTGCTGTGAAGTCTGAATATGTGCAGCTTTGACACGTCTGATTCCTTACGCCGACTCTGATAGCAAGAGTATTTGGTCCCGTCCTGTCTTTTACGCATAACTAATGATGCGCAACTGCTTTAGGAATGTAGAAACCGTGTAGAGTTTCTGAACTGTCTTCTGATGAACAAAATCTTTGTTCAGACTTCATCTTCAAGAGTGATTTCCCGAAAGTCCCTTGGAACAGGGCGAGAAATGGCTATGAAACTGAGCCGCTGTTTTGAACTGTAGATGAAATATTCAGACTGGGTTTCTGGATGAACCTCCAATTGACCCAAGGAGAGTAATTTCTCAATGTTTGAACTCTGTATGCTTCGGGTACTTGGGATATTTTGAGGTCTAGAAGGAGTATCTTCTGGGTGAACTCCTGTCATCGACCGCCCTTAGAACTGTTTCGGACATGCGGAAAGTCAGAGATCCGTAGTACAGATGGGCTGGAAATCCTGAGTTTGTAGCTTATTGAGCGTAGAAAGCCACCGAGCGTGAGATCGTAGGTTTGTATCTGCTAAGCGTGAAGTCGTAGGTTTGTAGCCTCTCGAGCATAAAAGCTACTGAGCACAAAAGACATCCGAGCATAAAACCATAGACTTATAGCTTGTGAGCGTAAAACCGTAGATCTGTAGCCGTCGAGCGTAGAAAGCTCCTTAGAGTAGAACTGCAGATTTGCAGCCTGTGAAAGAGAAGTCTTCCGAGCGTGAGGTCGTTGATCTTGTTGCCTCCGAGCGTAAACTAAACACCACCGAGCGTGGGACCATAGGTTTGTATCTGCTAAGCGTGAAGTCGTAGGTTTGTAGCCTCTCGAGCATAAAAGCTACTGAGCACAAAAGGCATCCGGACGTAAAACCATAGACTCATAGCTTGCGAGCGTAAAACCGTAGATCTGTAGCCGTCGAGCGTAGAAAGCTCCTTAGAGTAGAACCGCGAATCTGCTTTGCACGAAAAACTCTTCGAATTTGCTGACTGTCCGTCTTTCGAGAGTAGTGGGCTGCCGTAGTACCCAATCATAACCAAATATTAATTTGCGAGATTTGGTTAGGATTTCGAGGAATCCGTCCGAGGATTCGAGGAGTCGATCCGAACCCTATATATACCCTGAGATTTTGCGAGAAAACTTTCCATCCGTCTTCTGCGAGAGAGAGCCCTCGTCTGTTTCGAGTTTTTTTTTCTCCATTCATCCTCCGAGCACTCAGAGTTTTCAGAAATGGCCCCAAAGCAAACCCCTTCCTCTAAGGGAAAGGGTGTAGGTTCTTCTTCTCGTTCTTCCGCCCTGGCGAGGGAGTCTTCGGTCGGGCAAGGCGAACTTCATTCCGAGCAAATTGTCCCACCGAAGAGCAGCGCTCCCGGCCTTAGAGGTAGAGCCTTCGGGATGATAAAGAACGACGAAAAATCCTTCGCACACGTTGAACGTGACCGCGCTAGGTCGTCTTCTGTGCTGACAGCCTCTTTGAGGAAGATGATGCACGGAGACGTTTTCATCTTTTACGTCCACATTTCTAATGTGTCAGCGTAAGAGCTCTATCGTTTTCGCAGTTCTGGGTGTAACAGCTCCGACTGCCGAAAACTTAGTGTATGCTATATAAAATTCTAGTTTTACGTCTGTGGATGGAACCTCCGGCGTAGTGACTAGAATTTTGTCAGCCCGGCATAAAGCAAGGGTTGTATGCCGCCAATTACGCCTTAGGATGACACTTCTGGCGTAAAATGGCCAGATTTGTTCAGTCTTGGCGTAAAGCACAGACTGTCATTTCTTAGTCCTCATGCTGCAAGATTTGTAATGATTGTTTTCCTTGCACTTTCGTAGTTAATTTGGGTGAGTCTCCACTGGCCGAGGTAATGGGTTCCGCTACTGGGATGCTGCACTCGAACTATCTGGAGGATCTGTCCCACGTGGCATTTCCTATCTCTGGGCCCCAGAACCCTGAGGGAAGGGAGATTTTGATATCGGCCCAGGGCGAGCGGACGCTGCTGAATATGATTAACGGGGAGCCCCTGACGTATGTAGACGGAGAGCAGTACATAAAGCCAGCCTTTCTCTTAGGGGACATGATTGATAAACGGTCCCAGACGAAACCTAACAGAGAACCTTGGGTGTTTCTTGCTGGGAACCTGGTTTTGTACCTGCCAACGATGCCGAGGGATTATCCCATCTCGGCCTTCTTCCATGCGACGCACCCTAGGAGGATGTCGTGGATCCTGACGCCCGATCTTTACGACAAACCGGAGAAGATCTTTCATCTGAAAGGAGCTGACCAGGGGTCGTTCGTCAGCCGTCCTTCTGGCCTGGTGACGTCGTTCAGGGGACTGTGCCCGGGCAGTGCCCCGAGCGAAGATAGTCTAGTGATTCAGCCGGTCCAGTTGCCGACTTTCTGCAACGACTTCATGGGGCGAGGGGGAGTATATCCCAAGGAGAATCCTCGATGCAACGGGTGGATCACCCCAACAAACCGTCGATGGGCTTGCCTAGATGACTGGGCCTTGAAGCACTGTCAGAGAGAGCTAGAGTGCATTGGGCTGTATGCCGCCGTGAGCGCGACCAGTGTTGGGTTGCCTCCTAACCCTAACCTGTTCTTGACACTGATGGAGCGATACATTTCGCTCACCGGGACTTTCGCCACTCCGCTGGGGGAGTTGGGATTGGCCCTCCATGAGATGGCAGTGATCTCGAGGCTGCCGATGGGGGATACCCCCTATGAAGAGTACGTCCCCACCAATCGGGAGTTGGGGGATTCGGACTCCCGGGTGGTAGAGGTGTATCAGGAGCTGATGTGCCACTACTTTGTGTGCACTGCTTTTTATGACGAGCCTTCTGATTTGGCTCACACTACCAAGTGGACGTCCTACCTTTTCTTCCACCGGGCCAGGGCCGCCAAGCCGGAGAAAGTTTTGGAGGGCAAGGATGAGCCCGTGAATTGTTTGGGCGTGCTTAGTGCCCAGGTTGTTGAGGCCCTTATGGATGATGCCAAGGCTCCGGACCAGATCCTTGACGACGGGGTAGGAAAGTATCCCGAAGGCACTAAGGCCTATAGTTACTTAAGGCGTTGTCGCAGACCTCTGTCCAAGGAAGCCCAGCTGGCTGGTTTCCTCTCCATATGGCTGCGTCGAGTAGTGGTGCCCGGCACTGCATCTGCGGACCGCATTTATCGGAATATCCTGTGGCCTGCGGTGCGTCTGGTATTTGGGGCAAGACTGGGCTTGCTCCCTGCTATGGTGTGCCGTATACAGGCTGGCCTGAGAGCCATGACTGACGGGCTGCTCGCCGATGAGACTCGACGTGAAAGCTTTCCCAGGGTGGAATTACCATACCTGTATTTGATGGGATGGTTAATTCTCCACAACCCTCGGGTGATGTCCCCTGGCTCTGGTAGTAGCTCGGGGGGTAGCTTCCTGCTGAATTATAAGGACTCTCCCTGGAATGTGAACACAGTTTTAGACTGTAGGTTGACACTGGGCCTCAGTCACGGCTGGAAGCTTCTTTGTATTGTCCCCTCTGTACATCGCAATCAGTCGGGGATCAGGCTGGAGGACTTAGGTGGAGAGAAGACCAATCTTTCTCCGAAGGCCTTCAAGTGGTTGATCTGCATCAAGCCTTCCCACTTGTTGTATAGAAGTGAAGATCATTGCTTCTTCGAGCCTCACTTGCCTAGTCGGTTTGCCAGGCAATTTGGGTACGACCAGTTGCACGTGGGCAATGCCGTCACCAGCTTCAGGTCCAGGGGCGGACTCATCGATGGAGCCAGAGGATGGCGATATTTCATCATGGAATGTACTGGAGCAATCTTTACCGTGCCGGTCGTCACACCCTCCACGGAGCTGCGCATCTTACATTCGTATGCCCAGTTCTACGTGGCGGTTAACACCTTCCACCGTGATTTTGACATGCGTGGGAGTTTTAGGATGCCGTCTTCCACGCCTGGGGGAAGAGTCGAAGTCCCTTCGGTTTCTCCTGACGAGGGTGAGGAGTTCGCTACTCCTGATGAGCCGCTGGTGTCGGTGCCGAGGTGTGAAGTGCCTCTGCCCGCGGGGGCCTTGGTAGTCTCTGAGAAGCGAAGGGCCGCTGCTCTCAAGGAGGTTTCTCCTCGCAAGAGGAAGAGGACGGTCAATCATTCTCTTCGGATTCCTGGTATCGAGGCTCCTAGAAAGGAATCTGCTGCTTCGCCTGTCGAGGATATTTCCTTGATCGGAGGTTCCTCGCCTTCTAGGGAGGGACCCTCAATTTCGGCTGGCGGTGCCGGGACACTTCGTCTTGAGGATGCCGTCGCCGCTGCTGCCTCTGGTAGTGGAACGAGATTGCCGGTGTGGCCAAGGCAGATAGGAGAATCTTTCCTTAGACCAGCAACGGGTGAAACCCCTGCCGTGTCCGTGAGTATGCCCGGCGAGGTCCCAGCTGACGAACCTCGACCGCGTCTTGGTGGAGGTTTGGTAGAGCTCCTGGCGATGTCGGTTGGCCCACCCCCTTCTCCAGATATGACAGTTCGCATTATGTAAGCCCCTGATTTTTCAATAAATATTAAAATTTGATTTTTTTGTAATTTTCTAGAATTTTCTGGGAATTTTCTGTAATTAAAATCAGGATTTTTAAATATTAAATGATTTTTAATAGATAATAAATGATATTAAAATATTATGAAAATAATATTTTATGGTGTAAAATAGAAAACTGGACTTAGGGTAATTTTTCTGGAATTTATTGGGCCCCAGACCTATTTTAAAACACCTAAATCTATTTATTAATTAATTATTTATTTATTTATTATTTTTATTATTATTTTTCGGCCCACCGGACCCAGCCCACCGGGCCCAGCCCCAAACCCGGCCCAACCCTGGCCTGACGGGTCGGGCGGGTCGGCCAGACCCGCACCCGACCCGCACCAGACCCGGAGCCCCATCCCCTCCCCACGTCGACCCGATCCCGAGTCCTCCGGCGGAGCCGCCGCGTTCTCCGGCCACCACGCCGCTCCGCCTACTCCGCTCCACCACCCGACCCCCCGCACCGGCCGCCACAACCTCGGCCCACAGCCCCTCACCTCCGCCTTGCCCGGCCCGCCACCGCCTATATAATTTCCCCCATTCCCTCTCCTGTCTCCCCTCCACCGTACCACCCACCGCCGTCGCCCTCGCCACCGACCACCACGCCTCCACCCGGACTCGCCACCTCCGGCGCCGCCACCCTGCCCAGCCCTCTCCCCCGGCCATCTCCTCCTTCCTCCCTCCTCTTCTTCCCCATCGACGGCAGCCGCAGCACCGAGGAACAGCGGCAGCAGCTCCGGCAGACCCCCTCCGCCGCCGCCGACGAGTCCCCAGCCGCCTCGCCGTGCCCCCGGGCTGCCCCCGGCCCCCTCCGCCTCAGCCCGGCCGCCCTCCGCCGGAGTCCGGCGAGAAAGCCCTAACCCTAACCCTAATTTCCTGTGTCCGACACGTGTCGGACACGATTCAAACCCCGGGTTTTTAGCCCAGTTCAGGTGCGTGTATCTTCTTGCTCGTAGCTCGGATTTCAATTCCGTAAATTGCGTTGCGAAGCCTGTATGACCCTCTCGGTGTCCGGATAAACCGCTCGGGGCATCGCGTCCTGTGGTGATCGAACACCGCGATCCAAAAACAGGAAAAATGACCCGAAATTGCCATTTTTGCCCTTGTCTCCAAATTGGACTCAAGGACAGGCGTTTCTAGCTATTTGATATCTTCTGAGCATGATGGTAATATTTATTTCAGCATCCGGAGTCATTTCTGGAAATTTCCCCGAGACACATAACTGTAATTGGATCCAAACATCAGGCAAGTACCTGCACTTCAAGTTTAATCTTTATATTGTGATAATTAGTTCCTTGCTCTACTAGTACCATTGGATGATTACACGTAGTGTTAGAACACTGGATTTCATGTCTTGAATACTGGATTTCATGTCTTGCTTTTCGTGTCGGGTGGGAGAATACTAGGAGGCATGTAGTTTACCCTTCCCCCTGTTCCTGTCTAATAGCTGTTGGTACGCGACTGTACCATCAGCCGGATCTCAATTATTCCTGTTTAATAGCCGTCTATGACGGCCGGATTAGCCTTATAACCCCCTACATGCCAACTATGTATTCTAAATACACAAGTTCACACACATAGTTTCTTGTCTTGTTGCAGTTCCTGTTATCTTGTTGTAGTTCTATTTTCCTGTCTCATTATATTTCCTGTTTACTCATATTCCTGATTTACTGCAATTAACCCTTAGTTATTGTTACTTCTTATTTATGCATACCCTCAACATGAGACTTGTCAGTTCTTTTCTACTTATCATAAATATTTAGTTTAATCTTGTTGTGCATTGTGTACTTTGCTCCTTTCCTGACTGGATCCGTTGTTTTAGGCGATGATGAGGACTATGTCCCCACCTATTATGGCCCCTATGAGATAGCAGGTGATACTTTTGAGAAGCCGGTTCCTACTCAGGAGACTACCTTTGAGGAGTAGCAGCCAGTTAGCTAGTATTTTCTTTCAGCACAGTAATCGGGTTTGTCCCCGATTTATCTTCTGGATTCTGTATTAAACCATGGATTTGTATATCACAATTTGTCTTATGAAAATCTTATCATTTCTATTTCCCTGTCATTTTTCTTGTCTATTTACTTTATTGTGGATGAGATAGATTCTAAATTACCTGTGATTATGACCTAGACAGCGTACTACCGCCGACACTGCGGCGTAGACTGGACGTACCCACGTACTCGTGCTCGAATATCCGGGTGCGGGTCGTGACACGTTTTTGTGGTGGCCCATGCAGGTCAACGACTAAGTTGTTCGGTTTCAACTCAGGGACCGAACATGCCTGCAATAAGAATAGGCTAAGTTTTAGGATCTCATCCACTTGCTTGAATCGTTCTTGACATCTATCTCGGATTCGAATTAATTCCTTGACTTACATCCTGCCTTGATTCCTGTGCACCCCTTATCGTTTATTTTGGATGCAGAGTAATGGACCTATCAGCAAGCGACGAGGTTCCTACAAGATCACCACGAGATGCTCTACCAGCATGACCGTGGAGAACGCACAGACCCTTGGAGTAGCTAATGCGCGTAAGTGATTCGTAGATACCTTTTTTAGTATTTTAGCTCGTGCCTATTGGTTCGTGACCTCAGCCCCAACCTAGTAATTTTGAACTTGCTAAATAACCTGGTATGCTTTTAAATTTGATGACTATAGAGGTTGTAGATTCTTTTGCTGTTGTACTTATTATGTGTGTTTTGTGAACTTAAATAATTTGTACCTCCTTTTCATCATCATCTAGCGCACTTAATTTTGCTGAACTTGACTTATGCTGCTATTTTATAGCCTAGTTTTGCAAGCTTACCCTTTATCGGGCTTGTTCATGACACATGTATTATTGAGGCCTGATCAACCCCACTAATACAAGTGTCTATTCAGAATCAGTGTACTACGGTCTGATCAACCTTAGTGCATTTTGATTCGTACTTCGCACGACTACTTTACGTGGATTGAGATATATAGTGACTAGTATACTTGCCCCCCTAAATATGTCCGAGCATATCGTATCAGTTACATAACTGTACTAATACGAGCATGCGAATAAATGATTACCAGAATAGAATCTCAATCCATAACCGCCTGACAATTCCCATTAGAATTCTTTAAACGCCTTGATCCCTATACCTCTGTTCTACCACCTCGCCCTTAAACTCTTTATTATTGATCCTCGTCTTCCCTTATTTCGGAAAGACAAAATCATGTGTTTTGTATAAGTTTGATTTGTAGTGCTAGATGTACCCCTCAGACCGGTCGAATTGATGATAACCTCTATGACTAAGGGAATACCATAGGTGGTGTATTTGTGTTAAAGACTTAAAGATTCAATACCATGATTAATTAAGTTGGGACCTAGCTTTACTAGTTGTATAGCCTTAAAGGATAGATGGGTAAATTCTAAGTTGGGTAGCGACCGCAATGTTCACCTGAGAGGAACCCGTTAGACTGTAATCAAGTGAGATTGGACAGAGAGAACCCTACCATATTTTAATTTCGAGGACGAAATTTTTATAAGTTGGGTAGATTGTAAGCCCCTAATTTTTTAATAAATATTAAAATTTGATTTTTTTGCAATTTTCTAGAATTTTCTAGGAATTTTCTGTAATTAAAATCAGGATTTTAAATATTAAATGATTTTTAATAGATAATAAATGATATTAAAATATTATGAAAATAATATTTTATGGTGTAAAATAGAAAACTGGACTTAGGATAATTTTTCTGGAATTTATTGGGCCCCGGACCTATTTTAAAACACCTAAATCTATTTATTAATTAATTATTTATTTATTAATTGTTTTTATTATTATTTTTCGGCCCACCGGACCCGGCCCACCGGGCCCAGCCCCAAACCCGGCCCAACCCTGGCCTGACGGGTCGGGCGGGTCGGCCAGACCCGCACCCGACCGCACCAGACCCGGAGCCCCATCCCCTCCCCACGTCGACCCGATCCCGAGTCCTTCGGCGGAGCCGCCGCGTTCTCCGGCCACCACGCCGCTCCGCCTACTCCGCTCCACCACCCGACCCCCCGCACCGGCCACCACGACCTCGGCCCACAGCCCCTCACCTCCGCCTTGCCCGGTCCGCCACCGCCTATATAATTTCCCCCATTCCCTCTCCGGTCTCCCCTCCACCGTGCCACCCACCGCCGTCGCCCTCGCCACCGACCACCACGCCTCCACCCGGACTCGCCACCTCCGGCGCCGCCACCCTGCCCAGCCCTCTCCCCCGGCCATCTCCTCCTTCCTCCCTCCTCTTCTTCCCCATCGACGGCAGCCGCAGCACCGAGGAACAGCGGCAGCAGCTCCGGCAGACCCCCTCCGCCGTCGCCGACGAGTCCCCAGCCGCCTCGCAGTGCCCCCGGGCTGCCCCCGGCCCCCTCCGCCTCAGCCCGGCCGCCCT
The DNA here is from genome assembly GCA_036927795.1 of Iris macrosiphon. Classification (NCBI taxonomy): domain Eukaryota; kingdom Viridiplantae; phylum Streptophyta; class Magnoliopsida; order Asparagales; family Iridaceae; genus Iris; species Iris macrosiphon. The sequence continues at coordinate 193,696,300 of JAYESA010000005.1, forward strand.
CCGCCAGAGTCCGGCGAGAAAGCCCTAACCCTAACCCTAATTTCCTGTGTCCGACACGTGTCGGACACGATTCAAACCCCGGGTTTTTAGCCCAGTTCAGGTGCGTGTATCTTCTTGCTCGTAGCTCGGATTTCAATTTCATAAATTGCATTGCGAAGCCTGTATGACCCTCTCGGTGCCCGGACAAACCGCTCGGGGCATCGCGTCCTGTGGTGATCGCACACCGCGATCCAAAAACAGGAAAAACAACGACCCAAAATTGCCGTTTTTGCCCTTGTCTCCAAATTGGACTCAAGGACAGGCGTTTCTAGCTATTTGATATCTTCTGAGCATGATGGTAATATTTATTTCAGCATCCGGAGTCATTTCTGGAAATTTCCCCGAGACACATAACTGTAATTGGATCCAAACATCAGGCAAGTACCTGCACTTCAAGTTTAATCTTTATATTGTGATAATTAGTTCCTTGCTCTACTAGTACCATTGGATGATTACACGTAGTGTTAGAACACTGGATTTCATGTCTTGAATACTGGATTTTATGTCTTGCTTTTCGTGTCGGGTGGGAGAATACTAGGAGGCATGTAGTTTACCCTTTCCCCTGTTCCTGTCTAATAGCTGTTGGTACGCGACTGTACCATCAGCCGGATCTCGATTATTCCTGTTTAATAGCCGTCTATGACGGCCGGATTAGCCTTATAACCCCCTACATGCCAACTATGTATTCTAAATACACAAGTTCACACACATAGTTTCTTGTCTTGTTGTAGTTCCATTTTCCTGTCTCATTATATTTCCTGTTTACTCATATTCCTGATTTACAGCAATTAACCCTTAGTTATTGTTACTTCTTATTTATGCATACCCTCAACATGAGACTTGTCAGTTCTTTTCTACTTGTCATAAATATTTAGTTTAATCTTGTTGTGCATTGTGTACTTTGCTCCTTTCCTGACTGGATCCATTGTTTTAGGCGATGATGAGGACTATGTCCCCACCTATTATGGCCCCTATGAGATAGCAGGTGATACTTTTGAGAAGCCGGTTCCTACTCAGGAGACTACCTTTGAGGAGTAGCAACCAGTTAGCTAGTATTTTCTTTCAGCACAGTAATCGGGTTTGTCCCCGATTTATCTTCTGGATTCTGTATTAAACCATGGATTTGTATATCACAATTTGTCTTATGAAAATCTTATCATTTCTATTTCCCTGTCATTTTTCTTGTCTATTTACTTTATTATGGATGAGATAGATTCTAAATTACCTGTGATTATGACCTAGACAGCGTACTACCGCCGACACTGCGGCGTAGGCTAGACGTACCCACGTACTCGTGCCCGAATATCCGGGTGCGAGTCGTGACACATTACGTCATTAAGGCGTAATTTAGCTACATCGGCTGCAGATGCGTCGTATATACCGCTGGCCACGGGTAAATGTCATCTTTATGTCTCCTTTTTAGAAAGAGTACCATCATATTAATATCGACACTCTTTTCTTTGTGTCCTCCTCCCAGGGGATGGCGTCCACGGGGAGTACAGCTCTGAAGTGCCTTCTGGCCCCGCTCTGGCTCCTGGCGACGATACGGAGGCGTTCGACTTTGAGGAGGAAGTATCTTCGGGGGCCGGCCCGTTTGTTGAGGGGGGTTTGATATCCCAAGAAGAGGAAGGGCCTGTCATTGCGACTACTTCGGTAGACGTGCCTCTTTTGGTCGTACCACCTGTTGAGGCGAATGTTGTGACCACTTCGCCTGCAATCATTCCTGGAGGGGGATTCGCCAATGCTGCGGCTACTCCCGTCGCCCGATCGGATCTAGCCGCGCTGACCGAGCAGTATACCAGTGTCTTCTATGCCACTTTGAAAGCGCTGGTACCAATGGTGCTGATGGAGAATCTGGACTTCGAGCGCCTAAAGAAGTCTTCTCGGATTCCGATAGAGGCGATCCGAGATTTTGACGGCACTGGGTTGGCTGATGCCCTGGAGGCGATGGTTAATGGTTTGGAGCAACCCATTGACGAATATCTGCAGCTAACTCGGGGCGATATTGAAGCTGAGGTCCAGTCCAGATATGACCCTATGACCGCGCGGTTTGCCAAACAGATGGAGAGCCTGAACAAACTCGCTCAAACACGTCAGCTGGAGATAGACGGGAGAAAAACCGTCTTGGAGGAGGCCCTTGCTCTTCAACTGAAGTGCCAATCCGAGCATGAAGGGAACGTAGCGAGGGCTCGCAAGTTGAGAGAAAAGCTCGCTCAGGCGGAGGAGTGGGCCTCACAGCCATTGGCAGGTCTGGATATAGCGACTGGTCGACTGAGCGCAACGCGACGGGATCTGGATCATGCAGATGTTGCCCGTGCGGGTGTTCGTCGGGCGATGGCCGAGTTGTCCCTTATGGGGACAACGAGGCACGGCTGGAGCAGGCCCGCGCTGATGCCTTGGCCTGCAGGGATGAGAGGATAGCTGTACTGGCACAGCAGATTCACGATCTGACCACTCCCCCTCAATGATTTACCCTTTCTTCTTTTTGCTTCCCAGTGTAATTCTGCTCTTTCTTGGGAATAAAGCGAACTCTTTTCTGACTTTGTGGACCCATCACTTCGGAATGTAAATGACAGGTTTTGGGCGAGAGTGATATCAGAGGTAGTATGGACATGATAAACTCTCAAGGAACTTTAGCAGGACACACTTATTCAGAGGTCATATGGATATGATAGAATATGCTCTGACCAAGGCCTGTAGGTAGGATACTATCAGAGGTGATATGGACATGATAGGCTCTCAAGAAACTTTAGTAGGACACATTTATTCAGAGGTCATACGGACATGATAGAATATGTTTTGACTAAGGCTTGTAGGTAAGATACTATCAGAGGTGATATGGACATGATAGGCTCTCAAGAAACTTTAGTAGGATACATTTATTCAGAGGTCATACGGACATGATAGAATGTGTTTTGACTAAGGCTTGTAGGTAAGATACTATCAGAGGTGATATGGACATGATAGGCTCTCAAGAAACTTTAGTAGGATACATTTATTCAGAGGTCATACGAACATGATAGAATGTGTTTTGACTAAGGCTTGTAGGTAAGATACTATCAGAGGTAATATGGACATGATAGGCTCTCAAGAAACTTTAGAAGGATACATTTATTCAGAGGTCATACGGACATGATAGAATGTGTTTTGACTAAGGCTTGTAGGTAAGATACTATCAGAGGTGATATGGACATGATAGGCTCTCAAGAAACTTTAGTAGGACACATTTATTCAGATGTCATACGGACATGATAGAATGTGTTTTGACTAAGGCTTGTTTTGGAAGTAGTTTTGTCAGAATTGAGGTTTCCGCTATATTCTACCCGAGCAGAGGAGATTAAGCATAGTACCTTTTCAGGAATTTGCCGTTGATAGGAGCCATTAACAGGTCTCCATTAGGCTGGGCTAACCTGTAAGCGCCATTTGAGAACGTTGTCTCGACCACATAAGGACCTTCCCATTTGGGCTGGAATTTGCCTTTACTCCTGTGGGTAAGAATCATCGGCCTTCTTACGGCTAGAACTAGCTCGCCGACTCTGAACACTCTTTCCTTTACTTTATGATTGAAAGCTCTGGAAATGCGTGCTTGGTAGAGTGCGATGCGCTGCTGAGCCTGGAGGCGTTTCTCGTCTAATCCTTCTGGCTCCTGAAGTCTTAGAAGGTCGTTCTTCTCTTGAGTCAGCTCGTTAGCCACGGCTATTCTGAGTGACGGGATCTGGACTTCAATGGGGAGAACTGCTTCGCTCCCGTAGACAAGTGAGAATGGCGTACAACCTGTCGGTGTTTGTACCATTGTGCGATATGCCCAGAGGCATTCGCCCAGCTTCTCGTTCCAATCTCTCTTGTTTGAAGAGACGAACTTCTTCAAGAGTTTGATAATGGTTTTGTTGAAAGCTTCCGCCAAACCATTAGCAGCTGGAAAATACGCCATAGAGGCAACATTATGTATCCGATTTTTATCGCAAAATCGATGAAACGCTTGACTGATGAACTGAGGCCCATTGTCGTGAATTATCCTCCGGGGCACCCTGAAGCGATAGATGACGTGATGCTTGATGAAGCTGATCACATTAGACGCCTTTACCTCCGCAAGAGGGATCACTTCTGCCCACTTGGAAAAGTAATCCGTGATGGCCAGTATGAACTGGTGACCCCTGGAAGAGGACGGGTGAATAGGACCAATAACGTCCATACCCCATGCTTCGAAAGGCCAGGACGCAACCGTGGGATGTAGATATTCGGACGGTTGGTGTATGAAGTCTGCATGGACCTGACAGGCCCTGCATTGTTTTGCATAGCTGATCGCGTCTGCGATCATAGTGGACCAGTAGTAGCCCATTCTCCTGATACGATCCTGTAGCTTAGGGCCGGGTTGATGCGCCCCGCATGTGCCATCGTTAGCTTCACGGATGATCAGCTGTGCCTCGTCATCAGAGAGGCATCTTAATAGCAGTCCGTCATAGGTCCGGCGATATAGGCACTTGTGAAGATGCATCGAAGTAGAAGCGTAAGGATCGCCTTTTGACGGATACTGCTTCTTTAGGGTCTTCTGGCAAGATTCCGTATGCTACGAAGTCTACGAAGGGACTCTTCCAATCTCGTCTGGGAGGATCGGCGTATACAGCGTAGCTGCGTCTTATGTGAGAGTTGTTCTTTACACAGAATAAATCTCTGTTAAGAAGGATTACCGAGTCCTGCCTTCTTATAGGAGTAGCCAGATCTGCGGCTAGACTGGCTAGGGCATCGGCTTCAAGGTTCTGGGATCGAGGCACATGCTCTAGGAAAAATCCTTTGAATGTCATGGCTATCTCGACTGCTGCTTGGTGATAGGGGATGAGGTCTGGATTTCGGACCTCATATATTCCTCTGACTTGATTGACTATAAGCAGAGAATCTCCGAAAGCTTCCAGAGATTCGACCCCCAGCTCTTGAGCGATTTGGAGCCCGATTAGTAAAGCGTTATACTCTGCCATGTTGTTTGAGTCAGCAGTTCTCCCACTTTCGGAGAATATATTGCCTCCCGTTGGAGTCACGGTACAACCAACTCCGCACCACTCCGTAGTCCCACTTTCGGCTGAAAATTCAATGCAGGCAGTACGGGAGTTGAAAGCCCAGTTCGATGCCTTGAAGCACAAAGATCAGCTCAAGAAACTGGGAATCAACCAACCTTATCCAGCTAACTGGGAAGAGGTCCCCTTCCCTCCGAAGTACAAACCTCAGACCATGGCCCTGTTCAAAGGGAAAACGTTGCCAAGTCAATACATGAACTATTTTAGTATGATGACGGTGTTGCTACAAGGGAATGACGCCCTCCTCACTCGGGTGTTCAAGGGCTGTCTCTCAGGAGTAGCCTATCAGTGGTACCGAAGCTTGGCGGATAACTGCATTACTTCCTTCGAGGACTTCCGAGCATTATTCCTCACGCGATTCTACGAGGGAGGAATGGACATGTCTATGTCCTCCCTCATCGAAGTCAAGCAGAGGGAAAAGGAAGACGTTCGCGCCATCATCGAGCGTTTTCGTCAGGCCACCTTACAGATGCCTCCCGGAGTTCCGGACTCTGCGTTGGTAGACATTTGCAGGAAGAACCTCCTCCCCGTGGTCTCGGTGTTCACAGGACCATATCAGTTCCACGATTGGCCCTCGTTCATCATCTTGGCCGCAGCCGCCGAAGACAACAGCCGCAAAGCACGCGACAATGGCATCATGATCTCCGCCTCTGACAGGGGCAAGAGGTCATCTCCCAACAACGACCATCCTCGTGGTCCCAAGGGGAAAGAAGCTCTGGCAATTAACACGTCCAGACCAAAGATTGCGGCAACCGCGCAAACCAGACCCGGGACTGCCAGGCCCGTTGAAGTCTACTCCTTCGACGACGACGATATCCCAAGCATATTCGAATGTCTCGTCAAAAGTGGCAAGATCACCCTTCCGGAGCTCAAGCGGCCCCAATAAGTCGGCAGTACCAGCGATCCCAAATACTGCATCTTTCACAGATATGTGCACCACCCAACAAAGGCGTGTTACGTACTGAAAAGGAAGATCCAGGGTTTGATCGATGCTAAGGCCATCACTCTGCACAATACTGAGAAGACGGTCACGGCCAACATGATCTCTCTGCAGTTTGGCAATCTACCTCCCCAGGAGATCCCGGACGGTATTGCGCCTATCCCCCGGACAACGATGAGCATCGTCAACCTCCCTCCAGCTAGGAGTCAAAATCGCGACCTGGTACCCCTAACCACACGGCAAGGCGAGATCATGTGGGTTCACCCAGATTTGGTATCGGAGCTCGAGGAGAGTACTAATGCTACTAAGGCTGCATCTAGAAAGACCTCCAAATGCAAGCCATGCCACATGGTTGCGACTTCTCTGCCATCAGACGAAGACGAGGTACTAGCTGCGACCCGTTCGGGGAAAGCTTACCTCGATAACTACGAAGCAAATCAGGAAGGTGCACCAGCAGGTACTTCAGCTGCCAAACCATCGGGACCCGAGCCCGTCACAACAGAGACCGTTCCCGCAAGACCGACTTCAACGGACAAAGGGAAGCAGAAAGAAGTCCGCTTTGATAAGCCTGTGAGAAACATTCCTAACAAAGGTTTAGAGAAGCCGTACAACTTCGACATCCTGGCCCAACTGGCTAATACGCCAGCCAGGCTGTCCATCTTCGAGCTACTCAGGCTCTCCCAGGACACTCGTCTAGCCCTGAGTGAGGCACTAATGCAGGCGGAGGCATGCTTGACCCGGCTCAAGTCCCCCGATGAAGAACCAGTGGCGTGTCCCCAATGCCACAGTGTGATGGAGGTGGTCCCAAATATCACCTTCACTCAAGACGACATGCTGTTAAAACATAACAGGCATGACAGGCCTCTCTATTACACCGGGTATGTCGGTTCCATGGAGATCGACCGGATTCACATAGATCCGGGATCGTCAATCAGCATAATCCCCCACAGTCTGCTCAGGCCACTGAGGATTCCTACCAGCGAATTAGCTTTCACCACCACCACAATCGTGGGTTTCAACGCTGGAAAGAGCAAGCCGTTGGGGAAAATTTGCCTGAGGATCCAAATTGGCAACCTCAGATCGGTAGCCACATGTTACGTCATCGATTCAGAGGTATCCTACAACATTTTGCTGGAAAGACCGTGGATCCACGACCACAACATTGTTCCATCAACTCTACATCAATGTCTTAAGTATGTAGACGCACAAGGAACAGTACGAACGGAGGTCGCTGACCTAAACCCGTTTAAAGGAGTAGAATCCTACTATTCCGATGCCGTGTTGTACTCTCAGGATCACACGAAGGAAATGCCAGGCGAGGAAGAGAAGGAATCCCACCTGGAGCCAGAAGAACCCTCTGCCGCATTACCACTGTCAATCAGGGTAAAGGGACGAACCACTCGTCCAAAAGTCGTGGAACCCATGGCTATCCACCTCAACAAGTCCGGTTCAGGAAAAGGGGGTGATCCTCTCGTGATCACTTACCAAAAGCTTCCCCCCTTGGTCATCAACCTCCGGCGCCACGAGCAGCCGACTGATGTAAATGCAACCAGGAACCGAGTCCCAGATGATAATAAACATCCTCTTTTCCAGTATATCAACGCTCTGATTCCGAACCAGGAATCCTCTCCCCATGACGATATAGAACCATTAGCACAAAACTTCTTGGCAGCTATAGATTCCTATCATCTATACATATGGGAGGTAGCATCATTGTCCAACGTCGTCACGACATATGGACCGCAAGAGGACTCTATCTTCCTTGTCCCGCCTACCTGCGGCAGTCAGCATACAATAGTCTTCGGCCGCATGCGCAATCAACCGACTGTCTAAGAGGATTCTCTCAATGACGATACTGGGGGAATGCAGGTCCACCAATACAGCCCACAGGCATTGAGGATCATGCAAAACATGGGCTACGACTTAGAGCGGAAGCCAGGCCTCAACTACGGAAAGGGCAGACGAACGCCACTATTCGGCAATCCCCGCTATCAACAGACCCGTTTCGGGTTAGGGTATGCCACCTCCTCCAAATCAAGCAAGAATGTCCTTTCTGCCTATCAGGATGGCTCGTCACCCTCCGACTCACATGACGCTCTCGAACGAACATTATCAGTAAATATGGTAGTGACAGATCCCTGCGAAGCAAACGGGCCAGAGTCTGAGCCATTTGCAAATGACTCTTGGGCTCAACAGATGGATACACAATGGGAGTTCCGCTTCGAGCAGAGAGAACCTCCCACTGAAGATGAAGTTATCCAGATCGACGTTGGGGACGAACTCTCACCGAGGCCGATATTCATCAGTAACAATCTTTCCCCAGCCGAAAGGGAAGAAGTTATTCAACTGATAAGAGAATACATCGACGTCTTCGCGTGGAATTATGAGGATATGCCGGGACTTGATCCAGAGATGGCTACCCACAAACTCAACATATCGCCCGATTCAAGGCCTGTAAAGCAACACCAGCGCCGGTTCCGCCCAGATATGATGGACGCCATTGAAACCGAAGTCAAAAAGTTGATAGCCTGCGGTTTCATCCGGGAGGAACAACATCCCGACTGGGTCGCCAACGTTGTCCCAGTCATGAAGAAAAATAGAAAAATACGCATCTGCATCGATTACCGAGATCTGAATGCGGCTTGCCCCAAGGATGAGTTCCCTCTTCCCATCACGGACATCATGATCGACAACACCTGCGGCTTTGAACGCATGTCTTTCATGGACGGATTCTCGGGGTACAATCAGATCAAGATGCATCCTGGGGACGAGAAGCATACCGCCTTTCGAACGCCGCTAGGGGTATATCGCTATACAGTAATGCCCTTCGGATTAAAGAACGCCGGGGCAACATACCAACGAGCTATGAGTAACATATTCCATGAGCATCTACGCAAAATGGTGGAATGCTACGTAGATGACATAGCTGTCAAAAGCTGCCTCAAAGATGATCACATTCGAGTTTTAAGGTCGGTGTTCGAGTTAATGCGCCAACATCAACTCAAGATGAATCCTACGAAGTCCTTTCTGGGTGTGTCTAGCGGCAAATTCTTGGGATTCATCATTACCGCCAAAGGCATCCAAGTGGACCCTGAGAAAGTCTAAGCCATCGTAGAAATGCGATCGCCTCGCAATCTGAGGGAACTTAGGGGATTTCAAGGTCGTCTGGCTTACATCCGGAGATTCATATCCAACCTCTCCGGAAGATGTCAGCCATTTTCTCGCCTCATGAAGAAAGGTGTATCCTTCGTATGGGACGAAGCCTGTCAACAAGCGTTTAACGATATCAAACGCTACCTCACTCATCCGCCAGTTCTGGTGCCTCCCGTCGTAGGAAGACCTTTCTTCCTATACGTTCGAGCAATAGACCATTCCCTGGGAGCTCTTCTTGCACTGAAGAACGATGTAGGGCATGAACAGCCTATCTACTATCTGAGTAGAATGATGGTCGGGGCCGAACATCGGTACAACCCAGTGGAGAAAGAATGCTTGGCTCTGATGTTCGCTATCCAGAAGACGCGGCACTATGTCACCGGCCAGACTATCCATATCATCTCCAGAATCAACCATCTTCGGGTACTAATGAGCAAGCCAAGTGCTCTTAATTCCCGACTCGCAACTTGGGCGATGCTGTTAACACCATATAACATGGTGTACGTCCCTCAGAAGTCCATCAAAGGCCAAGCATTGGCCGACTTCCTAGCTGCTCATCCAATCCCGGAGACCTCCAAGTTGTACGAGGACATCCCTGACGAAGTTGCAGAATGTAATTCTGCGACGGGAAGTGACGCATGGCAACTATTCTTCGATGGTGCCTCCAGAACTGGTCCTAGGGGAAATGTGGTTTCAGGAGTAGGAATCGTCCTGGTTACTCCCGATAAACTCGTCGTCTACCGAGCATACTCTCTCAACGAGCCCTGCTCAAACAACGTGGCAGAGTATAACGCTTTACTAATCGGGCTCCAAATCGCTCAAGAGCTGGGGGTCGAATCTCTGGAAGCTTTCGGAGATTCTCTGCTTATAGTCAATCAAGTCAGAGGAATATATGAGGTCCGAAATCCAGACCTCATCCCCTATCACCAAGCAGCAGTCGAGATAGCCATGACATTCAAGGGGTTTTTCCTAGAGCATGTGCCTCGATCCCAGAACCTTGAAGTCGATGCCCTAACCAGTCTAGCCGCAGATCTGGCTACTCCTATAAGAAGGCAGGACTCGGTAATCCTTCTTAACAGAGATTTATTCTGTGTAAAGAACAACTCTCACATAAGACGCAGCTACGCTGTATACGCCGATCCTCCCAGACGAGATTGGAAGAGTCCCTTCGTAGACTTCGTAGCATACGGAATCTTGTCAGAAGACCCTAAAGAAGCAGTATCCGTCAAAAGGCGATCCTTACGCTTCTACTTCGATGCATCTTCACAGTGCCTATATCGCCGGACCTATGATGGACTGCTATTAAGATGCCTCTCTGACGACGAGGCACAGCTGATCATCCGTGAAGCTCACGACGGCACATGCGGGGCGCATCAACCCAGCCCTAAGCTACAGGATCGTATCAGGAGAATGGGCTACTACTGGCCCACTATGATCGCAGACGCGATCAGCTATGCAAAACAATGCAGGGCCTGTCAGGTCCATGCAGACTTCATACACCAACCGTCCGAATATCTATATCCCACGGTTGCGTCCTGGCCTTTCGAAGCATGGGGTATGGACGTCATTGGTCCTATTCACCCGTCCTCTTCCAGGGGTCACCAGTTCATACTGGCCATCACGGATTACTTCTCCAAGTAGGCAGAAGCGATCCCTCTTGCGAAGGTAAAGGCGTCTAATGTGATCAGCTTCATCAAGCATCACGTCATCTATTGCTTCAGGGTGCCCCGGAGGATAATTCACGACAATGGGCCTCAGTTCATCAGTCAAGCGTTTCATCAATTTTGCGATAAAAATCGGATACATAATGTTGCCTCTACGACGTATTATCCAGCTGCTAATAGTTTGGCGAAAGCTTTCAACAAAACCATTATCAAACTCTTGAAGAAGTTCGTCTCTTCAAACAAGAGAGATTGGAACGAGAAGCTGGGCGAATGCCTCTGGGCATATTGCACAACGGTACGAACACCGACAGGTTGTACGCCATTCTCACTGGTCTACGGAAGCGAAACAGTTCTCCCCATTGAAGTCCAGATCCCGTCACTCAGAATAGCCGTGGCTAACGAGCTGACTCAAGAGAAGAACGACCTTCTAAGACTTCAGGAGCTAGAAGGATTAGACGAGAAATGCCTCCAAGCTCAGCAGCGCATCGCGCTCTACCAAGCACGCATTTCCAGAGCTTTCAATCATAAAGTAAAGGAAAGAGTGTTCAGAGTCGGCGAGCTAGTTCTAGCCGTAAGAAGGCCGATGATTCTTAACCACAGGAGTAAAGGCAAATTCCAGCCCAAATGGGAAGGTCCTTATGTGGTCGAGACAACGTTCTCAAATGGCGCTTACAGGTTAGCCCAGCCTAATGGAGACCTGTTAATGGCTCCTATCAACGACAAATTCCTGAAAAGGTACTATGCTTAATCTCCTCTGCTCGGGTAGAATATAGCGGAAACCTCAATTCTGACAAAACTACTTCCAAAACAAGCCTTAGTCAAAACACATTCTATCATGTCCGTATGACCTCTGAATAAATGTGTCCTACTAAAGTTTCTTGAGAGCCTATCATGTCCATATCACCTCTGATAGTATCTTACCTACAAGCCATAGTCAAAGCACATTCTATCATGTCCGTATGACCTCTGAATAAATGTATCCTACTAAAGTTTCTTGAGAGCCTATCATGTCCATATCACCTCTGATAGTATCTTACCTACAAGCCTTAGTCAAAACACATTCTATCATGTCCGTATGACCTCTGAATAAATGTATCCTACTAAAGTTTCTTGAGAGCCTATCATGTCCATATCACCTCTGATAGTATCTTACCTACAAGCCTTAGTCAAAGCATATTCTATTATGTCCGTATGACCTCTGAATAAATGTATCCTACTAAAGTTTCTTGAGAGCCTATCATGTCCATATCACCTCTGATAGTATCTTACCTACAAGCCTTAGTCAAAACACATTCTATCATGTCCGTATGACCTCTGAATAAATGTATCCTACTAAAGTTTCTTGAGAGCCTATCATGTCCATATCACCTCTGATAGTATCTTACTTACAAGCCTTAGTCAAAGCACATTCTATCATGTCCGTATGACCTCTGAATAAATGTATCCTACTAAAGTTTCTTGAGAGCCTATCATGTCCATATCACCTCTGATAGTATCTTACCTACAAGCCTTAGTCAAAACACATTCTATCATGTCCGTATGACCTCTGAATAAATGTATCCTACTAAAGTTTCTTGAGAGCCTATCATGTCCATATCACCTCTGATAGTATCTTACCTACAAGCCTTAGTCAAAACATATTCTATCATGTCCGTATGACCACTGAATAAATGTATCCTACTAAAGTTTCTTGAGAGCCTATCATGTCCATATCACCTCTGATAGTATCCTACCTACAGGCCTTGGTCAGAGCATATTCTATCATGTCCATATGACCTCTGAATAAGTGTGTCCTGCTAAAGTTTCTTGAGAGTTTATCACGTCCATACTACCTCTGATATCACTCTCGCCCAAAACCTGTCATTTATATTCCGAAGTGATGGGTCCACAAAGTCAGAAAAGAGTTCACTTTATTCCCAAGAAAGAACAGAATTACACTGGGAAGCAAGAAGAAGAAAGGGTACATCATTGAGGGGGAGCGGTCAGATCGTGAATCTGCTGCGCCAGTACAGCTATCCTCTCATCCCTGCAGGCCAAGGCATCAGCGCGGGCCTGCTCCAGCCGTGCCTCGTTGTCCCCCATAAGGGACAACTCGGCCATCGCCCGACGAACACCCGCACGGGCAGCATCTGCACGATCCAGATCCCGTCGCGCTGCGCTCAGTCGACCAGTCGCTACATCCAGACCTGCCAACGACTGGGAGGCCCACTCCTCCGCCTGAGCGAGCTTTTCTCTCAACTTGCGAGCCCTCGCTACGTTCCCTTCATGCTCGGATTGGCACTTCAGTTGAAGAGCAAGGGCCTCCTCCACGACGGTTTTTCTCCCGTCCATCTCCAGTTGACGTGTTTGAGCGAGTTTGTTCAGGCTCTCCATCTGTTTGGCAAACCGCGCGGTCATAGAGTCATATCTGGACTGGACCTCAGCTTCAATATCGCCCCGAGTTAGCTGCAGATATTCGTCAATGGGTTGCTCCAAACCATTAACCATCGCCTCCAGGGCATCAGCCAGCCCAGTGCCGTCAAAATCTCGGATCGCCTCTATCGGAATCCGAGAAGACTTCTTTAGGCGCTCGAAGTCCAGATTCCCCTTCAGCACCATTGGTACCAGCGCTTTCAAAGTGGCATAGAAGACACTGGTATACTGCTCGGTCAGCGCGGCTAGATCCGATCGGGTGCCGGGAGTAGCCGCAGCATTGGCGAATCCCCCTCCAGGAATGATTGCAGGCGAAGTGGTCACAACCGTCGCCTCAACAGGTGGTGTGACCAAAAGAGGCACGTCTACCGAAGTAGTCGCAATGACAGGCCCTTCCTCTTCTTGGGATATCAAACCCCCCTCAACAAGTGGGCCGACCCCCGAAGATACTTCCTCCTCAAAGTCGAACGCCTTCGTATCGTCACCAGGAGCCGGAGCGGGGCCAGAAGGCACTTCAGAGCTGTACTCCCCGTGGACGCCATCCCCTGGGAGGAGGACACAAAGAAAAGAGAGTCGATATCAATATGATGGTACTCTTTCTAAAAAGGAGACATAAAGATGACATTTACCCGTGGCCAACGGTATATACGACGTATCTGCAGCCGATGTAGCTAAATCACGCCTTAATGACGTAATACGAACTGTCATACCTGGAGAAGGGGGTGGGCCAACCGACATCGCCAGGAGCTCTACCAAACCTCCACCAAGACGCGGTCGAGGTTCGTCAGCTGGGACCTCACCGGGCATACTCACGGACACGGCAGGGGTTTCACCCGTTGCTGGTCTAAGGAAAGATTCTCCCATCTGCCTCGGCCACACCGGCAATCTCGTTCCACTACCAGAGGCAGCAGCGGCGACGGCATCCTCAAGACGAAGTGTCCCGGCACCGCCAGCCGAAATTGAGGGTCCCTCCCTAGAAGGCGAGGAACCTCCGATCAAGGAAACATCCTCGACAGGCGAAGCAGCAGATTCCTTTCTAGGAGCCTCGATACCAGGAATCTGAAGAGAACGATTGACCATCCTCTTCCTCTTGCGAGGAGAAACCTCCTTGAGAGCAGCGGCCCTTCGCTTCCCAAAGACTACCAAGGCCCCCGCGGGCAGAGGCACTTCACACCTCGGCACCGACACCAGCGGCTCATCAGGAGTAGCGAACTCCTCACCCTCGTTAGGAGAAACCGAAGGAACTTCGACTCTTCCCCCAGGCGTGGAAGATGGCACCCTAAAACTCTCACGCATGTCAAAATCACGGTGGAAGGTGTTAACCGCCACGTAGAACTGGGCATACGAATGTAAGATGCGCAGCTCCGTGGAGGGTGTGACGACCGGCACGGTAAAGATTGCTCCAGTACATCCCATGATGAAATATCACCATCCTCTGGTTCTATCGATGAGTTCGCCCCTGGACCTGAAGCTGGTGACGGCATTGCCCACGTGCAATTGGTCGTACCCAAATTGTCTGGCAAACCGACTAGGCAAGTAAGGCTCGAAGAAGCAATGATCTTCACTTCTATACAACAAGTGGGAAGGCCTGATGTAGATCAACCACTTGAAGGCCTCCGGAGAAAGATTGGTCTTCTCTCCACCTAAGTCCTCCAGCCTGATCCCCGACTGATTGCGATGTACAGAGGGGACAATACAAAGAAGCTTCCAGCCGTGACTGAGGCCCAGTGTCAAACTACAGTCTAAAACTGTGTTCACATTCCAAGGAGAGTCCTTATAATTCAGCAGGAAGCTACCCCCCGAGCTACTACCAGAGCCAGGGGACATCACCCGAGGGTTGTGAAGAATTAACCATCCCATCAAATACAGGTATGGTAATTCCACCCTGGGAAAGCTTTCACGCCGAGTCTCATCGGCGAGCAGCCCGTCAGTCATGGCTCTCAGGCCAGCCTGTATACGGCACACCATAGCAGGGAGCAAGCCCAGTCTTGCCCCAAATACTAGACGCACCGCAGGCCACAGGATATTCCGGTGAATGCGGTCCGCAGATGCAGTGCCGGGCACCACTACTCGACGCAGCCATATGGAGAGGAAACCAGCCAGCTGGGCTTCCTTGGACAGAGGTCTGCGGCAACGCGTTAAGTAACTATAGGCCTTAGTGCCTTCGGGATACTTTCCTACCCCGTCGTCAAGGATCTGGTCCGGAGCCTTGGCATCATCCATAAGGGCCTCAACAACCTGGGCACTAAGCACGCCCAAACAATTCACGGGCTCATCCTTGCCCACCGAAACTGTCACGCCCCAGTCCCAAAATACGTAGGACCAGGATACGTAACTATGCCAGCCGCCCGTATATATGGCAACTCCAATATATGAAAACCATATATACGTGCGTACGCTGTATATGAACAATAAATTCACAAGTGGTAAGACTAATCACAAGTCACAGGGTAATATCTAAATCTCATCCACAGAGTCAAATATACATGAATAACTAATAACCAAGTAACTAGATCTCAATATAAAGTAACTAGAGAATGACAGTCGGATGGAAACAAATACACTGCCGAAATGGAATATAAAAGGAACCAGATACACACCATATAAGAACAACACCTGACAATCACGAGGCTCGAAGAGAAGACCTCATCGTAATATAAGTAGCCTGTCCGGATCTGTGCTCCTGCGAATACTCAAGAACATATACACCTGGCAGGGAACCAGGTCCTCAGAGGGACATAGCAAGATACATAAAAATAACATGCCATAATGTAAATACTGAATAAATAAATGGGGTGTGCTAACCATCTAAGTGAATACAATTTAAAGACCTTGTAGTACGCATGGGAATGTGTGGCTAGACATATGCTGACGTAATTCACCAATCGTCGGGACTGGCTAGTATATGTGTCATATGCCCCCTGACTCAAGGGCACTCTGCAATCGACCATCTCCGAGGAGCATGGTACGAAGGATAAAAACAATCAAGGAGGGGGGTGTCCCATACGTCCACTAGTATCTTTCCCGCCCAATATAGATGTACAAGTCGTGATGCAAGTCTCAATAAAATAATCAACTAAGCTAAATACCGTTACACGTGTAGCTCACACCGATGGCCAGTCGAGTATGAGGCACGCGTCCCTACATGAACTCACTCTGTGACGTGTAATGATACGTGTCAAGGCCTGGGAAGTTATATCAATAACTTCACAACTTTAGGTGGGTCCACTAGACACTAGGTCAGACACAAGTCCTAACGTCAACGCCATCGTTGACTGCACCCAAGTTGTCTCGGACGCGCATATTTATATAATATTAAAAGGAATAAATATGTAACTAACAATAACTGAATTAAACAGTACAACAAGGCAAGGTATACTTGCCTGGCGGGAGAGCTGCAAATATAATGTCCAGATGTCAAATACCAAGTGTCAGAACTATGGCCTCAGAATAAATGTCTCCGGATACTGAAATAAATATCACTAACAGTCTCAGAAAATATCAAATAGCTAGAAACGCCTGTCCTTAAGTCCAATTTGGACACAGGGGCGAAAATGACAGTTTCTGGTCAAAGCGGGGTCCACATGTGGGCCGCTTTGCACCGGAAAACGCGTCAGGGTCAAAGGTCTCCAAATTCGCCAAACTTAGTGTCAACAAGTCAGGAACGATAATACGAACCCAACGAAACTTCCAAAATTGGATTCCGATGAACCGGTCACAAAATCGCCCGTCAAGTGGAGCCTGTGAGGCCCACGATACGGGATTTTGCCAACGTTCTCAGAATCGAACCAAACTTGGATCACAGGACCAGCGTATTGCTACGAGTCCGATGGCACAAGTTTTGTCTCGATCCGACGTGTACACAAAGTTACAGCGTGTTCCATAACTGACGGATACGGGACGGTGTCGGCGGATACGCGTTGATTCCGGTGTGCACGCACATCCAAATCAACTTCTTTGAAATCCTGCACGTCCGTATCAATGGCGCGCACATTTTGGTAAAGACCGCGTGCGACCAAGTCGTCCCGTTTGGCGGGGCGTACTCAGTTCCGGGGTGAATCGGGTCGTTGTTTTTCCCGTATTTGGATCGCGGTTCGCGATCGCCACAGGACGCGATGCTCCGAGCGGGTTGCACGAACACCGAGAGGGGTATACAGTCTACGCGATGCAACTGACGGAATTGAAAATAGAGTTACGAGGTGAGAGAAATCGTTACCTGAACAGAGCTCAAAAAACCAAACTTCTTCGTGTCCGACACGTGTCCGACACGAGTCCGAGGTCTGTGTCCTGACCGTGTCCACGGCGGCCCTAGGGTCGCTGGAGACTGGCCGGGGCGGCTCGCTGGAGGAGGCGCTGGCCGGAGACGGCGCAGGCGGCTGGCGGCGCTGAGCTCGGGCGAGGCGGCGAGTGGCCGGAGCTGCTGTTGCTGCGGCTGGAGCTCGTGGCCGAGCAGGGGAGGAGGAAGGAGGAGGAGAGGGAGGCCGGGGCAGTACGTCGCCTGCGGAGCTGGGCGGGAGGCGGTGGCGGCGTCGCGGCGAGGTGGTCGGCGGGGATCCGGCGAGCGGGGGGGAAGGAGAGGGGGGTTGCTGCTGGTGGGGGGGGCGGAGGAGGAGCGGGGCCAACGGGTGCGGGGACGTGGCGGGGTCGCGGGGGGGGCTCGCCACTCCGGCGGGGCTCGCCACTCCGGCCGGGGTTGCAGCTGTAGGGGGGGTAGATGTAAGTTTTTATTTTTCTTTTTATTTTCTTTTTCTTTTCTTTTATAGAAAATAATAATAATATTTTAAAAAAAATATCTAAGATATTTTTGGGATATTTTCGGGATATTTTCGGGATCTTTTCGGGTGAGTCCCGTCTCCAAATGGACGGTGCAGGTTCACTGGCCAATAGGGGACTGACACCTCGTACTGCAATTTGCAGGAAAGTTCCTGTAATTTCATAAATTGCATAATGGTCCTATTATGGGAAATTGCACAATTTACGAAATTGTCTGGAAAAACATCCGATTCCGAAAAATACTAAAATTCACAGGATTGAGGGAAATTGCTCTGTGAGGGTCCCGGGGGAATGGGGGTGAGTCTGGGCAGGGATTGGACCTGGTTTCTGGGTGATACGAGTCATCGTATTTATTAATTAATAAATACTGCGCACGGTGTTCTCTAATTATTTAGAGGCAGGTAGGGTCATAATTTTTCTACGGTGTCAATACACTAAATGTATTATACTCAGTGTAGAAAATTATCGTATTTTTGTTTGGGCAAAATAGGTGTATGTTGACCTCAAATCTCTATTAGTACAGAGGTGGGTAAAGAGCAGGAAATTAAATAGGAAATAAATACGAAATTTTGTAACGATATTTGTGCGTCTCAAACGAGGCTCAAAATAAAGCATCTGGGACTTGCACAAAATTCAGGAAAATAGTCTAACATGTCTAGGACAGGTATGTGAACTTCGTTCGGGGATAACAGTCAAGGTAAAGCTCCAAATAATTCGGTGATGGACAGGTGCACAAGTCAATAGGATATGTAAGCAAAATAATTTAAAATATTGCCTTAAATCCTAAATTGTTAAAATAATCCTAGAAATACTGAAATCTGGTCGAGGGGGTTTACAGAAACTTTCTCCGGCTTGGCGGCCCTGGCCCGGTGGAAGAAAAGGTAGGACGTCCACTTGGTAGTGTGAGCCAAATCAGAAGGCTCGTCGTAAAAAGCAGTGCACGCAAAGTAGTGGCACATCAGCTCCTGATACACCTCTACCACCCGAGAGTCTGAATCCTCCAACTCCCGATTGGTGGGGACGTACTCTTCATAAGGGGTATCCCCCATCGGCAGCCTCGAGATCACTGCCATCTCATGGAGGGCCAATCCCAACTCCCCCAGCGGAGTGGCGAAAGTCCCGGTGAGCGAAATGTATCGCTCCATCAGTGCCAAGAACAGGTTAGGGTTAGGAGGCAACCCAATATTGGTCGCGCTCACGGCGGCATACAGCCCAATGCACTCTAGCTCTCTCTGACAGTGCTTCAAGGCCCAGTCAACTAGGCAAGCCCATCGACGGTTTGTTGGGGTGATCCACCCGTTGCATCGAGGATTCTCCTTGGGATATACTCCCCCTCGCCCCATGAAGTCGTTGCAGAAAGTCGGCAACTGGACCGGATGAATCACTAGACTATCTTCGCTCGGGGCACTGCCCGGGCACAGTCCCCTGAACGACGTCACCAGGCCAGAAGGACGGCTGACGAACGACCCTTGGTCAGCTCCTTTCAGATGAAAGATCTTCCCCGGTTTGCCGTGAAGATCGGGCGTCAGGATCCACGACATCCTCCTAGGGTGCGTCGCATGGAAGAAGGCCGAGATGGGATAATCCCTCGGCATCATTGGCAGGTACAAAACCAGGTTCCCAGCAAGAAACACCCAAGGTTCTCTCTTAGGCTTCGTCTGGGACCGTTTATCAATCATGTCCCCAAAGAGAAAAGCTGGCTTTATGTACTGCTCCCCGTCTATATACGTCAGGGGCTCCCCGTTAATCATATTCAGCAGCGTCCGCTCGCCCTGGGCCGATATCAAAATCTCCCTCCCCTCAGGGTACTGGGGCCCAGAGATAGGAAATGCCACGTGGGACAGATCCTCTAGGTAGTTCGAGTGCAGCATCCCAGCAGCGGAACCCATCACCTCGGCCAGTGGAGACTCACCCAAATTAACTACGAAAGTGCAAGGAAAACAATCATTACAAATCTTGCAGCATGAGGACTAAGAAACGACAGTCTGTGCTTTACGCCAAGACTGAACAAATCTGGCCATTTTACGCCAGAAGTGTCATCCTAAGGCGTAATTGGCGGCATACAACCCTTGCTTTATGCCGGGCTGACAAAATTCTAGTCACTACGCCGGAGGTTCCATCCACAAACGTAAAACTAGAATTTTATATAGCATACACTAAGTTTTCGGCAGTCGAAGCTGTTACGCCCAGAACTGCGAAAACGATGGAGCTCTTACGCTGACACATTAGAAATGTGGGCGTAAAAGATGAAAACGTCTCCGTGCATCATCTTCCTCAAAGAGGCTGTCAGCACAGAAGACGACCTAGCGCGGTCACGTTCAACGTGTGCGAAGGATTTTTCGTCGTTCTTTATCATCCCGAAGGCTCTACCTCTAAGGCCGGGAGCACTGCTCGTCGGTGGGACACTTTGCTCGGAATGAAGTTCGCCTTGCCCGACCGAAGACTCCCTCGCCAGGGCGGAAGAACGAGAAGAAGAACCTACACCATTTCCCTTAGAGGAAGGGGTTTGCTTTGGGGCCATTTCTGTAAACTCTGAGTGCTCGGAGGACGAATGGAAAAAAAAACTCGAAACAGACGAGGGCTCTCTCTCGCAGAAGACGGATGGAAAGTTTTCTCGCAAAATCTCAGGGTATATATAGGGTTCGGATCGACTCCTCGAATCCTCGGACGGATTCCTCGAAACCCTAACCAAATCTCGCAAATTAATATTTGGTTATGATTGGGTACTACGGCAGCCCACTACTCTCGAAAGACGGACAGTCAGCAAATTCGAAGAGTTTTTCGTGCAAAGCAGATTCGCGGTTCTACGCTAAGGAGCTTTCTACGCTCGACGGCTACAGATCTACGGTTTTACGCTCACAAGCTATAAGTCTATGGTTTTATGCCCGGATGCCTTTTGTGCTCAGTAGCTTTTATGCTCGAGAGGCCACAAACCTACGACTTCACGCTTAGCAGATACAAACCTATGGTCCCACGCTCGGTGGTGTTTAGTTTACGCTCGGAGGCAACAAGATCCACGACCTCACGCTCGGAAGACTTCTCTTTCACAGGCTGCAAATCCACAGTTCTACGCTAAGGAGCTTTCTACGCTCGACGGCTACAGATCTACGGTTTTACGCTCACAAGCTATAAGTCTATGGTTTTATGCCCGGATGCCTTTTGTGCTCAGTAGCTTTTATGCTCGAGAGGCTACAAACCTACGACTTCACGCTTAGCAGATACAAACCTACGATCTCACGCTCGGTGGCTTTCTACGCTCAATAAGCTATGAACTCAGGATTCCCAGCTCATCTACACTACGGATCTCTGACTTTCCGTATATCCGAACAAGTTCTCCAAGCGGTCAATTACAAAGAGTTCACACAGAAGATACTCGTTCTTGACCCAAATCATCCCAAGTACCCGAAGCATGCAGAGTTCAAACATTGAGAAATTACTCTTCTCGGGTCCAAAATTGGAGGTTCATCCAGACTCCAGTCTGAACATCTCGTCTATCAAGATGGCAATTCAGTTTTTTTTTTTTTGACGGCCAAAGCCTCGACCCTGTTCCAAGGGAGTTTCGAGAGATCATTCTTGAAGACGAAGTCTGAACAAAAGTTCTGTTCATCAGAAAAACTCTACGCGGTCCCTCAGTCCTAGCAACAGGACAGTTCTAAATGTTCAAAATGCTCAACAGCGTTTTATGGACAGGGCCTAGTACTCTTGCTATCAGAGTCAGCGTAAAGAATCAGACGTGTCGAAGCTACACATATTCAGACTTCACAGCAACGTATGGCAAAGCGATCATATGCGAAGAAGAAGACAACTTTATTAAAGATTAAAAATCATGATTACATATGAGGGAAATCCAATCTACAAGGGTTTTTCTCTATTTTCCATGATTACATCTGAGGGAAACTCCGTCTACAAAAGGAGTCCCCCATCATCGTCGAAAGATCGCCCAGAAGCTGTCCTGACAGATTCTCGCGCCGGTGCAGGTCTTCCCCTTCTTCCATGGCTGTTCATGACCACCACAGTCATGAACAAGAAGATCCTCCATTCGCCATGGCCGATCCAGTTGAGGTTTCTTTAAACCCAACCCAATCGAGGACGACAGATTACGGTTTGTCTGATCTCGTCCGCAGGGGTCTCAGGAAGAAATAAACAGTCTGCAAGCTGTGAGGTCCAATGCGACCCTTCCTCTCTCCTGGTGCAACGCCATATGAAGTTGCTGATTATCCCGAGCAAGGGAGGCTAAGATATCCTTCCATGATCCATCGTTGCAGTGGACACTTGCTCGAAGACGCCATCTTTTTCGGCTCCTTACATGCTGGAAGAACATGGTCTTCTTCTTCCTCAGGTCGACCCGACGAACTCCGGCGATCATCTCAACATGGTGAAGGGAAATGTGAGAAAAATAGGTTAACTCCTCAGCCCTTTTATAGGCAAGCGAGGTCACACCTACCCCAATAAATCCGCCATAAAGTCAGCATCGACCGTTTCAACGCTCCACTCAGAAACGTTTCGAGTTACGAGGGGCCGTTCATGCTTCATTCAAAGCGTTTCAAATTCCGAGGAATTTAAAAGCTTTGAAGGGGGTCTTGTAGAAGCATAAAAAATATGCTGGGAGGATCTACGCAGCATCTTAATGCAGAGCAGCGTAAACGGAGGCCTCCAGAGCCATCAAGCATGCAAGTCAGGAGCTTTTCAGGACCATCCGCGTAAGTGCAGTATGTCCAGGCCGCCTCAAGCGTAAAGCAAAGGGCTTCGTCGCCCCTATGACGTAAAAACACATCCGCTTTCAAAGCGTACGAGGGACGCTTCGTGTTCTCCGAGACGAACCTGTCAGACCCTGCAATGAACCTGACGTCTGAACTTCTGACAAAGGGATACGGCTCGGCTACCCAGACGACGGCTATAATGATGGCACGGCACTACGACCCAGGCTGTCAGTTACCGCCATCTCCCTTGCATAAACTGCTTTTTACATACACAAGGGGATATGCTGCCTTGTTTTACACAGGCAGACATGAGCTGTTTACGCTCCACAGCGGACAAACCGCCTGCCACGTCAAAAGCTGCACTTTGTGCAGGGCTCGAGGCACGTCTCTGCGATTGGCGCACAAAGCGGTAACAGTCTTCTCGAGGCACGACTGACGCACAGAAGGGCTGCAAGCCTTCAAAAATACGTCTCTGTATTTAATGCACAGGATGATCTGCATTTAATGCAAGGGATTTGATAAGGAGTCACCAAACCGTCGTTTAGTGACATCCCCTTTGCATAAACTGCTTTTACGCATACAAAGGGATACACTGCCTTGTTCTATACAGGCGGACGAGAACCATCTACGCCCCGCGGAAGACAAACAGACTGCCACGTCAAAAGCTATTCTCCACACATGGCTCGAGGCACGTCCCTGAAAGGTGGCAGGCCTTCAGAACACGCCTTCGCAATTAATGCATAAAATGATGGCAGATCTCTGCAGTTAATGCGAGGGATTTGATAATGTCTTCAAAAGCCGTGATTCCGGCTAAAGGACGTCCACGTCAGCACTCAGCACATTACGCAGTGGCGTCTATGCCCGCTCAGCCTCTGTGCCCAGATGGCTTCTACGCCTCCTCAGCTTCTATGCTCTCTCGGCTTCCACGCCTCCCCAAGCACATTACGCGGTGGCGTCTATGCCCGTTCAGCTTCTGTGCCCAGATGGCTTCTACGCCTCCTCAACTTCTATGCTCACTCGGCTTTTATGCCATCGGGCTTCTACGCCCACCCGGCTCCTATGCCCACTCGGCTTCTATGCCATGGTGACAGACATCGACTTTTACGCCCGCCTCTTCTACACGGGGGATACCTACCTACGTGGCTTTTACGCCGTGATCTTTGTAGCAATTGTACGCGTTGTGTCCCTTAGTTGGACCCGCGTCACACGCTCATTTAAAAGATCATCCATACGCAGGCATTGGTTACTTTAACCGTCGTGTAAAAGGGTGCTGTGTTGTCCACTCCTCGGTTTTTACACCAACTGAGTGGTCACTGTCACTAAAACTCTATAAATAGAGACCTCTATCAACAGAGGAACAGGGTCAAAAAATTGAAAGATCGAACAATTGAAGACTCGGGAAAGAGGTCGAACAATTGAAGATCGAGCAAGGAGAGAGGAGATCGAGAGAGAGAGAGAGAGAGAGAGGAACCCGGAGCTCAGGCAAGGGGTAGGGATCGGCGACCTTGGCATCGCGCATCCACCCTCTTCTGCAACCTCCGAGGCTGCTTCCTGTCTTCTACGGCACTTCTTCACCATCGTGTGGTCCAAGGGCCAAAGTGATCGACCGTAGATCAGACGCCTATAGCAATTCATACCCAGATTAAATAAATTGTACTTCCACATCCTCGTATAGGATTATATTGTACAAGTTTGTTTGTAAACAAAAGAACACGGGTCCTGTTTAAACCCCGTCTTGAATACACTTCATTCTTTTCGTTTTCCACCACAAACAACACCCCGGCTTCAGCATTTCTGAGGAGCTTATTGAACCTTCTTCGGCTCGGAGGCCTGGAGGGATGACGTCTTGAGTTCGAATCTCGTCTAGGCATGTGTGAAGCCATGTTCACAGATGCATGCGCGGGCTCCTTTTCCTGAAAAGACAGAGAGTAGCTTAACCGGTCGAAGACCGATCGTCTTGTTTTAGAGCAGCAACAGTTAATCATGACTTTATGACTATTGCAACAGTGCTCGCCAGGAGGCGTAATAGATATATTGGAAGGTTCCCTCTCTTTACGCTTCTGGATTAGATATTTGCGCAGGTCAGGAGGAGTTGCAGAAGAAGATGATTGTTTGCTTCCTCCGCTCCCATCAGTGGTCATGCGGAGGTTAGGCACTATGGCTCTTGCTGCGCCACCTGTGTACAACAGGTTGGCCGCCTGGGTGGCGGATAACCCCCGAGGAGGTTGTCTTCCTGCACTTTGAGCTTGCACTACGCCGCGGGACTTCGCCCGGCGTAATTTGGAGATTTGCTCAGGCTGTCGTGAAGCTGAAGAGGTCCTCAGTCGGCCATCGGCTTCTCGCGTAATCCGGAGGGTATACAGATTGTTCCCTCGCTGGCGTAAGGGCCGAGAAGTTGCGTACTCTGCCGCTTGTTTTCCCTTACGGAGATCACAGCGCTCATCTGGTTCCCCGTAGAGGTCAGATGTCGTCTTGTGCGCGGAGCGTGACTTGTACTCCTGATTCGGCGCTAAGGCATCATCAGAAGTTTTGTCTGTACCGCGCGTAGCAGGATACTGGTTTCTGCACGTAAAGCGCAGTGGATACTCCTGGGTCAGCGCTGAGGCTTTGCCCGAAGTTTTATCTGTACCGCGCGTAGCGGGAGACGGGTTTCTATGCGTAGAGCGCAGTTGATACTTCTGGGTTAGCGCTGAGGCTTTGCCTGAAGTTTTGTCTGTACCGCGCGTAGCGGGAGACTGAATTTTACGTGCGGGGCACGGAGGGAGCGATGCTACAACCTCATTGGTCGGAGAGATCGGAGAAATCGGAGAGTCCACAGGAACGGTAGAGGATGTCTTCGGCATCCAGACCTTGCGCAGCTTCCTGTTGTCTTGGACGGAGAGAGGGTGAGAGCTACCCCCGGTTCGAAGCATGTCTTCGTAGGCAGACTGGTCGAACTGGACGACCAGTGTCTTCTTCGCGGTTCCTATAGCTACCGCATCGTGTTGAGCAATTACTTTCTCATCAGAAGAGAAAGACGTCCCCAGCAGAGTCGCCATCTTGTTTGTGGTGGAAAACGAAAAGAATGAAGTGTATTCAAGACGGGGTTTAAACAGGACCCGTGTTCTTTTGTTTACAAACAAACTTGTACAATGTAATCCTATACGAGGATGTGGGAGTACAATTTATTTAATCTGGGTATGAATTGCTATAGGCGTCTGATCTGCGGTCGATCACTTTGGCTCTTGGACCACACGATGGTGAAGAAGTGTCGTAGAAGACAGGAAGCAGCCTCGGAGGTTGCAGAAGAGGGTGGATGCGCGATGCCAAGGTCGCCGATCCCTACCCCTTGCCTGAGCTCCGGGTTCCTCTCTCTCTCTCTCTCTCTCTCTCTCTCTCTCGATCTCCTCTCTCCTTGCTCGATCTTCAATTGTTCGACCTCTTCCCCGAGTCTTCAATTGTTCGATCTTTTAATTTTTCGACCCTGTTCCTCTGTTGATAGAGGTCTCTATTTATAGAGTTTTAGTGACAGTGACCACTCAGTTGATGTAAAAACCGAGGAGTGGACAACACAGCACCCTTTTACACGACGGTTAAAGTAACCAATGCCTGCGTATGGATGATCTTTTGAATGAGCGTGTGACGCGGGTCCAACTAAGGGACACAACGCGTACAATTGCTACAAAGATCACGGCGTAAAAGCCACGTAGGTAGGTATCCCCCGTGTAGAAGAGGCGGGCGTAAAAGCCGATGTCTGTCACCATGGCATAGAAGCCGAGTGGGCATAGGAGCCGGGTGGGCGTAGAAGCCCGATGGCATAAAAGTCGAGTGAGCATAGAAGCTGAGGAGGCGTAGAAGCCATCTGGGCACAGAAGCTGAACGGGCATAGACGCCACCGCGTAATGTGCTTGGGGAGGCGTGGAAGCCGAGAGAGCATAGAAGCTGAGGAGGCGTAGAAGCCATCTGGGCACAGAGGCTGAGCGGGCATAGACGCCACTGCGTAATGTGCTGAGTGCTGACGTAGACGTCCTTTAGTCGGAATCATGGCTTTTGAAGACATTTATCAAATCCCTCGCATTAAATGCAGAGATCTGCCACCATCCTGTGCATTAATTGCGAAGGCGTGTTCTGAAGGCCTGCCACCGTTTCAGGGACGTGCCTCGAGCCATGTGTGGAGAACAGCCTTTGACGTGGCAGTCTGTTCGTCTTCCGCGGGGCGTAGACGGTTCTCGTCCGCCTGTATAGAACAAGGCGGTATATCCCCTTGTATGCGTAAAAGGAGTTTATGCAAAGGGGATGTCACTAAACGACGGTTTGGCGACTCTTTATCAAATCTCCTGCATTAAATGCAGAGATCCACCATCATTATGTGCATTGAATGCAGAGGCGTGTTTTTGAAGGCTTGCAGCCCTTCTGCGCATCAGTCGTGCCTCGAGAAGACTGTTACCGCCTTGTGCGTCAATCGCAGAGACGTGCCTCGAGCCCTGCACAAAGCGCAGCTTTTGACGTGGCAGACGGTTTGTCCGCTGTGGATCGTAAACAGCTCATGTCTGCCTGTGTAAATCAAGGCAGCATATCTCCTTGTGTATGTAAAAGCAGTTTACGCAAGGGGGATGGCGATAACTGACAGCCTGGGTCGTAGTGCCGTGCCATCATTATAGCCGTCGTCTGGGTAGCCGAGCCGTATCCCTTTGTCAGGAGTTCAGACGTCAGGTTCATTGCAGGGTCTGACAGGTTCGTCTCGGAGAACACGAAGCGTCCCTCGTACGCTTTGAAAGCGGATGTGTTTTTACGTCATAGGGGCGACGAAGCCCTTTGCTTTACGCTTGAGGCGGCCTGGACATACTGCACTTACGCGGATGGTCCTGAAAAGCTCCTGACTTGCATGCTTGATGGCTCTGAGGTCATCTTTTATATGCTGCCCCGCACCAATGGGTTTGCGTATAGTCATCCGGCGTATTTTTCATGCTTCTACAACAGCGTGGTCGTGGATATCCATATACGACTCCATATAAGGCTCCGACTCCGATGCTAAAGACATCAGTTCTCCGTGCGCGGTCCACTGATAGTAATTCGACGTGAAACCCTTCGAGTAAAAATGATATGTGACTTTCACTTCTGGATGATATTTCAAGTTACGATATCTCACACACGGACACTTAATTTTGGTACCATCCCACGTACGATAGTTTCTTTCGGTCCGCCAATGTACATGGATCCGGGTTCTTAAACCAAGATAATGATCGTATAACTATAAAAAATATATGCATTATGTTTTATGTGAAAATTACTTAACTTGCAAACTTACAATTTAAAAAATTACCTCTCTAGTAAATATCTGACTAGATATGTGGTCTTCACGTTGCTTAATAATAAGGTCGGTAGTCGGTCCACCAGGAATACGACCGTCATTTTGGTTAGCCATCTAAAAAAAAAATTAACTATGATCATTTACGACTAAAATATAATAAGTATGTCAACGATTTAAAAAAAATGTCACACATAATATTTTTACTTACATTAGATTTTTGGTTCTTTTTCTCCCGGTTGATCATGCTACTTGTAGGAAAGTGAATATAGAATGTTGTATATAGAGAGAAGAGTTTGATATATAGTATTGTGAGAAGAGGAGAGTGCTGTGAGGATAGAGGAGTACTGTGGGGGGGGCTAATTTATAGAGGGAGTAAGGGTTTTTGGGGAGGTCTTCGAGGGAGAGGGGGAAGAGGGGGGGTGTTCTTCGAGAGAGAGCAGAGGAGGGGGTTCTCGGGTCAGCAGTATTGATTTCCCTCTCTCCGCCAACTTAATTGGCGAGTGTGCCCACCAGCATGGCCCACCAACTGAGTTGGCGAGCGCGCTCCCTAGCCCGCCAACTGAGTTGGCGAGCTCTGCTCGTTCTCTGGTCGCGTTTGACCCCGCCAACTGAGTTGACGATATGTCCTCATGTTTGTAATTTTTTAAAATATTTTTTCTAACGCGCGATGAGGAAAAACTCCGTCCCTTTAGACGAAAAAATTCGAAAAAAAATCAATAGGGACAACTGTCTCCACTGAACGTCCGCTCCTTATACAACATATTAGGTTAGGTTTATATGCTTGCTTATAATTATACTTATATATTAACTTACATATTAATTAATTGAGGTACATTATGATAAATAAGGAGAAATGAGGGGGGTATACCAAATACTATTGTAAATCTCCGGAATTCGAGCGGGAGTTCGAACTTTCCTTCGGCTCTGACCTTAACGCGTCTGGGAGCTCCATGCTTGCGCCGCGGACACCGTCAACGGAAGAGTTCGGCAACGGCAACGGAGATGATGACGGTTCGGAGGGGTCGTCCTCGTTCGTGAAGCGTTGGGGCCGGTGCTGGGGACAACGTCGTCGCTTTTTGCAGATGCGAGGTCTGCGGAGCTACGCGTGCGTGGCTCGACCGTTCGGCAAGGTCGGTTGCAATAGTCCAGGATCGGCGCTGGGATAAGTCGAAAAAGACTTCGGACTTGGACAACCCCCAAGACTCGGCTTGATCCCACCAAAGATCGGGATCACGGATGACCCCCAGGACCAGCTCACAATAAGGACCAAGGGACAACCAAAATTAGCATCGGATAGGACAATCCAACCCACCGGACCGGCTAACGGGGTGCTCGGCTACTGCTCGGGCAGGAATAGTGACTCCCAAGAAGAAAGAAGAAGAAGAAGAAGGCGGAGAGGTGTAAGACCTCGTTTGGTTCACGGAATCTGATCTTGAGGAAGAAAAAGTCATTAATTTTTTTATGTTTGGATGTCAAATGAATGGAGGAGAAAATAAAAGTGATTCTCAATCAAAAAAAAAAATAGAGAGAAATAATTTTCTCCATCCAACAAAGCATTCAGTTTTCCATCTTAATTATTCACTTACCTTCCAATTTTCTTAGCATTACCAAACACCCCTAAGGTCTCGTTTGATTCGCAAAATTATGACATTCAGAAAGAAAAGTTATTTATTTTCTATGTTTGGATGTCAAAGGAAAGTACGAAAAAAAAAATGATTCCCACAAAAAAGAAAAAAAAGAGAAGGGAGATATAGTTCTCCCCCCGCCATAAAAAATTCACTTTTTTTTCCAAATTTTTAACCTCTTCAAACACCATGAAGAAAAATGAATGAAAATTAAAATTTCTCAAAGAAAAGGAAAGCATAGGGAATTAATTACCTTTCTTTTTCTTTTCCCGAACCAAATAGGGGATGGGAAATAGCTATTCTTCTATACAACAGAGAGGGAAACATGGGGTTTTTTTTTTTTGGTTGTGGGTTTATCAATAGGGATAGGCTATAGGTGGATATTTGGATGGTTTAATTCGTATATACATGGGATGAAGAGAGAGGCTAATGGTGAAGTAAAAGCAGAAGAGAATGGAGAACAAGTATAGAATGCAATTAACTAGGTAGTAATTAATCTTATGTGAGATGTGGAGGTTTCAGATTTAATAGATACGATCATTAAACTTCTTATTTGTCCTTTTACTCGTACTATAAATGGAGTTTCGGTTGCACCAACAAGAGGTAGCTTAATGTCAGACGCTTGTAGCTTAAGTGGATAGCATCACGGACACCAGACAGATCCGGCAGGATTCGAGTCCTCTAACAGTAAGAATGTGTAAGTGTGTGTGAGTTGTAATAAAAAAAAAAAAAAAAAAAAGAGGTAGCTTAATGACCAATAGAAAAGTTCGCCAATTATAGAAAATATCGCAAGATCCAGTTACTAATTAGAGCACAAGGCAGGAGACCTATTGAATAACCAAATAAAAAAAGAAAGAAAAAGATAACTTGATGATATCACAACCAGTAATAAAGGATGAACCTATATTTTATAGTATAAATAAGCAAAACAATACAGGGTTTAAGAGTAAACAAGAACACGCCCACAAAACAAAGGACCAAATCTATCATAATTCTCGCCATAATTCTCAGAACTGATCCAGTTTCAAGTTAAAAAAGCTTAGGTACAAAATCTGAAAATCTGATATTTTACATACACATTGCGGTGACATAAGATAAAATAAAAAATCTTTCGTTTTGGATACTTTGAATAAGTAAATGTTAAAAGTGAAAGTCCTAAGTTTGGAGTTTGATAGATTGTTGAAGAGATGAATAAATATTTTTTGTTGTTGAAGTGACATAAATATTTAAAAAAAAATTGGTTAAAGTAGAGAATAAACGGTCCTCCAAACGCGAAGTGGGAATAAATTTTTTTTACTTTCGTATTCTACTTTAGCGGAAGAAAAACTTTGATATCAAAATTTAGATCTCGTAGCAGACAAGATTTATTGTTCATGTCAAATCACATTAAATCTTTTCTGCAAATCTTTCAATCAAATACGTAAAATAGTCCAAATCCAAAATTTGACCACTTTGGCGCACCAAATCTGCGAACAAAAAGCCCCTAAATAAATCAAATGCACCATCAAGATATGCAAGCCTCAAGACTGGAAGGAAAGTACACCAGTTGCAGAATTTTGGAGAACAAAAAAATCACAAGATACTCGGTCGTTTAAAGGGAACACCCTCAAGCAACCTACTGAATGAAGGTTATTGCTTTCGAAGGAGGGTTTTAGCAATAGCTGGTTGATAGCAATTAAACAGCAACCCATCCTGTAACAAAAGGATCCTATACCAAAGCGTACATAGCTTGTATTACTACTACAAAGCTGAACCCTTCAAGTATTGGCAAAACCTATCCAATCCAAATGATGTTCGCTCCTCTTGTGCACCAGCCTTCTTCTTCTTATTTGACTTCCCGGCATAACGCACGGGACCCAACATAACATTTGAAACTTTTTGTGCACGTTACATTGCATGCCTTTGGACATCCCATCATTTATAAATAGAAGTAATAGTACACTCCTGTGGCTCGATCCACCGACCTTCTACCACCCAGCCGACGTTTTATACCTCTCCTTGATAACCACAAGTCACTCGAGTTCGATTGCACCAGCCTCCTCTTGCTACCCACCCAGTAGCTGGCTAATTATAATCACTTAAAACCTATAGGCTATATAGCCTGAAGCATATGTAGATGCTTGCTGGTAACGGTGGTGCACAACTCACCATTCTACGCGGCGATATTTGTCATTCACTACAGATCTCTCTCAAGAGGAGCAGAAGCAAAACCCCAAACCAACCCACACCAAACAAAAGAAAAACACTAAAAACAAAAAAGAAGCCATCTAGATCAGACTAACTAATATATTGAAGAAACCAACACATTGTGATGCCCGAACCAACCATGCAAGTCCAGGTTTTGGAATTTTAAACATTGTAAGAGGGAAAAAAACATAATTAACGCAAATGGCTAACAGTGTCAGGAAAAGAACATTACAAAAAAATTAGTTACAAGCACAACTACATTACACATCACAACATGTTAAGCAAAGACCGAGAAAACTTTCAACAAAAAATGCCTTAAAGCTTGAAACAAAAACTATACTGACATTTTACAGGGTCCAGGGATAGTCACACCGATGTAGCCAGTTAGACACATGTCCACTTCATATACAACATTGACAGGACACAAGTTTTTTAAGTGTCCAGGCTTCCTACACCAAAAACTTGCTCCATGCTAGCAAAGAAAAATAAATTAGAGAGGACTTGCACAGAAGCTTCAGTTTGGCAGGAGACACTGGACACCAACAGCATACAAAGATTATGCAAAACCATTTGTTAATCCTCAAAAGTTGATGGATCAATCAACAAAGAGAAACAAGTACCAAAAAGTATGGAATGTAATTCAAATTAAAACATGTATAAAAAATAAGGATATTAATAAAAATCACAAGAATACATCTAACAAGCTTATGCGGTATATGATAGAAATTTCATGTTTTCTAATACAGTACAAGTCAAAAACTAGAAAACATGAAGAAAAATCTATCATAAACAAAACAAAAAAAGCTTATGCAGTAGTGAGGTTCTGAATTTATATCATCTAATATGGTACATATAACACTCATAGCAACATTACAGAAGATACAATCAGAGTTAGCAAACGAATCAAAAAAATGAAAACAGAAAGTCATCCATCAACAAACCAAAAACTAAAAGCATGATGACGATTATATCATTAAAAGAAGCTATGCTATCTTTTGCAAAAGGTTTTAGTGCATGTTCAACTGTAGATCCTCAAAAGTTGATGAATCAATCAACAAAGTCAAACAAGTAACAAAAAGTATCATATGTAAAATGCATTCAAAGGGACATGAAACATAACGGGACTAATTAACAATTCAAAAGAAAAGGAAAAACAGGCTGGATACATCCTATAAACAATTCAAAAAGTAGAAAAAATGAAGACTATCAAAAATAAGCTTATGCGGTCTTTAGCTAATAAAGACTAGTAGCGAGGTTATGGATTTATACCATTTAATTTTAGGGTTATTTAAACTAACTACCCATAAGTTTTGGGCTTATTACATGGGGTAACCCTATTTTTAAACTAATTATTACAAGGGGTAAGATAAAAATGAAAAGTTATAACACTAACTACCCCTATTTAAAAAAAAAAATTTCTAAAGGGAGCAGTGGTTAGTGTAATTAGTTTAAAAGTAGGTTATCCCGTGTAATAAGTCCAAAACTTAGGGGTAGTTAGTGTAAATAGCCTTAAATATAATAATAGCCCTTTAATATAATACCACAACACTCGTAGCAAAAATACAGAAGATACAATTGGATTGGTCAAATCGACAAAGATAACAAAATACAAAAAGGATTCAATTAAAAGGACTTCAAATTAAAAATTAAAAAACTAAAAACAAGAGGGATGAATTAGTAGGAAGCCTATGTAGTCTTCTGCAAATTATGACGGAAGTGATGAGGTTCTGAGCCAGTACTATCTAATAGTAATAGGACACGGTCACATTCTACCATCAATAAATCCCAATAACAGTAGTGACTAGGCTTCGGAGCCACTACCATCAATACGATCCAAATGACAGCAGTGACTACAGTTTCATGTAAAATGTCAATGTGAAACATAGAGTTGATCCAGTGTCACACTAATATAAAGCACCAAAATTGCAAAGTGGCTTTAAAATCTCTCGGCTACAATCCAGTGTCAAACACTAATGTAAAAGAAAATATTCAAGTCCAATGAATTCCATAGATAAACAATGAAAAGAACCTCTAATGATTCAGTTCATCCTCCTAATTAGCTCGTTGATGTAATTCTCCCGGTTGCCAGCGTCTCCGCCTTCAACATAGTGATTTCTCTTCTTCTTCAGGCCACCCAATGGTGCCTTCAACTTGAATGGCCACAAGAAGTTGTTTGCCTCCTTGAAATGAGGCCCGACAGTCATTATTTCATGAATGAGATCTTCAATACAAATGATACCAAACTTTCCTAGAGCCTGCAATCAAAGAATAGAATCAGTAGTAATACACAGGAAAAAAAACCTGACATCAACAAATAACAGCATTCCTGATTCAATTCTAGTGAATTGGGAATTCACAAAATACAATACATAGAGAACCTGCAAATTCAATGAACTACCAATCGATGTGACAAAATACAATGATAAATACAAACTCATTCAATTGAAACAAAACAAGACACATAATTCATAAAAACTACAATAAAGTCTGTTGAACTTCACAAAATTGGATGTCTTTATGAAGAATGATCTACTTGATGAAAATACAATGTTCAAAAGGTGTTCTAGATAATTGTACAAACAAGAAACAAGAAAGCTAATATGACAACAATTTCACACCAGCATCAACTTGCGTCACTGATCATTCTATAGAGATGCTTATACCTTACAAGCATTACCTTTATATCAGTTAGCTTGTTTCCGTTGAGGGTTAACAATTTAAGAATCAAAGAAATCTAGACTGAATATAGTTCAACTACATGTATTCAACCAAATTTAAGAAGAGCTGGTAGGCTGGAATCAGTTG
This sequence comes from Iris macrosiphon, assembly GCA_036927795.1. Classification (NCBI taxonomy): domain Eukaryota; kingdom Viridiplantae; phylum Streptophyta; class Magnoliopsida; order Asparagales; family Iridaceae; genus Iris; species Iris macrosiphon. Next base: position 193,730,957 of record JAYESA010000005.1, read on the forward strand.
AAACAAATCTCCTTAAATAGTCTTCTGGACAGTGGACTTCAACATGGAGTTGCTAAAATCTGGACATGTACCCTATCTTTTCTCTTTGTTCAGTTTTTTGAGGAAAGAGAAGGGAAGGAAAATGAAACTGTTTCCTATAGAAATCAGGATCCTTTTGAATAGCGCATCATTTTTCCTTTCCTCACTTTATTAGCAACCAAAGAGACTAATTTTTTTGGACGTCTTTAAGTTCAAAAGATCTAACTGGCAATGAGGCATAATCATTAATTAAAGTGAGGGCAACGGTTTGGAAATAGAGGTAAGATTATGATGAAATTATCTTCATGCTAAATAAATAGATTCTTCTTTTGCTTGGGGGTGGGGGGGCAACAAATGGACAGAGACTATATCACAAAATGACGAGAACACGACGGTGGAAGGCTGGTATAAACACTGGTACAATAATAAGAATGATCAAGAAAATGTAACTAAAAACTGATGCATTAGTTTCTATGTTGCAAGAAAATGGAAACGGAGCACTATTTTGGTGTCCTAGCGAATTTTGGAGTGTTCAGATTGCCTCCAATATGTTTCCAGCAGAACACAAGACAATATTTGGGAGTGTTGGTGGTTCCTAGGTTGATAAGCCAGTATTTGGGAGTGTCAGTCGTTCCTAGGTTGATACTTGATACATTATGAATTTAAGTATCTCACAGACCATGAAAAGCGAAATCATAATTGTTTTTCTAAAAATCTATTATTAACACATGCATTGTTGATTGTAGTGTCTCAAACTAAGAAAAATACAAATATAATATCACAAACTAAAACATCTAAAGAATGAACATCAGGTCAAACCTGTTCAATGATGGAGTTGTCGGTCAATGGGGTCCTCTGCTTGTTCAACTTCCCGTAACCCCTCTTGTATATCAGCTCCTTAACACTCTTCAGATTAGGGTACCTAAATCGAATCGAGGATCATAAAAATCACAAGCTATTAACATATCACAAACAAACTATCAGCAACATTAAAAAGCAACAAGAAGCAATACCCGTAAGTCACATATGGCTCAACCCTGTGAAGCATGTTCACCGTCGCCTTGTTAACTTTCAAAAACACCCCATTAAATATCTGAAGTTTGACAGTAATACAAAGTTCAACTAAAACAAAAATGAAACAATCTAATAAAAATAAATTGCCGTCATCGAGATTAAGTCTATCAACCTGTCTCAGACGCAACAGCTGCAAGATTTTCTTGGATTTAGGATCCATCGCATTGATACTAAACAACAATAAACATTACAAATAAACATTCCAAAATTAAACGCAAACCGTAAAAATTCTAAAATAAAATAATAATAAATAATAAATTTATCGTTTGTTCGTACCCACGGATCCTGACGATGAAGAGAAGCTTGGCTTCGGGACTAACATAGAAGCCTCCCTTCAACCTAGCCTCACGCTTCAGAGAGATCAACTCCTTCTCCTAAAAATAACGAAGATCCATTTCATAAATCACTGAAAAGTAGCAAAGATAACGAAAAGATGATATTTTGATCGAGGCTTTTTTCGAACCTTGTTCTCGTACTCCTTAGAGTACTGGAGGGCCCTGCTGAAGATGAGCTTGCGGTTCTCGCGATCCTTCTTCTTCTTGGCGTCGAGGTCCTGCTTCTTCGCCAGGGCCCACTCCTCGGCCCTCTTCGTCTTCTTCAGGACGGACTCCGGGACCAGCGACTTCGCTTCCGCCTCGGCCATTGCTTCCTTCTTCCTTTCTCTGCAAAAGAAATCGAGTTAACAAACCCTAGATTTCTGGAGACGAAACCCTAGATTTTTAGGATTAGGGCTTGTTACCTATGTGTTTCGGCTCTCGATTTTGGAACGGAGGTGGGGAGGAAGTAGAGAGGAAGCGGAGGACCATGGGAAGGAAGGATTTTAAGGGTTTACTGAAGGTGGGAATAGGGAGGATCGGACGGCTGATGTTTTTGTTTGGTTTTGTATGGGTTTTCAACGGTTGATTTCATTTGAATTTTTTTGAGGGTTTAGGGCAAAGATGACGGTTGAGGGTTTTTGACCCGGTCCATTAGCCCCATGCAACCAAAGGCCGGGCCCAAGAGAGTTTGTAATGGGGACTAGTTTGGTTCCTATGTTGCATTTCAAACGCTAAGCTATTGTTTGGCCTCGTTTGATTTGCGAAAATCGAAGGAAAGAAAATCAATTTCTTGATATTTTTTTTCTATGAGAAATAATAATTTTTTTATTTTAGTTGTTTGGAGATGAAAAAAATTGGAAAAAAAAAATATTTAAATGTGGAAAAATGAATCTTTGGGTGAATTGAGGGAACAACTTTTTCTTATATTTTTCTTTCCATTAGAAATCAATTTCCTTTCCCCTCCTCTTCCTTTGGTATCTAAACATAGGAAATGAATGATTTTTCTTTTCCTAGGCCATGATTCTGTGAACCAAACGAGGCCTTTGAGAAGAGGAAAAAAAAATAGGAGGACAAAAAATTGGAAGAGAAATAAGAAAAAAAAAATTAAAAGTTATGGTGTTTGGAAGGGACAGAAAAAGTGGGGGTGGAAAATTTGAGGAAAAGAAATGTGGTTTCAGCTAAAAAAAAAAAAATCCCCAAAAATGGAAGAAAATTGGAGAGAGGTGAGAGCATTTTGGAAGAATTTACCCAATTACCCCTAAAAAAGGTAAGTATAAATTATGATTTGAGAATACCAATGTCTAAATAGTAATTATATCTATATCCACATACAAATAAAAAATATTTTTAAACTTTTCTTCTTTTTTTTGTACTTTTTGTTCATCCAAACAAGAGAAGGGAAAATTAACTTTACTTTCATTTTACTTCCCTCCAATTTTTTTCTCCTAAATTTTTTTTTTCTCCCCACAAAAGTCCCAAACACGGTGTAAACGCCAACCCTTGTCCTTTATAATAAAGATATTGATACATAAATATCAATATCTAGGATTTTATTATATTTTAATCAATAGGATTCTGATATACCTATTATAGACTAGTAGGAGATTAATTACCTAATATAATTGGTAGGAGATTAATTACATACTATAATTGGTAGGAGACTAATTACCTACATAAATATCAATATTCTAGATGCATGATTGTAGGATATTCATTACCTATTCTAAATTGGTTGTATTGTATATATTCATTTTGATTCAATAAAATGAGTATGTCATAATTCAACAATATTACTCTCTTTTTTAAAAATCTAGGACTGTTTGATTTTGCCCTAATGTTAGATTAGGTATATTAATATTATCCCATGTTAAATCAAAAGTTGAGAATAACCCCCTGAAAGTGTCGTTAAATTTTTTGAAAGTGTTGTTAAATGTTTTGAAAGTGTCGTTAATGAATTTTTAACGACAATTTCATGGGGGTATTCTTAACTTTTGATCTAACAGGAAGGTAATATCAATTTACCTAATCTAACAGGAGGATAAAATCAAATAGCCCTTAAATTCTATTATGGTATCAGAGTTAAATTCATGAACCTCTCTCCTTCTTCATAACAACCCTAACCTTTCTTCATCCCCTCTGTCGGTAGTAGTTTCCACTCCAAATCCTATGGCAAACTTCTAAGTGAGTGAATAAGTGTAACTTTTTGTTGAAGTGACATAAATAGTAAATATTCTATTTGTTATGGTCTACTTGAATTGGGGGGAAAAAATAAGCGAAGTTAATTGGGTGATACGGGTGCGATACACTCCACGTGTTTGTTGCATTGCATTTCTAGATCTAATTTCCATTGTTCGTAGCTATTGTTCGTAGCAGCAGCAGCGCGGTGCAGCGAGTCATTGTAGCAGCAGAAAGTCTCCAACAACAATGTTAGGTTCAGGGGTTAAGGTATTGTTTAGTAGTTTATTGTTAGTATAGGTAGTATAGCTAGATAGTTAGTTATATACCTTGATAACTTGTAGTTAGATAGATATATTAATACTTGTTAGATATGTAGTATTGTATTGATATGTATATATGTATATATGTAGGTAGTATATATAAGTGTTGATATGTATCATATGTTAATAGTTAGTAGCATTTCATAGTTAGTTAATAATTGACAAATAGTTTAGTTATGTTAGTATAGTTTAGTATATGGGGGGATAGCTATATATTAGCTATATGTATGAGGATTTGACTTACCTTGGGATACCAAGGTAATGTCAAGGTAATTAGTCAATACTCAATGTATTGGATTTGAGTATCAAGATGGGGGTGTAGTGGTGCGATACGCACTGGTTCAAAGCCAAGGTATCCAAGTTGCATTAATTAGCTAAGCCACTATAGGTATTATCTTGTATATATATAAAAATTACTATTTTTATATCTAAAAACTTGCGTATCTTAGGATACGGTATCTTGTTGGTTTTCTTAGTATCTTAGAATAACTAGTATGGCCTAGATACATAGTGTATGGACCTAATATCCTAAAGATAGACTCATACAAACTAGAAATAGCTAGTTTGACCAAGTTTGACCAATTTGACTTAGAGTTGATCTAGTTTGACTGTTTTGACTTAGAAATGGCTTTATGACCTAGAATTAAACTAGTTTAACTTAATTTTATTCCAACACCTTGTATTAATGCAATATTCCATATATAGGTCTGTGTGATACCGGTTCGGACACTGTTTGACATTCATTGCTCTGGACCACATGCGAGTACATTCTCTGATACTTTTTATTTATGATATCCTCTATTGCTCTTGTATCTAGTGTGGATATCCTTGATTTCTTGACACGATGGTTACATGGATTGGTATATCCCGATCTCGTCATGAGATATTATTTCTTGGTATGTATGGTGTATCTTGTGCAAGCCTTGTTTCATTGTTCTTCTTGTACATGTACAGACATTGGTTCATGAGGAGAGTAGCGTCCTTCTTGTGAAAACCTGTGTCATGACGTACAATGGTTGGATCCACTATATCAGTCGGGGGCAGGGAGTATGTAGTGTAGATATGTGATCATACCCTCCTTGTATCAAGTCTTGTTCATTGAATAGTGTTAGTCATACACCGCACGTATGATTAGCCAAGCCATAAATCTTGTATCAAGTTCCCAAGCCGATCACATGTTATAGCTGGTACTCACTCACTTAGTCATTAGTATTTCTTGTTTATTCCATATTGCTCATTCTTGTATTTATTTCCAGTATTTCTGTTTATTGCGTATTTATTGTATATGTATATGGCATCTTATATATTCACGTTTACTTACTGTTACATAGTTTATATCATTGATTAGAACTGCTGTTAGAGATGTACTTCTCTTCATTCCTGACTGAAAAATATTTTTCAGAGGATGTCGAGATTGGTGTCTGACATACTATGGACTTCGACCTATAGATGATGCAGACCTAGACCCACTAGTTCTGGAGTGACTGTCGGAAGATCTAGCCAGAATCACTTGTTAGCATAGTTAGTTCTCTTTAGCATTTTGGTATCGTATTTGTTTCCGGCTTATATTTGAGATTTTTGGTTATTGTTTCTATTGTTGTTATATTTGTTTAGATTGTATAGTTATGTTAGACTTCCTTGATATCTTATCGTGCTATAGAATTGTGATTTAATATTGTGTTGAATTAAGTTTATTACACCCTTCTTAGAGTTAAGATATTATCGGAGGTTTATGCATTATTGTGAGATAATTAGATAGTATAGTTGACCAAGACAACGTTCTACCGCCGATGCTGCAGCGTAGGCTGGACGTTGTTTACTACTTGCATCCCTTCACCGGGTGCGGGTCGTGACAATTGGTCCTTCGCTCCTTTATCTTCACGCTCAACAAAATGGTTATATATTTATATTTGTGTGTGTTATTGCTAAATGATACATAGCAAGAATCATAAAACATAATAAAAGATAGAAAATCGCATTGCTATTAACTTGTTGTAATAGAATGATAGTATGCTATATTATTGTACCAAATGTTGGGACCGTTGTGTCATCATTTATGGTAAGTCCCTGGATTGGGCAACAAAATCCCTATATTGGGCAGTAAGTATTTTAAGCTACGACTTGAGACAATGTGTCATATTTTGATTCCGTAGAATCGATAGTCGTCCCCCGGATGTGATATCATGTGAACCTAAGTTACGTTCGCACAAGGCATAGACATTAGTTATATATAGAGAACAACAATAGAGTGACGCAGAAAAATTAAATCACACATTGGATAGAATAAAACATTTCCTTTATTGATAATGGACATTTGATGACATAAGACTTGAGTACAAGGGTTGTCGCGTGGGCTTACAACATGGCCGAAAAATGAGATAGTCGTTCCATACATTACATTCATTTACTAGAAACAAAATTTAAATACACCTTCGATAAAAGCCTTTGGTTGCACCAGGAAGCTTAAAAAGATAGCCACACGAGCTTCTGAAGTTATGCACCCGAACAACGAATGACATGCAGCTTGAGATGGCTTTAGCTCCTCGCAGTCTCCTTGGCTCGCAGAACGTGGGAAAAATATGGGTCAGTACATCAAAATACACTGGTGAGGGCGAGTTAACCCAACCTAATAAATCAACACGGTATCCATGTGAAGCAAGAAACATTATTATTATGTGGCCTTTCTATCTTGCTTTAGTTAAAGTTATAAGCATGCGATAGAAATGAAATGACAGAATTAAAAGTGTGTCACCGAACGATGACTCTTACCCATGGTCGGGTTATCCGACTTACACGAGACTTTCCATGTTCTTCCTTACCAAGAAGCCATTGTTAGCATTGAACAATTTAAGCAAACATAGAGGGTCACTGACACCACGAGCCATTTGGACTTTGAATAAGACGAGTGTCTTTCTAACCGGGTAGCTAGTCCTACTGGATGTCTCGACTCATCCTATGCTAGGACTTTAGCTATCTTCATTTTTGTTTGCCATTTAAATCAAAAGAGAATTGAAAGAACTGGATTTGATTAACAAACTAAGAAAAAGTACAGAAAATTCCTAGAAGATAATCTAAGTATAAATTTATTTTCTGGGCGTGACGATGGAAGGTTATGAGTGTAGCAACTCTCTTTACTCCGTGGACGATCTGATACATAAGCTCTTTTCTCTTCTTTGAGTATAGGTTTGTCAATAGCCAGCTGGGTCCCTTGGTCTAGTCTCTCTAAAGCAGAAAAAGTCGACCTTTAGAACGTTCAAGTTGCTCATATTTATAGCCATTGTGCTGATGGGCTATGAGTGCTGCATATGCCTCTGTTTGGTGGACGTATAAGGCTCTTTCAACAGAATACGGTTGCAACTGTTATCGCATGCCATGGGCAGATTGTCACATGGTCTTGGTTGAGATATGTTGTTGATGAGATCTCGGGGTTGTTATCAACCCGTTATGGGCGTGACTTGCTCAGCTGGACACGTAGTCAGCACCAACTGTGCGAAGATCTCTATAGTTGTAACGGGAAGATCTTATGAGCTGGAGGCCGCATAACAACTAGGCTGCATAATGGTGAGGCCGCATGGGTCTTGTAGTCGCATAAGTGCTCTCGTTTGGGCCTTGGTCGAATGGACACTTTGATCGCATGTTGGCGAGGCCATATGGGTCTTGTAGCCGCATACGTGCTCTCGTTTGGGTCTTGGTCGAAAGGACACTCTGATTGTATGTTGGCGAGGCCGCATGGGTCTTGTATCCGTATACAAGGGAACACGTGGCATGGCACTTTTGTCGAAGCAATTAATACGCTGATGTGACCCATTGTATTCTTCTGAGCCGTCGTCTTCACGAGTCTCGAAGCATCTCAGAGTGATGAGTGATGTGTTAAAGCCTCTGACAGACATCAAAATCTGTGTCAGGGGGTCCTTATACGGCCTCCCTATTCTGTGGTCGTTCATGCCATATATAGTATACTATGCGGCTTCCCTGTGACTTGGTTGATCAGGCTGTATGCGGTTATTATGCGGCTTCCGTCTAGCCGTATCTATCATGTTTTATACGGCATGAGCTCTATGTAGCATGTAGTATTTTTATGCTTCTACAAGATCCCCTTCAATTTTTTTAAAAATGACTAGTTTGGAATACTTTGAATAAGAAGCATGGTCGAGCACTTTTGGCCGCATAGGAGCGACATGTCGCATAGCCATGTTGCCGCATGACTCTGTGTTGCCACATAGCACGTTCTGCCAGTCTGTCAAGTCATTAATTGAGTGGATTTGGTTTGATCTCTGAGGATATCTCTTGAAATTATGGGCCTTCAAGGGATAAAGTGGCCCAATAATCGAGGATTCATCGTCATCCGTGGCTGTTTACGGGGATCGAGATGACTCAGAATCTGAACAACCGCTGCCTCATCTTCAGCCGCATGTTTTTGTTTATATATATAGGGGCAGAGGAGAGAGAAAACCCTTCTTTATTTTGTCTCATTTCCTTCTCTTCTTCTTATTGCTGCTGCCATAGCCCCCAAACTTGATTCCTCTGTCGCTGCCGCTGCCGCCACTGCTAAGGGTAAGCGGAAGGCCAAGAGCAAGGGGAAGGGACTTGCTGTTGTGGCAGACCCTCCTTCGTTCCCCGCCGATGTTCAGTCGCCAATCAAGGGTAGGTCTTGAACGATGAAGACAAACTGATTCTCCAAGCTGCAGTGACACATGTGCACAATTGGACGTAGGGATTCATCCATGTGCCAACTTCTCAATGCTACATGGGTAGCCGCATAGGCAACCCTGCCGCATGTGAAGCTATGCCGCATAGTAAATTATGTCGCATGGCGCATAGGCTATAATTTTGCATAGTCAGCTCGGCCGCATAGGTGCCTGGATCGCATATATATATATATATATATATATATATATATATATATATATATATATATATATATATATCATTGTAGAAT